>CM054142.1:25289137-25314137 GCA_028751875.1 Rapana venosa | reverse complement strand
TTGCGCACACGTTAAATCCTGTTCCGCTTTTCGAAAGAGTAGGCCATTGTGTGCCTGTGGGAACAGATGACAAAATTTACAAAACCGCATACACACGGGGCCTGGATGTAAAAAAGCACATGAGTGCTTATTCCATTATCCTCGATATAAAAAAAGTGTCATCTGAGCGCTTTGATTTGTTGCTTTACAAGATTCAGCACTATATAAATTCCATACATTATTATTATTATTATTATTATTATTATTATTATTATCCCATCTCTGTCACTGCATGCCCGTCTGTCTGTCTGCTTTCTGTCTGTCTTTCTGTCTGTATCAGGATTCTTTCTTTCTGTATCCCATCTCTGTCACTGCATGCCCGTCTGTCTGTCTGTCTGTCTGTCTGTCTGTCTGTCTGTCTTTCTGTCTGTATCAGAATTCTTTCTTTCTGCATCCCATCTCTGTCTGTCTGCATGTCCGTCTGACTGTCTTACTGTCTGTATGTGTGTCTGCCTGAATTTCTTTCTATCTGCATCATACTCTTTCTTTCTGTATCCCAGCTCTGTCTGTCTGCATGCCCGACTGTCTGTCTGTCTGTTTGTCTGCCTGTCTTTCTGTCTGAATGTCTTACTGTCTGTTTGTCTGTCAGTCTGTCTTTCTTTCTTTCTGCATCAGAATTATTTCTCTCTGCATCCCATTTCTGTCCGTCTGTCCGTCTGTCCGTCTGTCTGACTGTCTGTCTGTCCAGTCCGGGGACTGGATATATAAAAAAGCACATGAGTGCTTTTTCATTATCCTCGAAATAACAGAATTTGTCATTGTCACTGTCATTGTCACTGTCTGTTTTTTTCTGTCTGCATCACGCTATTTCTTTCTACATCCCAACTCTGTCAGTCTGCATGCCCGCCTGTCTGTCTGTCTGTCTGTCTGTCTGTCTGTCTGTATCAATACTCTTGTCTCTCTGCACCCATTAAACAGCTACGGGGACATAACCGACAGGAAAAAACAGTCCAAGAAACAGCAAGGAGATTTTCTTAAAATCCCACGACAAACCAGATTCCAACAGTGGTAAGAGAGAGAGAGAGAGAGAGAGAGAGAGAGAGAGAGAGAGAGAGAGAAGAGAGAGAGAGAGAGAGAGAGAGAGAGAGAGAACTCCAGGTGACAATGATGATACACTGAAAGTACTGCGTTGTTTCTTTCGTTGTTGTCTTTGTTGTTGTTGTTGTTGTTGTTGTTGCTGCTGCTTCTGCTACTGTTGTTATTGTTGTTGTTACTGTTACTTTTGTTGTTGTTGTTATTGTTATTGTTGGTTGTCTTCTTCTTTGCATTTTTCTTTGCATTCTTTTTCTTTACATTCTTCTTCTTATTCTCTTTCTTCTTCTTCTTCGCAATTCTTCTCGATTCTTCGCAGTTCTTCGCAATTCTTCTTCTTCTTTGCAATTTTTTTTCGGAATTCTTCTTTTTCTTCTTCGGAATTCTTCTTCTTCTTCGCAATTCTTCTTCTTCGCAATTCTTTTCTTTGCAATTCTTCTTCTTCTTTCTCTCCTATACACATACACACACACACACACACACACACACACACACACACACACACACACACACACACACACAGGATTTACACTTCTGTAAGCATCACCCCTTGACTATGCAGTACATTTGTTTAAAAAAACCCAAAAAACCCTACTTACATAACTTAGGGGAAGATTTTTACATGTGTAGTCCTTTTTCGTTGCTATAAAGACACAGCCACTGTATGTCCTTCAGGAGGCTGGTGCCATTTAGAGTCCTTAAAAACACCGGGGGAGTTTTGCCGCAGAAGGGGGTACGTGGGTGGGCGTGAGAGGGGTAGGAGGTTGAAGAAGAATAACAACAACAACAATAACAACACAATAGCAGCAGAGCAACAACAACAACGACAGAATGAAACCAGTGCATCAATATTCATTGAGAATATGAATTGTATGTAATACTTTTTCTCTCAATCTCTATCTGTATATATATCTTTCTATATATATATATCTATCCATTTATACAGCTATCTATCTATCTATCTATCTATCTGTCTGTCTGTCTGTCTATCTACCTATCTATCTATATATATCTGACGAAATTTGCAAAACGGTATACAAACGGGGACTGGATGAAAAAAGCACATGAATGCTTATTGCATTATACTCGAAATAAGTAAATAAACAAATATCTACCTACCTATTTATCTGACTATCTGTCTGTCTGTCTGTCTGTCTGTCTATCTATCTATCTATCTTTCTATCTTTTTTTCTCTTGATAGAAAAAAAATAGAAAGAAGTAATACAGATCTTAACTCAGGACATCTTACCCACACAACCACCCCCAGACTACACGCTACCAGACTGTGAACACTCGGCCATAAAACAAGACTATATACACACACAGGCCAGTTCTCCAAGGAAGATTAACTCTGGACGAACCACAGACAAGATAGATAGCTGCAACTCTTCTAAGATGGCTGCAACGCTTTCCTGAGGATGGACGGTAAAGGGGGACAACGAGGCCCGAGAGCAATTTAGTAGCCTGTGGTCTTTTTCTTGTCCCCATTGTCCGCTCAGAACAAGAGAAGATAACTTGGTTGAACTGGGAAAAACTACACAAGTAGGCGCCTATCAGGGCGATAATCAAGCTGGTTTTTTTGGTGTGTTTCCTGAATGGCGATTGTAAATAACGGCCGCACAATGATCCATGAAAGACGACCAGCCAACAGAAACTGTCGCAGTAAGAATGGGGCCAGGTCTGCAAGGGACACAGAGAGCTGTGAAGTACAGACATTTCATCAGCTTTTGAGGGTGGTGGGGGAGGGGTGGTGGTGGACATTTGTTGGGGAGGATGGAGAGAGGAGGAAAAGGCACACATTCAACTCCCTAATGTCAGCAAGGTCATTGCTTGTATGACGAGAGAAACTGGCTGAGATTCAAAGCCTTTTATATGGAAAAGAAAAATTGGCTTATACTTAATACCGTTTATATGCTTTAACATTTAACTGTCCACCAATGCATTTCTCTTTTTAGGAATAGACTTTTGGGCTTCCTTGTCTAGAGCTCCAAGGTTTACTGATGGTGAGGTTTTTAAGTATGTATGTAACGGTTTCTTCCTCACCATTAAGGTAGCTGCATTCTGACTTCAGAAATGAATAAAGTATAGACTAGCTTACAAAGGATATTGGCTGAGATTTGAAGTCTTATGATATGGAAAATAAAACATATACTTTATACCAGTTATCTACTTAAACATTTAACTGTCGACCAATGCATCCTCGTGATCTTTTTTTTTAAGGAGAAACAGGAGTTTATCAATGGAATTACACTGAGGGAAAATGAATGGTTAATGAACATCTGATAGCAGGAGTGTTATTTATAACTACTGCTCTGGACCAATATTGTTCTATTAATTAATCATTTTTAGATTTAAAAACGTCAAGGAAAAAGCATCAATTTGAAAAAAGTGACTGAATTTCTACTCTTAGAAGATCCTCAAAGAATAAAAGCCTCACGTTGTTTTGTAATACTTTCATGATAAATTATGAACCAAATATACGAATATTTTAATTGGCTAAACTTTCGGTAAACAGATGTAAAAAAAACCCACGAAAACAATTTATTCTCATGAAAAGAAAAAAGCCCGCTAGCAAACTTAACTACAACAACCACCAACCAACACAAATATTTAATCAAGAAACAGCCCACTACATTACAAATGCCTATGTTGTACTTTACTTTGCTACAAGTGAACACAGTGAATGCTGGATATTTCATTCAGTCATAGAGTAGCCTCCTTTATTACAGCGGGATAAATGCTATCTATCATTCAACAAAATAAAACCAGTATCACAAAAATCACAGAAAACTCTCTCTCTTTCTCTCTCCATCCAGATAAAAACCACAACAACAAACAAATCAAAACCTAAGCTACATCCATCTCATTTGGCTCCAGTACACCACACACAGCTAAACTACGCACACGAAACCCCGTAAAAAAAGAACACTGCCATCATCCCCTCAGGGGGAGATCAATCCCCTCAGACAAACCACAGGCAAGATAGATAACTGTCACTGGTCCGAAACACCCGAGGCTTCCCCCCCAGGGAAAGAGATAAGGGGCCAACACGACCTGTAAGCAATCCACTGGATCGCCCTGTCTCCTAACTCTCTATTGTCAGAGAGGAAAACTAATTAGTTCAAGTGGAGGAATGGGGCACTTTGCTAGTAGCTGTCTCCTCAGGAAGATAATCAGGCCGTTTTGGGGTAAGGTTCTTGGACAGTGATTTCTCCAGAACGGTCACACACTGACCCCTCAATGACCGCCAAGGAGAGAAGATCAGGGTTAGTCTGGGGCAGCCTAAGAGTCTGGCGTTGACAATGCAAGCCTTGTCCTCTTTTAGAAGGCACCTTCCATCTATCAATATCTGCTCTCACATGACTTCCGACACAGTTGAGGCAGAGACCTTTTAAGTGATAGTAGAGGGCACTACAGATTTCGATTTGTTTGGGGTTTTTTTTTACAAGATTCAGCGCTATATAAATTCCATATATTATTATTATTATTATTATCATTATTATTTTGCCTAAAATACACTGATAAGTACTAAGACATTTTTAAAGTGTCAAATGTACAGATTTCCCCTTTGAAGAAAAGGAGAATACAGAAGCTACAGCATAAGTTGACCTCATTTAAGCTATATTGTTATTGATGCAGGAAAAGATATGTTAAATCGAAAGGAACAACAAAAAGTCAAGTAAAGTCAAAACCACTTTAATCGTCCCATGAAGGGCAACTACAATGATGTTTGACATCAACTAGTTTCTGGAAAGCGTTCTATTATTTGTGTAATCCTGTTTTTGTATAAATAACACACCAATAATGTCGGTATATAATAAATAAAGAAGCATGTATGATTTGGGTGTGGGAGAATAGACAACAATTTTATTTATTTTATTTTTGAAAATTTTATTTTATTATTTTATATCAAAGATAATGGAATAAGCACTTATGTGCTTTTTTACATCTTGTCCCCATGTGTATGCGGTTTTGTAAATTTTGTCATCTGTTCCCACCCGCACACAATGGCCTACTCTTGCGAAAAGCATAAAACCTTCAGCTGTGTATACTCCTTGGACAATGATTAAAATAGTAACACACCACCCACCCACCACACACACACACACACACACACACACACACACAGCACACAACACACACACACACACAACACACAAACACTACACACACACACACACACAAAGACTTCAGACAGATAAACAGGAACCAAGAAGACAAACAGAGAGGACTTACACAACCTGGACGACTTTCACACGCTCTACAGAAACAAGACAGAACAACTCCAAAAGTAGCAGCAGCAGCAAGAAGAACAACAACAATAAGAACAACAACAAGAGCGACAAAACAAGAACAACATCAAGAATTATAAATAAAAAGACCAAACAAATAATTATCTGGTTCAACAACAACAAAAATTGAACAGACACTGTGTCCTAACAGCATGTACACAGCCATGACATTCATAATCTGCCCACACACACCCCCTCCCTACAAACAGTGTGTAGGAAATATTATTGTGTTGTTTTCCTTTTTCTATGTCCCCATGGTGTTTAGCCATAGCCTGGGCTAAAGAATCATGATCTTATCTCTGTCTGTCTGTCTGCTTTTCTGTCTGTCTGTCTGTATCTGTCTGTCATTGTGTATGTATGTATGTACGTATGTATGTATGTATGTATGTATGTATGTATGTATGTATGTATGTATGTGTGTGTGTGTATGTATGTATGTATGTATGTATGTATGTATGTATGTATGTATGTATGTATGTATGTGTGTATGTATGTATGCATGCATGCATGTATACATGTGTGTATGTATGTATGTATGTATGTAGTATGTATGCTACGTATGCATGTATGTATGTTTGTATGTATGTATGTATGGATGCATGCATGCATGCATGCATGCATGTATGTGTATGTATGCATGTATGTATGTATGTATGTATGTATGTATGTATGTATGTATGTATGTATGTATGTATGTATGTATGCATGCATGTATGTATGTATGTGTGTATGTATGTATGTATGTATGTATGTAGTATGTATGCTACGTATGCATGTATGTATGTTTGTATGTATGTATGTATGTATGTATGTATGTATGTATGTATGCATGCATGCATGCATGTATGTGTATGTATGCATGTATGTATGTATGTATGTATGTATGTATGTATGTATGTATGTATGTATGTATGTATGTATGTATGTATGTATGTATGTATGTATGTATGTATGCATGCATGCATGCATGCATGTGTGTCTCCACATCTGTATCTAATCAACAGCTATAGGGACATAACCAACACAGAAAACAAAAACAAGTCCAAGAGAAGACAAGCAGCTTTGCTTAAAAAGCACACGACAAACAAGATTTCAGTGCAAAATGGGGGCACGAGACAAAGATGCTGACGATATACAAGAAAACTGTCGCGTTGTGGTTGTTCTTTGCTGTTGTTGTTATTATCGTTGTTGTCTTTACTTGTTGGCGCTGCAAGGGGGGTTTTGTTTTGTTTTCTTGCGTGGGTTATTGTTTTGGGCTTTGTGTCTTTGTTTTGCTTTTTTGATTATTTGTTTGGGTTCAAATCATTCCTTCTCCTCTTGCCTTCATTTCTTCCAAGCAGGTCTTCGACGGTGGTAAGGCAACCCCCACCTCACACACCCCCCCCCCCCACACACACACACACACACACTACTCGCCCCTACAAAAAACAGTACGCTGAAAGCATGCCAAATGCGCACACACGCACGCAAACACACAAAGAATTGATTGAAAATGGAAAACACTAACGAAACTTCTGCAGTCCTGAAATGATACATTTCTAGTTCTTGTGAATATTCCAACTCGTCATGAACAAGAGAAAGCAGAAGAACAGAAGTAAAAAAATTCAATAAATAAAATACCCCAAAACTTCTTAAAACTGTGTCCAGGGAGCCTTATGTATTCATGATCCACGAAACACTGACATGGTTGGAAAAAAACAACCCTTAAAAGTGCGTGGGTGCGCGCGCGCGCAAACACACACACACACACACACACACACACCACACACACACACAAACACACACATACACGCGCGCACGCTCGCACAAACACACCATACACGCGCGCACGCTCACACAAACACACACACACATACACACACATTCACACACACACACACGCCCGCGCGCGCGCGCGCGCACACACACACACACTCACACACTCACACACACACTCACACACTCACACACACACACACACACACACACACACCATGTATCCTCCTGATTCATTTACCGGGAAGTTTGAAAATAAAAAACCCCATCATTTTCAGGAGCTCTAGATGGTACCGACCTACAAGAAGGCGTAATGCGGCTGTCTTTTATGTCAGGGGGGAGAATGATTATACACGTAAAACACGTTCTCAGACTGGGTAAGTAGGCTTGTTGTGATGTGTATTGTCTAATAAAGATGGAGTACTTGCACAAGTCTAAATCCTGTTGGGGTTTTTTTTAGCTGGAGAAGGAGAGAGTAGTAGGTGAAGAGGATGAGGAGCAGATGAAAGAAAAAGAAAGAGGTGGAGGCGTTTGAGACGGAGGGAGAGATGATGATGATGATGATGATGATGATGATGAGGAGGAGGAGGAGGAGGAGGAGAAGAAGAAGAACAACAACAACAAAGCAATAACAACAACAACAGCAGCAGCAGCAACGACAATAACAAAAATAACAACAAGAGAACAAGAACAAGAAGAACACGAAGAAGAACAACAATGACAACGACGACGACAACGATGACAACAACGACAACAGCAACAACAACAACAACAACAAAAATCGACCCAATAGACCAGTATTTATCGAGAATATGAACTAACTTCCTCTCTCTTCTCTCTCTCTCTCTCTCTCTCTCTCTCTCTCTCTCTCTCCTCTCTCTCTCTCTCTCTCTCTCTCTCTCTCTCTCTCTCTCAGTCCGTGATAAAAATTTAAAAAATAAATACCGAAATTATAGCAAAGAAATATAAACTTATCTTAACTCTCAACATCTGACACACTCACACCAGAGTACACGCTACCAAATTAATGTGAAAACTGTACCATAAAACAAGACTATCTACCGCAAATTCTCCCAGGAAGATTAACTCTTGACAAACGACAGACAGAGGTAGATAAATGTGACTGTTTTAAGATGGCGAGGCTTCTCAAGGGTTGGACGACGATAAGAGGGACAACATGACCTGTAAGCAATTTTTTTTAATCTGTAGTGGGTTTTTTCTTGTCCCTGGTAGCCCCTCATGATATAGGGGGGAAAAATAACATGACTGAAACTAAGGGAAGATGTATTTTATTTTATTTATTCTTTTATATCGAGGATAATGGAATAAGCGCTCATGTTCTTTTTTTTAATCCAGTCCCCGTGTGTATGCGGTTTTGTAAATTTTGTCATCTGTTCCCACCGGCACACAATGGCCTACTCTTCCGAGAAGCGGAACAGGATCGTATCAATAGGCGCGCCTACCAGGGCGATAATCAAGCCCTTCGGTGTGTTTTCCTTCCTGCATGGTGATTGTAAATAACGGCCATACAATGATCTACGAAAGATGACCGACCAGCCAGCAGGAACGGTTGCAGCAAGAATGGAGCAGTATGCAAGGTACGGAGATGTGAAGACAAGGAGTTTCATCAGCTTTTTGTGGCTATAGAGGTTTGAAGCGGGTGGGGTGATGGATGGGAATGGGAGGGGTGGGTGGGAGGGGGTTCGAATTGAGTTAAGTTAAAAGCCCAAGTTTTAATAAGGTCTTCTCTTGCGTGACCAGAAAAGCATGAACTATGAGTTAGTATGTGACAGAATCTGTCCGAGATTTAAAAGCCTTTTGGATGGGAAAAAAAAGAAAGTCAATAGTTTCTACGTTACACCAGTTATCTGTTTCAACTTCTAACTGTTGACTAAGGCACCACTGTTTTCCCCCACACAGCCATCTAGGCAAAGGCTCATTGCTTGAAGTAACACCCGACGAGAAAACATAGATGGTCAAGGAACCGATAATGGCAGGAAATATGGCTCTAAAGGATGCTATAGATGATTCTTATTCAATATATTAATTAAAAACAGCAAGCTAAAGATTGTCAATTTTTTAAATTAATGCAAGTCTTTCTTGCAGCAGAATCTCAAAAGAACAAACCCCTCACACGCAGTGTATTCTTTTCATGGTAGATCAAGAACAAAGTACGCGATTATTTTGAAATAAAGAACTTTAGGCAAATAGACATTTAAAAAACCCGCTAACACAAAGGATCTCTATTGAAAGAAAAAAACCGCTGGCAAACCTGACTACAGATACCTTCAACGAGTGTTTTAATCAAAGAACAGCCTGCCATGTTAGAATCATCAGTTTTGGTGCTTACTTTATGGCAAATAAACGCAGAAGACACATGATTATTAATTCAGCCAGTATAACATACAGTAGCATCGCGTCTGTTACGTCAAGGATAAATGCCCTCTGATTCAACAGAAGAGAACTGGTATCTAAAAAGTCACATCAGTCTCTCTCTCTCTCTCTCTCTCTCTCTCTCTCTCTCTCTCTCTCCTCTCTCTCTCTCTCTCTCTCTCTCTCTCCCCTCCAGATAAAAACCACAACAACCAACAAATCAAAACCTAAGCCTCATCCATCTCATTTGGCCCCAGAAGATCACACTCAGCTAAACTACGCACACGAAACCCCTAAAAAAAAAAAAGAACACCGCCATCATCCCCTCAGGGGGAGATCAATCCCCCCAGACAAACCACAGGCAAGATAGATAACTGTCACTGGTCCGAAACACCAAGGCTTCCCCAGGAAAGGATAAGGGGCCAACACGACCTGTAAGCAATCCACTGGATCGCCCTGTCTCCTAACTCTCTATTGTCAGAGAGGAAAATTAATTAGTTCAAGTGGAGGAATGGGGCACTTTGCTAGTTAGTGCCTCTTGGGGAAGATAATCAGGCTGTGTGGTAAGTAAAGGTCTCTGGAAAGTGATTTCTCCAGAACGGCCACAGACTGACCCCTGACTGACCAACAAGAAGAGGAATGTGGGCGGTAGATTGTGGAATAACCAAAGAGTGAAGCCCTGATGATAGATTTTCATCCTCTATTAGATAGGCAATGGTGCCAAAAGGGGCTGCCAGCTATCAGTAACTGTGCTAACTGACATGACATCAGACAGACTTGTTCATGGGCTGGACTGTGTGGGATACTATGAGGGTTGTACAGATTTTGCTTAAAGGAAAATGATTGATTGTGATTGACTGTGTGGGATAATAAAAAGGGGTTTAAATGTTTTGCTTGAAGGAAATTGATTGTGAGATTTTTTAATATTTCAACTATGTAGATTTTGACCTGTTATGCTGTTTCTAAAGATACATGTAAAAGATACATCACAAGTTGTCGTTAAAACAGAAAACGAGCCCCTAAACCGGAAAAAGGACAACAATGCTTGATATTATTTCTTTTTTCTGGAAAACAAACCCTTTTTTATCACTTAACTATTTCATCATAAATAGCACAAACAGGATTTAGAGATACGTCAGACAGCTAAACAAAATATGTACAGTATGTTGTAGAGTCTGTTAGAACAAAAACTCTTGGTAGTAATCTTACTTCTTGGGTATGCTTGAAACAGTAACTACATAATATAAAAATCTCAAATCAAGGAACTGGGATGAAGTAAACATACAACAAAAACACCAAAAGACAGAACCTACACAACCTGAGCGAATTTTACGAGCCGTTCGGCAAAAATAAAACAACAAACAAAATTCATACACACACTCGCGCACACGTGCACACACATAACACACACACACACACACACACACACAACACACACACACACACACACACACACACACACACACACACACACAACAGCAACAACGACAACGGCAATAAAACCAACAACGTTATTCAAGCAGCAGCAGCAGCAGCCAATTATACATTCCTGGTGGGTTATAAAAGAGGAAATTGGGGTTAAATCTTGGCTTTACAAATTAATCAGCTTTCTGTTGACAAGAAAGATGATATAACAAGAACACAGAATCTTTACACAAGCGTCAGAGACAAACATTCTTTTTTATTTATAAAAACAAGGAAAAACGTTAAAATTACGATTCTTTAATCTGTCTCTAATTCTCGACACGACTCTAAATAGCAAGATTAAATATAAACTCAATAATCAGAGAAGCAGGAGAACGAATACACGGGAGTTTTCCATCATGACTAACGACAATTTATTCATCCAGCAAAGCAAACAGACAGATAAATATAATATAAACGCTGAAAGAATGAACACGTCTACATCTCAGGACCTGGTGAGGATAATCCTAGTGTTGGTCAGGGAGAGAGAGAGAGAGAGAGAGAGAGAGAGAGAGAGAGAGAGAGAGAGAGAGAGAGAGAGAGAGAGAGAGAGAGAGAGAGAGAGAGAGAGAGAGAGAGAGAGAGAGAGAGAGAGAGAGAGAGAGAGAGAGAGAGAAACTGGCAAGGCTTGTTGTCTGAACAGCGAATAGAGTTTGTAGACAAAAATTTCTTATTTCACTCCAAGCGCGTAGAAGGGGGCAAATATCTTTAGGATTATACTTTCCGTTATTTGGTTATTGTTACTGGTTATATGATTATATACAACTATCACAAAAGGCTACAACAGGTTGGGTTTTTTTGTTTGGTTGGGGTTTGTTTGGGGTGGGTTGTTTTGTTGTTGTTGTTGTTGTTGGTTGTTGTTGTTGTTGTTGGGGGATTTTTTTTGGGGGGTGCCTAGTTTTCGTTTGTCTAGAGTTTTTTTTTTTGGGGGGGGGGGGGTAGTTGGTAGGTTTTATTTGTTGGGGGGAGGGGGGAGGGGGGTTGTGAGCTACATCAGTAATAAAAACACGGATTTTTTTATTTTATTTCTGCATAAGCTTTATAACAAAAAGCATCTTTACCGGTGTAAGTCTTCACTCAAGACCCTTCATGAAGGAAGACGTTAAATCGCAGGATTGCTGCAAGGGGCAGAGCTGTTTTGCCTGTAGGGGGTTCGTGTCGGGTTGCTGCTGCTTCTGTGACAATGGGGGACGGGATAGCCTAGTGGTTAGAACATTGCGCTCGCAATCTGACAACCTGGGTTCGATTCCCGTTTAAGGGGAATATTTTACCCTGGAGTTAATATCAGTGCAGATTCCTCTCTCCCCAAAAGTCCTTTGGATGAGACTTTAAACTGAGGCCCCGTCTGCGAACGCACGCAGAACATCTTGCGCACACGCTCAAATCCTGTTCCGCTTTTCGTAAGAGTAAGCCATTGCGTGCCGGTGGGAACAGAATGATGACAATTTACAAAACCGCATACACACGGGGACTGGATATTTTAAAAAAAGCACATAGGTGCTTATTCCATTATTTTCGATATAAAAGAGTAAATAAAATAAGATAAAATGAACAATGTAAAGAATACAATAAACACATTTATGGGATCAGCTTTCCGTGTATAACTCCTTTCTCTCTCTCTCTCTCTCTCTCTCTCTCTCTCTCTCTCTCTTCTCTCTCTCTCTCTCTCTCTCTCTCTCTCTCTCTCTCTACTCTCTCTCTCTCTCTCACTTCCTTCACAAAGCCTTCAAGCTGAGAGAAATTGCAACATCATAGTTCATTATTATGATTCTCATATTGTTGATTGTATGTTTGTTTTTAATGTTTCAGATGATTTGTTTTTTTGTTCTCTTTCCCCTTCATTATGGGCTATGGCCTAATGAATAAACATCCGAATCTCTCTCTCTCTCTCTCTCTCTCTCTCTCTCTCTCTCTCTTCTCTCTCTCTCTCTTTCTTTCTTTCTTTATTTCTCATCCACTGCAAAGTAAACTCACTGATGCCACAACCTCAGTCACTGCTGGAACCACTATGATCTCTGAACAGCCATCTGCAATGAGTCCTGAACAGTCAGAGGCACGTATGTGAACGCCGCAATGGGGATTCACTCCCCTCTTCCTCCCTTCAGTTTCAGCAGTCAGCAGGGTAGAGTTAGGTGGGAAGGGGATTCCCCTTTTCGTCTCAAGCCAGACAGTCAAGGCCATACAGCACGAATTGCACGTGAAAAGATCGAGAAATGCAGAATTAGTGAAACTGACATCCCCCTACCAGACGGTCAAGGCCACAGAGCATGGATCGCACGTGCAGATGACGAAAAATGCAAGACAACAGTGAAACTGACATCCCATACCAGACGGTCAAGGTCACACACAGAGCATGGCTTGCACGTGGAGATGACGCGGATCGGAATGCGGAACTAGTGAAACTGACAACCGTGGGAAGCCAGAGGGTGAAGGCCGCAGAACGGGGGTTGCACTAGATTGCAGTCTAGATTGCAATACATAGAATGGAAGGCAAAGGGATTTGCAAAAGGGATTGCATAGGGATTGCAATACATAGAGCAATGCAAAAATGGTCAAACTAACATTAAAACGTGGGGAAAGAGGGCATTCCGGATACCTAGACAGACCAGTACCCCTTTGCCCCACTTTTGATCCCGTCAGCCTTGTCTGTCTGTCTGTCTGTCTATCTGTGTGTCTGTGTGTGTGTGTCTCTCTCTCTCTCTCTCTCTCTCTCTCTTCTCTCTCTCTCTCTCTCTCTCTCTCTCTGAATGTTTTACTTATGATTTTTATCGGTTTTGTTTTTCTCTGTTATCTCTGGATTAACGTTCTATTCCATATCTTTTTTTTCTCAGTTGTAATGTGTGTGACAATTGAAACTGATTTTTTTTCACGACTTTTGTTTATGTCATTATCCTATTGTAGTAATCATATTTTATCATGGTTGTAGTACGGTTACGTTCATTTTTACGACAATAATCGCACAGAATGATGATGTCATTTGTGTTTTGAGAATTGTGTCTGATAATTATTTTATCTGCTTTATTATGCACTACACAGTTATGAAAATAAATCTTTCACTCTCTGTCACGCATTATTCTGATTATTTTTGTCTACCTGTTAGAATTGTAAAATTATGTTAAGGAGTGAGACACCTCCCCCCTCACTCTCACTCTCTCTCTCTCTCTCTCTCTCTCTCTCTCTCTCTCTCGCTGTCTGTCTGTCTGTCTGTCTCTCTCTCTCTCTCCTCTCTCTCTCTTCTCTCTCTCTCTCTCTCTCTCCTCTCTCTCTGTGGATGAATTCCCTTGTTTTATAATCTGTCAGATAATCATACTCGAATGTAAATTACATTTTTTACTTAACATGTAGCCTCTTGATGTGTGTCTATGTATGTGTGTATGTATGTACGTATTATGTATGTGTGTTTATTTATTTATTTATTTATTTATTCTTTTATATCAAGGATAATGGAATAAGCACGCATGTGCTTGTGCGTGCGTGCGAGCGTGCGAGTGTGTGTGTGTGTTTATTTATTTATTTGTTTATTTTTTTATTCTTTTATATCGAGGATAATGGAATAAGCACTCATGTGCTTTTTTACATTCAGTCCCCGTGTGTATGTGGTTTTGTAAATTTTGTCATCTGTTTCCACCGGCACACAATGGCCTACTCTTCCGAAAAGCGGAACAGGATTTAACGTTTGCGCAAGATGTTCCGCATGTGTTCGGACAGGGGCCTCGGTTTATAGTCTCATCCGAAGGATGTGTGTGTGTGTGTGTGTGCGTGCGTGTGTGTGTATTAGTATGTGTGTGTGTGTGCGTGCGTGTGGTGTGTGTGTGTGTGTGTGTGTGTGTGTGTGTGTGTGTGTGTGTGTGTGTGTGTGTGTGTGTGTGGGGTGTGTGTGTGTGTGTGTGTGTGTGTGTGTGTGTGTGTGTTAGTCTATGCATAATTTCGTTTTCTTTGAATCTATATACTTTTTTCTGTTTAGTTTGCTATTGCTACTGCTTCATTCCTATAAATGATACATAATATTGGTTGAAGTTTCTTCTTTCCGTTTACCACAAAAAAGTGCTCTATATGATCTGATTTGTTGATTTTGTTGTGTATAGGTTTGTCTGTTTGTTTGTCTGTTGGTTGGTTGGTTTTGTTTGGGTTTGGGGTTTTTTTGCGCGCGCGTGTGTATGTGTGTGTGTGTGTGTGTGGTGTGTGTGTGTGTGTGTGTGTGTGTGTGTGTGTGTGTGTGTGTGTGTGTGTGTGTGTGTGTGTGTGTGTGTGTGTGTGAACGCACGCAGAACATCTTTGCGCACATGTTAAATCCGTTCTGCTTTCCGAAGGAGTAGGCCAACGCATGCCGATAAGAAAGTATGATTTTTTTATTAACGCATGCACACTGTTGTTGCTACTTTAATGGCAGGCGAAAGAAGAAAAGGTTGTATATACAAAAATCTCACCATTGCTATACCTCAGAGCTCTAGCCCAGGAAAGACAAAAAACCAACCAAATCACATTTTTTCAATGTTCTTTATTTATTTTATTTATTTATTTATTCTTTTATATCGAGGATAATGGAATAAGCACATGTGCTTTTTTACATTCAGTCCCCGTGTGTATGCGGTTTCGTAAATTTTGTCATCTGTTCTCACCGGCACACAATGGCCTACTCTTTCGAAAAGCGGAACAGGATTTAACGTGTGCGCAAGATGTTCTGCATGCGTTCGCACACGGGGCCTCGGTTTATTGTCTCATCCGAAGGACTTTGACATTCAATTCGATTTTTTTGTCAAACTGGGAAGAAAGGGCGAGGCTGGGAATCGAACCCACAACCTCACGGTTGACATGTTGGCAGGCGAGCGTCTTAACCATCCTGCCACATTCCTTCTTCTTCCTTATAATCTAAGCTGTCAGAAAATATTCAGAGGCATCACAGGAATAAATTATTTTAAAATATTTTGTGTTCATACTAAAAAGCTGTTTGAGTTGAATGTGACATTCAGTAGATGACCACGGGGCAAAACTGAAGTCTCCATTACTTCATTATTTTCATGTTATTTTTGAACACACAGTGCTTTTTTCAGATTTGTGTTATTATTAGGGTTTTTCCCCGTTCTAAACGTGCCCAGGGATTTATTTGCACTATTCACAAAGATGATTTTGGACAACTTTTTCGAAAACTAGGAAGATATTGTTGCCGTTCTAAATGCAGATAGTCATGTATGTAAAAGATGAAAGAGTGCCAAGAATTTCAGGTGTGTTGTACAAAAGAAAAGAAAGGTTTGTAAGTTGTATTCTTCTGGACATAAACGGATATGATAGTGTATGTATTCAAAGGGGTGGTTGTTGTTTGTTTGTTTGTTGTTGTTGTTGTTGTTGTTGTTGTCTTGGTGTGTTTTTCTTTTTCCTTCCTCGGCTAGACGTGTGAGTTTTACCAATGGTGAGAAACTTTGAGAATGCGACCGTTATTTTTCACACCGTGAAGGCATCTGCATTCCGACTTCAGGAATGATGTTTAAGCACGACGCCAGTGTGAATGTGCTTTTTAAGAGGAGAGGGATATTTACTTTTGTTGGGGGGCGTTGTTGTGGGGGGTGGGGTGGTCATCCGTTCTTACCAGCACAGATGGTCTACTCTTCTGAAAGACAAAACGGGTTTGAAGTAACATATGCGCATGATGTTCTGCGTGCGTTTTTTTTTAAACGAGACTTCGATTCATACTCTCATCTGAAGTAGTTTCCGGTTTTGTGTTATTTTTGTTTGTTTTGGTTTTGGGGAGGGGGGGGTTCGGGGAGGGGGAGGTTTCTTTTGTTTTTGTTTCCTTCTTGTTGTTGCTTCTGTTGTTTTTTTTGTTTGGTTTTGTTTGTGTTGGGGTTTTTTTGTTTGCTGGTTTGGGTTTTTTTTTGCGTTTTGTTGTTTTGTTTGGTTTTTTGGGGTGGTGAGGAAATGTCATACTAAAACGACTATGTACATAAGAATAATCATTACAAATCATTTGATTTTGATTTTGACCCCTCCTCCTTCTCCTTCTTCTTCTATCTCTCTCCCTGTGTCTTTCTTTCTATCTGTCTGTCTGTCTGTCTCTCTCTCTCTCTCTCTCTTCTCTCTCTCTCTCTCTTTCTCTCTCTCTCTCTCTCTCTCTCTCTCTCTCTCTCTCTCTCTCTCTCTCTCTCTCTCTCTCATAAACTAAACGAAAGAAAGAAAGAAAGAAAAAACTCACACCAAAGGGTCTATCCATCAAACTCAACTCCATCTGACCCCACGCTGCTTAACTGAGCACATCACCCGTAAAACCAAGAGAAACCCTTTTGCCCCGCGGAGAGAGATCAACTGCACACACGCTACACGCAAGATAGATACAGCTGGGGGGATGGGGGGGGGGGGGGGAAGAATAACAAAACACAATGAGAAATGAGAGAAAACAGAAAGGGACACGTCTCGAGGGTGGAAGAGAAGGAAATTAAACCAGTAGGCAAATCCTGTAGTCTGCTACATTCTTCCCTTGAGAGGGGAAAATAAGCTGGTTGATGGAGCAGAGTGGGGGATGGGGGCGGCAGCTGTAACATCGTCACCTCCCAAGACGAGAATAAAGACGTTTGGTATACTCTGTGGACGGTGATTTCTGAATAAGGACGCGACCACACCCTGACCAAGAAAAGATGGAACGGCACTGAGGGGTGGAATAAGACTGGCAGTAAAACGAATACTGGACGCTCCTTTTGGGGGATGAAACCATGGACTCTCTCGGTATAAACTGTATCTCTCCACTGCCTGGAAGTTCCAGATATGTCTCTACGATCAAATTTCGTTTCTTTTCCATCCATGTTCATTTTTAAAAAGATACTGCTTGTCCTTTTCTCGCCTTTCCAGTCCATTCACTTTCGATTTTCATGCAAGTTTTGAAACTTAGCTTTTTGTCAACATACTCTTTTACACGATCCTGCGATACCTGATCTGGCCACTCCTTAAACTGTCTGTAGCTGTAAGGTCTGTTTTGCATACCATATCACTATGCACAAGCAGACAACGGGATTCTGGCAAAAAGAGAGAGTAGAGCTCAGTCATCATCAGCCCTCCTTCACTTTGGGAATGGTGCAGTCTTAAAGGCAACTCTGATACTAACCCAGATTGTCAAGCTCATCATTGGAGTTATGGTCTTTAAAAAAAAGTGTCGATCTACATAGCCAGAGGTCGCGGGTTTAATTCCCACTTGAGGTCAGGCTTTCCCCCCATCTTCCAGACCAAGAGTAGTGGTTTGGGTGCTAGTCTTTCTGAGAAGATGAGAAATCGAGGTTTTCTGTGCAGCACACATTTAGTTCACTTTAAAATAAACCCACAGAAATAAGAGGGTTGATCTAGCAAAATTCTGCAGAAAAAAACAGATACTGTCGTAAGAAAACCAATTACATCAGCAGACAAGGAGAATAGAAACTATGGGTGGCGCTGCGCTATTGGCGACTCGTTCTGTCCATAAAGAGGGGCCCTGAATGTCTGGCACAGAAACCTTCCGTGACTGAGAATGGTATACAAATACAACAGTGATAACCTTTCCAGACAAGAAATGCAAACGAGGTGTTGTTGCAAGTGTTATTTGACAGGACTTACGTTTGTAACATGACACGTAAATGACGTAATGCTCCTATCATTATTCAACAAAACAAAAGCTTGAACTGTGATGCGTAAGCTTATAAGAGGTGTAGGATACACCATACTAAACTTGCCAAAGAGACACAGACTGTAAACCAAAAGTCAGTGCACTGCCCCAACCACTCATCAGGGATTTTTCGAAGAAGGAAAAAACAGACAACAGACAGACAGACAGAGAAGCTTGTCATATGAATGAATGTAAATCGACTGTTGTTGTTGTAGAACGAAATGTATGCTCGTAATATGACATGCAATTGCTGTATTACTGCCTATGCTATTTCATCAGATTTGCGCTGTAGTATCATCTGAAAACTGGGATGTTGCCGATATTATTATTGTTTGACTAGACAGGCTTGTAATACGATATGCAAAATTGTAATTAATGAGGTGATTTGCTTTTAATTTTAGACAAGAATCATGCTTGTAATATGGCATGCGAATATGACATTGTTGCTATAATTATTTCATAACGCATGCTTGCGCTATGATGTGCATATACTTTTTTTTTTAATTATGCATGCATTATCGCAAGTACATGAGGTACTGTTGCTATTGCTATTCATCAAGACTTATGATCGCAATATGACATGCAAATGAGCTGTTGCTGCTTGTGTTAATTGACAACACTTGTGGTTATGTAATATGATGATATGTAAATAAACTTATTTGACAAGACTTGTGCTTGCAATATAATAATTCAACAAGACTTGTGCTTGCAATATAATGATTCAACAAGACTTGTGTTTGCAATATGATAATTCAACAGGACCTGTGCTTGCAATACGATAATTCAACAAGACTTGTGCTTGCAATATGATAATTCAACAAGACTTGTGCTTGCAATATAATAATTCAACAAGACTTGTGCTTGCAATACGATAACTGAAATGACCTGTCGGTACAGCTGTTATTTGATACAATTTGTGATTAAATGATTATATGCCTTGTGAGCTGTTGTTGCTATTATTCTTGGACAAAACTTATGCTTGTCATATGGGATACAAAAGAGATGTTGCTGCTCATGTTATTCAACTAGACTTATGCTTGCAATATCATAATTATGCAAACAAACTGTTGGCGCCAGTTTTAGTGGACAAGACGTGTTTGTAAAGTATAATATGCAAATGAGCCGTTGGTGGTATTTTCCTTTCATTCATTTTCATTCATTTATTCTTTTATTTCGAGGATAATGGAATATAGCATTCATGTGGTTTTTTTACATCCAGT
The DNA here is from genome assembly GCA_028751875.1 of Rapana venosa. Taxonomy (NCBI): domain Eukaryota; kingdom Metazoa; phylum Mollusca; class Gastropoda; order Neogastropoda; family Muricidae; genus Rapana; species Rapana venosa. The sequence continues at coordinate 25,294,341 of CM054142.1, read as the reverse complement.
CCCCGTGTGTATGTAGTTTTATAAATTTTGTCATCCGTTCCCACTGGCACACAATGGCCTACTCTTACGAAAAGCGGAACGAGTTTTAACGTGTGTGCAAGATGTTCTGCGTGCGTTCGCACACGAGACCTCGGTTTATAGTCTCATCCAACGTACTTTTGGAAGGGAGTGGAGTCGGCACTGATGTTAACTCTAGAGGAAAAGTCCCCTTGAACAAGAATCGAACCCGGGTCAGCAGATCACGAATACATCACGCTAACCACCAGACTCTCCTGTCCTCCATTATCGTCATTTGAGGAGACTCGTGCTTAAAATACGATTATGCAAATAAAATTCAGGTGCTATTGCTAGTTGACAAAACTTGTGCTTGCAATATGACAGGAAATTCAGATGTGGGTGCTAGCTAGTGCATGCAATAAAACTGGTACACGTGGAAATGAGATGCACATAAGATAATGTCGCCATTGTTACTTGACTTGACAAGATTAAGGCGTGTAATATGAAATGAAAATGAGATGTTGCTGCTAGTGTGATTTGGTTAAACTTATGCATGCAGTATCAGTTGCAGAGAGGATATTGTTGTTGTTATTGATACTTGACAATATTAATGCTTGTAATATCAGATGGAAATGACGTGTTGCTTGCTGTTGTCGTTTGACAAGACTTCTGCTTGTATTGTGCCATGCAAATGAGGTGTTGTTGTTGTTGTTGAAATTTGAAACACCCTGTAATATCACTCTGAATTTGCAGACAATGAGAAAACACAAAAAAACGCACACACACGTGCGCGCACACACGCACATACACACACACGCACACACATACTCATGCACGCGCGTGTACACAAGCACGCACGTACGCTTGAACGCACGCACACACACACACACACACACACACACACACACACACACACACAAACCTAGTATATCTTCTCCATCACTGCTACTCTACCATCAAACTCCTATTAAGGATACCAAAAGTTGAATAAAACAAACAAAAAAGCATATAAACATAACAAGTTGACATATATGTGTGTACACACACAGACACACACAGACAGACAGACAGACAGACACACGCACACACATATATAATCATATAATATATATATATATATATATATATATATATATATATATATTATATATATATATATATATATATATATATATATATATGCAAACGATTATCTCTCTCTCTCTCTCTCTCTCTCTCTCTCTCTCTCTCTCTCTCTCTCTTATATATATATATATATATATATATATATATATATATTATATATATATATATATATTTATATATATGTGTGTGTGTGTGTCTGTCTGTTTTTCTGTCTGTTTGTGAGTGTGCGCGCGCGCGCGTGTGCGTATGTGTATGTGCGCGCGTGCGTGTTTGTGTGTGCGTATATACAAGACCTCATTTCCTAATAGCAAACTGTCATTTTTTTTTCTCTTTTGACGAAGCATCATGAAGAAACAACTGAAACAAACCAGCCAACCAAACAAAACAACACAACACAACACAATACAACCCAACCCAAAATATCAGGGACAAAAGCTCTGCATCTTTTGAAAATTAAGCACAACATGCAAAGCTTACAAAACAAACAAAAAAAGGTTGGGGTGAGGGCTGTAGCGATGTTTCTAGTAAGAAGATTATAAGGTCAGAAAAACATGGAAAACATTTTCCCTGTAAACATCAAGATAAAAAAAATGTCATTTTAGGCATTTCAGAAAAAAGTAAAATTCTTCAGGCCTGGATTTTATTCGAATAGTCTATAATTATCTTGATTAATTTTGTCTTGCTACTGTTGTTGTTGTTGTTTTGTTGTTGTCGTTTTGTTGTTGAAGTTGTTGTAAGTGTTGTCATCGTTGTTTTCTCCCTTGTTATCTCAAAAGCATTCGTGTACACATACACAAACACTACACACACACATACACACACACACTTACACACACACACATAAACTCAAAACCACATCTCTCTCTGTCTCTGTCTCTGTCTGTCTCTCTCTGTGTCTGTCCGTCCGTCTGTTTGTTTGTCTGTCTGTCTGTATCTCTCTGTCTCTGTCACTCTTTGTGTAACTATGTCTGTCTGTAACACACACACACACACACACACACACATACATACACACACACACACACACACACACACACACACACACACACTCACTAACACACACACACTTACACACATTCTCTCTCTCAATGACTGTATAGGTTTAGATTTCTTCTTTTGTTTTGTATCTTGTTTTTATTATGTGAATGTATGGGTATTGGGTTTATTTCATTATCATGACATAAAATTTGAACGAGTATAATCAATAACGAGTGTTGATGGTGATCGTGTACTGTTTTGGGAATTATATATTGGATATTATCTCTGAAATACACACACACACTTCTGTCTCTCTGTCTCTGTCTCTCCCTCTCTCTCTCACACACCTTTTATCGTTTTGCTTATAGTTATAGTGTATCCTGATGAAGGATTCATATTTTATATTTTCAATACCTTATTGGGCTTGTCCGCTGTACTTAAGTTTTAATGAGTGTCTTATTTCAATATCTTATTGTTATATGTAACAAGTATATGTACCATTTGACAATGTGTAGATGTTTATCTTTATGACTTATTAAGTTTGGTTGTTGTTATTTTTCTTGGTTTTGTTGTTGTTCTTGTTGTTGTTGTTTGTTTTTCTCTTTCCTTCTTTTGTTGATTTGGTTTTTCTTTCTCTTTGTTTGTTTTAGTTGGGGGGGTTTTGGGGGGATGGGGGGTGGGGCGTGTTTTTAGGGTTTTCTTTTGTTTGTTTGGGTTTTTTTGTTTTTGTTTTATTTTGTTTTTGTTGGGGAGGGGCTGTTTTGAAAAGAGTTATTTCCCTTGTTTCTACTGTGAGAGTGTAAAAGTGTTGGGTTATTATTAAGATGTATCCCTACGGGCGGGGACTAGATGTAAAAAAGCACATGAGTGCTTATTCATTATCCTCAAAATAAAAGAATTTGTCATTGTCATTGTATCTCTGCAAGCAGTGCAGTCCTTCTGAACAATCAGGTCGGAGACTACTTCAAAACCACAGTTGGGGTCCGACAAGGATGCCTGTTATCTCCAGTCCTGTTCAATCTGTTCTTGGAAAACATCATGAGAGAGACCCTCCATGACTTCCACTCTACCATCTCCATTGGCGGCAGACCCCTCAACAACTTACGGTTTGCCGATGACATTGACCTCATGGGCGGAAGTAACACAGAGCTGCAAGATCTTACGACCAGACTTGAGAACAGAGCTGGAGCATATGGGATGGAGGTGAGCTCGGAGAAAAGTAAAGTACTTGTGAACAGCACGAGCAATGCCACCGCTAAAATTTACATGAACGGCCAACAACTGGAGGAGGTAGATGCTTTTAAATACCTCGGCGCTACACTCACAAAGGACGGGCGATCGACGACAGAAATCAAAGTCAGAATAGCCATGGCAACATCTTCCATGACAAAACTCACCACCATATGGAAAAGTAAAGAGATCAGTTTCCCAATCAAACTAAAGCTCTACAAAGCCCTAATTCAGTCAATCCTGCTGTACGGAAGTGAAACCTGGACATTGACTGCTGAAACAGCAAAGCGAATCCAGTCATTCGAAACAAAATGCCATAGAAAACTACTGGGCATATCTTGGAGAGAACGAAAGACCAATGAATTTGTCAAGAGTCAAATAACACAGCTGGCAGGTCCACAGGAACCCCTTCTCACCATCGTCAAGAAGAAAAAGCTGACATGGTTCGGCCACGTCACCCGCCACAACACTCTGCCCAAAACAGTACTGCAGGGAACACTCGAAGGTGGCAGAAGGAGGGGAAGACAGAACAAGTCATGGATGGACAACATCAGAGAATGGACCAGGATGAATGACTCGGCACTACTGCGCAGAGCCGAGGACCGAGATGGATGGAGGAGGCTTACCACGGCATCGTCTTTCATGTCTCCCCCACGACCGCCAAGGTCACGGGTCTGATGATGATGATGATGATTGTATCTCTCTCCGTCTCTCTTTCCTCTCTCTCCCTCTCCCACTCTCTCTCTCTCTCTATCTATTTCTCTCCCCGTCCGTCTATATGTCTGTCTGTCTCTCTCTGTATGTCTGTCTGTCTCTCTCTGTATGTCTGTCTGTCTCTCTCTTTGTCTGTCTGTCTCTCTCTCACACAAACACTCACACATACACACACAGAGGCTCACCCACCCACCCCGACCCACCTCCTCCCAACCCTTCCCCTCCCCCCTACCCAATCCTACACACACACACACACACACACACACACACACACACACACACTACTGGAGCAAGAAGTAGTAGTAGCAATCAGACAAAGCATTGAAGCTTGCACCACCAAACGGGCCCTGCCTGTTATCAGCAGACGACACACTCACTCACTCACTTATGCCACAATGAGGAGCAATGACAGAAAGCAAAACAGCACATGGTGGTGGTGGTGGTGGTGGTGGTGGTGGTGGTGGTGGTGGTGGTGGTGAAGAGGGCGGAGGTGGGGAGGGGACGGGACCAGCCCACTCTTCGATCTTTTTGCAATGCAATCAAGAAACGAGGTGGTGGTGGTGGTGGTAGGGTGGTGGTGGTGGTGGTGGTGGTGGTGGTGGTGGTGGTGGTGGTGTGGTGGTGGTGGTGGTGGTGGTTATATTTATTTATTTATTCATTTATCTATTTATTTATTCTTTTATATTGATGATAATGGAATGAGCATTTATGTGCTTTTCCACATCCAGTCCCCGTAAGTATGCGGTCTTTGTAAATTCTGTCATCTGTTCCCACCGGCACACAATGGCTTACTCTTACGAAAAGCGAAACAGGATTTTAACGTGTACGCAAGATGTTCTGCGTGCGTTCGCACACGGGGCCTCGGTTTATAGTCTCATCCGAAGGACTTTTGGGGGGAAAGTGGAGTCTGCACTGATGTTAACTCCAGAGGAAAATATCCCCTTGAACGGGAATCGAACCCGGGTCGTCAGATTGCGAGCGCAATGTTCTAACCGCTAGGCTATCCCGTCCCCCCAATAGGTGGAGAGAGTTAGGTGGGGAGGGTGAATGGTAAAGGGGGAAGCGAAACAACCCAACGGTGATTTTTGAATCTCGGTTCTTCTTCACACAAAGGTTTTGGCACTGGACAAACTAATGTCTTGTCAGTTATTGATGTAAGT
>CM054142.1:25274137-25284137 GCA_028751875.1 Rapana venosa | reverse complement strand
CTAAGCAAGCAAGCAACCCACTGATTATGAATTAAAACAGCTGACAAAGTCGAACAATCATTGCAATATTCTAGAAGTTTTGCGTCAATTTGACCGACATTTATCAGCGATTGCAGCAATCTTAAATTTTAAGCCAGAGACCATACTGTTCTCTAAGCCCAATATTCAAATTGTTACAGTTACATAATCAATAAACCCGGACCCGTTCTCTCCACTCCCCCGTCCCCCCCAAAAAAGATCATTGCGTAAACGCAGGCGTGCCAAAATGACCGTGTCATCAATGAACATTCAATCCATAAGATTTCCTTTCACATGCTGAAACGAGAAAAGACATAAACGCACACAAACTTTTACCAAGTTAACGACTGTCTTGCATAACACGCTCCACAAAACCCAAAAAAAGAAACAGAACAAAACCGAAATCAATATGACTGGAGTCAGGATTGTATGCACACAATGGTGACACCCCCACCCCCACCCCTCAAACAACACGGGCCAACACATGATCTAATAAACGGAGTCCAATAACATTCTATGGCCAGCAAAAAATGTTTACGCCATAACAAACGTCCCCCTCCCTCCAACCCACCACCCCCCTCCCACCCTCTACCCACCTACCCGACCCACCTCCAACTTAACCCCATCACAAGTTGACAACAAAATGAGAACAATAATCTCCCTTGCTGATGTCTGACACGTGTCAGGACCCTGGTAGCTATGACAACCATTGTGCTTCTTTCTGTTTGCCTTCATGTTGATCATAACTGATTTTGGTAAAAAGAGATTTTCGAGTAGCTGCCTGGATTTCGTAGAAGATATTTCGTTTCCACTGTTGTAATGCTAAAGTGGTTTTTTTTAGAAAAAATTAAATGTTGTGGTCAAATAATTTTCTTTTGTGTTTTGGTTTGTTTTGTTTTCTTGTTTTCTGTTGTTTTTGCTTTGGGGGTTTTTTCGGTGTTTTTTTTTTTTTGGGGGGGGGAGGGGGGTTCGTTTTATTTGTACATTTGGTTTAAGCTTTCTCCTTAAATCCGTTTTTCAGCTTTCAATTTTCCGTGCAGTTTTCAAAATAAAATTACAAAGTCATGACACAAAGTTAGCCCAACATAATTTTCTTCTTTCTCTTTTGCCCCAAATTTTGGAGGAAGTCATTAAAGCCCTGCACTAACGAACAAGTGATTACACTTCTCCACTTACGTTGGTTGTATGCCAAAGCCTAGTTCTCCATAAATGATTTCGTTGTCCATTCTGCAATGTTTCTGTACATTGTTCTTTTTTTCCTTTTTTTTTTGTTCGGGCATCAGTCAGCAACAATGCAGGCTACAAAACAACTGCCAGGTCTGACAAATGCTAGACCAGGAATCGATTCAGCTGATCTTGTTATCAGACCTAGTATTGGGACTGAAGGAAGGACTTTCCTGGACTGGCAGAAAAAAGTTATACTCGTCTGAATACACGACAGCAGGAACCGCACTTCTGCTAGGACTTATCTTAAGCAGTAAGCCATATTTCAGTTCGAACAAGACTTATCTGACAACAGAGATTTGGCTGTGCGGTCACATATTTTGATCAGAAAACAGTACAAAGCCTACTATCATCTACAAACGTACTTATTGATATCTTGGTCCTTTTTTTTTACCAACTATTGACTCCATTTTTAATGTTTTCTTTCTTATTTTGTGTTATACAGTTTTTTAAAAAAAGACAGCACTGTTATGTTCTTTGAAATGACAGTCAAACACCATTGTGTGTGATTTCATAACCTTTCTGACCATTTTAATAATTAAAATTAGACAACAGGATTCCCTAAGTCGGAATGCAGCTACCTTTAGTGGTGAGCAAGAACGGTCGCATACGCTTTTATCTCACCATTGGTGAACCTTGCATCTCTAGCCGAGAAACCTTTTCAAAAGACTATCTCGAATAAAACATCATTTTGACTTACAACTGCCACATTTGACAGATGCATAATGAGCATAGGCTGTGGCTAATCAACATGTGAGCAGTAACAACTTTGTGCTTACATTGTTATCTGGGAAACAAATCCTATTGAATTCGAATGGCAAAGTTGCAGTAATGTGATTACAAAAGGCCTATTCGGCTTCGTCAGGTTTTTTCTGATATTTGTTATGTTAATGAAATAACCCAGGTCGGTTTGCTAATTTGTAATGTATGACAAATAGATGATCTTAGAATAGAAATAAATGAAATATTATCTTAGATCTTTCATTTGTATCTATACACGGCATGGAATAACCAGACTACATTCATTTCTTTTCTTTTATTCTCTGAAAACATCTCTTTTCGTGTTTTATTTTCTTTCTTACAACTGAAAAGATGCTCTGAAAAAGGACACAAACGTGTTCACTGTCACTAACCAGCTTCTATGTCTTTTTCATTTCTTGGTCTTTTCCTTCTCAAACCTTACAAAGAAACCACTCAAACTCGACACAACCGACATTTCTTTGTATTCCGAGAAAGGCAGAACTGACGGACAATGTTGAGGAGCATGAAATCCAATAAACAGAGGGAGAACAGTCTCAAGCCAGCTGAAGTGATTATTTCCTGCAGAACACACACCACAGCCCCTGTGTAACTCCATTGCCAGCTGACGAGAAAATGAGACTGGGTCGTCTGCTTGTCCAGAGTCTGGCAGGAATAAAACTCAGCAGCAGCAGCAGGAGGAGGAAGCCATGGCAATCAGCGCGATGATTTCTGAAGGAATATAATCGATTATGCTAACTATCAGAACTGACTTACTCGCAATCACTACTACAAAACAAAGGGTTAGTTGCCTGTTTCATATGATAACAAAATATCATGCGCAAAAAATTAATGTCCAGGTAGCGGTGTTATGGTGAAGAACTATCACACATAAAAGTTTAACAAACTTTGATTCTGCAGTAAAGTAGATGGCCAATATTAACTTCAACAAAGTCTTCATTATTTAGAAATCTTTTCTGAAGTATTGTTCTTTCAACAATTTGCATTTATTTAAGCTTTCTGCAAAATGACCTTTTTAAAATCTTAGAGTTCGATTTTAGCAGATCTTTATTTTGTGTACTCTGTGCAATTTCTGTACTTTGAAACTGATTTTTCCATTTCATTATTTGAAATACTACAAACAAAAAAAGAGGAAAACGACTGAAAGGGTTTTTTGACACAAAAGATAGAGAAAGCAAAACAGAGTAAACAAGAGAAGTAAACATAGAGAGGCAGGATGCAGGGGGGAGCAGAGAGAGAGAGAGGGGGGGGGGCTGAGAGAGCGGAGGAGAGGACAGCGCCGATGATGACGATGATAGTCTTCATTTCCATGACTAACAGATATTAAGCATTGGCAAACTTGTTTTGGCTTTTCTTGTAGTTGTTGACTGTATCATGACAGAGAGAAAGAGAGGGAGGGAGGGAGGGAGGGAGGGAGGGAGAGAGAGAGAGAGAGAGAGAGAGAGAGAGAGAGAGAGGAGAGAGAGAGAGAGAGAGAGAGAGAGAGAGAGAGAGAGAGAGAGAGAGAGAGAGAGAGAGAGAGAGAGAGAAGGGGTAAGGGAATTCGATTAAGTTGCAGGCGCAATACTGTGTGTAGAGTTATTCTGCTTTCATGACATACACCACCATCGAGAAGGTGCCAAGTTCTGTTTTTGTTTTTCCTATTCTAGCTAGCTGGATGCACACACACTAACTTCTACGAGCGAATGCAAGATGAAAGCAACGCACTGTGACAACCTGATGCTCTTTTTTTTTTAACCCCTACAGCATACTAAACTCCTTCCTCTTGAGTTTAAACTCCACAGTTAAACGTGCCATTCACAGAGAATAGGCCCACCCTGAAACGGATGATAAGGATACACCATTTTTAACTTTCTGAGAGAATCAGGTTTTTCGCGCCTGATACGAGTGAAAGTGTTACAGTTGGTCACTAAGAGCAAGGCTGTGTTTTAAGGAATCTGGTATCTCATTTTATGTATGGTTGATGTTTTTCCCACAACGCGGTGCCCGTTCTAGGTTGACCCTTATGGTTTAACCAGGGCGTTGATACAGGGAATGACAGTAGAGTTGGTTTTATACCCTGTTTTAATCTGGATATAGTTGCACAGTTTTAATCTGAGATTTTTAATTTTACAAGGTGTCAGCACTGATATAGCCTCTGTGGTAGGCGGGGCTATAAACAACAGGATTGGATTGGATTGGACCCATAGACTGTAATTGTAACATTCTTAAAGTATTATTGAAAAGGTTTACATGGCATTATTGTAGTACGTCCTCACTGACTAATGAAATACTCTCAGGTAGCAGATGAAGTATACCCCCCCCCCAACCCCCCCCCCCCCCCTTCACCTCCCCCCAAAAAACCCAACCCAACAACAACAACAAAAACCGGCTGGAATATCTTCGACCCTGTTCCGTGACCCTTTGACTTGACTAAACTTGATTTGACTTCTTCCTTAACTCTTTGGGGAGTCGTTGGGGGCACTGTAGTTAGTGTTTTAGGCAATGCATCGTGGACAATATAAACCTGGCACAACCTTGCCCATTACTTTCGAAGATGTGCCCATAGGGTAACAGAAATATTTTCGTGTGATGATTCAAACATCCTCATCTCATTTCATGTCATGTCAGCGTTTGGTTGGTTACACAAACACAAACATACGCCAGCATAGATCCCCGAAGTCGGAATGCGGCTACCTTCAAGGCAGGAAAAAAAGTCGCAAACGTAAAATCGTACCATTGGTAAACCTCAGAGCTCTAGCCGAGGAACGGGGGTAAAAAAAAAAAGCACCCGCAAAGAGAAATTGACACGCCCTCACAGCTGATTGACATATTCTCAGCAGATAAATGAATATCCTCTTCTAACATTTTTCAGCATCAACCAATCCTGCAAGCTTTGAGATGCCCTCTGTAACAATTAAATCATTTGATCAGCATTTTTCATACACATTTTTCTGAGAATAAGAGCTTGCAGAAGCCACTAGAAGCTAGGGAGACACGTGTCTGATGGGTGCCATGGACACTGGTAAAGCAAGAAGCTTCTTGATTTTAATGGTCTGTAATCATGAAATGAGGGTTCGAAACTTGCCAGCTTCTGATGGATCAAATGTGGGGACGTTGTGCAATCTCCCAGGTCAATTCAAGCACAGACCTGCCAGTACGCTACTGTTCATGTTTTGCAGGCACAAAATGGAGAACGTTCTGTTGTTCATGTCTTGTTCCTTACATTACCTTACCTTACCTTACCTTAGCTTACCTTACCTTACCTTACCTTAGCTTACCTTACCTTACCTTTGCCTTGCCTTGCCTTACCTTACCTTGCCTTGCCTTACCTTGCCTTGCCTTGCCTTGCCTTGCCTTGCCTTACCTTACCTTTGCCTTGCCTTATCTTACCTTGCCTTGCCTTACTTTGCCTTGCCTTGCCTTGCCTTGCCTTACCTTACCTTTGCCTTGCCTTGACTTGCCTTGACTTACCCTACCTTATCTATCCTGTATTCTTGTAGACCTTTGGGGCACCACTGAAGATGTTGCAACCAGCTTCCTTCACTTTCTCTCAGTTTTCCGTGTCAAGTCATTCCACTCAAGGGCAGTGCCTTACAGAAAGACAAACATACCCAGCAAACAGCCACGCTTTGACCTAAGTTCTTGGTTGAGCAGTAGACCAAGAATCTGTTAATGGGTTTTGATAGGTGTGGCGTTCCGAACATAAAACTTAGTACTCAACGACCTCTCCCTGCAAAATCTGGTATTTTGAAAACATTCGACACGATCCGAACTTCAGCTTCAAGCCAACAGCGCACAACACTAACCACAGAGCCACAGCCACTGGTTTCTCCTATTCAGTGTGATGCTGGCTGCTTTGGAACACTGATCCTTCCCAGAGGACTGCTGCTGGCTTTGACAACAGGACACAACAGCCATGTGGACTTCAGCATGGAGCACACACACACACACAGAGGGCCAATTGTCACTTTAGTGTGTACGTTAGGGTGGTAGTGTGAAGCTAGAGAGAGACACACAGAGACAGAGACAGAGAGGCACAGAGAGAGGGGGGGGTATACAGGGGCAGGGAGTCAGACAGAGAGAGAGAGAGAGAGAGAGAGAGAGAGAGAGAGAGAGAGAGATACAGACAGAGACAGAAACAGAGAAACAGACAGGCAGAGAGTCAGAGAGAGAAACAGACACAGAGACAGACAGAAAAAGAAAGTCAACAAAACAGGAAAACCCTTAAAAGCCTTTCTCCCCTAACAGTGTCTCTGTACTTGTTTCTTTGTATATTGGCCTTATCAAAGCTTAGAGGGTTTTGTTTTCCAGTAAATGTCCCTGCAGGGGGGGGGGGGGGGGGGGGGCTATTCCATAAAGCTACATCAAAATTACCTCGTATTTATTTTGCTCTGCCAACTGCCATGCCAATACACACTAACCAGAGTGCTCTTATCAACCAAAACTACCTCTCAGCTATTTTACAAGCTTTTTTCAGATATCTGAAACGTGCATTCTGCAATCCTGTCTCCATCAATTCTTTTACCACACATTCTTTTCATGTTCCCACTGACCATTTTCTGGCACACTGAATGTTCGTTTCTTTAAAACACACACACACACACACACACACACACACACACACACACACACACACACACACACACACACACACACACACACAATGGGATGGGATAGCCTAGTGGTCAGAACATTGCGCTGGCAATCTGACAATCCGGGTTCGATTCCCGTTCAAGGGGATATTTTCCCCTGGAGTTAACATCTTTGCTGACTCCACTCTCCCCAAAAGTCCTTCGGATGAGACTATAAACCGAGGTCCCGTGTGCGAATGCACGCAGAACATCTTGCGCACACGTTAAAATCCTGTTCCGCTTTTCGTAAGAGTAGGCCATTGTGTGCCGGTGAGAACAAATAACAGAATTTACAAAACCACATACACACGGGGACTGGTGGTAAAAAAGCACATAAGTGCTTATTCCATTTTCCTCGTTATAAAAAAATGAAATAAAACACACACACACATCTCTTTTTCCCTTTTCTTCTTTCTCATTCTTAAACTGAGCATAAAAACCCAATCACAGATCAAAGCTGAACATTTCCACAGACTACACAGCTTTTTCAACTAGAAATCATCCACCCCTACCCCCTAAAAAAGAGATGGTGGAGACTGTGTGAAGTGGCGGAGCAGCTCAACATCACAAGTAAGCCGTGAAGGGGGAGGGCAAGACAGGCTAGGACTAGCGTGAGACTGTCTCCTGTCCCCGGGCACTCTCGGCCCTTGTAATCACCCTGACCTTCTCACTTCTGAAGCAAAAGGCAGCCAAGTGGGCGGACAGCTCAGAGGTAAGTGACAATTGTTTTTATATAAGTAGCTTAAAGGGAGGAGATGTCACAAATCTGGTTAAGGAGTGGACAAAAGCTTAAAGATTTAGGGATTTGTATAGCTGTATATGGGCACAGACGTGTGTGTGTGTGTGTGTGTGTGTGTGTGTGTGTGTGTGTGTGTGTGTGTGTGTGTGTGTGTGTGTGTGTGTGTGTGTGTGTGTGCGAATAGGAAGTTCATGTGAGTTAAAAAGTAAGCATATATAAAAAGCAATCATCAAATAAATGCTAAATAGTGAAGATCAATATCACAGTCTGACAACCATTTTCCATACCTTAATTTTCTTTTTCATCTGTATAATTATGGACACTCAAGCATAAAATAACGTAAGCACCAGCACACCACAGCACAGAGACATACACACACAAACACACCACACACACACACACACACACACACACACACACACACTAACTGGAGTTATCATGAGATGTTATACCATAAAATGTACAATACAGTACATTAAAATGCATTTTTAAAAAAAGAAAAAGGAATGAGGGTACACTCTCCTTATGTACTATGCCCAGTCAAATAATTCTCTCTCTTTCTCTCTCTCTATCTGTCTCTCTCTTTCACATCCACTTTTATTTTATCAAAACAAATCAAGCTAACAAAGTCGACTAACCCATCAACAATAAGGATCAATCTTGAGCATTTATGATGATGATGATGATGATGATGATGATGATGATGATGATAGTAATAATGTATGGTATTTATATAGCACTGAATCTCGTAAAGCCAACAACCAAAGCATTTCAGACTACTCTGCAAGGCATTGTTCACACTACCATCCTTCTGGAGTACATTCCAGGCTGACAATCAGAAAGGATTTATTTGTTCTTTCTTTCTTTTTTAATCAAACAACCCGATAATTCTTTTCCTAAGTCTTTAATCTGATACAGACCTTTTTCTGTTATTGTTTTATTTCCAGGATAATGGAATAAGCCCTCATGTGCTTTTTCACATCCAGTCCCCGTGTGTATGCAGTTTTGTAAATGTTGTCATCCATTCCCACCGGCACACAATGGCCTACTCTTCCGAAAAGCAGAACGAGTTTTAACGTGTGCGCAAGATGTTCTGCGACCAGTATGGAATGAATTATGTCAATCTCCATAAACACGCCCCCTTCCTTCTTCCCTCTCCCCACTCTTCCCCCACCTTCTTGCCATAGCATTGTTTGAAGCTGGTTATGGCGATTTCTGGATAAGTGGACCAATTTTCAGCATGAACGAAGCAAAACGAGGCGATCATTTTTCATTCCTTTAGCGTAGAACAGCAAAGGAGAGGTGGAACCGAAGCACAGACGCGTTTCTACACGCATACGCCTGCGCAAGCGCATAAGATCAGGATACCTGGTGTGTTCTCTCTCTCTCTCTCTCTCTCTCTCTCTCTCTCTCTCTCTCTCTCTCTCTCTGTCTCTCTCTCTCTCTCTCTGTACATCTAGTCACCTGTTTGTAAGTTTCTCCACGATGTTGAATGTAGATAGATAGATAGATAGATAGATAGATAGATAGATAGATAGATAGATAGATAGATAGATAGATAGATAGATAGACAGACAGACAGACATATAGACAGACAGACAGACAGACAGACATATAGATAGATAGATAGATAGATAGATAGATAGATAGATAGATAGATAGATAGATAGATAGATAGATAGATAGATAGATAGATAGATAGATAGATAGATAGATAGATAGATAGATAGATAGATAGATAGATAGATAGATAGATAGATAGATAGATAGATAGATAGATAGATAGATAGATAGATAAGAAGAAAGAAACGTAGACAGACAAACAAACATAGAGGTAGTCTGACACAAAGACAGAAACAGACCTGTGGAACGAAACTTTAGGCAAAAACCTCACCTGGGTCAGCAAGTCGGCAGTGATGAAGAAATCGATGGCGGGGTGCCTGTGTGTGCTGCTGTCATCATAACAACGATTTTTTGCCCGCGCCTGTCTGCCTCTCCTGGGATGCATACAAATGGCCGCCAGATGACCCCAGTCTGCTGGCTAGCTCTGGAGGGATAGGGGTGCATTAGGATCCACATCAGTTCAGGGGATTCCAGCAATGCTTTGGGCCAAGATCCCTGTGTCTCTGTGAGATTTTTTGCTGTTTTAGCGTCAGAAATGCTAGTTCATGAGATCAGAATCTATGCATGGATCTCTTGTAGATTGATAAATATTATTATATCTCTTTTTGTGGTTGTGTTACAGAGATAAGGATCATTTTGTGTGTGTAGGCTGGAAGATGGTCGATGTTAAAGAAAACATTTTGTTAATGAGAACCTTTCATTTATTCCATACATTATTATTATTATTATTATTATTATTATTATTTAAGAATTTTAGAGGACCTGCAGATAAGGGACAAACTCTTGGGACCCCTGGAGGGAGGGCCTTCAGCGCACGGCAGCATTTGTCAGGGCCTCAGGAGTTGCTGTCTGAGCATTCGACGAGGAAGAAGAAGTATTTTAGATGCAGTACTGTTTCTCTGAAATTTTTTATTTTTTATTTATTTTATTCTTTTATATCGAGAATAATGGAATAAGCACTTATGTGGGTTTTTTTACATCCGGTCCCCGTGTGTATGCAGTTTTGTAAATTTTGTCATCTGTT
>CM054142.1:25234137-25266637 GCA_028751875.1 Rapana venosa | reverse complement strand
TATATATATATTATATATATATATATATATATATATATATATATATATAAAATATATATATATATGTGTGTGTGTGTGTGTGTGTGTGTGTGTGTGTGTGTGTGTGTGTGTGTGTGTGTGTGTGTGTGTGTGTGTGTGTGTGTGTGTGTGTGTGTGTGTGTGTGTGTGTGTGTGTGTGTTGTGTGTGTGTGTGTGTGTGTGTGTAGTGTGGTGTTGGTGGTGATGATGATGATGATGATGATGATGATGATGATGATGATGATGATGATGATGATGATGATGATGTTGATTATAACTGATTTGTCACAGCTATTTGCTGTAGCTATCTGTTGTCTGAGGGGGTTTTTCAAAGAAAATATATACACAAATGTAATGCTGATGTGCTGTTAAGAATTAAGCTTTCTGCTCCTCTAATTTGCTTTTCGTGTTGTTGGCTTTTTTCTTTTTCGATCACACATTTGATTGTTTTTGGTTTTCATGTTGGCAAGTCATTTTTAATAGTTTCAATCATAAAAAATCCATACTCGAGACAAAACGCTAGCTTTTATTCCACCATCTTCTTTCTCTTTTCCCTTAACTTCATATAAAATAATTGGGTTTGGCAACATTAACAAAAAGATGTTCTACAAATCGTATCTCCGCTTACATTGCCTGTGTGTGGGTATAACTGGATCTCTAAGAACTATTTTATGTCCGGTCAGTAATGCTCTGGTCCACTGTTTGGGGCTCTCTTTGCTTTCTCTTTCATCTGCCTCCTTCGGCATCCAGCCCAATACAGGCTAGAAGACAACTGCCCGGTTTGACAAGTGCTAGACTACGAATCTGTTCAGTTGATCTTGTTACCAGACTTACTATTGGGACTAAACAACTATGCTTGACTAGTAGGGGGAAAAAACCCACATCGTCGGTATGTAGGGCAACAAGATTGTTCAGACTTTCACAAACAGTGGAATTAACCAGCAAACCATATTTGAGAACGAAGAGACTTGTACTAAAGATATGATGTGACAACAGAGATATGGCTGTACTGTATGGTCACATTTTGATCTGGAAACTGTATGACTGGCAGATATATATATATATAGGTTTCTGCTGTCTGTGGTCACTTTTATCAGCTGTGACTCTATCTCACAGTTTGTGTCAGTTAGTCAAAACTCTTAAATGATCTCTATTTGACAATTACAACATTAGAACGTCTTTTGTTTTGATTTCGTTTCAGAATATTTCTGGCTAGTTTTAGAATTAATATAAAACAAAAATAAAACAGGTTCGAGTAAAGCCAGAGTTATTTGTGATGAAAACTACCACATTTTAACAGATTCAAAATTAAATTAGAATGAGTCGCTAGCCTTTTAGCAAAAAACAACTTTGTTAATAGGTTGTTATCTCAAATATATTTCATCGAATCTGAGTGGCAGACATTTTGAAAATATCAATGCGAAAGTCCCACTTTTCCTTAGGTTTTCTTTTACTGAAGTCTAAGATGCCTTGGAATTATGGAAAGTTAAAGTTGGTTGTCAGTAGATTTTAATTTTTGGAAAAGGGAGGGGGACGGGTAGAATTGAAATGATTAAGATGTAATTTTAGATTTATCCCTACTCCACGATCTATGCATAACATGGAACAAGATACCATTCAATTCTTTCGGAAAAAGAGGGGGCGGGTTAGAATTGAAAAGAATTAGATGTAATTTTAGATTTATCCCCACTCCACTATCTATGCATAACTTGGAACAACAAGACACCATTCACTTCCTTTCGGAAAAAGAGGGGGCGGGGTAGAATTGAAATGAACTAGATGTAATTTTAGATTTACCCCCACTCCACTATCTATGCGTAACATGGAACATCAAGATACCATTCACTTCCTTTCGGAAAAAGAGGGAGCGGGTTAGAATTGAAATGATCTAGATGTAATTTTAGATTTATCCCCACTCCACTATCTATAGAACAACAAGATACCATTCACTTCCTTTCTTCTTTTAATTCTTTCTTTACATATTTACAATTCAGCAAACGGGGAAAAGCCTCTCTGATATCATTAACGTACTCCTTCAACGTTTTCACTTCAAACCTTAAGAAAAGATCCAACCGAACACAGTCAAACTCTTCTTTTTTATTTTTGGTATTCCGCGAAAGACTGGATTAGCAGACAGCGTTGGGGGAGTATGGAATCCAATAAAGAGACTGAGGACAGTCTCAGCAGACCACCTGAAGTGATCATTGCCTCCAGAACACGCCCCACCCCATTTGAACCTAGTCTGAAGCTGAGGAGAAAATGAGACCTGGTAATCTGCTTGTCCGGGGTCTGGCAGGAATATAGCACACACAGCAGGAAGCCCTGGCAATCAGTGCAATGATTTCTGATTGGAAAGGAGTTGATTGTATTAGCTATTACAATTGATTGATTGCCGGTTACTACCCCTCCCCTCTACCCCCCCCCCCCCCCCAAAAAAGGAAGCACACTCATGCCAGTTTCAGACGTTAAAATGTAATATTGCGCAGAAAAAAGATAGCTTAATAGGGTGTGATCATTAAAGTTAAAGTTTTGGTGACTCGTTGGTTTTTTTCTGCTGTGATTAAAACGGGTAATAACCACGTTTAAAAAAAATTCCTGTTGTATTTATTTGTTTTTGAAATATTGTTGTACTCGAATCTGTAGTTTAATACTTAGGCTTTATGCGAATTATATGATTTATCAATGTTTTAAATAATTTGTTTAAGAAGATTTTATTTTGTACGCTTTAAACATGATTTTTGCTTGCAATGGTTTGAAATACTACAAAAACAAAGAAAAAAGACCAAAAGCAATATACAGTACTACCTAAATATTGGTCATAGACAACTTAACCTGAAGTAGAACATCACAACAAGAACACTGTGTTGAGAAAAATCAGGAATAATACACAGTCTATCTTAAATCAGAGGCTGACAAGTAACTGGATTCTCAGTACAGGATCACAAAGACAATTTCAAACAGTTGAACACAGAAAAGAGGGTTTTTTTTCCTTACAATAAAATCACCTGACTGCTAGCCAATTAGAATTTCTTGTCCACGAACCGACATGTAGGTAAAAATAAGAATCAGGGGGACAATTCCATCTTTTGGAACAAGAAATGCCCCCAAAGTTGTTTAGCTATTCACAGTATGCAAAGCAGTCATAATAGAAAATTGTCATCTTATTCAAGATTGGTAAACATTTTCCAGCCAATGGAAGCTAGAAATAAACGAACACATCTTAAAAATACCCAAACAAGCAAGTATTTCTATTCAGGATACTTATGATTTGACATCGCCTAATGATGAGCTCAAGTTAAGGAATTTAAAGATACTGTCAGTCATTTCCAGGTCGTACACCTATTCTTTTATTTTTTACATAGCTATTTGGTATCTCTTTGTTTTTAACAATGTTAATAGTGCAACATATTGTCATAATCTACTATAATAAAGCGACTCCCTTTTCTTCTGTTTTATTCATTGTTTTCTCTCTCTCTCTCTCTCTCTCTCTCTCTCTCTCTCTTCTCTCTCTCTCTCTCTCTCTCTCTCTCTCTCTCTCCTCCTGAGTCTTGTTCCAGCATGAACAAAGACAAGCATTATCTGTGTGTGTGTGAATGTGTGTGTGGATTTGGGGGGTGTGCGCGCGCGTGCGTGTGTGTGTGTGGATGTGTGTGTGTGTGGATTTGGGTTTGTGTGTGTGTGTGTGATTGTGTGTGTGCGTGCGTGCGTACGTGCGCGTGTTTGGTGTGTGTGTGGATGTGTGTGTGTGGTGGATTTGGGTTTGTATGTGTGTGTGTGATTGTGTGTGTGCGTGCGTGCGTGCGTGCGTGTGCGTGTGTGTGCGTGCGCACGCGCGTGCGCACTTAAATTTGCCAAACAATTCCTATCATGTACGATGTTTTCAAATACGCGAAAATCATACTACTTAAAAAAAGTCAGTTCATGGCTTTTTGTCAAACACGTAAACTAGTCCAAGGTAGACAACTAATAAGAAAATACACATTGAAGAACCAAAAGTCACATAGAATATAAATCATTTAATGAACACTTCAACACAATAGGCTTTTAAAAACTGTTGAACACAACAAGAATAAAAGAACTACTCCATCATTCTTTTTAGAGAGAGAGAGAGAGAGAGAGAGAGAGAGAGAGAGAGAGAGAGAGAGAGAGAGAGAGAGAGAGAGAGAGAGAGAGAGAACTCGAACTCGAACGATTTATTCACAAAAAGGCCATTGGCCCATACATGAAGGGGGTTGCCGAACTGCTTAGTATTTTGGTTTTAACACATACGCACGCACACACACACACACACACACACACACACACACACAACACGCACACACACACACACACACACACACACACACACACACACAGACCAACATGTTACTGTATAACACAAAGTCAGCTACAAAAATATCACTTAGGATAACATTATCTCTCTTATTCTGAAGGCTTTACACAAATATAAAGTGAGGCTGCGCACAACCTCAGGATGACTTGATGCCAGGAGTAAACAGAGTCTAAAATAAATTAGGCTGTCTACTATATTTAACAGGGATGTAGTTCTGCCTAACATCCTCAAATACTGGACAGCACAAGACAAAGTGTACTTCATCCTCCGGAGCTTGCTTACATAATGGGCATAACAGCCTGACGTCGTCAATATCATGTTCTCTGTATCTGAATTTATGAACAATTATATCTGATACACCAAGTCTAAACTTAGACATTATTCTTTTCAAATGTATATCCATATCAAGTTTTAGATAAGGTTTGACATCATGCGAACTTATAAATTGTCTGTACATTTGAAATCTTTCACTGTTTTGTATATGAGAGAGAGAGAGAGAGAGAGAGAGAGAGAGAGAGAGAGAGAGAGAGAGAGAGAGAGAGAGAGAAGAGAGAGTGGCGATATCACAGCCTACACTTTTTTCAAAGTATCTACTAATCTTTTTCTTCTTCGTCAAAAGCTTAGACAGCAACTATTGTTGTCCCTCATAAGAGCAAAAATGCGTAGCACTGCCGTTAAGCGCCTGACAAGTCAGGCCCAGCGCATCCGGCTTCGGCGTGGAAGAGAATTGTTATCTTTCAAGTCTTTCTTGGACCCAAAAAAATAAGGAGAAAGGACCAAGAAGGCAGAAAATAGACAAGAAGGCGGTGACAGGAAGAAAAGAAGAGGCAGAAACAAACGAGAGGGATAGCAAAAAAAAGGGAATTCCTAGCACAGAATTTCTAAAAGATGGGGATGCTATTCTACACTGACAGGCCCCCGGCATCCCTACAGGGGTGGGGTAGGGGTGGGGAAATCTACTCATCTTAAATGATAATCACAACCATGATAGATACACTTTCTGCTATCATAACAACGAATTAATCCTTTTAACGTTGTTGTTGCCAAATGACATTCTGAGACAGAGAGAAAGAGAGATAGAGAGAGAGAGAGAAGAGAGAGAGGAGCAAACAGCAAGAACGAATATTAAGTGTGCGTTTGTGTGTGTGTGTGTGTGTGTGTGGTGTGTGTGTGTGTGTGTGTGTGTGTGTGTGTGTGTGTGTGTGTGTGTGTGTGTGTGTGTGTGTGTGTGTGTGTGTGTGTGTGTGTGTGTGTGTTGTGTGTGTGTGTGTGCGCGGTGTGTGCGTGTGTGTGTGTATGTGTGTGTGTGTGTGTGGTGTGTATGTTGTATGTGGTGTGTGTGCGTGTGTGCGTGGCGCGCGCGCTCTGTGTGTGTGCGTGGTGTGTATGTGTGTGTGGGGGGGTGGGGTGTGTGTGTTCGTATGTTTGTGTGTGTGATTGATTATTGTGAATGTCGTTGAGAGCCATTTTCACAGTTCTTTAAGTTCACTGTTAAGAGTTGTGGACCATTTTTGAGAGAGAGAGAGAGAGAGGAGCGTAGAGAGACAGCGAGAGAGAGACAAGAGGACAGACAGACAGACAGACAGGACAGAGAGAGGACAGACAGACAGGGACAGAGACAGACAGACAGGGACGAGACAGACAGCAGGGACAGAGACAGACAGACAGGACAGAGACAGACAGACAGGGACAGAGACAGACAGACAGAGACAGACAGACAGAGACAGGGACATGGAGAGACAGACAGACAGAAACAGAGTCAGAGACAGACAGACAGACAGACAAACATTCACAGGTAGTTTTCCAAAAAGGGACGCAATCTCTCCAAGTCTCTTAAGATGTAAAGTATATATAATAAAAAACAACAAACTTGTATTCAAAATTTATAGCTTTTCCTCAGACGTGGTTTAATGTTTATGGCTTTTCGCAGACATCGTAGGACGAATTTTCAATGAACCATGTCTAAAAAAAATTTAAAAGGACACACCAAACAAACAAACAAACAAAAAACCCAAAAGCTACGTTTCCCCCAAATCTCCAAATGCTGCAGACGTGCATGTGCGTTTCAATGACTCAATGATTCAGATGTCTGCGCCAGCAAGAAAAGAGTGTGCGTGCCTGGAAACCATAATCTTGAATTTGGTGCTGCACAAATGGTGCTTACAAACGGCCACTTTCAGAGAATCATTATTTGGGCAAAACAAGTGGTTGACAACTATTTTGTGAAGGTCCGTCCGGCTGAGTCGCGCTAAATAGCTTATTTTTTTTTGCTGGGATGATGTGTGTTGGGGGTATTTTATAAAATTTGAAGATTTTATAACCAGATTTTTTAATTATGTCAGACATAGTATTTTGGGCTACATGGTCAGTTTTATAACTAGTCACTGATTGATTTTTTTAAATTATACAAAACGCCTTGAGGTTAACCATCTGGGCAATTAAAAAAATTGAATGAAAAAGCAACAAGTCAAATATGAATGAATCTAAATTCAATCGATCAATCAATCAAATGATGTTTTAATCAGCTAATCAATAAAAAAAAAATCAGCCAGTCAACCGGTCACGTAGTCAATCAATCAGACAGACAGAGAGTTTTTTTCGTATGACAAATCAAAATCATCGATTATTCAGTGCCTTCAATTCTCCATCACAAGTATGTTCCATCTGCATTTTCTCTTCAAATTCCACAGAGAAGGAGAGAGAGAGAGAGAGAGAGAGAGAGAGAGAGAGAGAGAGAGAGAGAGAGAGAGAGAGAGAGAGAGAGAGAGAGAGAGAGAGAGAGAGAGAGAGAGAGAGAGCAAACGAACAAAACGAATAAACAGACGAATTTCATTTGAAGATGTAATTAAACGATTGAACAAATGGAAAAGAAAACAGTCTATCAAATATGAATGAATCCAATTGTCAATCGATCAGTTCTTACAACAATCCGATTGGCAACACTGGGTACCCCACGGTATTTGAACAATCAGTTTCAATGATGTTAAATGGATTGAGAGAGAGAGAGAGAGAGAGAGAGAGATGAGAGAGAGAGAGAGAGAGAGAGAGAGAGAGAGAGAGAGAGAGAGAGAGAGAGAGAGGAGAGAACACCGAGAGAGAGGGAATGGGGGAGGTAAAAGACAAACCAGCTATTTCAAAATGTCATTTTGACCTTTCCCTCCTGTCTGCTCGAACGGCAGAAAAAGGAACAAGACAGTAACCTTTGCAGCAAGACGTCAGAAGTCAAGTTTTAAGAGTGTGCATGCGCGCGCGCACACACACACACACACATACACACTTTTTTTCACAGATAATTTCACACTTTATTTTCAATTGTTCATGACCAGTGTCGACCCTGCAAGAGAATGAACATGCACTCCATGTAGGAAATTGTAGATACACTGAAGAAGACTGTGGTGCAAGTGCACTAAAGAAACTGTGGAACGTCAAGGATCGAACCACCCACGTGACATGGCTGCGTTGCTGTCACAGGCTGAAGACAGTCCAGCCTGGAGAAAAATGTCGACTAACGCCTCCCTCGTGACTCTCCCACCCCTTCCCACCCCCCAGCCCCACCCCTACCCCACTCCCCCTACAAACCATCTTAGTCATTAGAACATGCTGATGCTGAATGGTTATTTGTTTAACTTGATGGCATAACATGGCAAACTTTTGTTACGTTAATGAATGAGTTGGCTTGGTGCTTCGATGTCTTGGTGCTTATTCCATTATCCTCGATAAAAAATAATTTTTTTAAAAATAATAAAGATGTCCATGAAGCGTAAAGTAATGCTTGGTCTTCTTCAGGATTTGGGACTCAGAAAAGCCATGGATTGATGTTCTCCCCCTGCTGTGATATTATTGACTTGTGTGGGGTTTTTTTGGTAATCAGTCAGAGAATGAAGTTGTTTAAGTCAATTTTTTTTTGTAATGCAGAATTGCTTTCAATTGATTGATTACTTTGATGCACAAAAGTTATCAATTGATTGTTTGCTTTCTAATCTAACTCGGTATTTTAATCTTGCTGTTTAATTTGATTGACAACAGGGCTTTTTTAAAATTGTTATAACCATTTCATCTCATATTGCTTTTCGTATTTTTGCTCTCTGAATCTTGCCATTGTTTTGACAGAAAACTACGCATTAGGCAAACGCACTGAAAAATCAGAAGCCAAGTGTATTTTGCCAAAACTCAGCCAAACAAAAGAAAGAGAGGAAAGGGACATTTTGGTGATAATAATAGCCATACTTGGTAAATGTTTGTAGATAGTCCAAGCATAGCTTCATGTCGAACACTTGCTGTATGGTGATACACCTATGTCAGACAACCCCCCCCCCCCCCCTTCGGGTAGTAGTACCTGAATAATTTTTTCTAGTACTGTATCTGTAAGGCATTAGACTGCTGTCACATACTGGCCAAACATTTTTGGGTAACTATTGGCAAACTTCGTGACGCTTCTGTAATTACTCATGAATGACAACAAATTTATTTATTTTATTTATTTGTTTTATTCTTTTATATCGAGGATAATGGAATAAGCACTTATGTGCTTTTTCATATCAGTCCCCATGTGTATGCGGTTTTGTAAATTTTGTCATCTGTTCCCACCGGCACACAATGGCCTACTCTTACGAAAAGCGGAACAGGGTTTAACGTGTGCGCAAGATGTTCTGCGTGCGTTCGCACACGGGGCCTCGGTTTATAGTCTCATCCGAAGGACTTTTGGGGAGAGTGGAGTCTGCACTGATGTTAACTCCAGGGGAAAATATCCCCTTGAACGGGAATCGAACCCGGGTCGTCAGATTGCGAGCGCAATGTTCTAACCACTAGGCTATCCCGTCCCAAATCAACCACTGAGCATGTAAACACTACCTGCTTGTCGCACACCAACATGTTTAGGCTGGGGATCGATACATTGTTCTTGATCCATATCATTGGGTCACCAATAGAGAATTTAGCATTCATTTGTTGTTGTATTGTATGCAACGCTAGATTAACGTAGAGCGACTCCATGAAGCTGAATTCTTCTGGGATAAAAACAACTACATCACAACAGTAGTGCAGATTTTGCTGACAAGAAGTTTCAAGAGTGAGACTTGTTTGCAGAGACACTTTATGTGGGTAGTTATACCGAATATGATAATACTCGTGTGATATAACAGAATATTTACAAAACTATCAAAATCTCATATCCAGCCCATCAATCTCATTTCCTAGATATTGACAGATATGGACAAACTGCCATAACAGCAACACCAAGGAGTCAAACACAACATCATTGTTGACTTGTCACACCTTCAGAAAACAACACCCGCCCATCCTGCAACAACAGGCCCAGTGGATATGGCATGCACTGCCTTTCCCAGGATGTTTGCTCTGCATCGATTTCTGCAGCTGTTAGGGAAAACAGTGCATCCATGTAGATCGCTGGTTCGATAGAACGGGAAAGTGGAGTGGAATATTTTGTTATGACGAAGAAGGAAGGAAGGAAGGAAGGAAGGAAGAGGAGGAGGAGGCAGAGAAAGAGAAGGGGTGGGGAGGGGGAGGGGGAGTGAAGATAAATAACGGCTATGGAGTGTCAAGGATTTTGGCTTGGCTGGCGTTGTTAGCTTTGGCTGATCCTACTGGACAGTGGAAGATTCTATGAAACAAACAAAAAACTGAGGAGGCAGGGATGGGTTAGTTATGGTGATTAAGTGTAAACAGTGTTTTTTACATGTGAAGATCACACGCGCACACGCACACGCGCGTACACACACACACACACACACACACACACACACACACACACACACACACACACCACACACGAGTAGGCCATTGCCGGTGGAAACAGATGATAAAATTTACAAAACCGCATACACACAGTGACTGGATGTAAAAAAAGCACATGAGTGCTTATTCCATTATTCTCAATATAAAAGAATTTTTAAAATATATTTAAAAAATAAATAAAATAAACACACACGCACGCATCCACGCTGGAAGAAAATGCTTACATGGCACATTTGTCCACTCTGTGGCATCTTACTAGAACCACTCTCTAATATAAGGTAATGTTCGCTGCTCTCTCCTCTACCACCCCCTACCTACCTCCTTCCCCGGTTGCCATCTCAGTCTGTCTGCCTGTCTGTCTCTGTGTGTCTCTTTCACTCACTCTCTGTCTCTCTGTCTGTGTGTGTGTGTCTCTCTCTCTCTGTTTTTCTGTCTGTCTGTCTGTCTGTCTCTCTCTCTGTCTCTCTCTCTGTTTCTCCCCTCTCTCTCTCTCTCTCTCTCTCCTCTATCTATCTATCTATCTATCTATCATCTATCTATCTATCTATCTATCTCTTCCAAACACACCTTTTAAAGCTGCTTGTTTTTCGTTGGTTTTTTAAAGTTCTTGGCTCATGTAGGTTGAGGAAGGTCAAAGATAGCAGACTCTCTCTGTCTGTCTCTGTCTATCTGTCTATCTATATATCTGTCTGTCTGTCTGTCTATCTATCTATCTATCTATCTACCTATCTGTCTATCTATGTTTTATCTCACTCACACACACACACACACACACACACACACACATCCACACACACACCACACACACACACCACGCGCGCGCGCCCACACACCACACACACACACTTCGAGGTCTTTTTCATTCCCTCTCTCTACTCTACATCTCTCTCTCTCTCTCTCTCATCTCTCTCTCTCTCATCTCTCTCTCTCACACACACACACACACACACACACACACACACACACACACACAACATATATATACAGATACAGGCTTCTTTGTACTTTTTTGTTCTCCATTCTTTTTTTTTCTTCCCATCAAAGCTTTGCTTACAAGACACTTCGAAAGAGCGTTAGCTCTGCCCTTAACCCCTGACCTCTGGGCTGTAAAAGTGAGGCTGTCTTGAGAGACTGCTTCGTGTCGTCTTTCCTTTAAAAGCTGTTTGTTTTTCAGTTGTTGTTTTTTTTAAGTTCTTGGCTCATGTAAAGTGAGAATGGTCAAAGGTAGCCGACTCTCTCTCTCTCTCTGTCTGTCTCTGTCTGTGTCTATCTACAAAATTGTCTATTTACAAAACTGCATACATACGGGGACTTGATGTAAAAAGGAACGTAAGTGCTTATTCCATTATCCTCGATATAAAAGAATTAAAAAAAAATCTTTCTATCTATCTGTCTATCTGTCAGTCTTACTGTCTGTCTTTCTGTCTTTCTCTCTCTCTCTCTCTCTCTCTCTCTCTCTCTCTCTCTCTCTCTCTCTCTCTCTCTCTCCTCTCTCTCTCTCTCTCTCTCTCTCTCTCTATTTACACACACACACAAACCACATCTCTCTCTTTCTGCCTATCTATCTATCTATCTATCTGTCTGCCTGTCTATCTATCTATCTGTCTGTCTGTCTATCTATCTATCTATTCATCTATCTTTCTGTCTGCCTGTCTATCTATCTACCTATCTATCCATCTAAATACCTAAATACCTATCTATCCATCTATATATCTATCTACCTATCTAAATATCTATCTACCTACCTATCTATCGATCTATGTTTTCTTCTTCTTTCGCACTGTCTATACTTAACGTGGGCACATGCAATCGACATCGAGCTATGTAAGGAACTCAATGCTTTCGCTTGTTCTGGGACTTCATGTTGCTGCTTTGCTGTTTATGGTGGAATGAAACTTTGCTTCAAAAAATTGCCAGGCCAGCTTGTTGGAGGATCTGGTGATTATGCATGTGGCCGATTGACACCAAGAAATTCTACACTAGCTACTGGTTTTTAACTCCTACCACTTCGCAGACAAATTTTTGTACAATATGTAAAATCACGAAGTCATATTCCCCTGAGATAAAAAAACAAAAACCCAACAACTAAAAGTGTGTGTGTGTGGGGGGGGGGGGGGGGTTAAAAATTCTTTTATTTCGAGGATAATGAAATAAACACTCGTGTGCTTTTTTATATCCAGTCCCCGTGTGCATACATTTGTGTAAATTTTGTCATCCGTTCCCACCGGCACACAATGGCCTACTCTTCCGAAAAGCGGAACGGGTTTTAACGTGTGCGCAAGATGTTCTGTGTGCGTTCGCACACGGGGCCTCGGTTTATAGTGTCATCCGAAGGACTTTGGGGAGAGTGGAGTCTGCACTGATGTTAACTCCAGGGGAAAATATCCCCCTTGAACGAGAATCGAACCCGGGTCGTCAGATTGCGAGCGCAATGTTCTGACCACTAGGCTATCCCGTCCCCCCCCCCCCCCCCCCCCCCCCCCCCCCCCCCCCCCCCCCCCCCCCCGTGTGTGTGTTGTGTTGTGTGGTTTTGTGTGTAGTGTGTGTGTGTGTGTGTGTGGTGTGTGTGTTGTGTGCTTGCACAAACGCAATGTATTCATGACGCACAAAATGCGAACGGACAGAGGAATGCGATGAAAAGACAGTGATAAAAGAGGGAAGACAATTTTGCTTACAGACGAGTATGTATTTGTTGTTTCTTTATCCGAAACAGAAACCAAATTTACCTTTTTGTTGAGACTGGGAGCTTTAATTTCGTTTTTGTCATGAACTGCAAGGTAAACACATGCTGTCCTGCTGCTGCTACAAAGTTTGTTGGACTTTTTTGGTTTGTTCGTTGTTTTGTTGGGTTGTTGTTGAGTTTTTTTTTTTTTTTTTTTTGGGGGGGGGTGTTTTAGTTATCTTTGTTGCTGTTTTTGTAACTGTGCTTTCTTCTTGATTAAGCCTAGTTCTTTTGGAATCTCTGCGACAGTTAGTTCTTTCTTTTCTGCTTCTCCTTGTTTTTTGCCATTTGTTTGTTGCTCTTGTTATGTTTCTTTTTATTGTTTTTGGGTGTGCTTCTGTTGTTGGTTCGTTTCATTTTTCTATTTCTTTCTTTTTCTTTCCTACTTCTTTGCAATTCTTCTTCTTCTTCTTCTTCTTCTTCTTTTGCTTTTTCTTTCTTCTTGCTCTTCTTTGTTTGTGATATCCGTTTCCGGACTCAAGAGATTAAATATGCATGGATGTTCTGACAGTTACACTTTAAAAAGCAAAAGGTAAACATTTCTCCCTTTTGGTAGAAGAAAAGCTTCATCTCCAGCCAAAAAATCCCACCCTCTTCTCTATAATAAAAACAAGACTATGTTCGAATAAGCCTTGAGTCATTGAGGATTCAAGTCAATAGTACCCTTTGCCGTCAACGAGTTTGCTTCACCCACATTTATTTGAAACGCACAGTTCATAGGTAAGATGTTGCTGAAATAAGAATGCAGAAATGCATGGCAGCCTTACGACAGGACATGATTCATGACCGCTTTCTACTAACAGATCTTATGAAACATCCACACACTTCAAGCCTACATGCTTAATGATGACAAACTTTACAAAACTGCATACACACGGTGACTTCATGTAAAAAAAAACCCACGTGAGTGCTTTATTCCATCATCTTCGAAATAAGAAAGAAAGAAAGAAAGAAAGAAAGAAAGAAAGAAAGAAAGAAAGAAAGAAAGAAAAAAAATAGAAAGGAAGGAAGGAAGGAAGGATGGAAGGAAGAAAGAAAGAAAGAAAGATAGGAAGGAAGGAAGGAAGGAAGGAAGGAAGGAAGGAAGAAAGAAAGAAAGAAGAAGAAAGGAAGGAAGGAAGGAAAGAACCGACCAACCAACCAACCAACAAACACACAAACAAACAAAAGAACCTCTGTAAAATAAAATCCCTCAGAGATGCATTGATACCCATTGCTCAACAAGAGATCCGCGCGAAGATTCCGATCTCCAGAACAAGCGTCTCTAAAAGGGAAATCAAGAACAAAAATCTCACAGAGACACAGGGATCTTGGCCCAAAGCATTGTTGGAATCCCCTGAACTGATGTGGATCCTAATGCACCCCTATCCCTCCAGAGCTAGCCAGCAGACTGGGGTCATCTGGCGGCCATTTGCATGCATCCCAGGGGAGGCAGACAGGCGCGGGCAGAAAATCGTTGTTATGATGACAGCAGCACATACAGGCACCCCACCATCGATTTCTTCATCACTGCCGACTTACTGACCCAGGATGATGTTTTTGCCTAAAGTTTCGTTCCACAGGTCTATTTCTGTCTTTGTTTCAAACTATTTGTCTGATTGTCTATGTGTCTGTCTTTCCCTGGCTAACACACCTACACACACACACACACACACACACACACACACACACACACGTGAACGCACGCATGCACTCATGCACACACACACACACGCACGCACGTACACACACACACCCACGCACGCACGCAGACAGACACAGACATAGATAGATAGATAGATAGATAGATAGATAGATAGATAGATAGATAGATAGATAGATAGATAGATAGATAGATAGATAGATAGATAGACATACAGACAGACAGACAGGCAGGCAGGCAGGAAGGCAGGTAGGCAGACAGACAGACAGACAGATAGATAGACAGACAGACAGACAGGCAGAAACTATTCACACAGTGAGAGAAAGGCATGGAACAATGTGTGTGTGTCGTTGTTGTTGTTGTTGTTGCTGTTGTTGTTGTTGTTGTTGTTGCTGTGCTGCTGCTGTTGTTGTTACTATGATTTTACCTGTTCACTCAAAGTGATATTAGGTGCACACACACACACACACACACACACACACACATACACACACTCAGGTGCCTCTGTGTATGTGTACACTTCAGTTCCTTAACTCATTCTTGTCTCTGTAATTAATAAAAGCTCTAGCGCTTCAAGCTTCGTGTTTAATGCCAACAAATGTAAACGATCATCTCTTTCTACATCATTATGCTGAAAACTTGTCCACTTAGCCTACGAGTTGTTTTAACCTGTTTTAGAATATGCCATGACAAGCAAGTAGGGTTTTATGAAGATTAGCATGGTTCTGTCCCTGCCAGTGATAGTTAACAGATTGCACTTATCAAACATAGAGAAGTTAAATCTCCGAAAAAATGTCAAGGTCTGTATCAGATTAAAAGAACGAGGACGAGAATTATCCAATTAACTTCTAAGCCAGAGTAATTAATTGATAATTGTCAGCCTGAAACATGCTTCAAGAGGTAAATATGAATAACTGGGTACGCTCACATGCCGTTTGTATGCATACATGTGTGGGGACATACTACGCACTTTTCTTTTTGGAGGCGTCCCAAGCTATGTACCCTCACAACCTTTGTCCACTCCCCAGTCAGGTTACCATCTCCTCCCTTTAAGCTACTTATATAAAAACGTATTGTCACTTAACTCTGAGCTGTCCGCCCACTTGGCTGCCTTTTGCTTCAGAAGTGAGAAGGTCAGGGTGATTACAAGGGCCGAGAGTGCCCGGGGACAGGAGACAGTCTCACGCTAGTCCTTGCCTGTCTTGCCCTCCCCCTTCACGGCTTACTTGTGATGTTGAGCTGCTCTGCCACTTCACATAGTCTCCACCACCTCTTTTTTTTTGGTGGGAATGGATGATTTCTAGTTGAGCAAGTTGTGCAGTCAGTGAAAATGTTCAGCTTTGATCTATAATGGTTTGTATGCTTACTTTCACAATGAGAAAGAAGAAAGGAAGGTTCAGAGAGGAAAAGACATTGAGTATAGTCGAAATAGCCAGAGGGAATGTAAAGAAATTGTGTGACTTTTGAATTGGTAGAGCCATAATTGCAGGCAAAACTTGAAGTATACTTTGAAAGCGCTTGTGCTCAACTGATGGAGAAAAGTAAAATAGATAAGCGGTAGGCGTTTCTGGTCAAAAAGCATCTTTTGATCATCCTATTTTGGTTATGCAAGGCCTGGAAGGCACAGAGGAAGGAGGAAGACAGAGAAAGTGATGAGAGGATATCTCAGATTGGACAGGCATGAGTTTGAGTTAAACACTACAAGAGGTGAAGACAGAGACCACTGGAGAGGGCTGGTTGACAAGTCAACGGTGATGACTCTACCATTACGAAGACTATAGGACGTGTGACTTGGAGAAACAAATGCTGAGGATGGGTTTTCGTTGCACTTTTGTTGTGTAGTGCACATAAACATATGTATGCAGTGAGATTCACAAAGAAAAATCTGGTGTGTTTTTTTACATGAACAACAAACAAACAAGGACAGAGAAAGCGTGTGTGTGTGTGTGTGTGTGTGTGTTCTCTGCTGGTACAGTTAAAACCTTTCGATCCAATTAGCAACAAGGACATGCTTGGCCTTTCTTTCTTGTGTGTCTTTTTTTTTGTTCATCTATTAGCTTACTTGACAAAATAGTTCTTTGTCAACGTTTTTCTTTTTATCAGTGCAAGCATAAATATATCTCAACTGTGAAAGGACAGACTATTTTTTGGGCTACACCCTATACATTTCTCAACTTTAATTAGATGTGTTTTCTCTTGCACATCTTCTTCTTCTTCTTCTTTTTCTTCTTCTTTAGCGCGTTTCTGTTTCTCTTTCTCTTTGTCTTGCTATGCGTGCCTCACGCACATGGAAAAGTAGAGACAGCTTAAAGATCCAATGCCGACTTCTTAATCATGCAACGCAAAGGAAATAAGTCTAAAAAACACATTGCTTGTCTTTTCTTTAATGATCAGCAGCAAGTGTCAGTTGCAACAGCAGTTGAAACAGCAGCAACAGTGACAGTAACTATAGTGGCAGCAGCAACAAGTTCAAAATAAGGAGAAGCAGTTTTTATTTCTAAAACATTTGATTATGTAACCCACCAGTCTACAGCAGAAATATATTTATACTGGTGGTCATTCAATTACAAGATTCAGTGCAATAGAACAAATTCCATATATTATTACTATTATCATTATTTTTCTGAGTATTATAGCAGGGCAAGACAGGATGCAAAAACAACTATTTCTATATCATTAACATGGCTATTTCTCTGTAATAAAAAAAAAATAATTACTAAGCACAAATTGACATATTCTGGACACCAGAAATTTCCCAGAGCGAAACCCCACATCACACCCACATGTAATCATTTTGCTGACAATGCATTGGCTGGAGCGCAAAACGTCTGAATTTATTCTTAAAATAACATCAAACATCTCTCTCTCTCTCCATCTGTATCTATCTATCTATCTATCTATCTATCTATCTGATGCTCTAAGGTTTACACTACCACGCTAACATGCCCACTAAAGTGACAATTGGCCCTTTGTGTGTGTGTGTGTGCACCATGCTGAAGTCCACATGGCTGTTGTGCCCTGTTCTCAAAGCCAGCAGCAGTCCTGTGGGAACGATCATTGTCCCAACGCAGCCAGCATCACACTGAATAGGAGAAACCAGTGGCTGTGGCTCTGTGGTTAGTGTTGTGCACTGTTGGCTTGAAGTTCGAATCTTGTCAGATCCCCCCCCCCCCCCCCCCCCCCCCCCCCCCCCCCCCTCAGATTTTTATATCTCTAACGAAAAGTTACTGCTGTGATTACTGATTGTATGCTACACGAAACCTTTCAGAAACCCATTTGAACGTTCGACAACTTTTTAAAAAAATTGTATTTTATTCTATTTATATCGAGGATAATGGGATAAGCACTTATGTGTTTTTTTACATCCAGTCCCCGTATGTATGTGGTTTTGTAACTTCTGTCATCTGTTCCTACTTTTGTAACCCTATGCCAAGGTTACGGCTAAGTTGCAAGCCGGGTATGTTTTATCTATCTGTAAGGCACTAAGCTCCAATAGAAATTAGTTTTTCCCTACTTTTTTCCTTTTCGTATACAGAATATAGAGCAGGTCTGCCTTCGAATCAATCATGGAGATTAAACATAAATTCCAGTCTTAGTTCAACACATGCCATCGTGACTCGAAATTTGTTTTGTTTTGTTTGTTTAATGTCCATTCACTACTTGGTGATAAGGACACACCCGCATTCAAACCAACTTCTCTCTCTCTCTCTCTCTCTCTCTCTCTCTCTCTCTCTCTCTCTCTCTCTCTCTCTCACACACACACACACACACACACGCACACACACAACACACACACAACACACACACATGTATGTATATTTATATTCTCACGACTGTCTACAGTAGAGGTCTTACTGGGGAAGAATACGTGACTCGAAACCACTACTCGCGATTCTAGACCATTCGGATAAAGAAGTCACGTCAAGAACACTTCAATCATCCCATGAAGGGCCATTACAATACTGACGGGCACATCATTGACAGCATTCATAATCTCGAAAAGACGCAAGAAACCAGTGTTTCATATTTGTCTTAAAGAATTCAGCTGCCAAGCCACTGGTCATCGCACCCATAAGAATAATGTTGTTGCCATAGTGTTGAGTGGCTCTTGCCAACCCTTTTTACGGAGAGAAAGGTCTGTGGACAATGTTGGTCAAGCGTTTTAACTCACATAGTGGCCATCTTTATTCCCACAGTTAGTTGACGCCTGGACAGTTTGATAACAGGTTTTCAGTTACCTCCTCAGGATATGTCAGTCAGCTGTCGTGGGCGTGTTATTTACTCCTCACAGCTGTCAATTTCCCCACTTTCAGCTGCTCTCCGCGGCTGTCTATTCCATACCAGCTGGCGTTAATTATAGCGGAAACTGACCGCACTTGGACTTGGTAAAAGGAAGGGGCTAATTCCAGCAATCGGCCTTGAACCCTTGACCGAATTATGCTGGATTTGCATGCAGTGTCCTGTGCGCAGCACATTTCAGACAACACGTGAAAACTCGCAGCTTTTTCCTTGGCTTAGTCCTGGAAGATTATTGTCTGGGTGTGTTTCATATACCGCTTGAGACTTCTTGACTGGTCAGTGGAATTGTTTCAGTGCTGCCATGAGGATACTTTTCATTATGCTTTGAAAATTTGTCAGTGACATTTAAGTGGTTTTTTTATCAAGCCTATTTTTTACGAGCATGGTAAGTTTAGCACTAAAGCCGAAACTCAGAGGAAGGAATTCAACAGGCTGTAGCGGAAAATGTATTACACTATCGTGGCCAAATACCAAGTGGTTAGAGTGTCCCTCTAGTGATCTTATGGCAGCTGAAGCGTGGATTTGAGTCTCTGCTGAAGCCTCCTGCTTACAAGAATTTATTCCCATAGAGTAAACATCGTACTGACTTCACCACTCTGAAGATAAAGCTATGAATTGGGAGTTGGATAGCCCAGTGGTTAGAGCTTTGCGCTCGTGATCAGACGGCCCGGGATCAAGCCACCACCGAGGTTTAAGAGGATTTTTTTCTGCAGTTAACATCAGTTCCGACTCCGCACTCCCCAAAAGTCCCTTCAGATGAGACTATAAACCATGCACACTGGCGTCGAGCTTACAAATGATTCCCGAAGTCGGAAAGCAGCTACCTTAATGGTGGTTAAAAATGGTCGCATTTGGAAAAAAAATCTCACCATTTGTGAACCTCAGGACCCTAGACAAGGAATGGAGGGGCAAAGACTACACATCTACAGTTTCTCATGCAAACACACAGAGAATATCTTGCACAGGCGTTAATACCCATTAACATTCTTCAAAAGAGTAGACTAGCATCATTGCACTTATTCCAGCCTTATCCAGCTTGTACCGCGGGAAGAATGGGGTCCACAGGGTTGGCCTGCCTAAGATGAAGGAGACCTGCCTGAACAATGAAGTGAGGTGCTCCAGGACTGCCCAAGAAACTCAGGGCAAAGAAGGATTGCATGCTGAACTGATTGCCTTACTGTGAATGTTAAAATATATGCTGAACTGATTGCCTTACTGTGAATGTTAAAATATATGCTGAACTGATTGCCTTATTGTGAATGTTGTAATTTATGCTGAACTGATTGCCTTACTGTGAATGTTGTAATATGTGCTGAACTGATTATAAATGTTGAAATATATGCTGAACTGACTGCCTTACTGAGAATGTCGAAATATGTGCTGAACTGATTGAGAATGTTGAAATATGTGCTGAACTGATTGCCTTACTGTGGATGTTGAAATATATGCTGAACTGATTGCCTTGTTGTGAATGTTGAAATATATGCTGAACTGATTGCCTTACTGTGAATGTTGAAATATGTGCTGAACTGATTACCTTACTGTGAATGTGAAATATATGTGACATGACTTTATTGTGAATGTTGAAATATATGCTGAACTGAATGCCTTACTGTGAATGTTGAAATATATGCTGAACTGATTGCCTTACTGTGAATGTTGAAATATATGCTGAACTGATTGCCTTAATGTGAATGGTGAAATATACGCTGAACTGATTGCCTTACTGTGAATGCTGAACTATAAGCTGAACTGATTGCCTTACTGTGAATGTCGAAATATGTGCTGAACTGATTGTGAATGTTGAAATATATGCTGAACTGATTGCCTTACTGTGAATGTTGAAATATGTGCTGAACTGATTGCCTTATTGTGATGTTGAAATATATGCTGAACTGATTGCCTTACTGTGAATGTCGAAATATATGCTGAACTGATTGCCATTAATATATGTGAATTTATGTTGAAATATATGCTGAACTGATTGCCTTACTGTGAATGTTGAAATATATGCTGAACTGATTGCCTTACTGTGAATGTTGAAATATATGCTGAACTGATTGCCTTACTGTGAATGTGAAATATATGCTTGAACTATTGCCTTACTGTGGATGTGAATATTGCTGAACTGATTGCCTTGACTGTGAATGTTGAAATATATGCTGAACTGATTGCCTTATTGTCAATGTTGAAATATATGCTGAAACTGAATTGACAATTATGATGTTGAAAAAAAAGACCTATGCAACACATATGTGAACTGAGTTCCATTCGATGTTGAAATATATGTGAAAGAATGCATACTGAATGTTTACAAAATGACGCGCAGCCAGGCGCAATGTGACAAATATGCTAACACGATTACCATACATGTTGAAATAACGAACGATGCCTGGCTGCAAAGAATACATGAACATACCAGTGTGAATTGAATCATGTGCTGAACTGATCATACGTGAATTGAACTCATCACATTACCAGTGACATGTTGACACAAGCAACTTACTGATTGACAAATACGTACAGCCTACTTAATAAATATACGAACTATACCTACTGTGACAAACACAACTATTACCACGTAAGAAATGGCTACACACTACACGGCAATGCAAACAGCACTAGCCTGGTGGTTGAATAATGTTACGTGATTGCTACGTGATGTTGAATTCTGTTCAATGATTTTTCCTTGTGTGATGTTGAAATATACTATGCAGTGCACTGATGCCTATTGTGAATGTGATATTGTGAATGATTGCCTTGTGTGAATGTTGAGCATATACTGTAGAACTGATTACCTTAGTGTGAATGTTGAAATATGTGCTGAACTGATTGCCTTACTGTGAATGTTGAAATATATGCTGAACTGATTGCCTTACTGTGAATGTTGAAATATATGTTGAACTGATTACCTTAGTGTGAATGTTGAAATATGTGCTGAACTGATTGCCTTACTGTGAATGTTGAAATATATGGTGAACTGATTGCCATACTGTGAATGTTGAAATATATGCTGAACTGATTGCCTTACTGTGAATGTTGAAATATATGTTGAACTGATTGCCTTACTGTGAATGTTGAAATATATGCTGAACTGATTGCCTTATTGTGAATGGTGAAATGTATGCTGAACTGATTGCCTTATTGTGAATGTTGAAATATATGCTGAACTGATTGCTTTATTGTGAGTGTTGAAATATATGCTGAACTGATTGCCTTCGGATGAGACTATAAACCGAGGCTCCGTGTGCGAACGCATGCAGAACATCTTGCGCACACGTTAAATCCTGTTCCGCTGTTCGAAAGAGTAGGCCATTGTGTGCCGGTGGGAACAGATGACAAAATTTTAAAAACCGCCTACACACATAAAAAAAAATGTTAATCAAAAAATTTAAATCATCTGAGCGCTTTGATTTGTTGCTTTACAAGATTCAGCGCTATATAAATTCCATACATTATTATTATTATTATTATTATTATTATTATTATTATTATTATATTATCATTTTTATTATTATTATTGTGAATGTTGAAATATGTGCTGAACTGATTGCCTTATTTTGAATGTTGAAATATGCGCTGAACTAAAAAAAAAAAATATTGGAAAAAAAAGACCAGCACCATTGTTGAACCTCAGAGCTCCATCCGAGGAGCAAAAACTAAATGGTGGAAGAAATAAACCATACATCCCGTGCTCAAAGCACGCACACACACACACACACACACACACACACACACACACACACTCACACACACACACACACGCACAAACCCACACACACACGCACGCACACACAGCACAGCCTGGTGGTTAGAAATGTTTTCGTGATCTGCTGACCCGGGTTCGATTCTCGTTCAAGAGGATTTTTTTCCTCTGGAGTTAACTAACATCAGTGCCGACTCCACTCTCCCCAAAAGTCCTTCGGATGAGACTATAAACCGAGGCCCCGTATGCAACGCACGCAGAACATTCTGCGCACACGTTAAATCTCTTTCCACCTATTTGGAAGAGTAGGCCATTGCGTACCGCGGTGGGAACGTACGACAACATTTACAAAACTGCATACACACGGGGATTGGATTTTCTTTGTAAAAGCACATGAGTGCTTCTTCCATTATCTTCGAAATAAAAGAATAAAATAAAATAATAGTAATAATAACAATTAAAAAATAATTAATAATAACAAGAAGAAGAAGAAGAAAGAAGAAGAAGAATAAAACACACACATACAGAGATTGTTCTAGACAGACACGCTCTGTCAGCCAGGCGTACGTTTACCTAGCAGCAGAACAGGTTAAGGGGAAGTGAAGGGAATTGAATTGACAATGGCAAGCGTGGAGGGGGTTGGAGGTGGGGAAGGGGTGCTACTACAGACAAGGTAGTTGTGTTGGCTATGCTGCTAGCTGCGCAGTTATAGCCTGATACAGGTGTGCTGCAGGCAGGCAGGCAGGCAGGCAGACAGGCAGGCAGACAGGCAGGCTTCTCTGGTCTGCTGGTGTCCTCCACATCCCACTGTTTACCAGCAAAACAGCAACGCTCATTAGCTCTCGGCTGCTGATCAAGTGGTCTGGGCTTTGTGATTGAAGAGATGGGGTGCTACTATGAATGGTGTGTGGGGGGGATGGGGGGGTGGGGGGTTAGGGGGTGTTGGAGGGTGGTGGTGGAGGGTGTTGGATGTGTTGTGTGTGGAGGGTGGGGGTGGGCGGGGCTGGTGGTTGGATGGGTGTGTGATGAGGGTGGGGAGGGGGTGTTGGAGAGGGGTGGAGGGTGTTGGAAGTGTGTGTGGAGGGTGGGGGGTGGGGCGGGGCTGGTGGTTGGATGGGTGTGTGTGATGGGGGTGGGGAGGGGGGTGAGAGGCGAGGGAAGGCTGTGTGTGTGTGTGTGTGTGTTTGTTTGTGTGTGTGTGTGTGTGAAAGTGTAGGTCAAACTTAATGTGCAGATGGTGTGTGCATGTGTGTTTGTGAGTGTGTGTGTGTGTGTGTGTGTGTGTGTGTGTGTGTGTGTGTGTGTGTGTGTGTGTGTGTGTTGTGTGTGTGTGTGTGTGTGTGTGTGTTTTGCGTGCGTGCGTGTGCATATACTTGCATACATGCATAAGAGTGTGTTTTATAATACTTTTCATATCTTAAAGTGCTTTCAACCATTTCTCTCTTTATATTTTTTTTTAAACAGTAAAGAAAAAAATAGCCATCAAGTACACAGGCAACGTATTGTAGTACGCACACACAAAAAAGTGCACCGCAAGGAATGACTTGAAAAAAGACTAACTGCATAAATTTCCAGCAAATTGAACTTAATAATAATTATATTGATTCTTGTGAAATGATATTTCAACAATATTTCAGTAAGTAACGAACTTTTTTTTCTCGATGATATCGGAGAATTATATAATGTACAGACGCTTAAAATTTGATAGCTATACCCACACCCGTGCTTTTTTCCCCACGCTTGATACTTCAAACGTTTTTGTTGCTGCTGTTGTTGCTGCTGCTGTTGTTGTTGCTGCTGCTGCTTTTTCAGTCCACGGCTAGAACTGTGGGGTTCATGAATAGTGGGATTTTTGCGTATTCCATCCTTTTTTCCCCACCATGAAGATAGTTGCATTCTATTAACGTATGAAACTGGAATCGGACCCAGTTTTGATAATGATACACTCATCAGTCAATTCTTGTTGCTCGCATAATCAGCTCAATTCCTTCAGAAATCATCGCGCTGATTGCCATGGTTTCCTCCTCCTGCTGCTGAATTTTATTCCTGCCAGATCCTGGACAAGCAGACGACCCAGTCTCATTTTCTCGTCAGCTGGCAATGGAGTTACACAGAGCTGTGGTGTGTGTTCTGCAGGAAATAATCACTTCAGCTGGCTTGAGACTGTTCTCGCTCTGTTTATTGGATTTCATTGTCTGCTGGTTCCGTCTTTCTGGGAATTAACTCACGTTTTGCGTCGTTGTTTGGTTGTTGTATGTTTTGTCTGGTTTCAAATGTAAAGGATTTAGAAATATGTTAATGATATTAGTAAGATTTTTTTTCACGTTTTTTATTCTCTTCGGGGAGTTTACTAAGTTACAAGAAAAAATAAGAGTTTTCAGAAAAAGAATTGAGTGTTATCTTTTCATTTCATGTTATGTACACGTAGAGATCTAAAATAATTCCTTTTTCATTTCAATTCTTAAATCATCCATTTGTTAGAGCATTGCAAATCACCAGCCTAACCTTACCTGTTTGCATCAAATTGTAAAATCTAATTTAAAACAATATATAAACAAAACTGAAATAGAACGTTTTGCATTAACTATAATTAGTATATCTTCCATTCAGATGTGCTGGGGTTCACTGTCAAATGATTATGTAGGACCAAAAATTGCTATTGCTAAAAATTTTAGGGAGTCACATACAGCTTCCCGGGTGTATCATTCAAATGTGGTAGTTTGTTTTCAGCCGCAGATTAATCTGAATTCAAACGACATCTTTTTGTTTCATTTTAATTCTAAAAAATAAAAACAGATAGAAATATCATGAAATCAAACAAAATGTACCTGACTGTGTCATTGCAAATAACAGAAGCGTAATTTCGCTTTGTGACTTAGAGTAACACAGACAACTTCCAGATGGGGCCAGAAGCTATTAAAAAGGATCTTAGAAACCTATTTTTTATGTCAGTAATACTATTTTGATATATGCTTCTGTTAGTAATGCGTGTCCCCGATCAACTGTGACCGTACAGCTTACTCGCTGCTTTACCTTCCCTGCCCCTAAAGATGGCAGATACCCATTCACAGATGGGTGAACTGGGAAACTGTACTGAAGCCAAGGCGCGCGAACGTTCACCAATCCGAGAGTTAACCACGTTCAACTCTGCTTAACCTTGGGTTGGAGAGAGCGAGTGCTCTGACCACTGAGCTATCCCATCCCCTAATCTGTCTGTATGTTACAAACTGTCAAACGAGGAAGACGCCAGGGTGTACAGAAGAAAAAACCAGAACAGAACAGAGAACAACACAACAAACAGTGCTGAATGGACCGGAACATCATTTGCTGAGACTCAGGCTTTAAGACAGAATCGGAGGTGTGGGGGGGAGTAGATTTGGTAGACAACTTTTCAGTATGGGGCCTCAATAATTTCCCGCAGAGTTAAAGAACAAGCAAACAAGAAAGTATTGCTGAAGATGACTTAATGTATTGAAAAACCAACTTCTTCAAATTTGCAAAATAAGGCTTTAAAAATCAAATCGATAAAAAAAAATTTAAACCTTAAAATTATATAAAAAGGACTAGAGAAAAGTAGATTGGATATCGTTTACTTTTTAACAAGACATTAGCAACGCAACATTTAGAATTGTTTTTCCGCAACAACAACAACAACGAAACAAACAACAAAACAACCCAAGCAGCAAATGGCTTCTTCGATCCAATCTTGTCGTTTATAGGCCCTCCGACCACAGAGGCCATATCGGAGCTGAAATCGCTTCTTGAAATCTGTTTTGCAAAAATCAGGTATAATCAAAACGAACAAAACGGAAAGAATCCCAGCAGTAGCCATAGTTACCATGGTGTGATGACATGTGTCAGACGTCAAGCAAGAGCAGGTTATCGTTCCTGGTTTTGTTTTCCGGCGTTTCAAGGCTGGGAATCCTGTTTGTTAGAGTGTAAGCACTCTCACAGGCATGGAATAAATAATAATGTATGGAATTTATATATAGCGCTGAATCTTGTACAGCAACAAATCAAAGCGCGTTAGATTGCAACTGGTCCATTTTTATCACATCATCTGTTTGCTATTGGTGTCTGGTGGCTTGGCTCGCCAATTCTCTGCGTTCAATTCCATCTTGAACTAGGTTCGATTTCTAACTTGTCGACTTCTTTTTTGGTGGTGAAATATGCCATGAAATGCAGTAGTAAATCTAGTGTATTTTCTTGCTTCTGTGTCTTTTCCCTGTCAGCACTTTATAAAAAAAAATCTTATTAATTGACAGTTATTTCAACACGTGTATACATCCAATCACACATACAAACACACACACGCACTATGCACGCATGCACGCACGCACACACACACACATCCCATCATTTTTCTTTGCTGTGAGAGGGGAGAGAGAGAGGATGTCATTAGAGAGAGAGACAGAGACAGAGGGAGACATACATAGAGAGAGAGCACCAATAATAGACAGGCGCACACGCTTTGTCTGAGGTTACGTGCAGATAATCATATGTATGTATGTGTGACACGACTGAGGTGAAAAGAGGTTGGTAATAAAGGTCAAGGTGTCCCCATAACCTATGCGGTCGTTGGGGAGCGAGATGTCAAAGACCTCAACTTCTCCAGGCTCCAGCATATTGAGGGCGGCGCGCCCATCTCCTCTCCCTCGCTGCTGCTTTACCTTCTTTGACCCTAAAGAGGGCAGGTAGTACCCATTTACAGCCCTGAAGCCAAGGCGCGCAAACGGTCGGCCACCCATCCACTTGGTAACTCCGCTCAATGCTGCTTGTTAACCTTAGCTTGGGGAAAGCAAGTGCTCTGACCACTGAGCCATCCCTGTCTCCAAGATCATGACAGTTAAAAGGGGTTTGGGGGAGGTGGTAAATAAAAAGAAAGGGTAAGAGAAGAATGACCTCTGAACTTACTCACATCTGTTTACATCTGCTTTGTGCACAAAATGACCAACAACAACAAAATGTTAAAGCTACTTGTAAAAGAAATTTACACACGACCTTTCTTCCACTTCTCTGATTTCTTCCCCCGTAAAGAGGCCACACATCAAAAGGGGAACCTAAACACTCTTACTCCCACATAGCTAAACCTCGAAATGTTAAGGACAAAGAAAGACACAAAACACAAATCAGATCTGTTTCACAAAGAAGACAGACAGACAGACAGACAGATAGAAGGACGGATGGACAGGTAGGCAGGCAGATAGCCAGAGAGAGAGACAGAAGAGAGAGAGAGAGAGAGAGAGAGAGAGAGAGAGAGAGAGAGGAGAGAGAGAGAGAGAGAGAGAGAGAGAGAGAGAGAGAGATTACGGACATGGACAGACAGATAGATAGAACAGAGAAAGAAAGAGTGACAAACAGAGGCACACAGACGGAAAGTGAGGTGGGGGAAAGGGGGCGGCGAGACACAAGAGAGAGACAAACACAGAGTGGAAAGGGCGAGCATACGCGCGCGCGGGTGCATACACACACACATACGCACACGCGCACACACACATACACACACATACACAGAAGAAAGAAAGAAAGAAAGAAAGAAAGAAAGAAAGAAAGAAAGAAAGAAAGAGAGAGAGAGAGAGAGAGAGAGAGAGAGAGAGAGAGAGAGAGAGAGAGAGAGAGAGAGAGAGAGAGAGAGAGAGAGAGAGAGAGAAGAGAGAGAGAAGAGAGAGAGAGAGAGAGAGAGAGGGGAGAGAGAGAGAGAGAACTCGAACTCGAACTCGAACTCGAACTCGAACTCGAAAGATTTATTCACAAAAATGCAACTGGTCCATACATGAAGGGGGGCTGCCAAACTGCTCAGTATTTTAGTGAGAACAATAAATAACACACAAAAACCAAAGTGTTAATGTATACCCAC
Organism: Rapana venosa; assembly: GCA_028751875.1. Lineage (NCBI taxonomy): Eukaryota > Metazoa > Mollusca > Gastropoda > Neogastropoda > Muricidae > Rapana > Rapana venosa. Next base: position 25,238,306 of record CM054142.1, on the reverse strand, counting down.
AACTACCACAATAAAAAATCAGTTTGAAAAATATGACTTAAGAAACCAAGATATCTCTTATTCTAAAGGCTTTACACAAATATAAAGCAAGGCTGCGCACAATCTTAGGGTGACTAGATGCCATGAGTAGACAGAATCTAAATAAATTAGGCTGTCTACTATACTTTACCGGAATGTAATTCTGCCTTACATCTTCTAATACTGGACAGCACAGCACAAAATGAACTTCATCTTCTACTGTTTGCTTACATAATGGGCATAGCAACCTGAGGTCATCATCATCAAGTTCTATATCTAAATTTATGAACATTTATGTCTGATACACCAAGTCTAAACTTAGACATAATTCTTTTCAAATGTATGTCCATATCAAGCTTTAGATAAGGTTTGACATCGTGTGAACCTATAAATTGTCTGTACATTTGAAATCTTTCACTGTTTTGTATATGACCACTCCACTGCTGCCAACGGCAGTCAATCAGTCTTTGCCTGAAAACCTTGATAAACTCTCTACAATTTCCGACACCTTGATTGAGCCAAACAAACCCAAAGCCAAGTTCACATAAACAGGTACGTATTTGTGCAGCCCAGGTGCTTTTCCCCTTGACATCTAGATCATAAAGCATCTTGTAAGACCTAAAAGGTAACCTGCACTCATCCACATGCAGAATCTTAATCCAATATCTCATGCATCTTACAGCAGCATTAATAGAGAGAGGATATCTATTGGTTTCACTATAAACAAGAGCATTAGGTGTACGTCTATCTAAGCCTAAAAGCTGCTTTAAAGCAAAGAGGTGTACTGATTTACAACGTGTTACAGCTGCATCCAGTCCCCAAATTTCCGCGCCATATAACACAGTGGGTTGTATTTGTGTATCAAATATCTTAATCAACAAGTCAAAAGCATTATTATTCAATAATCGTATTTTTTTAAACAATTAACAAGCTTTTTTGCCTCGAGTTGCCAGATCTTTACATGCAGTTGTGAAACTAAGCTTTGTAGAAAAACAGATTCCTAGATATTTATACACATTAATCACAGGCATGACTTTTCCATTGTACAGCCATTTTTCGTGAGCAGCTAAATAACCACCTTTTCTGAATACAACAATATTACTCTTATTCAGATTTCTGTTGCAGCACTGCTTAAGCTATTCAGCTGCTGTTGGGAGAGAGAGAGAGAAGAGAGAGAGAGAGAGAGAGAGAGAGAGAGAGAGAGAGAGAGGAGAGAGAGAGAGAGAGAGAGAGAGAGAGAGAGAGAGAGAGAGAGAGAGAGAGAGAGAGAGAGAGAGAGAGAGAGAGAGAGAGAGAGAGAGAGAGAGAGAGAGAGAGAGAGAGAGAAGAGAGAGAGAGAGAGAGAGAGAGAGAGAGAGAGAGAGAGAGAGAGAGAGAGAGAGAGAGAGAGGAGAGAGAGAGAGAGAGAGAGAGAGGAGGAGAGAGAGAGAGAGAGAGAGAGAGAGAGAGAGAGAGAGAGAGAGAGAGAGAGAGAGAGGAGAGAGAGAGAGAGAGAGAGAGAGAGAGAGAGAGAGAGAGAGAGAGAGAGAGAGAGAGAGAGAGAGAGAGAGAGAGAGAGAGGAGAGAGAGAGGAGAGAAGAGAAGAGAGAGAAGATAGAGAGAGAGAGAGGAGATGAAGGAGAGAGAGAGAGAGAGAGAGAGAGAGGCAGACAGACGAAACTTGAGGAGAGGGAAAATAGTAACCATTACCCTTAATTCCAGTGAAGAGCTTGAAACAGGGGACAGCCGTCTGAGCCAGTGACATGGATGGGGAAAAAAAACAACACGCGTGCTGCGTGCGCACGCACGCGCATGAACGCATGCATGCACACACATGGACAAATAATATTATGTGTACGCACAGGCGCGCACACACACACACACAATCACATACACACACACTTCTGTCTGCCTGCCTGTGTGTAAATCTTGTCTATCATATGTCATCTATCTTTTCGTCTTTCTGTTGTTATTTTTTTAATTTGCTGTTAGCGTCTGTCCCCTACCTCTGTCTGACTTGCTTGCTTTGTTGTGTGTTTGCATGAATGTGTGTGTTTATGTATGCGTGCGCTGGCACACATGCACACCCGCACCTACACACACACACACACACACACACACTCTCACACAAGAGAGAGAGTGTGTGTGAGTGAGTGAGTGAGTGAGTGAGTGAGTGAGTGAGTGAGTGAGTGAGTGAGTGAGTGAGTGAGTGATGGATGGATGGATGGATTGATTGATCGATCGATCGAACAGAGAGAGACACAGAGAGACACAGAGAGACAGACAGACAGACAGAGAGAGAGAGAGAGAGAGAGAGAGAGAGAGAGAGAGAGGAGAGAGAGAGGGAGAGAGAGAGAGAGAGAGGAGAGAGAGAGAGAGAAGAAGAGAGGAGAGAGAACATGCATGCATAGACAGGCTTCTGCTTGCAGCCCTACATGAAGTATACCAGACTTTTTTTCTTTTTAGAGCAAAAAAAAAGGCCAACACTGGCCGGATAGATAGATAGACAGAGCAACAAGTTCCAGCCTGATGAAATCTTCTGCTTCAATGCTTTTGATTCCCCCCCTCCCCCGCCCTCTTCCCTTCCCTACTCCCTCTTCCTTTCTCTCCTTCTATTTCCTCTGCATCTTTATTCCCTCCCCTTTCCCCTGCACCCCCCCCCCCTTCACTCCCTGTTCTATCAAACTTGTCCTTGTTTTCTTTTCTTCCTACCACAGCCCTTCCTTTTCTACTTTCACATCTCTCGAAAGAGTGATCTAGATGGGTGTCTTCTTTTCTTGTCTTTTCTTTTTGTTTCTGGTTCAATGTCTCGGAAATGGGTAGGGTGTCCTCCAAATTCAATCTTCCCCAAACCCTTTCAGCCTTCCAAAACCCAGACAAGCGTGCAAACAGCTAATTTATTGATCGATGAATCAGTTGATTGATGGTGCTAATCAATCAGTCGATCCACAAGACAGTCATTGTATACCTTGAGCCTTTCACTAGTAAGGACAACTTTACACTGACTTTATTTTTTAACGTGCATGTTTCATTTTCTGCATGTGTGTTTATATATACACGAAGACAATTAATGGACTGGCAGGTCTGCATTCAAATTGACCTTGGATATCGTAAAAATTAACCACCCGTAATGCACCAAACGCCGTTGAGATTCGAACTGGAGTCTTTATGATCCATGGGATTGAAGTCGAACGGTCTTAACCACTCGGCCATGTATGGCATCCGCCATGGGATATTTGAAGCTGCTCATTGCGCTTGTGATTGGGCGCTTGCTATCGCGTCTCTTCTGGTAACCTTGGCGTTGTTTGTTATGTATTTTATCTAGTTTTCTACCTCCCTCTAACAAAAAAAAGCAACAACCTATAATTATCTCTTCTGCGGGCAATCTTTTACATCAGTAAAGTCTGTGGCTAGCCAAGGCACGGATATTTTAGGAAAGCATAGCTAGTAAGGCTCCTTTCTTCTAAACTGACTGCTGCAAGATGGTTCTTTGGTTAAAATCAAAATCTCTCGCGAATATTTTTTTTAAAACCCTATGAGTATTTCTTTATTTCATATACGCATGCATGTAGTATCTGTTGACATGAAATGTAACTATAAAAACTTTGTTTACATCAGCTCTGTCGTATGGCTCAGATATTGAGAAATAATTGATGATCTGTGTAATCTGTATAATCTGCAGATTTACGCTTGTATCGATTACACTTTTTTTTCCCTTTTTTGTGGTATCTTTAGGTCTTTTTAGAGGCTGCTTTTGGTTTTTGTTGGCTGTTTGCTTTGTTCTTGTTATTTGTTGTTTGGGAGGTGGGGGGGGGGGGGGGGGTTTGTTAGGTTTTTATATGAGGGAGGGGTAGTAGTATTTCATTTTTGACATCCCTACCACGTACAGAAAATTTATTAGAGAACAGCATCCAATCGTCTGGCACTAAAACTGCAAGTACCACTGCCCACTTATCATCACACACCAACAACAACAACAAGAGCACTCCTCCTTTTCCAGGGACAGGCCTATTAGTGAACGGCATATCAGTTTACTGCGCAGTACCCCTGCTGTCTAGCCTATTCTCCACCTTCTTCCTAGTCCACGAAATCGATGCAGCAGAGTTTCAACGGCGGCTGGACAGAAAGAAACAAACTCCTTACCAAAGCCTCCCTCCAGCCGAACATCGATT
>CM054142.1:25226637-25231637 GCA_028751875.1 Rapana venosa | reverse complement strand
CTACTAAGCCCCCTACTAACGACAGTATTAGTCAGTCGCGGAGCCAGACTGAGTGAGTTGCCCACCGAGGTGGCAACCACCACAACGTCCCTCCAACGACGTCCCCGCGAACCTCCAACCCAAAGGCTTTGACACAAAATCACTACAGGCACAGAAGTGTATGGGCAACCGAATCGAGGTCACCATGAGACCCGAGAAACTGGGACCACCGAATCAGAGGCAATTTTTTTATTGCATGATGATTCAATGACAATGAGGATGGATGTAATGATGCTGCTGTGGAAGTGCATATGCTTTGAGACTACTTGACAGGGTTGTACTCTACGCTTACTATCATAATATATCCCGGCGTCAACCGGGCCCCAGAGATACAGACACCTGCAGTGTTGGTCAGGTAATTTGAGCAACACTCTCAAACTCGCATCCGTTAAGTGGATGAAGCTCGACTGTGGGGTCCCAGTCTTCCCACTGAGCCCACAGCACACTCACTCTGGGTAGGAGCCGGCCGGAGTCCGAAAAATCCCTATGACTCTTATGGGATTCGAACCCGCGACCTTCCAGTCCGTAACCCAAGGCGCTAACCACTGCGCCATGGCGGCTGGTAATTATTTATCTATTGGTTGACTTATTCATTCATTGTTCGCTTATTCAATCATTTACTTATTTATTTTATCTATTCATTTACTTACTTTTTCCTCTCTTTTTTTAAAACATATATTCATTCACCTCTCTAAGTCAATCTATCGTGCAACATCCCACTATCGTAATAAACCTTCAAACATTTCAACCCAACAGGGTACACTTTGGGCCATCTCCACTTTGCAGCCCAATAAATCCACACACACACACACACACACACACACACACACACACACACACACACACACACCACACACACACACCACCACCACCACACCACCACCACCTAAACACTCCCCAACCCCAATCCCCACCTCAACTCCCTCCCACAACCCCTACACTCCCCCCACCTCTCCCACCTTCCCTCGCCCCTACTTCCACATCCCACCACACCCAAGGGAACTGTCCCATCGACTCTTGTTATTCTTCTCCTCTGCCCCTATAGACAACTAGTTCATCTGGCCACTCACCCTCTTCTATACGTCTTTTCCTTTGCATGTTGTGTCGTAAAATGCTCATTGTCCTTAAGTGGGAGACGGGACAGCCTAGTGGTCAGAACATTGCGTTCGCAATCTGACGACCCGGGTTCGATTCTCTTTCAAGGGAGATATTTTCCCCCTGGAGTTAACATCAGTACAGACTCCACTCTCCCCCAAAAGTCCTTCGGATGAGACTATAAACCGAGGCCCCGTGTGCGAACGCACGCAAGAACATCTTGCGCACACGTTAAATCCTGTTCCGCTTCTCGTAAGAGTGGGCCATTGTGTGCCGGTGGGAACAGATGACAGAATTGACAAAACCGCATACACACGGGGACTGGATGTTTTTTATAAAAAAAAGCACATATGTGCTTATTCCATGATCCTCGATATAATTTTTTTTAAATAAGTGAAGGACCCAGAGGTATTAGAAATTTTTCAAGCAAGGATAGGTGGAAAGTTTGCAGCACTCACTGTGATAGACTCAGACATAGATACACTGACGAATAGTTTCAATACAGCGGTGACTGAAACAGCAAACGAGCTTCTTGGCAAACGCCGACCAGTCAAAAACCCATGGGTCACACCTAACATCCTACAACTATGCGACAAGCGTAGAGAGTTGAAGAAAAAGAAAAACGAAACAAAAGAAAGAGCAGAACAATATAGGGCAGTCAACAAAAGAATCAGGAAGTCCATGACGGAGGCAAAAGAGAAATGGATCGGTGAACAGTGCCAAGACATTGAAGAGAACATCAAGAAAAACAATAGCAAGAAAGCATGTCAGCTGGTGAAAGACCTGACTAGCACGAAACAGAGAAAAGGTTTAACAATCCAAGACAAAAATGGAAAGTGTCTCACTGACGACCAGGATATTCTGAACAGATGGACAGAATACTGCTCCGACCTGTATAACAATAGAACCGCAGGAGATCCAGAAGTCCTTAATGTACCCGAAAGCAAAGACACAGACAGTCACCCTATCCTCCGAGAAGAAGTGGAAACAGCAGTCAGATCGCTGAAAAAGGGGAAGTCAGCAGGGGCTGACAACATTCCAGCTGAGTTGGTCCAAGCTGGAGGGGAAGCCATGATCAGCGCCCTACTAAGAATCTGCAACAAGATCTGGCAGACAGGAAAATGGCCAACACCATGGACGCAGTCACTCATCATCACCCTCCCCAAGAAAGGAAATCTACAACAATGCCATAATTACCGCACAATCAGCCTCATATGTCACCCAAGCAAGGTCATGCTGCAGATAATATTGAATAGACTGAAGCCACAAGCAGAGACCATCATTGCTGAGGAACAAGCAGGTTTCAGAGCAGGGCGCAGCACAACAGAACAGATATTCAACCTCAGAATACTATGTGAGCGGTACCTTCAACATCAACAAGACCTTTACCACGTATTTATCGATTTTAAGAAGGCATTTGACAGGGTGTGGCATGCAGCTTTGTGGGCAACCATGAATTTGTACAGCATCAATGCAAACCTGATCAGAGTCATCAAACAGCTGTACAGCGAGGCCACCAGTGCAGTGTACTACAACAACAACATTGGAGAATGGTTTCGAACAACAGTTGGAGTAAGGCAGGGCTGTCTACTCTCACCCACTCTTTTCAACATCTTCCTTGAGAGAATCATGGCTGATGCACTGGAACATCATGAAGGATCAGTCAGCATTGGTGGCAGAACGATCACAAACCTCCGCTTCGCAGATGACATTGATGGAATAGCAGGATCAGAAAAAGAGCTTGCCAGCCTAACAGAACACTTGGATAAGGCCTCCAAAACATACGGCATGGAAATCAGTGCAGAGAAGACCAAACTGATGACTAATAACACCAACGGCATTAGCACTGATATCAGGGTTAATGACCAGAAGCTGGAAACAGTTCAAAGCTTCAAGTACCTGGGAGCCATTGTATCCGACCAGGGATCCAAGCCAGAAGTAGTATGCAGGACTGCACAGACAATAACAGCTTTGTCAAAACTAAACACCATCTGGAGAGATAAGAATATCTCACTTATCTCCAAGATCAGACTAATGCGCTCCCTTGTCATATCCATATTTCTGTATGCCTGTGAATCATGGACCCTGACTGCAGATTTGGAGAGAAGAGTACAGGCAGTGGAGATGAGATGCTTTCGGAGACTCCTTGGCATCTCCTACAAAGACCACATAAGCAACGAAAGCGTGCATAACAGAATCCAGCAAACCATTGGACCCTATGAGAACCTTCTAACGATCGTGAAAAAGCGTAAACTTAAGTGGTATGGGCATGTCACAAGATCCCAAGGAATTACAAAGACAGTTTTGCAAGGCACTGTCCAAGGAGGAAGAAGAAGAGGCAGACCAAGGAAGAGCTGGGAGGATAACATCAGCGAATGGACAGGCCTAGAACTCAACAAAACCCTGAGAAAGGCAGAACAGAGAGAGGAATGGAGGGAACTGGTTGCTGAGTCTTTGAGGGTGCCCCCACGGTCGTCAGACTACGGGACAGATAGATAGATAGAAATAAGTGAACAGGCTCAAACAGAGAGAAGAAAGAACTCCTCGGCTTCCTCGCCCCAGGAAACTTTACTGGTGTTGTGGAAAGTTCAGATTGTCTCTCTTTCTTTCCTTCCTTCAACCTAGGTAGGTGTACAACGAAACAGCAAGATGTTGGGTTGTTGTTTTTTTACTGTTCGGGGAGAAAGCCAGAGGTAGACCAAGGAGACGATGGAGCGACTCCGTGGCTGACACCCTGCGAGCCCATGACCTGTCACTACATCAAGCCTCCCGCCTTGCTGCAGACAGACGTCTGTGTCTCCCCGCGACGCCGAAAGGCACCAGCGGCAGATGAAAGAAAGAAGTTCGGGGCCCGGAGAGTTAGGGAGTACTGGTATTTTGTTCACAGTCTCGATTGAGTTTTTGATGTATGTGAAATCGAGGGGGGGGGGGGGAGGAGGGGGGGGATTGATGGGGCTTTGTTTTCGTTCCTCGGCTAGAGCTCCGAGGTTCACCAAATGTGAGACTTTTGGGCATGAAACCCGTTGACCCATCCCTTCTTCCACACACACACACACACACATACACACACACATACACACACACACACACGTACACACACATACACACACACACACAATACACACATACACACATACACACACCCCACAACACACACACCCCCACACACACACACACTAATATCACTTATAGTGAAAAAAAAGGTAAAGGAGTCCCATAACCTAGAAGGTCGTAGGGGAGCGAGGTGTCAGAAACCTCACTTCTCTAGGGCCAGCATATTGAGGGCAGCGGGGCCCATCTCCTCTCCCTCACTGCTGCTTTACCTTCCCTGACCCTAAAGAGGGCAGGTACCCATTTACAGCTGGGTGAACTGGGGGACTGTACTGTACTGACGCCAAGGCGTGGCGCAAACGATCACCCATCCAACTGGTAACCACGCTCGACGCTGCTTAACTTGGCTGAGGGAAAGCGAGCGCTCCGACCACTGAGCTATCCCGTCCCTCGTACTTATAGCGAACAGACGCAAAATTCAAGAACGAACGAGCACACATACACCATGTAGGTAGCCGCATTCCAACTTTGAGGATGCTGTGTAAACGCGACATCATAAATATAACATGATTTAATTACCATTATTTGGGGGGAGGGGGGGATTGATGGTTTCATTACGTTGATAAAAAAAAAACAATGTGATAAGCTGTTTTAAAAAAAACAATAAAGTATTTTTTTAGTCACGTTTGGACCAGGCTCGACGTAGCTGAAGACTTTTTAAACTTTTTAATCCAGTTTTCCCATCACCATGATTTAGTTTCAGGTTTAGCGCAGCTGAAGGTCTTCATTAATCCAGTTAGGGACAAGGACGCGAT
>CM054142.1:25211637-25219137 GCA_028751875.1 Rapana venosa | reverse complement strand
AAAACCCAACAACAAAACTGTAGAAAAGCGTGCGTGTGTTTAACGTTTATGTGTGGGTTGTTGTGTGTGTGTGGTGTGTTGTGTTTGTGTGTGGTTTATTGTGTGTGGTTATGTGTGGTGGTGTGTTTTGTGTGTGTGTGTGTGTGTGTGTGTGTGTGTTGTGTGTGTGTGTGTGTGTGTGTGTGTGTGTGTGTTGTGTGTGTGTGTGTGTGTGTGTGTGTGTGTGTCGTGTGTGTGTGTTGTTGTGTGTGTCGTGTGTGTGTGTGTGTGTGTGTGTGTGTGTGTGTGGTGGTACGTGTGTGTGTGTTCGTGTGTGTGTGGTTCGTGTGTGGTGTGTTGTGTGTGTGTGTGTGTGTGTGTGTGTGTGTTGTGTGTGTGTGTGTGTGTGTCAAGTCAAGTAGTCAAGTCAAATTTTATTTCCGATGGTACATTGAATAAGCAATGTGCATTTGCTTTTTTTCATCAGGCAGGCACATGTGTGTGTGTTGTGTGTGTGTGTGTGTGTGTGTTTTTGTTCGTGTGTGTGCATTGTGTGTGTTCGTGTGTGTGTGTGTTTATGTGTGTGTTGTGTTCTTGTGTGTGTATGTGTGCGAGAGTGTGTGTGTTTATGTGTGTGCGAGAGTGTGTTATGTGTATGTATGTGTGCCTGCGTACGCGCGTGCACCCGTGCGTCTGTGCGAGGGTTCGTGTGGACATGCATGCATGCATGCGTGCGAGTGTACGGGTAAGGGTGTGTGCGCGCCTACAGACATATAACTCTAGTGTGAAGGGAGAGAGCGTGTCTACTGTTTTACGCCTTGCACACGTGGTATACCCCAGCCCCAGGCGCTGAAGGCAAAACTAGGCCAAAGATCAAATGGAGGCTAATGATAATCGATGACTGATAATGACTTCACACCACGCCACATCAAGATACACCTCGCAATTTGCTGCCGCTTGTGGGGGGGGGGAGGGGGGGGGGGGGGGGAGGGTAGGTGGAGGGGAGGGGGGGGGGGGGGGGGGGAGCGGGTACCGTACACATGCTTTTGTAGTCCAAACAAGCACGCGGATCGATGCAAAGAGAAAGTAGGGCTATGAAAATGGAGACAGCAAAAATAAGAGAATATAGAGAGAGAGAGAGAGGATGGAGAGATGGGGGGAGAGGGGGGGCGGGTAAGGAGGAGGGAGGTAAGGGTGGTGGTGGTGGTGGGTGAGGGTGGAAAGGAGGTAATAAGAGACAAGGAGAAAGACAAGCAGGACAGACAGACGGACAAGGCTGACAGGTAGCAAGCCAGGCATGTAGGTAGGCAGACAGAGAGAAAGGCAGACGGATGGAGAGCGCGCGCGCACGTGCACACACACACACACACACACACACACACACATATATATATATACACACACATACACACGCATACACACGCGCGCGCAAGACAGACAGACAGACAGAGAGTAACAATCGAAACAGACGATGTAAAAGATGGACAACTTGTAGAGGGAGAAAATACAAAAAAAATATCAAATATACTCGTTTTTTGTTTTCTTTTGTTTTCTTTCAACTTTGCTGGGTTGGGTTTTTATCTTTTTCTTCTTAGTTTGTTTTTTTCTTTCAATTCATCTTTTCACAAAGTGGTACACTTGCGAACAGCTGCTCCGGGGGGGAGGGGTTGGGGGCGGGGGTCTGTCTTTTATTTCTGTTTTTATTTGAGTCGTTTGGGATTTTGGTTTAGTTTTTAGATCAATGGTTGCTTTGAGCCATCAAGGCACCTGTTCAAAGGGATTTTTCTCTTGGAGTTAACATCAGAACCGACTCCACTCCCCTGAAAGTCCTTCCGAGATCCCGTGTGTGAACTCACGCAGAACATCTTGCGTACATGTTAAAACCCGTTCCGCCTTTCCTTTCGGAAAAAAAATATGCCGTTGTGTGCTGGTCGGAACGGATAACAAAATTTTCAAAAAAAACGCATGCATACTTGTGTCTTGTTTATACGTCATCCCTGAAGTCGGAATGCCACTACCTTATTGGTGGGCAAAAAAATTAATAGTCGCATATTATGCAAAATCTTACAATTGGTAAACCTCGGAGCTCTAGGAGAGGAATGGTAAACTATTTTTGAGAAAAATAATTAAAAATGATGAAAAGATTACTGGTTGCTTTGATGTTATAAATCGTTTTGATTTCAATGCCTTGGTGCTGTTGCAATGAATATCATAAAAGCCATCGGTTAAAAACTTTGATTCAGACAGATCTATGTTTTCTGTGTATGCACTCGCTTTCCCCCCAGCTAAGGTTAAGCAACATCGAGCGTGGTTACCTCTTGGATGGGTGACCGTTTTGCGAGCCTTGGCTTCAGTACAGTCCCCCTGTTCACCCAGCTGTAAATGGGTACCTGCCTCTTTAGTGGTCAGGGAAGGTAAAGCAGCGAAGGAGAGGAGATGGGCGCCACCCTCAATATACTGGCCCCTTGAGAAGTTGAGATACTCTGATGCCTCACTCCCCTACGACCACATAGGTTATGGGACACCTTTACCTTTACCTTGTACTATGTTTTTTGTGCTGTCCAAATGAATCACTGCCTCTCCCTCCCTCACACTCTCTCTTTCCCTTTGTCTCAGGTTGAATCAGAAATAGCACACAGCGCTTATGACATTGCCAGGAACTGACTGATTGACTCCTCCTTATAGCAGCTAGCTTGGCTGAAATGTCCAGATAAACTTACAGTGTTCCACGTCTTTTGATAATTACAAATCAATAACGTGAAGCAATTCTACATGTTCACACAGCTGCTGGGTGGTTTTTTCCCTTCTAGGCATTAATTCCATCTCAAATACCAATTTTAGCATGTGACTAAAGTAACAACAGCAGTATTAACAATAACAACCATGACAACCAATTGAAACTACGTCCATACATAGAGAGATAGATAGATAGATAGATAGATAGATAGATAGATAGATAGATAGATAGATAGATAGATAGATAGATAGATAGATAGATAGATAGATAGATAGATAGATAGATAGATAGAAATGTGTGTGTGCGTGTATGTGTGTGTGCGCGCGCATACGTGCGTGCGTGCGTGTGCGTGTTTGCGTACGTGCGTGCGTGTTTGTGTGTGTGTGTGTGTGTGTGTGTGTGTGTGTGTGTGTGTGTGTGTGTGTGTGTGTGTGTGTGTGTGTGTGTGTGTGTGTGTGTGTGTGTGGTGCGCGCGCGCGCGCGTGCATGCGTGCGTGCATGTAAGTGTGTGCACGCGTGCGTGCGTGTGTGGGTGAAAAGTCTGATTTACGATGCTTGTTTGATCAAACGTGAGATGTCAAGCAGTGTAAAGGAAATGAAGAAATCGATAAGTCTTTGTGAAAGCTGTTGAACCCATAGTCCTGTCTATCAAAAGGACAGCACGCTCTGTGGAAGCGTGGATAACGATAGAGTTCGGTCAGTTCTGGAATCTCGACAATTCTGGTCTAACCTCGCGGCTTGTTTAGTGCATATATTTTAGCTACATACAGTTGAAAAGCCCTCTCACTCTCTCTCTCGTGAGGCAAGGCTGCGTATTAAGCCCTACATTATTTACAGTGTTTATTAACCAATTAGCTACTCAAATGAATGAGAATGGCAGGCATGGAATTCACATGTTACCTGATATGTTTGAACTGTTTATCTTACTGTTTGCAGACGACGTAGCTCTACTTTCAGGGACACCATTTGGGTTGCAACAGCAACTGAATAATCTGCAAGCTTATTGCCATAGCATGCAGTTAACTGTTAATATTGATAAAACTAAGGTCATGGTCTTTAGAAAAGGGGGATTTCTTGCAAAACATGAACAATGGTTTTATAAGGGCGTTAAGTTGGGTGTAGTTAATGAATATTGCTACTTAGGCTTTACTTTTACGACAAAGATTAGCACAAAGTTGGGCACTGAAAAATTAGTAACTAAAGGGGAAAAAAGCAGTCATTCAGTTAAACAAAGCATTCCATAGGTATAAGAGATGAATTCAAGCACATTTTTCAAGGTTTTTTATGTTAAAATTCAGCCAATTTTGTTATACGCTTCAGAAATCTGGGGACTAAGTAAAATGGACCATATTGAAAAAGTTCACTTGGTAACAGGCAAGAGATTTTTAGGAGTACCGATAAGAACACCAAATAAAATGGTGTATGGAGAACTGGGTAGATATCCGCTTTAGATTAATTCTTATACAAATGTAACTAGATACTGGTTTAAGCTTCTACAACTGAGTCCAAACAGATTGCCATACAGTGCTTACCAAATGCTGCTGGAAATCGATATAAATGGAAAAGAATTCTGGGTATCAAAAGTAAGAGAAATTTTATGTGAAACTGGATTCAATATTGTATGGTTACAACAAGGTGTTGGTGATGTAAAAGCATTTTTGCATGTTTTGAAGCGGAGATTAATCGATATGTTTACCCAAGAGTGGTATGGAACCATAAGAGATAAAGAGAGATATGAAAACTATTGATCATTTAAAACTATTTTTGAAAAAGAAAACTACATTAACTCAACAGATACATATTGTTTGTTTTCGAGTTGCTATTACACAAGCTAGGTTGAGTGTTTTACCTCTTAATAACAATGTTTGTAGATACAGTGCAAATGAGCAAGAAAAACTGTGTCCGTTTTGTAAAACAAAATTAGAAAACGAAGCCCATTTTTTGTTTGAATTCTCAATGTACTCCGATTTAAGGGATAAGTTCTTAACTGAACGTATTGATGTACCAATATCAGCGCTACTCAAAACATCAAATGGAGAACACAGTCATTATCTATCCAGATACATATTCCATTCCATGAATAGAAGGAAGAAATTGTTGTGTCATAATGTGACTTAATTGATACGTGTGTCAAATAAGATATGTCTCTACAAATATTGTTTCTATCACCCTGAATTGAAATATTACATTTTGATTTATACCGATTTTGATATATATTGTGTTATAAATATTTACGCAGTCAAATAGCACTGCTTATCTAGTTCATAGTCCAACACTTGATCACTGTAATCATGATTCACTTGAATCGGTTGTTGGTTTGTTTGTTTTCTTTTCTTCCATATACTATGGTACTGTATATACCAGTATGTTGATTCCCCCAAACTCCGTATATTGTGGCCTAAGGCCAATGTACATATTAAACACGTTCAGAGTTCAGAGTTCTCTCTGTCTGTCTGTCTCTCCCTCTCTCTCTGTCTCTCTCTCAATGAATTTGTTGACTGGTATTTTATCGCCCCGCGTCTATGGAATGAATTTTCCGCAACGTTGTGACATCTGCTGCAAAAACAGAAAACTGATTTTCTGTGTTTGTTTTCTTGTGTGTGTGTTTGTGTGTGTGTGTGTGTGTGTGTGTGTGTGTGTGTGTGTGTGTGTGTGTGTGTGTGTGTGTGTGTGTGTGTGTGTGTGTGTGTGTGTGTGTGTGTGTGTTTGATTTTTGTTTCGTTCTTTTCTTTCTTGTGTGATTGCTTTCTTTGTTTGATTTTTGTTTAATTCTTTTCTTTTTTTTTCTTTTTTGTTTGTTTGATTTTGTTTCATTCTTTTCTTTCTTTCTCTTCATTCCTCGGCTGGAGCTCCGAAGTTTACCGATGGTGAGATTTCTTTCTTTGCGTATGCAGACCGTTGTTTGCCCCACCAGTAAGTTAGCCACATTCCGACTTCGGGGATGGTTTTCGTTTTAAATGAAATATTTTACACAAGCAGTTCATGCTCTTGGACGACTCACCAGAACTTGAAGATTAGTTTCTCAACTGGCAGAAATGTTCGAAGGATTTCTTATTTTTCACATATTATGTGCCGGTTTGGTGGTGTGTTTTTTTTCTTTTATTCCATTAGGTCTTGAGAGATGGTCTGGATGCTAGTCTTTTAGATGAAATGATTAATCGAATTCCCATGTGTAGCACACATTCCGCATTCAGAGAGAGAGTAGCAGGGAGAGAGAGGGAGAGAGAGGGGGGGGAGAGAGAGGGGGGGAGAGGGAGGGAGGGAGAGACAGACAGACAAAGACAGAGAGACAGAGAGAGTGAGAGTACATCTTCAGCTTTCATCACTATCAAAACAAACCAAATTTCTGAAATAATATGTAATAAAACACATCAACACAGCTTTCTTACTGTATAACAATGCTATCATTTTATGATCAAGATTTAATGCACAAAGGTACATCCAAATATAACACTTTATTTTCAAATTCTGTTGAAATCAAATAAACCAAACCAGAGACAGACAGACATACAGACAGATAAACAAAGAAAACTTTGATAAACAGACACAGACAAGCTCAGGCAAAGATAGTGAGACTAGCACTGAGAAACAGAAAAGACAAAATATGTGTACAAATCAAGGATAGTGAGAAGAACGTGGTGCGAATATTCTACTGAAGATATATGGAAAAGTGTATCTTGAAGCTTATTTTCTCACAGCCCCTTCCCAGGCCCCACTCCACTCCCTTCTCCAATCAATTCCCCTTTTTCGATCGAAACAAACCCCGGCAACTGAAGTTACATACATCAGAACTTCAATAATCTTTAGCTCCAGTATCCAACCATTTCACAGAGAGAGAGAGAGAGAGAGAGAGAGAGAGAGAGAGAGAGAGAGAGAGAGAGAGAGAGAGAAAGAGAGAGAGAGAGAGTGAGAGAGAGAGAGAAAGAGACAGACAGACAGAGACAGACAGACAGAGAGAGAGACAGAGAGAGAGATTGATTGATTGACTGATTGATTGATAATCTTTATTCCCAAGGGCTATAGATAAGTATTGACATGTTTGTTTCAATCGGCCCTTGCCCCAAGAAGGGACTATCATTAATCTTTACAACACAGAGACAGACAGACAGACAGACAGAAGGACGAACAGACAGACACACAAACACACATACAAACAGACACACAAACAGACACACAGACACACAGAGACAAACAGAAAGAGGGAGCGGCAGTTTAATAGACAGTAAAAGCCAGAACAGGGAGGGAGGGAGGGAGGAAGGGAGGGAGGGAGAGACATGAAGACAAGTAAGAGGGCTGGGAAACAGACACTGAAGAGGGACATGTACTTCAAACGCTGCAACCCACTGCAATAGACAGAGTCCGTGAAGGGAGTCCCTCCCTCTATCCCTCCCTCTCTCCCTCCCTCTCTCCCTCCCTCCATCCCTCCAACCATTCCTCCAACCATTCCGGAGACGCTACTGTGCTGTAGCTGCCGTTATTTCTAAGACAAGTGTCCGATCGGAATATGACAGAGAGATAGAGAGATGGAGAGACAGACAGACAAATAGACAGATACACATAGAGAGACAGAGACAGAGGACGACAAAATGTGGGAGAGAGACAGATACAGAGACAGACAGACAGGGAGAGGGAGGGAAGGAAATGGTAGACAATAACAGACAGACAGACAGACAGACAAACATGCAGACAGATAGACAGACAGACAGAAAGACAGAGGATTTTTTTAAAAACTTTCCTTGTTTGCATGAAACGCCATAATTGTAATGTAACGCAATATCTAGACA
>CM054142.1:25194137-25204137 GCA_028751875.1 Rapana venosa | reverse complement strand
TGGTGGTGGTGGTGGTGGTGGTGGTGGTGGTGGTGGTGGTGGTGGTCGTCGTCGTCGTCGTCGTCTTGGTGGTGGTGGTGGTGGTGGTGGTGGTGGTGGTGGTGGTGGTGGTGGTGGTGGTGGTGGTGGTGGTGGTGGTGGTGGTGGTATGATAAAGATAGATCCTCTACCCACTTTTCCAAGATCCTCTAGCCACTTCCATTATTTTAAACAAATACACATGCAGACAGGAAAAGGGAAAAAAATTATGGGTGGCGCTGCTCTTGAGGCGACGCGCTCTTCCCGGGGAGAGCAGCCCGAATTTGTACACAGAGAAATCTGCTGTGACTTAAAGTGGTATACACATACAAATATCTCTCTTCCCACAGTGTTTATTGAAAACTTGACTGATCATCATCACTGACACAGTGGACTATTTCTCTACACGATATCTAGACTATCCCCCAAGCCATCTTGACAGTGCTGGGATCAAGATGCTTTACAGAGGCCCATGAGCTTGTCTCTGGAGATTCAGTAGACTTGTCTTCACGCCCCTGTGCAGTCTTTGGAAATCTAAAAGCAAATGTGCATGTTGATTAAGGATAACTCTGTGTGAAGTTTTCGAATATGGCGTAGTCCAATGATCACTGTTTTATCCCTTTTGGTATAGGCTGCCTTGGATTTTTTTAAAAGATACTTTGAGAGAGGGGTTTTTTTTACTGCGTTTTTCTTTGAGGGCTCGTATATTTCTTCTTCTTCTTCTTCTTTTTCTTCTTCTTCTTCTTCTTCACATTCTTCAATTGTTCTTCCCAAATTCTTCAAATTCTCGTCTTCTTTAAATTCTTCTTCTTCTTCTTTCTTCTTCTTCAATTCTTCTTCTTCAAATTCTTCTTCTTCAAATTTTTCTTCTTCTTCAAATTCTTCTTCTTCTTCAAATTCTTCTTCTTCTTCTTCAAATTTTTCTTCTTCAAATTCTTCTTCTTCAAATTCTTCATAGTCTTCTTCTTCTTCGCCATCATCGTCGTCGAACGCTCAGACAGCAACTATTATTGTCTGTCATGTGAGTAAAACTGTGTTGCGCTGCCGTTAAGTGCCTGACAAGTCAGGCCCAGCAGCGTATTCAACTTCGTTGTGGTTCGTCTATTTGTCTTCCCTTGTGATTTGTATCAAAACTTGTCTTGCAATCAACAGTGACATTGCTGGAGGTCTCTGTAAGGTGAGTGCACGCCATGGTGTCTTTATGCCGTGAGAACTCACTGTCACGTATGGTTTATTCCAGCGATGTTGTTTTATGAAGATTGTCTCACATATCCTGACTTTTCTCTTTTCCTTTGGGGTTGTGACCAGGTATTGTTAGATGATTTGTAGCTGGGGGGGGGGGGGGGGGTTGCAAAATGGAGTCAAGCCAGCATCACACAACTTTTAAGACATTGTTGTTTCTGTGACACTGGAGTACTCCATTTGCTTCACGGGGTTTGTTTTGTTTTCTCCTGCCTCAGAATTTTACGCAGAACTTACATATCGTTAATCATCACAATAAGGATAGATTTCTTCTGCAGAGTGTATCAAGGCCATCATGATAATAATCGATAGTGAACTTAGTGTATGACATTGCTCTTACCAAATGCAGTCGTATCATACCCGTTTTATCCGTATGAACATAATACAATCCAGTCATGGTTTTTATAGCCCCGCCAACCACAGATACCATATTAGAGCTGTCACTTTGTACAATTTTAAATCCCAGATTAAAACTGTCCAACAACATACATATTAAAACATGATTGTAAAAAAAACCCAACTCTAACGTTGTTCCTAGTATCAACACTCTAACCAACCGTAAGGGGTCAACCGAGGATGGTCACCATTGTTGTGGGATGAAAGTAATTGATCCATGTTGATTCTAAAATCTCTGATAAGATTACTTCATCAAATTTTACTTCGACAGCGTTTAATGCCTTAACAATTGTGATTCCAGCCAAATGTTTGTTGAGTGTTCATCTCTGGCAACTTGTGGACTACTTCTCCTCCAGTAAAGGGTACACAACCCACAGCCACAGCCGCTTTCTCGTCTTGATTCTTACGTGTCTCGGTAGTGGCTTCAGATCTCAATGTTGCTGTTCTTTTCTCTGGAGATTCCATCCTCTCTCTCAGTCCTGATCAACACTGACACTCGCTGTCTGATTCCGTGAAGTGGATGTAATGGAATCTAAAACCGATTTTCTTTCTCTGACCCAGACGCTTATCGTTCTTTTTTTTATCACTGTAGTGTAGGCTTCAGATGCTTTTTGGCCCCCGTCTCGTTACACTCGTCTCAAGTATCTGACAATCCCCGAAATCGGAATGCGGCTATCTTAATGGGAGGGGGGGGGGGGGGGGGGGGGGGTCGCCTACGCAAAATCTTACTATTGCTGAACTTCGAAACTCTTGTCGAGGGACGAAAAAACAGTATTTGACATTATATACAGACAGACAGAGGTTCAAAGAACCTGCGCAGAGATTTACTTTCAGAAAACAAGGCAGGCCCACTCACAGTGGCAGCATGTCATACTACAGCGTGTTGCAGGGGCTGGCTGGCTGGCTGGCTGGCTGGCTGGCTGGCTGGGCTGGCTGGCTGGCTGGCCAGCCTATTCAGAGGGGCCTGTATTGATTGATCCCTCCTCTGTGCTGGGACTTGCCTAACTTTCCTCTTCTTCACAAACATCCCAGGACTCCCACGCCTGTCCCACTAACAGGATGCTCCCCTCCTCCCTCCTCCTTTCTTCTTCCTCCTCCTCCTCTGTCTCCCTCCTCCCTCGCTTACCTCTATTGCGACTTTTCTTTCTTCCCCCTCTCCCCCTCCCCCATCTTCCTTCCCCTTCTCCCACCTTAAGGGAATATCAATATCTAGAGTGAGTGGTGTGTGTGTGTGTGTGTGTGTTGTGTGTGTGTGTGTGTGTGTGTGTGTTGTGTGTGTGTGTGTGTGTGTGTGTGTGCTGTGTTGTGTGTGTGTGTGTGTTTTGTGTATGTTTGTGTTTGTCTCTCTCTCGATCTAGATAGATAGATAGAAATAGATAGATAGATAGATAGATAGATAGATATGATAGATAGATATAGATAGATAGATAGATAGATCTCTCTCTCTATATAATATATCTATGTCTTATATATATAAATATATATATATATATATATAATATATATATATGTATATATATATATATATATATATATATATATATTTGTCTATCTTTCTATCTAATTAGCTATCCCCTTTTCTCCTTTTGCCTGAGAGAACAATCATAGCAGGGACGTGTTTCCTTCTGTATAGAAAAGCTAAGGATAATTACCGGATGACACCGCTGATTTGTTATTGTGCACGCACGCAGGCACGCAGGCACACACTTAGATAGGTTGGTAGGACCTTGTACGTACGCACGTGCGCGCGCACACACACACACCACACACACACACACACACACACACACACACACTTGAATGTGATATGTTGAAGAGACTATAGATATTTACACACACACGAGCGAGCCTATGAACACGTTATAATATCCATGCGCATGTACAGATTATATATACATTCATACTCACACACACGCGCGCGCACACACGCACACGCGCGCGCGCGCGCACATACACACACACGCGCGGACGCGCCCACACACGCACACACAAACTGAGAATAATGTTGTCAATGAATGTTTTTGCTTGAATTCCTTGCTTTCTCTTCGCTGTGACTGTACCCTGCAGGACTGATGTCATCAAGTCGGTTCTTGTGTTTCTGTTTATGTGCTTGATATACTCCAATTTATTTACCTTTGTTGATCTCTAGGAGCCTTTTATAAAGATAAAGGTGTCCCATAACCTATAACGTCGTAGGGGAGCGAGGCATCAGAGATCTCAGCTTCTCTAGGGGCAAGCATATTGAGGGCGGTGGCGCCCATCTCCTCTCCCTCGCTGCTTTACCTTCCCTGACCCTAAAGAAGGCAGGTACCCATTTACAGCTGGGTGAACTGGGGGAACTGTACTGAAGGCAAGGCGCGCGCAAACGGTCACCCATCCAACTGGTAACCACACGAGCTTTTATACTGGACAGCTATTTAGCTCTGTTAGCACGCTTTCATTGGTTCATTTGTCTGTCAAGTTCACTCTGAGAAGTAGCTTGTAGAGCCCCATTTCAGCAGCTACATTGATCTTATTTCCATCATCTGTCTTCACAGTCCAGGCTTTACATGAAGCAGCGTAAAGTTCTTATCTTCAGCTTTGTTGGTATGCCTCTGTCTTTCCATGAGTTGTTCAACTGGACCGTATTTTACTTGACCATGTCTATTCTCTGCCTGATGTCCTAGCTGCGAGATCCTGAGTTGGTTTTTGACAGAGATCACATCCTTGAAGCTGTGCAGGTTTTCCACCTCTGATTTTACTTGTTCCTATGCTCTGCTGTGGCTGGTTTAACTGATCCTTCTATGTGCATGACGTGTGTCTGTTGTTGGGCATTCAGTTTCAGTCCTGTACATGCGTGTTGAATGATTTAATCAAGCATCATCAAAGCAGCACACGTTCGCCCAGTATAACATAACCGACTGCAAGAGAGTGGCTGGGTGGGTTTTTTTTCTGGCTTTCTCCAAATACTTATTCCACGGTGCCAGCTGAACATCGCTGTGTAGCGGTTAGCACTTGTAGCACCACTTCTGATCAATACAATCCTGAAGTCTGCCGGTCCCTCTTCCCTTTCTCCTGTAACGACCAACAGATTGTGGGTCGAAGATTGTATCCCCGCGGCCACCCTCCCTACCCTACCCTGCCCGGACCCTCATCCCCCAAGAGCATACAGATTGTCTTTTTACCCGTGGTTATTGAAACCCCGTAAAGGACCAGACCAATGAGAAGGCGTTGTGGTATGCTGTGTGATATACAAAGCAGTGTTTATGTTACAGGGAGGGGCGGTGTGGTTTGTTGTTGTTGTTGTTGATGATGGGTTTATGAGTAAAGTGAGAATCTATTTCTTTCATTTCCCCTTCCAAGACCTAAATTTATAGAGTCCGAATTTACACACGTTATTCATCACACACACACACACACACACACACACACACAACACACACACACACACACACACACACACACACACACACACACACAAAACACACACACATTTCTTGTCGAATATCTCTTACTGTGAAAAGAAGTTAAATTAAAGAATGAATATAGATAGATAGATAGATAGATAGATAGATAGATAGATAGATAGATAGATAGATAGATAGATAGATAGATAGATAGATAGATAGATAGATAGATAGATAGATAGATAGATAGATAGATAGATAGATAGATAGATAGATAGATAGATAGATAGATATTAATATAGTAGGTGTATTAGTTAATCATATTTATCTTCTTATTTGTCTAAACTGATCTGCTCATTTTTTTAAATTCTTAGTAAGTCAAGTTTATACAAACATTTTGTTTTTCATACGAAGCAGACATTTCACGATTTCAAGTAAGACTGTGCCATACCGTTCATGTGTGCATTCATATATCTATTCTTTGTAGAAATCCGATAAAAGGAACTGTAAGTTGCAAAAACACCAGGGGAAAAAATCCTTACCGTAGATATTTTGACAGAAAATAACATCCTTACCTCAGACATTTTGAAAGAAAAGAGCATCATCCTCACTTCAAATATTTTGACAGAAAATGAAGTTGCAATACAAGCGAGGACATCCTTTCCTAAAAGGAGTGCCTGTATTCTGCTTTTTGTTTCTCAAAATCGGTCCAATTTCGGTTTTGTTTTAGTTTGTTTTTACCGGGGTGGGGGGGGGGGGAGATTGTTGTTGGCTTGTTTCAAGGGAAGATGTTTGTTTGTTCGTTCGTTTGTTGATGTTGTTTGTTGGGGTTTGTGAGTGTGTGTGGGGGGGGGGGGGTGCTTCCTCGTGTTTTTAGACACTCACGTCCTGCTGATTTCTCCACGCTCATCCACATCTCCTCCCCCCACCCATGCCTGGGCTTGCCATTGGTATCCTCAGGGTCAGAAATCCACGCGAAGCTTATCCATATTACACCGCCATACGACCACCAACCGGTGGGTCCCATTTTCAGGCATATGATTTAAACTGAATTTCGAAGACGTTGTCCTTGTAACGTGGATATCTGATAAAGCCTGATATTGCAAAGTTTACCTGATGAACATCTAAAAGTAAACTACATGTCAAACCTAATGCTTCTGGTAACTGAAATGAAAACTCAAACCGAGTTAACCCCCTCAGGTTTACCCAGCTCAGAAGGATTTTTTTTTTTCAACTGTTACAGATAACTGGAAAACGAAGATTGCTCTCATTTGCATGTTACATGCTTTATCTAGTTTCAATTTTTTCAAGTCCCCTTAAGGTGATGGTCTCTATAACACCCATTGGGCATTAGTATTTCAATGTAGATTTGTTTGAAGACCTTGGTTTGAAACGTTTTGTCAATCCCCGAAGTCGGAATACAGCTACCTTAGTGGTGGGCCAAAACGGTTGCAGAAGCAAAAATCTCTCTATTTGGTGAGCCGCAGAGATCTAGCCAAGGAACGGGAGAAAATGTGTCCGTCATGTCAGACACCACTTTGTTTGCTGTTCAGAAAACAATGAAAATGAAACATTTCTTAACACCACTTTCATTAATTGTTTGAATAAAAAAAAAAAATTAGTCACAATGGGTTACCTTTTGGTTGAGTCATCTGACTTTTTGTTTTACAGTCACACGTTGATTTCGACACTTCAATCACTGCTGCTTTTTCACTTTTGCTGCAATTTCGGTTCTGATATAACTCTCAGTAATAAACAACAATTTTTTTGCTTGGAGCTTTACAATGTCTAATAATGCAAAAAGCGTTCTATCTTCTGGATTCGTCATTTCGCCTTTAATTGACCTCTTGCAGCCGAAAGGGTAGGTAACAAAAAATGACTCATTGCAATTTCCTTTCTCTTTGATTTATTTGTTTTGTCTTTAAGGGGATTCTGCAATGGTTCATATTTTGATATCGATTCTTTCCTGAAGCTTGTCTTTTCATCATCCTTACTTAATCTTCCACAGCTGAATTGATTAAAAAGGATGGTTGAAAAATCTCTCTCTCTCTCTCTCTTCTCTCTCTCTCTCTCTCTCTCTCTCGTCTCTCTCTCGCTGTCTCTCCTCTCTCCCTCCCTCTCTGTCTCTCTCTTCTCTCTCGCTCTCTCTCGCGCTCTCTCTCTCGCTCTCTCCCCTCCGTTCTCTCCCCCCCCCCCCCCCCCCCCCCGCCTTTCTCTCCTCTCTCTCTTTCTCTTTCTCTTCTCTCTCTCTCCTCACTCTCTCCCCCCCCTCTCTCTCTCCCTCTCTCTCCTCTCTCTCTCTATCTCTCTCTCTCTTTCTCTCTCTATCTCTCTCTCTTCCCCCGAAATAATATTTCAATATTTAGCACACACAAAAATTCACTCCATTCTGCAAGGTATGACAGTTTAAAACTGATGTGTTCCTTTGACCTCTCAATTCATTGCTCACGGTGCTTTCTGAATTGAAAGAATGTGGGATGGGATGTGAGTGGGAGGGGGGTGTTGCCCTTCGTCAGTCTACTCTCCCTTTCCTCTGAGGTAACATTTTATTTCATTTCATATTTCACACACTTTAAGTCATGGCAGATTTCTCTGCGTGAAATTCGGGCTCCTCTCCCCGGGGAGAGTGCGTCGCCACAAGAACTGCGCCACACATTTGTTTTTATTTTCCTGTCTGCAACTGTATTTGTTTTCCTATCAGAATGGCTTTCTTCTACCTAATTTTGCCAGGGACACCTCTCTTGTTGCCTTGGGTTCTTTTACGTACGCTAAGTAATTATGTGTAACATACGGGACCTCGGTTTATCGTATCATCCGAAAGACTAGCACACAGACCACCACTCATGGTCTAATGGATAGGGGGGGGGGGGATGAAGTTTCGGGCACAAACGGGGGTATAACCACGGCACACTTCTGACCCAGACTTTTCGCTTTCTAGGCAGGTGCGTTACCTCTAGACCACGGTCCATCTATCAACAACAACAAAAACCCAGTTTTGAAATCTCTGATTATTTAAAATCTATCCATTTGATTTTTCCATCCTTGTTAACTAAAATGATGAGAGAAGAGGGGTGGGAGGGGAAGGGAGATGCGTGTCTTCACCCCAATCTCCCTTTTCGCTGAAGTAATATAACAACAACAACAACAACAACAACAACACATAAATTGCATGAATTTTGCCATGATTTATACGTTGACACATATCTTTCTTTAACTTGTCTTTTCCGAGGTGGAGTCGGGAGTGTGGAGGGTGGGGGGATAGAGAGATACCTTCTCTCTCTCTCTCTCTCTCTCTCTCTCTCTCTCTCTCTCTCTCCTCTCTCTCTCTCTCTCTCTCTCTCCTCTCTCCTCTCTCTCGCTCCATCTCTTTGTTCATTGTCTTTTTTCTCCTCTTTTGACGAGGGCCTGGTGTAAAGAAGCCACTGGATTATCCATATACCCTCATTAATGCAACTTCTAAGCTTGTCACATCTCTCATTCTTTCACGTTTAGACTACTGTAATTCTCTTTTGGCTGGCCTACCAGCATCATCTATCCACTCTCTTCAACGCATACAAAACTCTGCAGCTCGACTGGTCCTAAGAAAGAAAAAATCTGAACACATCACTCCTCTTCTGCGATCTCTTCACTGGTTGCCTGTCTCACAAAGACTGGAGTATAAATCAATACCCTCTTTTAAAATTTCCCCCCCACAAACCCTGCACCTCTTATCTTGTAATGTCTTCCCCTTTTCACCCCACTCGCCCCTTCGTTCAGCCGCAGATACTTTGTGCTTTCAAACCCCCAGTTAAAAAAAACCACTGTTGGCCGTCGCCCCCTTTCTCTGTTTCGGGTCCATCCCCGGAATGCCTCCCTCTTTTCACTTCGTCAAAAGTTTTTTCTGTTTTCCTTCAAATTCCACCTCAAAAACACTTTTTCCTACTGGACTTTCCCCCCACATATTGTCCCAATTTTCAAAAAAACACTTTCCCTTCAAGTGTTGTTCTGTGTGTGGTGTTGGGGTTGTGTGTTGGGTTGTGTGTGTTTTGGTTGTGTGTGGTGGTGTTGTGTGTTTTGTGTGTGTTGTGTGCGCGCCGCGCGTGGTGCGTGTGCGTGCGAGGGTGCGCGCGCAAGGATTTGAAATTTTAAGGGAGAGTTGCATCCCTTTTTAAAATGATTGATTTGCAAGCGCTTCGATTTTTTTTTTTTCTACAAGATTCACGCTATATAAATTCAAAATATTATTATTATTTATTTTATTAAAATATTCGATTTTTGAGTCGAGTTCGAGTTCTCTCTCTCTTTTCTCTCTCTTTTCTCTCTTCTTCCCCCCCCTCTCCTTTTTCTCTCTCCCTCTCTTTCTCCTCTTCTTTCCCTTTCTTCCTCTGTCTTCCCCCTCCTTCTCTCTCTCTCTCTCTCCCTTTAAATTTTCATTTCCATTGGGATTCTCCTCTCTCTCTCCTCTCTCTCTTCTTCTCTCTCTCCTCCTCCTCTCTCTCTCAATTGTCATTGTAAATTGGGCATTCTCTCTCTCTCTCTCTCTCCTTTCTCTCTCTCTCTCTCAAACACAGAAAAAAACTTTTAACTTGGTTTTTTGTAGTACTAAATTGTAGTTAGTTGGTAAAGATTTTTGTTTGGCTTGAGTAAAACATTATTTTTTTGTGTGCTTTTTTAAACCCCTTTTTAAAGGGGTATGGCCTTTCTTGAATAAATACGTTTTCGTTTTCGTTTTCGTTATGTTTTCTTATCTCTCTCTCCTCTTCTCTTCTCCTTCTCCTTTTTCTCTTCTCTTCCTCATTTGTCACTATGGGCATTCCTCTCTTCCCTCCCCCCCCCCTCCTCCCAAGAGAGAGATCAAATCAACAGGCTAACTGCCGGCACTTCTGGTGGCAGTGCTGGAGATACGGGCACTTATTCAGATGATTGTTAACAAGTGCAGTACTGCTGTGAATTGGCTGCACCTTGCTGTGAACGCCAAA
>CM054142.1:25181637-25186637 GCA_028751875.1 Rapana venosa | reverse complement strand
GATGGTGAGGTAGAGGCTAAGGGTTATGATGGTGACAATTATGTAAGTATTGAGGGGTTGATGCTGATGTGGTTGTTGAAAATGGTGATGATGTTACAGATGGGGGAAAAAAAGAGAAATGTTTTGTGTGTGTGTGTGCGTGCGTCGTGCGTGCGTGCGTGCGTGCGTGCGTGCGTGCGTGCGTGCGTGTGCGTTTCGCGCGCGCGCGGGGCGTGTGTGTGTGTTTTGGAAAAACTGAAAATGAAAAAAAAAAATTTTCCTTTTTATTATTTATCTATTTATTTTCGAAAGGACGATGATGATGTAGATGTTTGGGAGGAGGATGGCGATGATGAGGAAATGTTGGAGATGATGTTGATGTAGATGCTGAAGGTGACGATGGTGGTGATGGTAACGAATGGCGTGGTTGTTTAGGTGATAGTGGTGCGATAACTATGATGGGGATGTCAAGATGAAAATGAGACAATGATGTATATATTTTAAGATAACGATGGAAACGATGATGAAGATGATGATTATGACCATGATGCAGAGATTGAAGATGATAATCGTGACGAAAATGACTATACAGTTGTAGAAGATGGTGATAGCGTAGATGATGAAGATGATGATGTTGATAATGATGATGTAGAGGATGAAAGTAATGATGGTTATGTTGATATACTGGCTGCAGCTGTGCTATAGGTATTGAAGATGCTGATGGTGATGATTATGTAAATGCTGAAGATGATGATGGGGATGATGAGGGACTAATGCTGTATGCCTGCAAAAATTGAAAATGTGAAATGGATATAAACGTTTTTTGCTATGTCTTCCTCCCCCCTTCCCCAAACATGTTTTGTATAGTGGCCCAAGGCCGAAGTACAATAAAACCTTTTTCAGTGTTCAGTGTTCAGTGTTCTCTCTCTCTCTCTCTCTCTCTCTCTCTCTCTCTCTCTCTCTCTCTCTCTCTCTTATCCTCTCTCCTTCTCCTCCTCTCTCTCTCTCCTCTCCTCTCTCTCTCTCTCTCTCTCTCTCTCCCCCTCCCACTACCCGTCACTTTTCCCATTTTCATTCATATCCATCTCTCCCCTTACTTCCCACTACCTCCTCCACATGGGATGTGTGTGTGTGCGGTGTGTGCGTGCGTGCGGGGCATGTGCGTGCGTGTGTGTGTATGTGAGTGTGTGTGTGTGTGAGTGTGAGGATGAGGGGGAGGGGGGTCTCATCCTTCCCTCTCACCATTTCCCAGGGGAAGGCTGGTTGTCTGTGTACTTGGCTCAGCTCACACGCACAGTTATTGAAATCGTTGTGGAGGACCTTGCTAGTGAGAGAGAGAGAGAGAGAGAGAGAGAGAGAGAGAAGGTACTGTGTGTCCTTAGCTAGGTAGTGGGCAGAGTATTGTTATTCGTGGCTTTTTACAGGGGTTTTTTCAGTTATGTTTCAGCCTTAATGCATCTTCTTCTTCTTCTCCTCCTTTTCCCCCTCTTCCTCCTTCTTTTCGTCCTTCTCCTCCTTTTTTCTTTCTTCATCCTCCTTCTTCTTTTTCTTCCTCCTCCTTTTTCTTCTCCTTCTTCTTCTTCCTCCTTCTTCTTCTCCTCCTTCTTCTTCTTCTTCCCCCTTTCTTCTTCCTCCTTCTTCTTCTTCTTCTTCCTCCTCCTCCCCCTTTCTTCTTTTTCATCCTCCTCCTCTTCTTCCTCCTCCTCCTCCTCCCCCTCTTCTTCTTCTTCTTTTTCCTCCTTCTCCTTCTTCTTCTTCTCTCCCTCCCCTCCCTTCTTCTCTTCCTCCCCTTCTCCTCTTTCTTCTTCTTCTTCCTCCTCTTCTTCTTCTTCTTTTTCTTCCTCTTACTCCTCTTCTTCTTCTTCTTCCTCCTCCTCCCTCCTCCCCCTTTTTCTTCTTCTTTCCTCCTCCCCGTCCTCCTCCTCTCTTTTCTTCTTCCTCCCCCTCTTCTTCTTCTTCTTCCTCCTCCTCCTCCTCTTCTTCTTCTTCTTCTCCCTCCCCTTCCTCCTCCTCTTCTCCTTCCTCCTCCTCCTCCTCCTTCTCCTCCTTCCTCCTCCTCCTCCTTTTCCTCCTCTTCTTCTTCTTCTTCTTCGTTCCCTGGTCATGCTAATGTTGTTTAAAGTTTAGTTTGGATGGTGAAGTCCACAGTCTGTTGCCGTGCCCCGCGGGTTCCCACAGTTTATTTCCCTGGTGCTCTACTGGGCTGGGCCACGTCTGTTGTCTGAGAGTGTCTGAGATAGGACAGCACTGCAGGAGGTGTGATGAGAGAGAGAGAGGGGTTGGTTGTGTGGGGCTGTGCCACAGGGGCACTGGTCAGTGTGGGAGTCAATATACAAAACTGGTTATGTACATTATTGTTGTTGGTTTTTTTCTTCTCTTAGATTTAGATTTATGATCATTTACCTGTGTGTAGATTTTCGTTAAGGTAAGGGCACACAGTATGCATACAAGTACTGAAAGAACTGAAAATTACTACGTGGAGGAATAGCAGTAGCAGCAGTAGCTGCTGCTGCTGCTGCTGTAAAAGTAGTAGTAGTAGTCGTAGTAGTCGTAGTAGTAGTAGTAGTAGTAGTAGTAGTAGTAGTAGTAGTAGTAGTAGTAGTAGTAGTAGTAGTAGTAGTAGTAGTAGTAGTAGTAGCAGCAGTAGCATAGCAGTAGAGTATTGTAGGAGTAGCAGTAGCAGTAGTAGTAGTAGTAGTAGTAGCAGTAGTAGTAGCAGTAGCAGTAGTAGTAGTAGCAGCAGCAGCAGCAGCAGCAGCAGAAGCAGCAGTAGTAGTAGTAGTAGTAGTAGTAGTAGTAGCAGCAGCAGCAGCAGCAGCAGCAGCAGTAGTAGTAGTAGCAGCAGCAGCAGCAGCAGCAGCAGCAGCGGCGGCAGCATCAGGAGTAGAAGTAGTAGTAGTAGAAGTAGTAGTAGTAGTGGTGGTAGTAGTAGAGGTAGTAGTAGTAGGAGGAGGAGGAGGAGGAAGAGGAGGAGGAGGAGGAAGAGGAGGAGTGTTATCACGGTTTCAAATGTTCTTTTAGTTTGTTACTCCCACCTGCAACTAAAAATCCATTTATACATAAAATCACTTGGAATGCATCCTTTGAAATGAACTTGTGCTGATTCAGCAACACTAACCAACTTTCATTTCACGTCAATCCCAGCTGTACATACCATTCTCCACTTGTTAACAAAAAAATCAAACATTTTTAAAAAAATAAATCTTTACATAGAAATCTCTACTTGTTGACAGAAAAGACGAAACATTTTTGTTTAATCTTTACATACAATTCTCTACTTGTTAACAAAAAGACAACACATTTTTGGGGTAGATCTTTCCATACAACTCTCAACTTGTTGACAAAAAGATAAAACCATTTTCTAGGTCTTTCCATACAAATTTTGACAAAAAGACAAGACATTTTTATAGATCTTTATATACCATTCTCCGCTTCTTGACAAAAAGACAAAACACAATTTTATGGATTGTACACTTGTTGACAAAAAAATATAAATAAATTGAATTTATATAGCGCTATATCTTGCAAATACAAATCAGAGCGCTTGACGAAACATGTCTATTATAGATCTTTACATACAACTCTCCACTTGATGGTCAAAAAAACCACACCAAACTTTATACACATTCTCAGAAAACCTCTAAACTACATCGCAAAAAAAAAAGAAAAAAAGAAAAAGCAGGGCTGTAGTTTTCAGACAGGTCTTCATTGATTCATCCATTTTTGGATTTCTCTTTTCCCTGTTCCACACCATTCAGTCCCTACATAAAAATATTCTTCTCTCTCTCTCTCTCTCTCTCTCTCTCTCTCTCTCTCTCTCTCTGTGAATCAAGTGAAATAATCTTATTAGGAGACTTTAATATCGATCTAACAAAAGTAAATAATCAATGGACCCAATCAATAAATTCATACAACCTCCACCAACTAATTAATTCACCCACGAGAGTCACACCAAACTCAAGCACAATAATTGACCATATCTATATATCTAACCCCAACAACATTGTCGAAACTTGTATCCCAGTCTATCACTGCAGCGATCACTACCCAGTCTGTATCACGTGGTCAAAAAAACGAACAAAAATCCCCAAACCTGGCCACAAAACTATAACATATCGTTCCTTTGCTAAATTTGATGAGAATCTTTTCTTATCAGATTTAAGTAACTCCATTCTTTCGGAAACATTCAACATTACTGATCCAGACTTAGCCATAGAATTTTGGATAAACACTTTTACTGCTATTTACAACAAACATGCCCCACTAAAAATCATTAGGATCAAATATATCCCCAAACCACCTTGGCTCACTAAGGAACTAGAAGAAGCATGCTATCTTAGAGCCCTTTTTAAAAAGAACTTTAATATTATGAAGAGTCAAAAAAAAAAATGCCATTAAACTCACAAAAACGGCGAGAAAAAAAAATTTATTTCCAAGACTTAATACTACCAAAAACAAAACTCAAAGACTGTATGGCGAGCCATAAATCAAAACTAACAAACAAGCATCTTCCCCAAAACAAATGTAATCAAAGACGTTACTGCTGAACAACTTAACAATCTTTCGTTAATGTCTTTACTAACTTTTATTAAAGATGATAAATCAAAGTCCAATAAACTCAATGAACTAAAACAATATTGAAAGGAAAGCATACTCCCTAAAAAATTTCACATTCCATTTATGTCTGTTCTTGAGGTCTATGGTTATCTAACTACCTCAAACAATCAAGAACGCGTGGTCTTGATGGAATAGACAGCAGAATATTGAAGCTAACAGCTCCAGTTATCACAGACACACTAACATATATATTTAACCTTTGTCTTAAAAAAAAAACCATTCCCCAATGCTTTTCAAATACAGCTTAAAGTAATTCCCAAATCTACAAATCTGGTGACATTTCAGACCCCTCAAATATAGACCAATTTAAAATTCATATCCACCCTTTCCAAACCCTTGGAACAACATAATAAACAAACACTAGTCCGTTCATTTTAGTTACTACCAACTTAATTCACCCTAAT
>CM054142.1:25154137-25171637 GCA_028751875.1 Rapana venosa | reverse complement strand
CCACCACCACACACACACACAACACACACCCACAGAGGAGAACTCGCGGTTTGGGGTCGTGGGAAAGAACGTGTTGATACCTTCAACTTAATCTACTAATTGTTCCCCCCTTTTTTGATGTGGCGGGTGGGGAAATGAGTGGAGTCGGGTCGACTATTTCATTTATTAGTTAGTTAGTTAGTTAGTTAGTTGTTATTATTAGTTTTGTTAGTTAGTTGTTAGTTATTATTTACCACTTTTAAGTCAGAGATTTCTCTGGTGAAATTTGGGTTCCCCCCCCGGGGGGAGCGCGTCGCCACTAGAAAGGCCCCCCTTTTTTTTCTTCTGCAACTGATTTTTTTCCCTATCAGGGGTTTTTTTTAAGAATTTTTCCCGGGGCAAAATTCTTTATGCTGTGGGTTCTTTTACTTCGCTGAATAATTTTTTTGTAAACAGGGACCTGGTGTATTTTTTTCATCCGAAAGCTACGCCCAACCCCCCTTATTGTCTAATGGAGGGGGGGGGGGAGTTTCGGGCCCAAACGGGATTCAAACCACCGCACACTTCTGACCCGGACTTTTTGCTTTCTAGACAGGCGCGTTACCTCCACACCACCGATCCACCTATGTCTTAGTGTGTAGGTGTGCTTGCTAATGCGTCCGTTCACACAAGCTGCACACCCATTATGCGAGAACAACATCCAGTGAAGACGTGTGCACTTATTTAAAAGGACACACACACACACACACACACACACACACACACACACACACACACATATATATATATATGTGTGTGTGTGTGTGTGTGTGTGTGTGTGTGTGTGTGTGTGTGTGTGTGTGTGTGTGTGTGTGTGTGTATGCGCGTGTTTGCTGTATATGTAAACTACACGCACACACACATACATACATAGGTGGTTATAGGTTATTGCTCTGGGGCAGCAATCAAGTGTTATTGTTCGGGACAGGGGGTTATAACCGTGTTGTTATAGATTGGCGTAAAGTGTGTTGTTTTGGATCAGTGGTTACAGTGGGGTGCTGTTTTGATTAGTAGTTAATAATAATAATAATAATAATATATGGAATTTACATAACGCTGAATCTTGTAAAGCTACAAATCAAAGAGCTCAGGTGACTTTTTTTTCAGTTATGGTGTTTTGTTTGAGATCGTTTCGGGATTGGCAGTTTCAGTGTAGTCTCAGATCAGGGGTTTTGAAGTGTTATTTCCAATACCTAGTTTCGTGTGTTGTTTCTGATCAGCTGTTATAGTGTGTTGTTTCGGATTGGCTGTTTTAGTGTTGTCTCAGATTGACAGTTATAGTGTGTGTTGTAATCATTGGCGGTTTTAGCCCGGTTTTAGTGCTTGTCTCAGATCAGCAGTTTCAGCATTTTAGCAGTTTCAGCATTTTGTTATAGATCGGGGATTTTAGTGTGTTGTCTCAGGTCATAGGGTTTTAGTGTGTGGTCTCGATCAGCAGTTTTAGTGTGTTGTTTTGGAAAGCAGCCGGTTTAGTGCTTTCAGATTGCATCAGTGGCGTTTCAGAAGGCAGCAGTTTTTAATGCTTTGTTTCCGATTGGCCATTTTAGTGTAACATCTCGGATTAGTGGTTTTAATATGTTGTTTCAGCTCCACAGCATTTTTAGCCTGTTCTGCTCATGACAGGCTTAGTGTGTTGATTTGCTGTACAGGGGTTTTGTGTGTTGTTTGGGAATGCAGCAGGTTTAGTGTTTTGGAATGGGTGACTTTTAGTTTGTTGTTTGGGTGGGTTTTAACATCTGTGGCGGTTTTAGTGTGTCATTCTGGATCTGGTTTCCGATCACTTAGTTTTTGTTGTTTCAAATCCTTGGTTTTAGTGCCAGCAGTTTGAGTGTGTTGCTTCAAATCAGCTTTTTCAGTGTCCCTGGTTTTGGGTCAGCAGTTTTAGTGTGTCATGTTTAAAACTGTTTCGTCTGTTCTTTAAACTGCAGGAAGTTTTGGTGTGTTGTTTTGTATTACAGAGGTTTTAGTCGTTGTTTTTGGATCAATGGTTTAATGTGTTGTACTGGAACAGTGGTTTTAGTGTTGTGTTGGAAACCAAGTGGTTTTATGGTGCTGCTTCATATCACGGTGGTTTTAATGTTTCAGATTGCACCAATTTTAATGTGCTCTTTCAGATTGCAGCGGTTTTAGTGTGTTGTTTCGGATTGAGGCCATTTTAGTGTGTCATTTTGGATCTGCAGTTTTAGTGTGTTGTGTCAGAACACAGTGGTTTTAATGTGTTGTGTCTGGTCCGGCATTAGTCTAATGCTGTGGATCAGAGATTTTAGTGTGTCCTTTCATATTGGTGGGTTTTGTTCTAGATTGGTGGTTTTAGAGTGTTATTTCATAGTGGCAGTTTTAGTGCATTTTAAGATTGGTGGTTTTTTGTGTGTCGTTTCAGATTAGTGGTTTCAGTGTGTTGCTTTAGATCGGCAGTTTAAGTGTGTCGTTTCAGATTAGTGGATTCAGTGTGTTGCTTTAGATCAGCAGTTTAAGTGTTGTTTGGGATTGGTGGTTTTAGTCTGTCGCTGAGGATCATAGCCGGGTTAGCCCTTGTCTCATGGGTTCAAGTGCGTTGTTTCTGACTGGCACAGGGATAGCTCTGTAATCAGAGCACACACACACACACACACACAATGAAGCTAAGGCACGCCAATGATCACCCATCAACCTGGTAACCACGCTCAATGCTGCTTAACCTTAGTTTGGGGTAAGCAAGTGCTCTGTGTGTGTTATTATACTCCCGAAGCACCCGCATTAAATTAAATCAGCGAGATAAAAAGCTTTGCATATCACCACAAACTAATGTTTCCCTTCGTTATACAGCCAGCTTGAGGAAGGAAATGGCCTTTGGGGGGAGTGGTGAGTGGGCGGGTAGAGATGGGGAGAGGGGGGATAGGAGGAGGAGGGGGGGGTGTTGGGTACAGAAAAAAAAATCTTTTCATCAACTTCCTAAATGGTTAGAATAGTTGAGGTTTTTTTTATTTATGAGCCGTTGTTATTCTTATGGTTGGTTTTTTGTTTCGTTTTTTTGTGGTTTAGTTCTTTCCCTCTATTGATTTGTTTGATTGGTGTTTGTAGTTCTTTAACAAGTATATTAGCGCTTTTAGTTTTATTCATGTGTTAATATTTTATTGTATTATGCGAGAGGAGAGAGAGAGAGAGAGATGGGTGGGAAGGGGGGGGGGTAGAGGGGGCATAAAGAGAAATTTCTATGTGGTGTGCATCCGAGATCTTGTGCACATAGAGAGAGAGGGGGAGAGAGAGAGGGAGAGAGAACTCGAACTCGAACTCTCGAACTCGAATATTTTAATGAGAGAGAGAGAGGGAGACAGGGACAAAGACAGAGACAGACAGACAGACATTTCTATGTGATGTGTAGCCAAGATCTTGCGCACATAGAGAGAGAGAGGGAGGGGGTAGAGAGAGGGGGGAGAGAGAGGGAGGGAGGTAGAAAGAGAGAGGGAGAGAGAGGGAGGGAGTGAGGTGGGAGGGTAGGGAGAGAGAGTGAGAGAGGAGGGAGAGAGAGAGACAGACAGACATACAGAGAAAGAGATGTGTAGCCGAAATCTTGTGCATATACTCTACACTAAACAGTCATTCATGAACAGAACTCTAAATAAAGACCTTAGTCACGTTTTATTTTTTTAGTTTTCTTGTGGCAGATTTGTAGAACATTACATATTTGTAGAACATTTCATCAGATTTGTAGAACATTGATTTTCACATTTGTATCACATTTCAGATTTCTAGAACATTTCGGATTTGTGGAACATTTCATCAGATTTGTATGATATTTCATCAAGGTTTGACGGCCCTGTGTACAAGTCATTCTGCCGTTTCCCTTTTCTATCAGCTGCGAGCCGGCTACCCAACCCTAACTCCAGCCTCTCTTTTTGGCTGAAGGGGGAGGTAGGCTTTTCCCAATGCTCTGACCAGCAGTGACACAATGACAGACCCACTGACTTTTCGTTTCCTTTTTAATTTCTCATACCTTTTGAAAAACAATTACCAGAATGATTGTGTTCATTCCTAGTATAGGTTTCAAACACACTAGAGACAAAAAGCGTTTCAGTTCCAGCCGTGTAATCTTTACAGCCAGAAAGCACAGACACCTTGAATGGGTAAGTGCAAAACATCAGCTTGTATGTTTTAAAAAAAAGTTGTGCAAACTTGTTATTTTTCTCAGGAAAGAAAGTTTGGGTAGCCAAGTGTCAGTGGTGTGTGTTCACCACTTAAAAAAACCAAAAATAAACCTACGAAACATTTTCAGGTTATTCATCAATTTTGTACAGGGCTTTCAAGAAATACAGGGGAAAAAATGGAACCAATGCTGATTACAACATATTTGGGTGTAAATCCTCTATTGTCACATAATGAAGGTCCTCAAAATCAGGTTGTAAGCGTGTATTCTCAGCTTCATACATTTCCAGTCAGGCTATGTTGGAATAGAAAAAAAATCTATAGCTACAACGGGCAATACACGAGATGACAATACCCAAACTGTTATCGTTAAGGTAATTAAGTCCAAGAAAAATATACATGTTTCAACACATAATGTCAAAGTTGTGAATGACAAAACAACTCCAAAAAGGCAAGCCCTTTAATACAAGACTAGCTATCCACCAGCATTGCTTGCTGAAAGGCACGTTTTTCTTCAGCTAACATGGTGATTTAAAGCTCCCACAACAAAAAATACAGCCAAGTGTTTCGTACAACTGCTTGTAAAAGTTTACGACCAACTATACAAAAAAAAACCCCAAGACTTAACATTTTCTAGTTTTACACAACCCAGGTTTCATTTGGGTACAAAGGTGAAAGCAATAAGACAGGCTGAACAAAAACCGACAACCTGTACCACACTGTATTATCACAGTGATCTGCTAGAACACATTTCACAAAATTTGCTTCACTGGAATTTTTCTTACTGCGGGCATGTTAAATGGAAGTTCCATACTTGCAGAAAATTAGCACAAATGGACATAGCAGATACAGTACAAAGGTTGGGCAAATGCGAGAAACCAGAAATCCATATACAAATCTGTCACTATAGTCTTGCCAATACAACCAGATTTTGTTGGGTTTTCTTGTGTTTGTGAGGCCTCCAACATTTACTCCCACTTATTCTTTTCTCAATTCCATCATCTTTATCCCGTTATACATTGTATGAAAATCAAAGATTGCTAGGAGAAAGGCAGATGGAGCAGTCTATCAATGGGCTGAGAGTGCTATGACCTAGGTAATGGGCATGTCCCTGACCTACGGCAAAGCTAAAGGCAAGAACGAAATAAGGTTAACAGGACACACCACTACAAAATTTTCGCAATCTTATGCGCATTATAAAATGAAACACAAAATGTATTCTGGTTCAAGTTTTGTAAAGAAAGAGGAAAACTTGCTTTTACTAATATAATAAAATAGGTAAAGGTACTCCCATAGCCAATGCAGTCGTTAGGGAGCAGTGTGTCGAAAACTCGAGCAACTAATCACCAACAATCTAAAAAGGCCGCGCCATCATCCTCTCCCTCCCTGCTTAACATTCCCTGCCCCTAAAGACGCAGGCACCCATTTACGACTGGGTGAACTAGGGACTTACGGAAGCCGAGACGCACGACGTCGTCCGTCCCTCACGCTCAATGCTGCTTAAACCTAAACTTGAAGAAGCATGCTCTATCTCACTGACACTGGCTTTTTTATAACGTAAGGTTGGTAAATACAAGGTACACCGACATTTCTTTTATAAAAAATATAGCGGCTTTTTTGTGCCACGCTTCAATGATTTATCTCTATACTTTCCAAAATTTCAGCGATTTTTTTTCTTTACTATTCAATTTTTAAATCCGCACATCAAACAGCTGAATAGATTTAACACAACGGGCGCGGAAGACAACACTGGTGATGAGAAATGCCTGTGGTATACCATTCCCTAAATGTGCATGCAGAACACACACACACACACACACACTCACACTAACTCTTGCACACGCACACTCTCTCTCTCCGCATCTCTCTCCGCATTCTCTCTCCCTCCCTCTCTCTCTCTCTCACCGCCTCTGTGCTCTCTCTCCTCCTCCCTCTCTCTCCTTTCATCTCCCTCTCTCTCTCTCTTCCTCTCTTCCTCTCCCTCTCTCCCCTCTCTCTCCCTCTCCCCCCCTCGCTCTCTCCTCTCTCTCTCCCCCCCCTCGGTCCTCCTCTTTTCTCTCCCCCCTTCGCTCTCTCCCTCCCCTCTCCTCTCTCTCTCTCTCCCTCCCTCCCTCCCTCCCTCTCTCTCTCCCTCTCTCTCTCCCTCTCTCCCTCCTCTCTCTCTCTCTCTCTCTCTCTCTCTCTCTGAGGGAGAGGATAGCCTGGATGGTTAGAGAGTTGCCCATGGCGCTTGTGATCTGCTGACTCGGGTTCGAGTCTCGTTCAAACGGATATTTTCCCTCTGGAGTTATCAGTGCCAATTCCACTCCTCCAAAAAGTTCTTCGGATGCGACTAAAAACTGAAGTCCCCTGTGCAAAAGGCAGGCAGAACATCTTGCTCTAAAAACCCACCCCCTCCTCCCACCAACTGTGCCAAGAAAGAAAATTTTGAGCCATTGTGTCAGCTTACAACCATTTTGTCTTCCTGCTATGTGCGTCCACATGTGGGGGCCAGGGTTAGGGTTGAGGTTAGCCAAGTGGAGTGCCAGTGTTATTCAACAAGCATGCAGGGGCTGTCTGTCAGCTGGTCGGTCTGAGGGACATGTGGACACAACTAGCTCTTAGAGAAAGGGGTGTATAGCTGTAGACACAACGGTAGATAGCTCGCAAAACCATGGAGCTATGAATCAAAATCACCTGTCCTGTGAACAGGTAAGGCTGTGCACTGGACTTAGGTGTCTGCAAATTTCTCAGGTGTACTACCTTTATCCTACCCCACCGAAAAGTCTTTTGAATAAGACTGTAAACCCAGGAGGCGCCCAGTGTGTGAACGCACGCAGAACATCTTCCGCACACGTCAAAACCGTTTCCACCTTTCCAAAGTGTACGCCTTTGTGTGCCAAGTAGGAAAGGAATGACTACTCTTTACAAAAAACCGTATGCACACGGAGACTGGATTTTTTTAAAGCACTCGGTAAGTGCTTATTCCATTATGGTCAAAACTGAAGCAATTTCAAGCCTGAAGCATTTTTTAGCAAGTTGCTTTAACAGTTTCAAATCGGATACCTTTTGAACAAGCGTTATCCCTTAAAAAAACCACGAGTCCAAAATAAGCGGTGTAAGAAAAATAGCCAGCCTCCTTTTTTTCTATCTCACGGCTCTACCCGACCTCTCCTAAGCACCCCTTTCCCTTCCCTACCTCTCCTTCAAACCGGGGTACCTCCTCCCCACAAACCACACACGCTCGCACGCACACAAACACACGCGCACTGACGCACACACACACAAGCACGCCACACACCCCACACACACGCGCGCGCGCGCGCACACACACGCACGCACACAATCACGCACACAAGCACACACACACACCACACACGAAACGCACACGCACACACAACAGACACACGAAACGCGCGCGCGCACACACACACACACGCACACACACACACACACACACACACTCGCACGCACACACACACACGCGCACGCGCACACGAACACACACAGACAGACAGACAGACAGAGACAGACACAGAGAGAGACAGACAGACAGACAGACAGACAGACAGAGACAGACAGACAGCAGAGACAGACAGAGAGAAAGCATAAAATGGTATACCACTGGTAAATTCATCACTCAGATTTGTTAACAATACCCGAAACTCGTTACCAATTTTGCTATCATCAAAAAAATTATCTTCCGACTTGAACTACTCTCTTGG
Organism: Rapana venosa; assembly: GCA_028751875.1. Lineage (NCBI taxonomy): Eukaryota > Metazoa > Mollusca > Gastropoda > Neogastropoda > Muricidae > Rapana > Rapana venosa. The sequence goes on along the minus strand of CM054142.1, from coordinate 25,163,793 downwards.
ATTTCCAATGAATTATCAGAAAACTTCAAAGTTGATCTGCTCTCTCAGAATTTTGCAACGAACAGTCCTGGGTAGAGTTATCTCATGAGCAGGATCCTTTGTAAAGTCATTTCTGGGATTTTTTTTAAACTCCAGGCCAAAAACATCGACTATTCAATTGTCTTATTTTCCAATTTCGATTTTTGTGGTCTCCGACACCGAGTTTCCCAACGGCTGCATAATTTATGGAACATATTTACCTTTTTTCTATCTAAAAATAAATCCCCCATGGGGATGTGTGGGGGTGGGGGAGGGGCGTTAGTATAAATAGCACCCCCTTCTGGAAATTCTGTGCAAAGAATTTCCCTCTTTTCTATCCCTCTCATTGTTTCTGCCTTGTTCCTTTTCTCCATGTCATCCCCTTTATATTTATCCTTCTTGGTCCATTCTCCTGCCTCTCTCCAGTTCTCTCCCATGCTGAAGTGGGATGTGCTGGACCCGATTTGACAGGCGCTTGACGGCAGCACAACGCATTTTTGCTCATATGACAGACAGTAGTTGCTGTCCGAGCTTTTGGGGAAGAAGGGGGAAAATATTAAGTATTTCGAGGGATAGATTATCGCGAAGGTATTTTCCTAATCGTTTGGTTTGATTCTGCTGAGAAAGCAAAAATGTTTGCTAGTCCCTCAAGACGTACGAAGACAAAAAGTTCTTTGAGAACCAACCAATAACTTGGAATCATTTTTCCAAAAATCCAATCCGATCCAATCTTGAACTGTTCCTCGTTGACCGTTACCTGTAGTCTGGAACTGGTCACTTCAGGCCATTGCGCTGCTTGGTACTTTGGTTGGGCACCAGAACCCCTGAAAACAGCATCAACATCAACCAACCTTAGCAATCCCCACAGTTTACATGATCAAACATAGCAATTCAGTTACTTCAAAATGTATCAATACTATCTAAACAACCCCCCACCCCACCCCCACCCCCAAAACCCTGCGCATTTGAGCACGTTCACGGTTCCTAAAGTGGGGGTGGGGAGGGGGGACGGGATAGCCTAGTGGTTAGAACATTGCGCTAGCAATCTGACCATCTGAGTTTGAATCCCGTTCAAGGCGATTTTTTCCCTGGAGTTAACATCAGTGCAGACTCCACACGCCCCAGAAATCCTTCCGACGAGACTATAAATCGAGGCCCCGTGTGTTGACGCACGCAGAATATATTGCGCTCACGTTAAATCCTGTTCCACTTTTCGAAAGAGTAGGCCATTGTGTGCCTGTGGGAATAGATGACAAAATTTACAAAACTACATACACACGGGGAATTGGAAGTAAAAAGCACGTGAGAGCTTTTTCCATTATCCTCGATATAAAAGAATAAATAAATAAATAAAACAAAACGTTAACTTGATCTCAGAAATGCACACGTAAATAATGTTTCCCTAGTCATTTTCCGCTACATTTTTGTCAGTTGTCACAATTCGTATTATTATGAAGTAAGATAAGTTCAGAGTCTGCCGGATTTAAAGTAAAGACAAATCAAATCAGGAGCGGGATAACTTAGTGGTTAGAGCGTTGAGCTCGTCATCTGATGGCCCGGGTTCGAGCCACTACAGAGACGCCAGTTTGTGGCAATTTTTGCCCTTGGCATCAGTACCGATGCCACTTCCCCGAAAGTTCTTTGGATGAGACTATAAACCAACTCCACCCCCCACCCCTTTCGGACGAGACCATAAACCGAGGTCCCGTGTGCGAACCCACGCAAAAACCTCTTCCGGAAATATGAAACCCCGTTCCATCTTTCGTAAGAGTAGGCCATCTCGTGCCGGTAGGAACGGATGACAAGATGTTAAAATACCCATTCGCGCGAACTAATGTTTTATAGACATCATCCCGAAGTCGGAATGTGGCTACCTTAATGGTGGGTGAACGGTCGCCTACGCAAAATATCACCATTGGCAAATCGCGGAGATCTAGTCGAGGAACCATAAAGAAAACATCTTATCAAGAAAAGCATTACCCGAATGTTGTGAACAACAAAAAGGCTTCTGCAGCAAAGACATTGTGATTATTTCTGTCAGCTTCAACATATTGCAGAACATATTGCGCACACGTTAAATCCTGTTCCGCTTTTCGCAAGAGTCGGTCATTGAGTGCCCGTGGGAACAGATGACCAAATTTACAAAACCGCGTACACACGGGGACAGGATGTAAAAAAAACCCACACGATTGCTTATTCCATTATCCTCGAAGTAAAAGAGTCAATCAATCAATAAATAAAACTTTTGGACTCCGTTTGTGATAATCAGGGAAACAAAATTCAGCTCACCTGGGATTTGTCTTGGGGTTTTTTTTGGGGGGGGTTTGTATTTGATGGGGGGGGGGGGGGGGGGGATAAAGAAATTGTTTAAGAACTGATTCAAACTGACATTGGTGAAGAAGGGAGGGAGAGGACAGGGGAAGAGAGCTAGTGGTTAGAACGCGTGATCTAAGGGCCAGGTCTAAAGGATCAAAAGTCCTTCGGATGAGACTATAAACCGAGGTCCCGCGTGCATGTTAAAACCTGTTCCGCATTTCATAAGAGTAGCCTGTTGTGTGCCGGTAGTAACAGATGACAAAATTTACAAAACTGCATACACACACGGACTAGATGGAGAGAGAAAAAGCACGGGTGCTTATTCCATTATCTTAGAAATAAAAGTGGTTTTTTTTAAACCCAAACATTTCTAAAACTATATTTAGTGGGGCAGGATTGCCTGGTGGTTTCAGCATTGCGCTTGTGATCTTAAGGCCCGAATCGAACCACTACTAAGGCATTCTTTTAAGAGGATCCCCCCCCCCCCTCCCCCCCCCCCCCCCACCCTGTTATCAGTAACATTTGCACTCATGTAACAAACAATAGTGACTGTCTGAGCGTTCAAGAAGTATCCACTCCATTCGCCCTAACGTCCCACAGATTGAGACTATAAACCGTGATTTTGTGTCCGAACGCGTGCAGAAAACATCTTGCACACTCGTTAAAACCCATTCCGCTTTTCGAAAGAGTAGGCCTTTGCGTGACGGTAGGAACGGATAACAAAATTTCAAACAGAAAAAAAGAAATGCACGTGCACGCTGTTATCATATTTAGCCATGCAGAACATCTTGCGTGTACGTTAAAACCCGTTCTGCTTTTCGGATGAGTAGGCCATTGTGTTCGGTGGGAACAGATGACGAAATTTACAAAACTGCATGCACACGGGGACTAGATGTAAGAAAGCACATGAATACTTTTTCTGTTATCCTCGAAATGAAGTAAAATTTAAAACATAGTTAGACTTCATTCCTGAAGTTAGTTGAATGGGAAAAAACGGTCGCATATGCAAAATCCCACCATTTGTGAACCTCGAATCTCTAGTCGCAGAACTTTTTTTTTTTTTATTTTAAGATCACGTCATTTATGACGTATTCAGAACTATGAGGCGGAAATGAAAATAGCACCACCTAGAAAATAGCACTCTTGGTAAAAAGACCAAAATGTTTTCAGTGGTATCGAGCGGAGGCTATATTTTCTATTTGTGGATCGGTGGTCTAGACGCAATGCGCTGCCTATAGCAAGCCAGAAGTCGACTTAGGTGGTTCGATCCCTGTTTGTGCCCGAAACTTTACCCGCATTGGGTAAACCGTGAGTGGTCGTGGCCTGGGTACTATTCTTGGGATGAGATGATAGACCAAGGTCTTGTGTGCATCATGCAGTTAGTGCACATAAAAGAACCCACGGCAACAAAAGAGTTATCCTGGGCAACATTTTGTAGGAAAAAAGCCACACTGATAGGGAAACGTACATATGCAGACAGGAAAAGAAAAAAATAATGGATGGCGCTGCTCTTGTGGCGACGTGTTCTCCCTAGGGAGAGCATCCCAAATTTCAGGCAAAGAAATCTTTTATCACGTGAAGGGGTATACAATACAATTTAATATTTGAACACCACACTGTTAATAGCTTTTTCGAACATCATATTTTATTTTCTAAGTGGTTAGATTTCCATGTCAATAACTAAGAACATAAATGAAATAATTTTTTCACTTGACTTCAGTGCAATTCCTGTATGCTCCCAACACATTTTTACAAAGCTTTATACTAAAATAGGAATGGTTGCAATTTAGCCCAGTAATTACCGGTGGATGTGATAGCAACATGACTAAAGTGACATGTGTCTTTGTCATGAAGAGTTCAGAATTTAGGGATCTCAAGATTAAATCTCAACAGCACTTGATGAATAAACTCATCTCCTTCGGATGAGACTATTAAAAGGTGTCCCGTGTGCGAACGCACGCAGAAACATCTTGCCCACAGGTTAAAGCCCGTTCACTTTTCGGAAAAGTAGTTCATTGTGTACTGGTGGAACGGATGACAAAAGTGACAAAACTGTATACACACGGGAGCAGGATGTAAAAAAAACACTGAGTTCTTATTCCATTATCCTCGAAGAAAAAGAATAACAGTTTGGATTTTTGTCATATTTTGGGTGACAAAATTAAGATGCAGACTTGCCAATGCTTTAGATTCATTCTGTATACTTATGGCTTTGTAAAAACATTAAAATATTCAGAATCCATCTACAGTTTTACAGTAGCACCAATACATTTAAAAACGGAAGCTAAACATTTAGAACATGTTGAGGGGACGGGATAGCATAGTGGTTAAAAACTATGTGCTCGTGATCTAAACGTCTGGAGTCACCACCTCAGCACCCGTTCAAGGGAATGTTTTCCCTGGAGTTAACATCAGTACAGACTCCACTCGCCTGAAAGTCCTTCTGATGAAACTATAAACCGATGTGCGAACACACTTAAAACATCTTACGCACACATTAAAACCCAAGAAGTGTAGGCTTTTGCGTGTGGCAAGGAGCAGATAATATATTAACAAAAGTAAATGCAAACACACTGGTGTGTTTAGACATTCTCCTCCGAAGTCAGAATGCAGGTACCTTAAGGGTTGGGGGACGGGGGAGTGGGGGGGGGAGTGGTCGCATACACAAAAATCTCTTCTTGGAGAGAGAACCTTGAAGCTCTAACAGAGGAACCCCACCCCACACCCCCCAAAAAAATTGTGTACTTACATTTTTGGGTTGTGGATACTGCTCCGTCGATGTTGCAGTTGATATTGCTCCGACGACGATGTTTTCTTGATACTGCTCCGATGAAGATGTTGCTCTTGATGCTGCTCACACGATGCTGCGCTTGATACTGCTCCAGCGACGATGTTGCTCTTGATACAGCTGCGGCAACGATGTTGCGACGATGTTGCACTTGTTACTGCTCCGGTGACGATGTTGCTCTTGACGCTGCCCCGACGACGATGTTGTTCTTAACGCTGCTCCGACGACGATGTTGGGACGATGTTGCGCTTGATGCTGCTCCGAAAACGATGTTGCTATTGACACTACTCCGACGACGATGTTGCAACGATGTTGCGCTAGATGCTGCTCCGACGATGATGTTGCTATTGATACTGCTCCGACGACGATGTTGCGCTTGATGCTGCTCCGACGACGATGTTCCTCTTGATACTGCTCCGATGACGATGTTGCAACGATGTTGCGCTAGATGCTGCTCCGGCGGCCATGTTGCGCTTGATGCTGCTCCGACGACGATTTTGCGACAATGTTGCGCTTGATACTGCTCCGACGACGATGTTGCTCTTGATGCTGCTCCGGCGACGATGTTGCGCTTGATGCTGCTCCGAAGACGATGTTCCTCTTAATACTGCTCCGGCGACGATGTTGCGCTTGATGCTGCTCCGACGACGATGTTGCGCTTGATGCTGTTCCGACGACGATGTTGCTCTTAATGCTTCTCCGGCAACGATGTTGCTCTTGATACTGCTCCCACGACGATGTTGCTCTTGATACTGCTCCGGCCACGATGTTGCGACGATGTTGCGCTTGATGCTGCTCCGACGACGATGTTGCTCTTGATACTGCTCCGACGACGATGTTGCAACGATGTTGCGCTAGATGCTGCTCCGACGACCCTGTTGCGTTGATGGCTCCACGACGTTGTTGCGACAATGTTGCGTTGATACTGTTAGACGAAAAAAATTTTGGTTTCTGCTGTAGGTTATGCTAGTCTTGTGGTTGATGTGTCTCTTGAGTAGCTGTTGTGTTGATGCTAGCTCTTGATGTGTGTTGTGTGATGTAGTTTGATCTAGTTTTTGATTCGTTGATGCTAGCTCTTGATGCGTTGATGCAGCTCTTGCTGTTTTTGATGTAACTCTTGATGTGTTGATGCTGCTCTTGTTTCCCTTGATGCGTTGAGATGCTTTGATGAAAGCTCTTGATGCTTTTTTGGTTTTTGATGGTTGATGCTAGCTTTGTGGTGATAAAAACTGTTGAGGAAAAAGCCGCCGGATACGACCCCATGACAAATGTCGACACCAATCCCAGACTCTGAGGAATGGAGCAAAAAGAAGAGCCCCAGAAGGTCTGGAAAGTGCGAAGACTATGTTTGGGGGCTGGGGGGTCCTTCCCTCATGAGCACTTGGGCGGGGGTAGGCAGCCTGTCCCGTTTCGGACAAAAATTTTTCCCTTTTTGGGGTTGAGGGCCCCCTTTGCCATGAGGGATGACGGGGTTTTTGGCTAATGGAAGAGTGGCATTTTAGAAACCCTACTCATGTGTCGGTAACGCGTGAAGTCTGGGCCTGACTGTAGGCGTTTAGGGGCTTTGGAGGCACTTTGCCCCTAGCAGCTCGTTTTGTGTGTGTGTTGAAGAAGGAAGGAAAAAAAAGAAAAAAGAAGAAAAAGAAGATACAGGGTGGTGAATGTCGGGGGGCGGATGTCTGTCGATCTGCCCCCTAAGTGTTTAGAGATGGGAGGTCTTAATGACGCCCCTAGGGCCCCTAACCCCCAAAAATCTTCCCTATTCGCTGTTAAAAATCCAGTAGAAAGCAAAGAGGGCCCTTGGTTTGTTTACATCCTGGGCTGGGAAACCAGGAAGTGGGGGCATGGTTGCCCTTCGGGATTGGGTTTGAAGCATTTTCCCCTTTTCCCCCTTTTAAAACCCTTCAAGCCCCATCACCCAAATTTGTCTATGAGTATGGGGATTTGGAAATGTTCGGGGTCTGTGCTCAAACATCGGGCGGGGATCTTATGATTCTGGGGGGAAAAGGGTGATGATCATGGTGAACCCTGGTGAAAAGACCATGAATGACATTTCCATGATCTTGGTGAGGAGGGTCCGATCACTGGGTGAAGTTGGTGACAAAGCCCATGAAATGGCATTTCCATGATTTTGGGTGAGGAGGGGCGATCATGGTGAAGTTGTGACAAAGCCATAAAAGGGTCTCATATCTTGGCGAGAAGGGTGCGATCATGCCGAAGATTGCTGAAAAAAAAGACATGAACAGAACTTCATTCATAGTTACAATCTTTTTTTATCCCAAAATAAAATAGACAACAAAAAAAAGGGGCGGGGGTAACCTTAGTGGTTCAAGTGGCGCTTTGAAATTGACGGGTTCCCGCCCCCGAGACACTGTTTAAGGGGGGTTTCTCATGATTTGAAAATCAGTACCTATTTCCCCCCGCAAGGTTTAAGCAGAGCGAGGTGGTTACGTTGGTGGGTTACCCTTTGCGCACCCTGGCTCCCGTACAGTTCCCAGTTTTTCCCTCTGAAATGGGTACTGCCTCTTTAGGGCAGGAAGGTTAAAGCGCGGGGAGGGGTTTGGGGGCCACCCTCAATATGTGGCCCCCGAGAAATTGTGGCTCTGATGCCCGTCCCCACGACAGTAGGTTGGGGCCCTTTACCCTTTTTCCCTTCCACTCCCTCCCGAAAAATATCCCCGGTGCGAACGCACGCAGAACATCTGGTGCACACATTAAAACTTATTCCTTTCAAAAGAGTAAGTGAATCTGTGCTGGTAGGGATGGATAACACAATCTAAAAAAAAAACATGCCCATGGTGTTTTTACACAGCATTCCTTTAGTCAGAATGCGGCTACCTTAATGGTGCACAAAAAATGGTCGCATACGCAAAATCTCGCCTATGGTGAGCTTCGGAGCTCTTTCCGAGAAATGAAAAAAAATGACCACATGATTTTCTGAGACGAGTTATGGTAAATTTTTTTTCCAGAGAAAAAAAATTTCCCGGTAGACGGTTTTAACCAAGGCCCGAACCTGTGTTATGAAAATCCCTCAAGATTTGAAGTCAGGCCCCTAACCCCTGAGCTCTGCCCCCCCCACCCCCCCCTAAAAGTTTATAATTTCAAAAAAGTGCATATACGCATTGTTAAGGGCAAATGCGTAGAAAGTGCAAGTGAGGTACTTACGCTAAATTGTTTTTTGATAAATACCTTTGAATAAAAAAGAAATGATGCCCGAAACGGCGTTTTTTAAATTATTCATTGTGATCTTTTGGAATTTGAATTTATAAGGGAGGTGGGGTGTAGGCTAGTGGTTAGGCGTTTTCGCTCACGAAGTAACGGCCTGGGGTTTGAGCCACCACGAGGAAACGTTCAAAATTGCTTTTTCCCCGAGTTTTAATACCCCCCCCCCCCCCCCCCCCAACCCTCCTCCGAAAAATCGACGGTTATTAAAAGGGGGTCCCCAGTGCGAACGCAGCGGAAATTTTTAGCAAGTTAAAAAACCCCTTAGCCCTTTTGGAAAGGGAGGTCATTGGGCCCCGCTGGTAGAAGGTGATAAAAAAAAGACTAAAAAAAACGCTGCACCTAGTCTTGCGTTGACATCAGCCCCCAGTAGAATGTGGCTGCCCTTAACGGTGGGCAAAAAAAAGGTGGTTTTTCTCAACAATCTATTTTGGTGAACCTGGAGCGTAGCGGGGGGGAAAGAACGAAACAAGTTTTTGGGTCCGGGGAAATTTTTCTTAGGGGGTTGGCCCCAAGGGCCAACCCATGTGTGAATTTCTTAAAAAAAATTTACAGGTCGGTCGATTTGACCATGAGCTTGCCCCCTTCCCCCCCCCCAATAAAATTTTTTTCAGAAACATTTCCGCATAGTACGCAATTTTTACAGGAAATGCGCAAAAAAAAGCCCAAAAATGGGCTCATGAACGTGGCGAAATGTTTCAAAATTAAAATTGATTGCTGACCCGGGTTCGATCTCTTCAAAGGGGTTTGTCCCCTGGGTTAAAAATGAATGACGACTCCACTTCCCCTAAAAGATTTTTGGGTGAGACTATAAACCGAGGTCCCCTTTGCGAACGAGCGAACATCTTGCGCAAAGTAAAAAAACCCTTATGCTTTTTTGGAAGGTTTGGGATTTTGCCGTAAAAAAATGTTAAAGGGGGTTTTAGTCATTTTTACCCTTTAAAGTAGGGTGCTGCTTTGCCATCTTTGATTTTTCCTTCATGTTGTTTAGCGACATTGAATGTTCCAATGTGGTGTTTAAACCCCTCTAAAAAAAAACCCCTTTTCATGACCCTGGTCCCGGCCAAATCTTTGTTAGTTTTCCATATATAAGCAAGGTACTAGACCCCTTTTAAATTTCTACTTTTAAAACCCGTGGGATCATTTCTTTCCCTGAACAAATTTCTGAAGCGTAAATTGCTGCCCATAAGGTTTTGAGTTTAGTACAAACTTTTTCTGTTATAGCAAATTCCCAAAAGAGACGAATGCATGACTTGGTGATCTTGAAAATAAAGTTTAGAAACAACGTGCAACAACGACTAACATTTATTCT
>CM054142.1:25137020-25153637 GCA_028751875.1 Rapana venosa | reverse complement strand
GTGTTTATTTTTACTGTACTGTGCTGTACTGTACTGTACTCTGCTGTGCTGTACTGTGAGGGTGCTTTTACTGTACTGTACTCTACTGTACAAAGCTTTACTGTCTGTACTCTGCTGTGCTGTACTGTATTCTACTGTACTGTGCTGTACTCTACTGTGCTGGGGTGTAATGTGCTGTTCTGTACTTTACTGTACTCTGCTGTACTATACTGTGCTGACAAAAAAACACCCCAAAAAAAAACAACCCTCCCCCCCAAAAGCCCCCAACAAACCTATGTCATCTGAGCGCTTTGATTTGTTGCTTTACAAGATTCGCGCTATATAAATTCCATACATTATTATTTTATTATTATTATTATTATCCTCATCACTATTATTATTAATTTTTTTTTTTAAAATGATGATGATGATGATGATTATCATCATCATCTCATCATCACTCATCATCTTTCATCATCATCATCATCATCATTATTGTGCTGTGCTGTGCTGCACAGGGACGCGGTTGTTGATTTCCTGCCTAACAGCAGCACCAGCCTCTTCGGGGGCTTCGTCTCTTCTCCTTCGTGGGCTTCATGGCGCATGGCAGCAGCGGCCGTCAGCCAGGTGGCCGAGAGCGGTCAGTGCCCTGCCTCTCTCTGCAGGACTGTCTGTCTGTAGGGCTGAGGGGTGTCTGTCTGTAGGGTATCTGTCTGTAGGGCTGTGGAGTGTTTGTAGGGCTGTGGGGTGTCTGTCTGTAGGGCTGTCTGTCTGTAGTGTTTTGGGTTGTCTGTCTGTAGGGTTGCCCGTCTGTAGGGTTGTCTGTCTGTAGGGTTGAGGGGTGTCTGTCTGTAGGGCTGAGGGTTGTCTGTCTGTAGGGCTGTCTGTCGGGAGTGTTGTGGGTTGTCTGTCTGTAGGGTTGTCTGTCTGTAGGGTTGAGGGGTGTCTGTTGTAGGGGGTGGGGTTGTCTGTCTGTAGGGGTGTCTGTCTGTAGTGTTGTGGGTTGTCTGTCTGTAGGGTTGTCTGTCTGTAGGGTTGGGGGGTGTCTGTCTGTAGGGCTGTGGGGTGTCTGTCTGTAGGGCTGTCTGTCTGTAGTGTTGTGGGTTGTCTGTCTGTAGGGTTGTCTGTCTGTGGGTTGAGGGGTGTCTGTCTTTAGGGCTGTCTGTCTGTAGGGCTGTCTGTAGGGCTGTCTGTAGGGCTGTCTGTCTGTAGGGCTGTCTGTAGGGGTGTCTGTAGGGCTGTCTGTAGGGTTGTCTGTAGGGCTGTCTGTAGGGTTGTCTCTGTGGGGCTGTCTGTAAGGCTGTCTCTGTAGGGCTGTCTCTGTAGGGCTGTCTGTAGGGCTGTCTATAGGGCTGTCTGTAGGGCTGTCTGTAGGGCTGTGGGGTGTTTGTCTGTAGGGCTGTCTGTAGGGGTGTCTGTAGGGCTGTCTGTAGGGTTGTCTCTGTGGGGCTGTCTGTAAGGCTGTCTCTGTGGGGCTGTCTGTAGGGCTGTCTGTAGGGCTGTCTGTAGGGCTGTCTCTGCGGGGCTGTCTGTAGGGCTGTCTGTAGGGCTGTCTGTAGGGCTGTCTGTAGGGCTGTCTGTAGGGCTGTCTCTGTGGGGCTGTCTGTAGGGCTGTGGGGGTGTTTGTCTGTAGAGCTGTTGGTTGTCTGTCTGTAGGGCTGTCTTTCTGTAGGGCTGTGGGGCTGTCTGGCTGTCTATAGGGCTGTCTGGCTGGCTGTAGGGCTGTCTGGCTGTCTATATGGCTATTTGGCTGTCTGTAGGGCTGTCTGGCTGTCTGTAGGGCTGTCTGTAGGGCTGTCTGGCTGTCTGTAGGGCTGTCTGGCTGACTGTAGGGCTGTCTGGCTTTCTGTATGGCTGTCTGTAGGGCTGTGTGGCTGTCTGTAGGGCTGTGTGGCTGTAGGGCTGTCTGTAGGACTGTCTGTAGGGCTGTGGGGCTGTCTGTCTGTAGAGCTGTGAGGCTGTCTGTCTGTGGGGGTGTCTGTAGGGCTGTCTGTAGGGCTGTGGGATGTATGTCTGTAGGACTTTCTGTCTGTGGGGCTGTCTGTAGGGCTGTCTGTAGGGCTTTAGGGCTGTCTGTCTGTGGGGCTGTCTGTAGGGCTGTCTGTAGGGCTGTGGGATGTATGTCTGTTGGACTGTCTGTCTGTGGGGCTGTCTGTATGGCTGTCTGGCTGTCTGTATGGCTGTCTGTAGGGCTGTGGGGTGTCTGTAGGGATGTCTGTAGGGCTTTAGGGCTGTCTGTCTGTGAGGCTGTCTGTCTGTGGGGCTGTCTGTAGGGCTGTCTTGTCTGTAGGGCTTTTTGGGTATGTAGGGGTGTCTGTATGTAGGGCTGTCTTTTGGGATGTCTGTAGAGGTGTTTGTCTGTAGGGGTGTCTGTGTGTGGGGGTGTTTGTCTGTAGGGTGTTTGTCTTAGGGCTGTTTGTATGTAGGGCTGTCTGTATGTAGGGCTGTCTATAGGGATGTCTGTAGGGGTGTTTGTCTGTAGGGCTGGCTGTCTGTCTGTAAGGATGTCTGTCTGTCTGTCTGTCTGTAGGTCTGGCTGTTTGTAGGGGCGTACGTCTGTGTGCCTGGCTGTATGGCTGTGCAACGTTGATAGTCAAGGTTTATGCCAGTGCTGGTGGTGATGGTGGTGGTGATGATGTTGATGTTGATGATGATGATGATGATGATGATGACGACGACGACGATGACGATGACGATGATTTTGATAATGGGTGTGATGATGATGATGATGATGATGATGATGATGATTATGATGATGATGACGACGACGACGATGATGGTGATGACGACGCTGATAATGATGACAATAATGATGACGACGATAATGATGTTGATGGCGACGACGACGACGATGACAACGATGATGATGACAATGATAATGACGATGACAACGATGACGACGATGATGATGACGATGATAACAGGTCCAGGCCTGGCCTTCCTGGCCTACCCCAGTGGAGTGACCCAGCTGCCGGTGTCTCCTCTGTGGGCCGTCCTCTTCTTCTTCATGATCATCATGCTGGGTCTGGACAGTCAGGTCAGTCTGTCTGTCTGTCTTTTTGTGTCTGTCTGCCTGTCTGTCCGTCCTCTTCTTCTTCATGATCATCATGCTGGGTCTGGACAGTCAGGTCTATCTGTTCTGTTCTGTCTGCCTGTCCGTCTGTCTGTTCTGTCTGTCTGTCTGTCTGTCTGGTAGTCTTTTCTATCTGTCTGTCTGTTTGTCTCTATCTGTCTGTCTGTCTGCTGTCGGTCTGTCTGTCTGTCTGTCCCGTATGTCTGTCTGTCTGTTGTCCGTCCTCTTATACATGATCATCATGCTGGGTTGGGACTGTCAGGTCTGTATGTATGTCTGTTGCCCGTCTGTCTGTTGTCTGTCTGTCTGTATGCCTGTCTGTCTTCTGTCTGTCTGTATGCATTGCCAGCCGTCTGTCTTTTTCTTCATGATTATTTTGTCGGCTGGAAAGTGAAGTCAGTCTGTTTCTGTTCTGTCTGTCTGTATGCTGTCTGTCTGTCGTCTGTCTGCCTGCCTTGCATGGCTGTCGTCTCGTCTTCATGATTATCATGTTGGACCTGGACAATCAGGTGTCTGTCTGTCTGTCTGTCTGTCTGCCTGTCTGTCTGCCGGTTTGTTTGTGGTCTGTATGTTATGCCTGTGCTGTTTGTCTGCCTGTTCTGTCTGCCTGTCTGTCTGTTTGTATGTTCTGTCTGTCTGTCTGCAATGTTGTCTGTCGTCTGTCTGCTGCCGCCTGGATGTCAGCCTGTCTGTCTGTCTGTCTGCTTGTCTGTCTTCTTCTTCATGTTATTCATGTTGGGCCTGGACAGTCAGGTCATTTGTCTGGCTGTTCTGTCTGCATGTTGCAAGCCTGTCTCAGTCTGGTCTGTCTTCTGTCTGTCTGCTGTCTGGTCTGTCCGTTCCTCTTCTTCTTAAAGATCATCATGATAGGTGGACATCAGGTGTCTGCTGTCTGTCTGTAGGTTTCGAGTCTGTCTGTCTGTTCTTTGTGTCTGTCTGTTTGTCTGTCTCTCCGTCTGTTCGTCCTCTTCTTCTTCATGATCATCATGTTACACCTGGACAATCAGGTGTCTGTCTGTCTGTCTGTCTGTCTGACTGCCTGTCTGTCTGTCTGTCTTCTTCTTCTTCTTCATGATTATTATGCTGGGCCTGGAAAGTGAAGTCTGTCTGTCTGTCTGCTTGTCTGTCTGTCTGCCTGCGTGCCTGTCTGTCTGCCTTTCTGCCTGCCTGTCTGTCTGTCTGTCTGTTCTATTCTTTCTCATGATATTATGCTTGGCAATGGAAAAGTAAGTATGTCTGTATGTCTGTCTGTCTGTCTGTTCTGTCTGTCTGTCTGTCTGTCAGTCTTTATTCTTCTCATGATTATTTGCCCCCGTGGGACTCCGGGGTATGATTAAAATGTGTGAATTGCAAGAATAGGATCCCTGCCTCCAACCAGGCATGTCGTAGAGGCGACTAAGGTGGGAACCTTCCTCCAGGTTGGGGGTTGTGCACAGGGCTAAACCTGTCCCGTTAAAAAAAGCAGCAGTTACAGAAAACAGCAACAGAGAAAACTTATACTTTTGCGTGCGAAGGACTCCCGGGTCAGTGAGAATCGTATGAAATGCTGACGGCCAAAGCCGAGAGGAAGTACCAGCAAGGAAAGGGAAGACCTGAACACCACAATAACTAGATCTGACTTGGACATTGGAACGTGAGGACGAGTAGAGAGGCAAAGCTGGAACAGGTAACATTAGAGTTGAGAAGATTCAACCCCCATGTCCTAGGAGTAAGCGAGAGTAAGATGGGACTGGAATCTGGGGAAAATGAGAACCACCAAACCGGGAGAAAACCGTCTACTCTGGGAGAGATGACGACCAGCACCACGAGGGAGTTGCCCATCATCCTCAAGAAAGGCGTTGAGCGATGCCTTATGGAGTGGAAGCCCTCAAACAGCAAAACTAATGAGGGCGAGAACTGAAGGGAAAGGGACAACATCAACATCACCATCATCCAGTGCTAGCACCAACCAACAACACAGAAACGATGAGAGCAAAGATGAACTTTTACCCACCAGCTGCAGACAGAGACAGAGAAAGCCCCACGCCATGACCCTCATCGTCATCATGGGGGACCTAAAATGCCAAGGTCGGAAGTGACAAACACCGACTATGAAGAGAAGTCATGGGAAAAAACAGGGTGGGAACAGGAACATGGACAACGGGGAGAGAGACCTTGTGGATTCTGCGCCATGAACAACCTAGGGGATAGGAGGGACCCCCCCTTCACGCACCGGGGACATCACAAGCTGGACTTGGGCGTTCGCGAAATGGGAGAGATATGGGAACCAGATTGACCACTGGATGGAGATCAACTGGTATGTGGAGACGGATATTCCTGGATTGGGAAGAAAACCAAGGAAAGTGCGGGAGTCGGGAGCGATCATCACCAGGTTTGACAACCCACCATCCGATGAAACTGGAAGGAAGAACAAAAAGACCATCCCACTCAAGCGCAATTTGATACCAGGACTGGGGGAGGAGACACCAACTAAAGTCTGCATTCCAACCAACCGAATACTGAGGGAACAAGATATTCCACATCCTGCAGAAACATGACAGAACAGCACGCCATGGGATACCACATGGAAGCAGATCTGTAAACTGTCACGAGAGCCGCAAGGAAACACACCCGGCCTATCAAAAGAAGAAGACCAAACAATGACTGGAATTCCAAACAGGAGGACTCATTGCCATCAAAAAGAAAGAAGGGGAGACCCAAGAAGGACTTCTGCAAGTAAAGTCTCCACGGGCTACGACGAGAGGCAGGAAGAGTTTGTACCAGAGATGCACAAGGGAAGTGAAAGAGGACCTCCCACGCCGTGGACCAAGGAAGGAAGGCATGGAACCAGCTGCGCTGGGCAGAGAGGCG
Organism: Rapana venosa; assembly: GCA_028751875.1. Lineage (NCBI taxonomy): Eukaryota > Metazoa > Mollusca > Gastropoda > Neogastropoda > Muricidae > Rapana > Rapana venosa. Next base: position 25,147,735 of record CM054142.1, on the reverse strand, counting down.
GCGCCCCCAAGAGAAAAGGGAGAGTCAAACAAAACACAAGAAAAGTATGCAACAAATTTTAAGGAGGAGCCGGCGGGGAACCAATCAGGACTAGACATGGGCAAAACTGTTGACCAACAGAGAAAGAGCAAGAAGGAAAGATGGGTGAAACACTTCCCAGGAAGTTTTCCAACCGACCACCATAAAAGAGACCAGTCCGACAATCCCAGAAGCTAAAAAGACCTTAGACATTGACGTCAACCCCAAAAAAGAAGAGATAGTGGCGCCATCAAGGGGGACCCTCAAGAAAGGCAAGTCACCAGGCCAGGAAAAATTGGTGCCGAAATGTTGTCAAGGCAGATTCTGAAAGAAAAGCTGACAATACTCCCAACCACTGTTCCAAAAAGCTGAATGGAAGAAGCAGAGAAGTACCTGAGGGTTGAGGAAAAGGGAAGGGATAGAAAAAAAATCCCCTAAAAAAACAAGGGAAAGTAAATCCCCAAATGAAGGACACTGGCGGACTTGGGACAAAACTGGAAGGGGAATAACTCATTTTGGTTGTCCTAGAAGAATACTGGCAAAATGGTACATTTCAGGAAGATAAATCCGGAAACGTCGTAGAAGCGACATCCTGGCTAAAAAACTAGGGCGTTCGAAAGCCAACGGAAAAGGATGAAATTTATGCTGCCCAGTAAATCCTTTCACGTCAAAAACCAAAGCATCCAATCAAGGAACCAGTGACAGAATTGTGCAACGTAAAGAGCAAAAAACCTGCAACTGGAAAAGTTTCCTGAAGAGAAATTCTGAAAAAAGTACTGATAATGATGGAACACCATAAAAAAAATAAGTAAACCCTATTAAATCCTCCGGGACACGACCACTAGCAACCAAACACAATTGGGAAATTAAAATCACCTTATTAGCTTCAGGGGTACACCTTTCAAGGATGTATGGGGTCCATCATCAGAAGAATATCAGACGTGTGGAATTGCTTTGAAAGGAACAAGCAGGGTTCAGGAAGCAAGAGGATGTATAGCCAGATATTCACGCTCAGAGAACATCCATCGAACAGTGCACAAGTGGCAAAGACAACTGGTATGTGAATTTGTAGGACTTCGAAAAGGCATTTGGACAGCATACACAGAGAACAGCCTTTGGGAGTACCTTCGAACTATGGCATCCTCGAACTGGTACACCTTATCAAAGCTTCTATGACAACTTCAGTGTTGTGGGCCATAGCAACCTGTCTTCGAAGTCAAGACTGGAGTAAGACAAGGAGGTTTGATGCAGCAGGTTCTCTTCAATTGGCCATTTGATTGGGTTGATGAGGAGACGACGAAGACCCCCCAAGAGGGATTCGCTGGGCCTGTTCTCAACACTAACCGACCCTTGACTTTTCGGAGACCTGGCGCTGCTGTCCCACAACACACAAACCTACAGGAGAAGACCAGCAGACTCCAAACTTTTCGGACAGCAAAGTGGGGCTTCGTATTAGCACCAAGAAAACAACGGAGACCAATTGTCCTCCAATGTGAACACCCAGGCCCCTGTGGAAAGTGAATGGAACTGAACTGCGCCAGACCAGACAAGTTCCACATACCTTGGCAGCATCATTCAAACCAGAGGGCGGCACCAAAAAAAAAAATCCACAACAGACTTGAGGGCAAGGCCAGGAATGTGTTTTAGAAGGGAGATGAACACTATCTGGGAGATTCAAACAGAAAAAACCCCAGATACAAAACACCCAACACAAGCAAGAAAAAATACAAAAGAGCACCAACAATCCCAAGCTGAAGCTATACCAGAATCTGTGTTGTAACTGCGCTCCTTGTAACGGTTCTGAATGCTGGAGGATGACGGAAGCGGATTCTACAAACTTCGATCCTTCACACCATATCCTGCTCCGAAAGAATTCTCATTAACTTGGCCAAGAAGATCTCGAATTGAAGACCTACTACGAGATGCAGGCAAGAACACATGGAGCCATCATCACCAACGACCGGTGGAAGGGATTGGGCACATCCTACGAAGAGACCCACAGTCAATCACACGAACAGCATTGCACTGGACCCCAGAAGGAAAGAGAAAGAAAGGAAGACCAAAAGCAACAAGGAGGAGGACTGTAGAAAGTGAGATGAAGGCCATGCGGCACTCTTGGGGATCAGTGACTAGGTTGGCCCAGGATAGGCAGGAGTGGAAGCGCTTTGTTGCTTCCCTACACACCACTGGGTGTAATGGTTAATGATGACAGGATGTAGTCTGAATGACTCTGTTAAGAATAAGCTAGGAATTAAAGGAAAAATAGATATAAAATATGAAGAAATTCCTCAGTTATACTATAGTTTAAACAAATCTCTGTGCGTCTACATTATAGACACTCTACTGACTATGAAATTATTCACACACCCCAAGGCATGGTTTGAGAGCATTACATATTACTTCAGCATCCAATGCATTACCGCTTGCCCTTGGGATAAATGCACCAGTAAAAAACGATCATTTTCAGCCCTAACAGCTTCCTACAAACAATTCAGGCTTAACAGCTTTGTATCTAAAGCTATATAGAAAGCTGGTGTTGATGATCATGAAGGAAGTGATAGACTACTACCTGTATGATAATTCATTTAACAATCTAACAACTGACCAATCGAAGCAGTTGATAGTGGATGTTGAAAATGGAAACTTAAAGATGAACAACTTTCTTAAACTGTTTACACCATTTATTTATTCTAAAAGTCACCAACCGATTACTGAACGGGAAATCAAAACACTCTTGCATCAACAAATGTCAGAATCTCCATCTTTATATACATGGCTTACACCACCAGTGATTTGTTACGTTTATTACTTAAGCTGTCAGTTCTCAGTGACATTGGGATCACCCCTTTAGCATTAAAAAAAAATTATGAATAGACAACAACGTAGACTTATGTCTAATATTGTTAGTTTTGGGAATAAATTCTTAACTGATTAATGCAATATGTAGCCCAGGCCTTTTTTTGTCTTTTCCGACTTTTGCATTTAGGTCACGAAGCAAAACCAGTTTCAGTGTACAAACCGGCGTCAGACAAGGCTGCCCCATGTCAGCACTACTCTTCAACCTGACAATTGATTGGGTGATGAGACAACACGAGCACTGACCATTCACGGGCATCATATGGACCCCTTTCATCAAGACGCTTGAAGACCTAGATTTTGCCTACGATCTGGTAACTGCTCTCACATACCCACCATCACATTCAAGAGAAGACATCCCGACTCAAAAGCAACTTTTTTCGCACAGCAAGTAGGCCTGAAAATCATCAGTAAGAAGACAGAGTGATACACTGAACGTTCAGGACCCCTCACTGGTCACAAGTGAATGGAAGAAGAATTTTACCAAACACTGAAGAGTTCACGTACCTCGGGAGCACTGTTAGAGATCATGACGGCGTAGCAGGCAGCTGACATCAAGAACGGATTGCAAAGCAAGAAATGCATATAGAAATCTGGAACAATGTGTGGAAATCGTCCCAGTACACACGCACCAAACCAAACTAAGACTAATACCAGTGCAGTGTACTTTCCACCCTTTGAACGGCTTCGGAGTGCTGGAGGATGACTGAAGGAGTGACCTCGACAAACATCCACATCCACACGAAGAATCTCAGAAGAATCTGCACATCTTCTGTCTTCTGGCCTGAGATCATCTCCAACCAAAACTTTTAGGCCCGTTACAACCAAGAAAGCAATGGACAACTATCATCATGCATAAGCTATGGGGTAGGATAGGGCATATTTTGCCGTCGGAGGGAACAGGAACACGGTCCGCCCGAACAGCCCTCCACTGGACACCAGAGGGAAAACGCAAACGAGGACGACCCAAGAACAACTTTGCGTTTGGCTGTCGAAACAGAGAGCTGAAGGCCTTTCCAACATACTGGGGAACCATACCCACAAGCTGGCCCAGGACAACAATGAGTGGAGAACATTTGTTGCTCTGCCTACGTGCCAATAAGTCATAAAGGCGTTGATGATGTGATGGTGATTGAGATGATGATGATGATGATGATGATGATGATGATGATGATGATGATGATGATGATGATGATGAGATGATGAGATGATGATGAATGATGATGATGAAGCCCCAGTGGCCGTGGTACAATCCTCACTTTTCTTAATTGCCAAACTTTGGAGGCCTAGCTTTAACTTGTAAGCATATCAGAACACTTGCAAACATAACAGCTTTCCTCAGCTCTAGAGCCTCGGAAATGTCTAGCATGGTAAAGATCATCCACATGAATCTCAAGGCTGAAATTTTATTTCATAGATTTTGTTAGCAGAGCACCATGTTTGTAATATCTCTCTGTTTGTTTAACTATGATTATTTATCAATGATTGCAAGACTGTGGTAAAAGTAAGTTGAATGCATGTGGCCCTTTGATTTTCAGTCTTTGCAAGATATAGCGCTATTTCCATTTAACCTTTTTAACCTATGATTATGAATGAAGATGATGAATGATGAATGATGATGATGATGGATGATGATGATGATGATGAATGATGATGATGATGATGAATGATGATTATTATTATTATTATTATATTATTTTTACATAACTAATTATTATGTTTATTATTATTGTTATATTAATTATTATTATATTATTAATACTGGGGAAGGAAGATGTTGCTGAGTCAATCCACAATTTTTATCTCTAATACACCCCGAAGCCGAATGGTGGCTAACCTTTTTGTGTATAAAAACTGTCGGCAAATCGCACGAAAGACACAAAATCTTACTATATGGATGAACCTGGAGAGTTCTAAGCCCAGGAATGAAAAAAATTGATGTAAACAAAAAAAGATATTCACGATACAACCAATGAGAAAAAATACTATGGTATGAGGTGCTGACGAAGACATATAATGCCTTTGGGTTTACCAGTTGGTAGACACTGCAGATTAGACAACACCATCTCCTTCATGAAGAAAAGATCAAACCTTCTGTACATGTGCTTGCTTAACGTGCAGTCTGTCGCCCAGATGGTAAAGCTGACTTTATTTCTGATTTCTTATCTCAACAAACATCGATCTTTTTTTTACAGAAACCTGGCTAAAACCCACAAGGTTATGAACCAAACATAAAACAGCTGACACTACCTGCCTTTTAAAACTTTTTCCACTCGCCTTTCCTTGGAGGTTGGCAAATTTCCGTCGTTTTACAAAGACACACTGAAGCCATTGCTTCCTTCTGCCACTCCCTTCCTTTGTCACCTCAATCTTTTGGAGTCTGTGAACTCAACCTCAACTTACCTGACCCCTCTATTGCTTTCTGTTGCCTTTACCGACCAACTTCTCGCGTTAAAAACAATCTGACATCTTCCCTTTGTCATCAAGAGTTTCAATCACTCCTTGGTCACTACAGCCTCTCTCCCACGAAGCTCGTCATTCTTGGTGACTTGAACTTCCACTTCAACAACCTGTCTTCTCCTGATGTCAAGCATCTTTCTTTGTCAGACCACTCTTTCCCACCTGGTAAATGAAGCAGCACACAGATCAGGTCATCATTATATTATTAGACTGGCTCATTCCCGCTGTTTCACAAGTCTCCTCACATCAGTATCCCTCACTGATGAACTGCTTTCTGATCATTCCGCCATTCTTTTCTTCAACATTGCAAAGCCTACCCAGAAAGAAGTGCGCCACCCGCCCCAATCTAAAGGCCATAGATAGTCTTTCTCTTCACAAGTTGCTGAACGCCTATCACAAACCCCTGACCACATTGACCCCTACAAACACTATAACACTGTTCTCAACCAACTGCTTGAAGAGCTCGCACCCCCCCCCCCCCCCCCCCCCCCTTCCCTCTTCGGCCATCTCCTGCCTGATAGGCTCTGGGCCCCATCCTACACTTGGTGGCAAAGTGCAAACGCCGATAACTAAAGGGGCAGTGGCAAAAAATGAAAACTGAAATAAACAGCCAACGCTTTCAAAAACAAATCAACAAAGTCAACACCTTAATCCATTCAACAAAGACAAAATATTACTCTGCTACGTCCATGAAATCTTTTTTCCCTCACATCATCTCTTCTTGGATCTGCTAAGGCAAGCCCTCTGCCTTCTGTCCACAGCCACTCTGAACTTAAGATTTTCCCATCCTCTTTCATCTCATATCTGTCCCTGCCTTCAACAGGCGAAATCCCCATCACCCTGCCAAAGTGTATAACCTGTGTGTGTGTGTGTGTGTGTGTGAGTGTGTGTACATTTAGATTTTTTTTAATGTTACTTGTTATTGGTTGCATGTGTAAGAATAGGTTGAATGCAAGCACTTTGATTTGTTTTTATAAGCTATAGCGCTATTAAAAGTTCATTTTATTATTTATTATTAATTACTTTTTTTGATAAAATCCAATCTTGTCCATCTGAATGTGTAGAGAACATGTTGCGTGTTTCTTCAGAGCACCAACACAAAAGATGTTGCCTGTAACCAGTATTGTTTCCATTTTTCCTGTATTTCATAACAGCCATGTAGGCCTACAATAGTGGTAAATGTATACCTTAACAAGTTTGAACATCAAATGGTGAGCACACACCACTGGAACTTGACTGCCCAACTGACTTTCTTCCCTGAGAAAATACAAGCTTTGCACAACTCCCTCTGTTAAAACTGATGTTTTGCAATTAATTGCTCAGGGCGTCTGTGCTTTCTGGCTGTAAAGATGATATGGCTGGAATGAAGAATCTTTTTCTCACTTCTGTGGTTTAATAACTTCTCCCATGACAGTGGAACACATCTTCTAGGCCTGTCCAACACGTCAAAACCTCGGGGCCAATATCTGGCCTACTGACCTGCCGATGAGGGAAAAACTCTTCGGACCCCTGGAGGGCCTTCAGCGCACGGCAGCATTTGTCAGAGCCTCAGGAGTTGCTGCCTGAGCATCTATGCCGTCAGCGCCTGGGGTTTATCACAGTTCTTGATTAAACCATTGACGCTGGGGGCAACAGCAAAGTGAGAGGCTGTATGATCAGTGGCTTTCCCACTCATGGAATTCCACTTTACAGCTTAGTCTTTAGTGATCGAGTAGGACTCTCTGACTAGGAGGCTTGACTCGCACAGTCCTTATGTGCTGCAGCCCTGAGGGCTAGTTGGCCTTTGGGGAACATCTCCAACGCTAACTGTCCTTATGCCCACTTGGCCGAGAGAGTGGGGATGTACTGTGGGCAAGGCATCTCCACTATAATCAAATTTCTGCCCAATTTCCGAAACAGCAGCTGCCTCCTCTGCTGTTTTGGAGGTCATCGTCGAACACGACGGACAAACATACATTCGACGAGGAAGACGAACATTATAATTGGAATTAACCCCGAATAGAAATGGACGACTTCCACCATCTCACAAGAGAAGAACAAGTCATATTTCTAAGACTGGGCACAACAGACTAAATCACCACATGTCCACAAAGCTGAAACTGCTCCTTCTCCCCTGTGTGCCTTTGGTAAAGAAAACCGTCACAAGTACACGCTATACAGCGACCTGAGGAAGATTGTGTGGCCGACAGAGATTATCCTGCAAACCAAGCTGTACGACCCACGAGAGGAGCTGGGAAGGACTTAAACAGTATTTTTGCCCAAACACATCTGATGGTGTAAGAAGCCAACGAGAGAAGATTGGAATGAACACGTCATTGTGTTATGAGATATTTAAAATGATGGTGTGAGAATTCAAAAGCGAGCAAAAGTCAGTTGGTCAGTCATTGTGTCACTGCTGGTCAGAGCATTGGAAAAGCCTACCTCCCCCTTCAGCCAAAAAAGAGTAAGGCTGGAGTTGGGGTTGGGTAGCCGGCTCGCAGCTGACATAAATGACTTGGAAAAAATTTTCAAAACTTGATATTTAAAAAGAAATAATACGCGAAAACATTGAAAAAAAATAAAACTGAAACTTAGCCTTTGTTGGGAGTTCCATTCATGAACGAATGTTTACAAGTGTAAATAAAGTAGGTGCACTATCTTTAATGCACCTACACCTTTTATCTCCGCAGAACATTTTCGGCACACGTTAAAACTTGTTCCACTTTTCGGAGGAGCAGGCCATTGTGTGCTGGTGGGAACGGATGACAAAATTTACAAAACTGCATATACACGGGGATTAGATTAAAAAAGCACATGATTGCTTATTCCATTATCCTCGAAATAAAAGAATATGTAAAATAAAAATAATAAATGAACTCTCTCTCTCTCTCTCTCCTCCTCACTCTCTCTCTCTCTCTCTCCTCCCTCCCCCTCTCTCTCTTCTCTCTCTCTCTCTCTCTCTCTCTTCAATATACAAATGTACTCAACCAGACCATCAAATATACACCCCTTTAGATTATCAAAATTAACGTGAGAAACACACACGCACGCACCACACAAACGCGTGCGCGCGCCGACTCCACTCTCCCCAAAAGTTCTTCGGATGAGACTATAAACCGAGGTCCGTGTGCGAACGCACGCACAACATCTTGCGCAAACGTTAAATCCCGTTCCGTTTTTCGGAAGAGTAGGCCACGGGGACTAGATGTAAAAAGCACACAAGTGCTTATTCCATTATCCTCGAAATAAAATAATAAAATACGCGCACGCGCGTGCCCACACACCACACCACACACACACACACACACCCACACACCACACACACACACACACACAACACACCACACACCACATACACACACCACACACATACACACAACACACACCACACAAACACCACACACACACACCACACACACACACACACACACACACAACACATACACACACATACACACACACACCACACACACATACACACACACACCACACACACACACACCACACAACACACACACCCCACACAAACACACACACACCACAAAACATACACACACACATACACACACACCACACAAACACCACACACACACACCCCCACACACAAAACCCAACCACACACACACACACACCCCACACACACACACAGCACTGCCATCGTCATAACATCAGAATATCACAACAACCGTAACAAATACAGCAGCAACAGCAGCAGCGACAACAAAAATTTAAAAAAACTAACTGATAAAAAGACCCAAAAGTGCTAAAACACAACAACACACACCACACACACAACCACACACACACACACACACACAACACACACTATTAAAAACGCTATACACGGACTTATGTAAAAAAAAATTTTAAAAAAAGCACATAATGCTTCCAATTTTCCTCGATATAAAAATAAATTTTAAAAATTTTAAAAATAAAATAAACACACAACACACACAACACACACAACACACAACCACACAGCTCGCCCTGCAAAAAGAAAGCGTGGTATTAGAAATAAGGCACGAGACAAAATAAAGAAATGGCTGTTGTTTGTCACGTATAACGAAAGTAAGCAAGAAAGAAAATTTGCGAAACAAGCAGCAAGAAAGAAAAAAGAAAAGATAACATTTTTTTTTAAAAAACAGAAATGAAAGAAATAAAATACAAGAATTAAAAAAGAAAGAAAATTCAGTTAAAGACATACCTTCAGGGCTCATCTTCATGAATCCAGTGCGATGTCACCGCAAACACACACACAAAACACACACACAAACACACAAACAAAACACACAAACACACCAAAAACACAAACACCACACACACACACACACCACACACACACACACACACACACACACAACCACACAATTTAGCCTATGATTATATATAATTATGTGTTTTTATGTATGGATTGTGTTTGGGTATTTAAACATGACTGCTTAATGTTTTTTGATTATAGTTTCACGTATAATCATCGCTTTATTTAAATTTTTGGGCAGTAGAAATTTTTATGTTTAAAGAATCGCCATCTCACATCGCGATCACCATCGCACTTATCATTATAATTTCCCTTTTTAATAAAGGTTTGGTATATTTTTTTTTTGTTGTTGGGGTTTTTTTGTTATTTTTACTGTTCGGGGGGGGGGGGGGGGGTTGTTTTTTGTTTTTTTTTTCTCTTAGATGGCTTGACGAAAAAAATAATATTTGCTTAACAATGTACCATCTGGGAAAAAAAGGATTGACTTTTAATTTTCCCCAAAACACAACACACAAAACCCCCACAACACACCAACACACACACAACACATCTTACACACACACACACACACAACACCACACAACACACACATCTATACACACACACACCACACACAAAACACAACACACACACAAACACACAAACCCACCAACCATCACACACAAAACACACACCCCACACAAACCCCACACACACACACCACACACCACAAAATTTCCCCCTTGCAAAAAAAAAAGGGGGTTTTTTAAGAAATAAGGGGAAGAAACAAAAATTTAAATTTTTTATTGATATCGCCATCGTCATCATCGCGTAGTCACCATCGTCATCTTTATCATTATAATTTCCTTTTCAAAAATTTTTTGGTATATTGTTTGTGTGTTGTTGGTTTTTTTTTGTTATTGTTACTGTTGGGGGGGGGGTTTTGTTTTTTGTTTTTTTTTTTCTCTTAGATGGCTTGACAAAAAAATTTTTAATATTTTGTTTAATAAAATGTACCTCGGGAAAATAAAGGAGGATTTTAAAATTTCACACACAAAAACACACACACACACACCACACACACACACACACACACCACACACAAAAAATAAAACCCCCTCACACAACACCAAAACACACACCCCCCACACACACAACCCCCACA
>CM054142.1:25121998-25136520 GCA_028751875.1 Rapana venosa | reverse complement strand
ATCCTCATATTCCTGGTTATGAATGCGTTTGTGGTACTGGCTGTGAATTTCAGTGATATTCTGGGCTGTTTCTGGGTTTTTGGTGTAATACACCACTTCTCCATCGATAGGCATGATAAACTTGACATCTTCATTGTTGTCTCCTCTCCACTGTTGCTTTTTCCCAGCTCTCTGGTAAAGAGAGACCTGCGTTTCACAACCTCAACTTGACCGTATGCAGCTAGCCACAAAACTGTGCTGAGCACAAAGCAGTAGATGAGCACAATGACCAGTTCAGCCTGACTCTAGCGCGTGACTTTGTCGTCTTTTCCTTGAGAAACCTTGCTTATCTCCATCCCGTATCTAACCAGGGTGTTGGTGGCGATGAGAATCTAGACATACGGGTTGAGGGTACGTGCTCCTGTTGTATCTCCCATACTTGACAAACACCTGGTACATGGCCAGCACGACGATGATACCATGTAAAACGATGAAGGTGATGTCCGCTGCTATAAAATGATGGCATCTTTTCCCTCTGCCCAAAGCGTTAGTAGTGTAGAAATCGATGGTGTTCAAACACCCGTCTGTCGTGGGATGTCCGTGCAGGCAATCGCTGACGTGTCCCGAAATGCAAAGATGTTGTAAGACCTGTGTATAGTCAGTAGCCCAACAATACACAGTGGGTGCACTGCCCTTTCAGAAGACCGGTATCGTCCTGTATTTATCTTCATTTGCTGGGATGCCTTTAAATAATTCTTGTCTGTGGGCCTTGAGGAAAGCTCAAAGAGCCTCGCTGATGATCTTGTGAATCCATGCAGTTAGAGATGTAGAACCTGTGGAGTAGAGAAAAACAGCTCTTGGTTTTGTGAAAATTTATTGTTGGCGATGTTGGTTGCTTGCTGGCTGTGTTGACCCAAAATTTGAGGTAGCTGCAGAGCCGCCAGTTGGTGGCGATGAATATTTCTTGTTACCAGCACGTGAACATGCTGCAATGTTCCGCCAAAACCATGTCTCTGTTCATCAGACATTGATCGCAGCCATGATAGGCTGTGCTGAGGGTTTGTTGCTCCTGGTCGTACACCAGCTTAGACATACAACATCTTATATAGTTCATATGTCTGTTCAGAACCAACCTGTAGTCTGGAGGCAGAACGTCTTTATGATCCTGTGTGTGATTCACCATAGTGTCCAACGACTTGTTAAAAAGAGAAATCAGTTGTTCAAACCATTCCTGTGTTTGTATACAGTTGACAAGGTTGACTATGGAAACGCTGGTCGCGCCTTTGGCTTTGTTGCTAGAATGAAACAGGCTTCCGTGAGTGAAGCTGGCATAGGGGTCTTTTTTCAATGATAGACAGATGAATCTGGGTTTGATGTGCATGTCTGATGTTTCTGAGGCCATGGCGTGGAACATGGTTTTGTCCCATATGACTTTGTCAGGAACAACACTTGAAATAGGTTGACTCCGTTTGTCGAGACCCAAAAACGCCTCCGTTTCCTTGTTTATCCATATTGCTTGAGTATCTGGACATGGGGAAGCTCTGGCAAAGTATACACCATACAGTTTCATGTTTGATTTGCTTTTTCTGGTAAGATGGAGCAATGTTCAATGAGTGTTTATATAATGCGTGTATGTTGAGGTGTTGCGTATTCATCACACACACACACACACACAAAGCATCAGAAAAAGACAAGCATTCAAATATCAATTCAAAGTTTTTTTCCACTTTTTCCAGCTGTCAACGTTGTCATCACCCACTTTGCTCCACATCCTGGTCTTATGTTGGTGTGCTTTTCTCTTCTTCAGCTTCAGAGCCCTCAGTTTGGTCTTGAGCATCTTCCTCTGCCCTCGTCTGACAGCTCGATCCCTCCACAGCCCTTGAAGATTTTCTGAATATCCACTCGGTCATCTTCCATCAAGCTCTGAAAATTCTCCTTGTTGATGAACAGCAGCTCCCGGTTCATCACACCCACTGTGTGCACCTGCTCGCAGTTAAGTTTGAGCGCTGTCATCCACTCACGCAGCTGGCCAGGGAGCCTACAAAAGACTGTGTTTCTCAGGCAACTTTCGGCAGTGGTTTTGAAAGCAGTTGAGATGCTCTCTCAGAATGCTCCTGGTCTGCATGACATTACAGCCACCCAGCAAGATGACAAACGGCTCCTCTCATCCCCTGTGGCCGCACTGGGTCGTTTGACTGCAGCTTGATAGCAATCCTTAATTCAGACCCTCTGCTCGTTGCAGCTGGAGATCTCTGTCTCGCCCGTGTACTGTTTTTTGGCATAGGAAAGCTCGCCCAACCGCTGGGACCCCGTGATTTTTGGGGACAGACAGCCCCCTCCGAGATGATTGTCGCGGGTGTGCAGCTTAGCCCTGGAGGGGTTTTTGTTTTGGTAAAGTGTTCTTGAAACATTTTCCTTTTTTCCATATTGGAGCTGGCATTGACCCCCAATTTTCCCTTGGGTGGAAACCCGGGTTTCATTTTCCAGCTTGTTTTTGGGTTTTTCCAAGGGTGGTGAGCCCGGGTTGGGTAGCTTTTGCCATTTGGGGCTTATTGGGCAACTTAAAGCCGAAATTCACAAATTTCCCCGGAAAAAATTTCCCCCGCCTACTTTCCCCCTTACCCCCAACTACCCCCAAAACAGTTTTCCAAACCCTTTTTTTCGGGAAAATTTTCTTCTCCCCTTCCTTTGGGCTCCCCACCTCAGGCGCTTCTTTGAAACTTTTTCCCCGAGACTAATTTCTTGTTTTCCCGGCTCCAGTGGGGCCTTTTTTGCCGAAAAATTTTTTAAAAATTCCACACCCAAAATACTGGGGGCTATAGCCTTTTTTCAAGTCTATAAGGGAAAAACTGCTGCCTAAAACTTTTGGGGAAATAAAGATAAATACATACCCCCGGGTATGTGAACAATGATGCTGGAAAACAAAAAGCGAGTAAGTAGAAAAAAATTTTAATGGCGGCCCGGAACAAAAATTTTTTGAAAATTACAAGTAAAAAAAATCTCTTTTTCCGGGGAAATTTTTGCATTTGTACAAGGGGGGGGTGGCATTTTTTCCAAAAATTTTTAACCCAAAAGTTTGGCGAAGAATTTTAAAACCCGGTAAAGTTTTAAAAATTTCACCATCAAACACCGAGCGGGAAAGGGCAAAAGGAAAAACAGCCAAAAAAGGGAATTCCCTCCAGTTTCCGTAAACTTTCTAAAAAACAAGGAAAGCCTTCCCTTTGGCAAATACTCCACCTTCCACCGAACGCTGAAAATTCACCCCAAAAATTCTCAAGGGCTTTTTGGCTCTTTTTTCCTTAGTCCCGAGTTTATCTTTGCCGATTCCAAAAAATTTTACTTTGACAACCCAAAACAAAAAAAATTTTTGCGTTGAAAAACCCAAATTTCCCACCCCGGCTGATCAATGAAAAATAACCAAAAAAAATTTGAAGGGGTCAAAACCGGGTGTTTGTTTTTAACAAAAATGGAAAAATGTAACCTCTTTTTAAACCCACCAAAAAACCAAGAGGAAGATAAATTATAAGAAAAAAACCCAAAGGTTTAAAAAAGATTTTTCGCGACTGGCCAGAATAAGTTGATCACGAGAACGGGACAAAAAATTTCCCACTTGCTTTGGGCTAAAAGCTTTTTGGGGTGTGAAAGAGACCATATGGCTGTGAAACCATCTGAGTTTTTTTCACCCAAAAACCCAACATTAAAAAATTTTTGGGAAATAAACCGACTCAAATTTGTTGAAACCCCTCTGAAAGGGAAACTGCGGACTTTCACAGCAAAAACCGTGAAAAATTTTGCCCTGAAAAGGGAAATTTAACGTTTTTTAAAGGTTAAAAGAAAAAAAAAAGGGGGGAAAAATTTTTTAATTTTTAAATAAAAAAGGAATATTTTCCTTTAATTGAGTTTTGTCCCAAGCTGATTCCCAAAGGAGAAAAAATTAAATAAAAAATTTTTAAATGCTATTGCGCGTTTTTTTTCCTATATAAAATTTGTTGGTGTGTTGATTTGAATAAAAATTATGATACAAAAAATTTTAAAGAATGTTGGTTTTTTTTAAACGATTGGGGTTTTAAAACCCAAAATTTGACAGATGACAGCCCAGAAATGGCCTCTGGGGTTTTGCTGGACTAATAAACAACGGGGTTTTAAATTGGATTGGATTGGTTTGGATTGGAAAACCCAAAAATTAAAACCCCAAAAGCCCCCCACAAATCCCCCAGCAAAATGGGTCGTGCAGAAGCAGAAACCACTCAATGGCGGGTCCAAATTCCCCAAATTTTTGAACATTTGCATGGCAAAACACCCCCAAGCAAGACGTGAAACAGCCCCCAAGTCTGTCCAAAAAAAAAACTGCCTCCATTGCCCAGCCCCAAAAAAACAGCTCCCAACGTTTGTTTTCCCTCCAAAGAATTAAACTCTCCAGTGAAAGGGCCCAAAAATGTCACTCCATGTATCCCCATCAACATATTTCCCCCACATACTATATTAATTTACTTTTCCACAACAACTTTCCCAAAGTTTTCCAAACGGTAATTTTTGTTTAAAAACACCCCAAAATTTTTCGGACAAAATTTTTTTTGGGGAAGCTAACACGGGAAAACAGTTGCAGCGTGTATATTCCTAAATAAAATGATGAATTTTTGGGTGGGGAATGTAAATACATTTTTAAATACGTAAAAGTGGGGGGAGGGGTAAACCCTTTCTTGTTTGTGCGGGGGTTCCCCAAGCCATTTTAAACCTTTGAACAGTGGGGGGGCGGGCCCAACAGCAAGCGGGAAAACCAACCCAAAAGTTTAAAGCTCCCAAAAACAACAGCTCCAATGTCCTCCAGAATATCACCCAGCTCCATTTTTTTATCCCCTTTTTCCCCCAAGTGCCACTCCAAAATTGTGGGACTTTTTTTGGGTTGAATAAAAGGGTTTTGTTGAAATGTCCCCACCTTTTTTACATTTTTTTAAAACCGCAGGTAAAGACCCCAGGAGCCAAAAAAGCCAAAACGCAAAACCCAATCCTAGAATTAAAACCAGTTGCACAACTTTCATCAGGAGGGGGTAGGCTTAAACCAGTTTGTAAAAAACCCCATCTTCAGCCCCAAATTTAAAACCGGGTTTTCCAGTATATCTGCCCCACCCTTCAGCCCCAAAAGTAACTGTTTCCAGGGTAACTGCCCCAAAAAAGCCCAGCTCCATGTTTCGGCCCAGAAAAAACTGCTTAAAATAATCCTCCAACCTGCATCTCCAGAAAAACCTGAAAAGCTAAACCCCTTCAAACAAAAAACCCAAAACCCCCCCCCCCCAACAAAACAATTGGATTTTTTAAAAAAAATTTATTTGTTTTTGCTAGCATGAAAAAAAATTTTATAAATGTTTTTCAACATAGGATTTTTCCCCTGTATTATATTTGGAAAACCAACTTTGGGAACGGAATACGTTCATGGGGGGTTTGACAAAAAATTCCCCAACGATCGGGAAGAAAAATGTAGTCACTCAGAAACCCCATCATGGAAATTACGTGGCCCCCTTAAATTGGGGGAAAAAAGGCCAATGTAAAACCCGTTTGGTATCTTCCAACATTATTGACGGGGTAGTCCAGCAGGATTGTACCCAGAAAGGGGGGGGCCAAAACCAACGGCATCCCCAAAAAAATTTTCAATCATGTTCAATGCAATACAAAAACCGTCCCATCCATTGGGCCCTGGGCCCTGAGTTCCCAAGTGTAGATGAGTGAGGGCAGATTGGTTTGTCCCCAAAAGGGGTTTTTCAAAAGGGGGTTTGAGGGTAAAAAGAAAGACTTTGAACTTTGCCCGGCCCTGAGTTTTTTCCGGCCATCCCTTTCCCTGCCGGGGGTCCAAAGGGAGAATCCAAAGCGAAGACATAAAGGCAGACAATCTGCTCAGTTTTCGCCCAGCCCATTTAAAAAACCTGACTGGGGGGCGGAAAAGGGCTTGGGCTACCCCCTGCACGGGGGCCCCTAAAAAGAGTCCGGGATTTTTGGCCCCGTCACACCCAACCAATCCCCAACCCAAAAGTATCCCCCCCGGAGCCCCTAACCCCCCGCACCCAAACCACTCCCCACTCCAAAAACCCTGGCAAAGGGTTGGGCAAAAGATTTTTTTAAAAACTACCTCGAATTTGAGGTATTGTATAACCCGCTTTTTGGGGGTATGATTTCCACCCAAACCAGACTCAACTTTTAAAAAACTAGTGTTCGGTATCACAGCTTTTTCCATGGGTTCCCGCCGAAAATATGCAACTTTTTAACTTTTGTGTTCTGGTATCAAAAAAGCTTTTTTATAGGTTCCCCCCAAAATATACCACACCCTCATTCAATTTTTTTTCAAGCAATACACAACTTTAAATTTTTGAAAGAAACTGTCCCCCAAATGCATACAAAAAGCCCCCAAATTGAAATAACAAGAAAAGCTCTTGATAATTTTCCTTTTTGGGCCACTGAGGTCCTTAGTTTTGTTCTTGCCTTGAGAAAGAAAGAACAAAAGAAAAAATCACCAAATAGATGTATGAAAAAAAAAAAACTCTATAAAAACAAAAAGGAACAGCGGGGGCGTGCGCGGTGTGGGGGTGTTGTGTGGTGGGGTGGGGTTGTTTTTGTTTTTGGGTTTGGGGATGATTTTGGGGGGGGAAGGGAAAAGGGAGCTGGGCTAAAAAAAAGTTTTTTGTATTTTTAGTCTGTCCCCCTTCCCCACTTAACACCCCTCAACCACCCCCTCCCCCCAAGTTGCCTTAAAATAATTCCCCTCTCCTCCTCTTCCCCTCCCCCCTTTTCATCCCCCCTCCTCAAACTCTCCACCTCCCTTCCCATCTCACAAACCCCCCCCACCCCCAACACCCCAACAAATATTTTAGGGGGACTTCCCCTCCAAAACCCCCCCCATATATTTTTTTAAATCCCCCCAAACCCCATTCCCCGAAATCCTTTTGGGTTTACCAAATCCCTAAAATTGTTTCTTTTTTACTTATAACCCAAAAACCAAAAATGAAAAAAAAAGGCAAAAAAATTTATTTTTAAATTCCCCCCTTCCCCCCACTTCCCGGGTTGTTTTAAAACCCCGGGCCTTTTTTCTTTTTTTTCTTTTTCCTTTCCTGTCCTTTTTTTAAAAACTCTCCCCTTTTCCCCCCCCTTCCTCTTTTTTTTCCCCATTTTTTTCTTTTTTCCCCCCTCTCCCCCTCTCCTCCCAAACTTTTTCCCCCCCTTTTTCATTTTCTCTCTCCATTTTTCACATTTTCCAACCTTTAACCCCTCTTTTTCCCCCTTCCCCACCCCTCCCCCTCTCTCTCATTTTTAAAATTTTTAAAATAAAAATAACATTTTCTTTTTTTTAAGCATAATTAAAAAATCCAAAATTGTTCCAGAAGATTATCAAATAAGCTACTAAATAAATAAAAAAGTTTTTAAAGGGTTTTTTTAAATTTTTAATTTTTTTTTTAAACCCCAAAAAATTTAAAAAAAAACACTTTTAAAAGAGTACAAGAAAGTAACATAGAAATACTTAAAACCTAAACTTTCATTTCTTTTTTGCATTTGAAAAATTTTTTCCCTGTCCCGTTTTATTTTTTTTTTTGGTGGGGTTTTTTTGGGGGTTTTTTTTGGGTTTTTTAGTTTTTTTTTTGTGGGTTTTTTTTTGGGGGGGGGGGTGGGTTTTTGTTTTTGTTTTTTTTGTTTGTTTTATTTTGGTTGGGTTTTTTTTGGGGTTTTTTTTTTCCCCCTTTTTGGTTTTTGGGTTTTGGTTTTTTTGTTGTTTTGTTTTGTTTTTTTTTTTGGGGGAAAGGGGGGTTTTTGTTTTGGGTTTTTGTGTTGGGTGTTGTTGGGGGTTTTTTTGGGGGGGGGGGGTAGGGGTTTTTCCTTTTTTTTGGGCTTTTTGTTTTTTTTTTTTGGAGGGTTTTTTTTTTTTTTTTTTCTGTTTGCTTTTTCTTTTGGGGGTGGGGGATTTGGGGGGGGGTTGGGGGCGTGATTAAATTTTTATTTTTTTTCCGGAAGGGGGTTTTTTTGTTTTTTAATTTTTTGTTTTTTTTCTTTTGTTTTTTTTTTTTTTTTTTTGCCAAAGGGGGGGAATTTTTAAAAAAAAAAAAAAAACTGCTTTTTATTAAAACCCCCTTTTATTTTTAAAAAAATTTTTTCTCTCCCCCTTTTAACCCCCCCTCCATTTTTTTTTTTTTGTTGTGGGGTTTGTGTGGGGTTTTTGTGTGTGTTTTTGGGGTTGGGTTGTGTTTTTGGGGTTGTGTGTGTTTTGTGTGTGTGGTTGGGGTGTGGTTGTGTTTTGTGGGGGGTGTGTGTGTTTTTTGTTGGGGTTTTGTGTGTGTGTGTGTGTGTTGTGTGTTTTGTTTGTTTTTTCCCCCCTTTTTTCCCCTCTTCTCAAATGAGAAGATTTTTAAAAAGGGGGAGGGCTAAACCCCTTTTTTTGTGTTTTTGTCAACAATTTTTCCGCTTCTGATTTATTAAAAAGTATACTGGGAGAGGTTTTTTAATTTTCACAAATCACATACCTATTTCAGAGTCCCACCAAGGTTTTAAATTTTTGGGGGATGGGGGTTGGGATGGAAGGCCCCACCACCTCAAAGGCCGCTATTTTGGGAGATCATCTGGAAATTTGCATTGGGGGGGGGGGGGGGGGGGGGGGTGCGTTACCTAAAATCTATTAAAAGGCCCGCCCTTTTCAGGACTTTAAGACACACCCAACCCTTTTTGGGTAATAATAGACAATTGATAACTTAGTGGGAGAAACCCTTTTGGGGGATACTTTTCACTAAACCAAACATCAACATCATCAAACTTTATTCATTTATCATCGGCATTTGATCATAATAGTAGTAGTAAGTATAGTATTTGTAAGTTTGTAGTAGTAGAAGTATTAGTAGTAGTATAGTAGTATAGAAATAGATAGTAGTAAAATAAGTAGTATAGTAGTATATATCAAATCATCATTATTTTTTATTTTTCTTCTTTTAATTATTATGTCAAAAAAAAAAAAATTTATAACATTTTACAAATGGGAAAAGGAATTGGGAAAAAGTGCAAATTAAAATTTTCAGGGGAAACTATTCTATATGTCCATTTCTTCTCCCAGGATATGCCCAAATAGTTGTCTCTATGGCATTTTTTTTTCGAATGACTGGATTCGCCTATGGCTGTTTCAGCAGTCCATGCTCCAGGTTTCACTTCCGTACAGCAGGATCCGACTGAATTAGGAGTCTTTGTATAGGGGGCTTTAGGTTTGATTGGAAACCTTGATCTCTTTACCTTTATTTTCCATTTGGGGGGGGTGGTGAGTTTTTTTTGTCCATGGAAGATGTTGCCATGGCTATTCAGACTTCTTATTTTCTGTCGTACTTTCTCTGTCGTCGATCGCCCGTCCTTTTGTGAGTTTAGCGCCGAGGTATATTAAAAGCAATGCGTCTAACCTCCTCCAGCTTATAGCTGGTCTTTTTTTCATTGTAAATTTATATCTTAAGTTCTGGTGGCATTGCCAAGGTCGCTCTGTTCACAAGGTACTGATTACTTTTCCTCCCGAGCTTCACCGTCCATACACCATATGCCTCCCAGCTCTGATCTCAAGTCTGGTCGTAAGAACATCTTGCACGCTCTGTGTTACTACCGCCCATTACCATGAGGTCAATCAATGACTATACGGCAAACCGTAATTGTTGAGTGAGGTGTTCTGCCAGGCCCAAAGGAGATGGAAGGGGTGGAATGTCATGGAGGGTCTCTCTCATGATGTTTTTTCCCAAGAACAGATTGCTCCAGTTGACTGGAGAATAACCAGTATCATCCTGGTCGGACCCTCTCACAGAGTTTATTAGTGTGAAGTATCACCTCACCGAGACCTGATGCTCAGATAGTGACTGCACTGTCTTGCAGTGTTGAATTAGACTTGAAGTGTTTTGCACTATCCTTCTTACTTCACTCCTCTAACAAACAGAGGGATATCCTGAGACGGTGCCACAGGCCTTCTGCCATACTCTGTCAAAATAGCCAGTCTTGAAGTCGATGAAGTTGTGGAACAGGTCTCTCTGTAATGTTTGCAAGATGTTTTTAACCATCATGATGTGGCAGTTAAAAATCTGTTTCGATGTGCTACCTATCTGCCTGCCCTGAACCGCCCAAGTTGTCCATCTGCAATGAGTATCATATCTGCCTCCTCTTGAGTCGATTCGAAAATAACTTTGAGGGCATGAACCTTGCAGAGCGTGGTCTGATGATTGCTGATTGTACATAGTATTTTGGCCCCCTTTGATGTTTAGCATTGTGTGCGTAAATTCCCCTACATCGGGCAGGGGTAATGGATTTGAGTGATTGTGTCCTATTCTGGTTGGGCCACTAGTGTTTTGTCTCCCAAATGCTCTGACAGATGTTATGCTGTAACATAATGTGAATGATACAGTTTCGCCACCAGCTTGAGCATACCTGCTTTGGTTAATATTTTTTTCTCTGCTCCTGTTGGTCTTATTTTCCTACTGGTAAGCTGCGGAGGCTTCTTCCCCTTCTTCCCTCATTATAGGTAATGTGCGAGGGGGGATATGGCGAGGGAGGGGGCTTCTTGATTGTTGCTGCTGTTCCATTCCTCCTTCTATTATGCAAATGAGCTCTAGGCAGGTATTTGTATTGGAGGAGTTGTACAGTTTCTGAGACAATATTCAGACCACCTGTTCAATGCAGCTGTAGCTTTCTGAGAGAGGTTACCCCGAAGCAGTTTCCTTCAATGACAGATGATAATGGTTTGAAGTGAATTTGTGAGTATCTTTCTTCAGTGTGTCGTAAAGCCTTTTATTTACAAATTATTTAAACTGTTTTCGCCCCACTTTCATGTTTTTTTTTTTTTATCGATCTCATCCACATTGATCACTTGATCCACTTACTCTCTACTTGGCCTATAAACAATTGACGTTCTTCACCGAGAGTTGATGACCTCCCGGATCTTTCTTTAGGTTGGAAAGACCTGTTTGGTTTCCGTGCTTTCTTGTATCGCAGTATCGCAGAGGTCCAAGATGTCATTGTGAGTAGGTCCATGGCTGGTTTGTTTATTTTATATTTCCACTGACGGATACCGATACTCACTGCTGTTTCTCTTGACTTGGATGATGCTCAATTGAAGTTGTTGAGTGAGGTCATTGATGTCAATGAGTCCAGGAGGTTAATTGCCGGCAAAAACGTCCGCCATAAGCTAGGCTTGGAAGAAGATCACCTCGACATCATGGATCTTTCCGTTTTGTCCACGTCAAATATGAAACGTTGGTTTTGCAGTCTGATTTGTTTTTCTTCAAGCTTCTCATTATTAATACCAGCAGCACAAGGTCGAGGTCGCAGCCTATGTCAGCTCCAGAATGTAGGTTCTTGTCTTTCACTGCTCTGTTGATGCTGGGATTGTATAAGCGCCGTGGTGTGAAGATAAAATCTTGTATTTGTTAGTGGTATCTTTATTGGCCTTTTGGTCGCATGCCATGATTTGTCTCTCGCATGACTTGCTTGTGGTAGGTAGATGTATATGCAATGTTAAGTCTGTGGTGTGGCACTGCAAAACTCCTGGCAGCAGGACGTAGTTCTCCTGTCGGTTGAGTGCGTATCCCCATTTCCCAAAACTGACTCAAGCTGTTAACCTGCCGGCCCATTGGTTGTTAAGAGTCCCGATGACCAACTTTGGGCGTTAAAATCAATACCCTTGGATGATGAGATGTCCCCTTCCTTGGTATTTTCCTTAATGTCACTTTCAAAGATCTTCATATTAAACTTCTTCTACTTCATCATCTGAATGTGTCAGAATGATTTTGCATAGATTTGTCTATGATGGTGTAAGTTACATTTGCAACTGTTTCTGGGGCTGTAGTGGCGGACACACTGGATGGCGAAATCCTGCTTGTCTAGCCGTAGTACAAGACGATAATGAAATGCAGCCCCACAACATTAACTATAGTATACTTGACTACTTGTCCATTCAGGAAAAAAATGTGTGCCACTCCATTTATGGTGATGTTTCACTTGGCCACGTATACCCAGATCTTGTTGCCTTCCTACAGTCAATGTCTTCATCATCCCAAATCCTGGAAATCCTGCCATCAAACGTTTCTCCTAAGTCCAATAATGTCCCATTTTATTATACGGCTAAGCACTCATACAACTAGTATCTTTGATTTTATTCCCCCGCACTGTAGTAGTTTTGCCGTACGTTCCATGTTCAAAAGAAAATGTAATAAGAAGCGGACAAAATAAGCCGACTTAGTCCCAGAACCAGAGTATCACACTTTACGAATGCACACCTGTACCGGCTTACTGAACACCACTCACAGACTGCACCCCCGCGATAACCAAGTCGCATCTAACGTACCAGCGAGACCCTACAAGTCATTACTACTACAGATGACTCCTAATACAGCTACGTCTCATACGACTAATCCCTATATCTACCCACATAGCTCTACCCACAGAAGACGAGCTCCGGTCTATGCAACGTACCAGGGACCTACATAAGGAACATGCACAACTCCTCATACCGTGCACCAACCATGACTAGTACCCCCCAGTTCAAGTGATGTTTTATTTCATACCAACTACACCCATACACATTTACTAGACGAAGAAAGGCCGGGTGCACGGTTTATCCCCCCATTACCGCTAGACAACTCTTTCCAATCACCGAATACACCTGAAACTTACTAATTAAACGTATTACTACTCGCCGTGAACCATACATAACACAATGACACTTATCGCCATACCTACCATATCTACATTAACTTTACGGAAAGATTACTGCTAGAACCGTTTCCGAACCCTTTACGCATATGTTTTATTGTGAGCAAATAACACACGGTCTCAACCTAAACCATATAACCCAACCCGAATCGCTCGACCTAGTCCCATGGCCCCATTGGTTTACCCCCCGGAGAAGACTCCACCAGCCATCGCGTGTACGAATGGAACCCTTATCCTCTCCCGATCCCGGAATCAAATCGAGCTTATTGTCAATACGTCATTCAAATTGTTATTCTTCTGAGTGGCTTAAAGGATATACTTGATGCGCCAATCTCCTCGGTCCAAGTCTCCATATGTTTTTATAGGGTTTTTTTCATTGGGTTTATCCCCCCTCCCCCACGCCCAGCGACAACGGATAGAACTGTAGATCAACATGGATTACCAGTAGTCCGTAGCAGGCGCACTTCTTCTGACTGTAAAACTATGAGTTGCGCTGGACACACCAAAAGGGTATGTTAGAAGGTTAATCCAACTCAAGCAACCCCTTGTGGATGCTGAACAACCCAGAATGAAATGTATTGGTATATGCCTAATCTCTAATAAAAACCATGGTGTATGCAGAAACACCCAAAAAAAGGGTATGTTTTATAGGTTATCAAAATGATGCCTAGGAGCACTGTGGGTCAACAGGTAACGCGCCTGTAGTCTAGAAATCCGCGACTTAAAGATTCCGGTGTCGGAAGTGTGTCGGGTGTGTTTGAGAATCCCCGTATGAGAGGTGACCTGAAACTTTTTCCCCCCATAATCCATTACCATGAGTAGAGGATCTGGGCGCAAGATCTTTACGGGTGTTTACCGATTAAGACGAGGACCCGTGTTTGCAACATAAAAATACCTTGCAGTCAACGCACGTAAAAGAACCCCTCGGCAAAACACAAGTAGAGTTGTCCCTATGGCAAAATCTGTAGAAAAAAGCCCCTCTTGATTGGGGAAATAACAGATGCATACAGGGAATAAGTAAATACAAAGGGTTATCACTGCTCTGGTTATATCGACGAGTCTCACCTGCTCTCACTTACTAACCTCTCGGAGAGACATCCCGAATTACACGCAAAAAAGAAAAAAAACTGCGTGACTAAAGTGGTAAATAATACAATAAATCAAAATCAATACTCGTAAAAAAACCATAGGTTGCTGTACAGCCAGAAGGTATGACCTGTCGGAAAAAAAAGAGACCTATGGGGACGGTTAAACATAATCCTAAGTCCAGTATGATTAAGTAACTATGGTCTGATTGCAAACTTCTAATTGTTATTACACTCAAAATTGCGTGAACATAACGGAATCCATCACCCTACAACAAATACTATGCAAAGCCAACAACGGACCCCCGCAATCCAGAGTCCTCTCTCTATCCTCAAGTCCTAGCTTATACTCCTGTTATAAATTCTCTAGGCACAAAAATATTGCATGAAGAACATACTATACATGTGTGGAAAAACAAACTAGCGTCAGACATGTAGTACTTACTTTCCCCTGTTCTAGATATACTCTCTAACAGTATTTCTAACACATCGAGAGGGTTCTCGTTATTCACTTTGGGAATCCACATAAATCAAGGATCAACTGGGACCAACCCTATCGGCATTTCTTTTTCTCTTGCATGATTCATGACAATAGTGATGACGTAACTGATGCTAACTGTTGGTAGTGCAAGGGGTATATAGACTACACTTGACAGGGTGTAACTCTAGGCTTACCTATATCAAAATATATCCCAGCTTTCCCAACCAGGCAAGAAGAAACAGACACCTCTACATGTTGTTGGTCTAGGTAATGTAGAT
>CM054142.1:25096998-25116998 GCA_028751875.1 Rapana venosa | reverse complement strand
AACGCTCTAACCACTAGGCTTACACCCCACTCCCCTTATGAATTCTATATTCCTAAGATCACAATGAATAAGTTAAACACCGTTTCAGGCGATCATTTCTAATTTGATTCAAAGGTAGTTTATCATAAAACAAGTTAGCGTAATGTACCTCAGCTTTTGCTACTTTCTACGCAGTTGCCCTGTAACAATTGCGTATTATGTGGAGTTGTTTCTGAAATTGATAAACATTTTAGGGAGGGGGTGTGGGTGTGCAGAGCTCAGTGGTTAGGGCGACTGACTTCGAATCTTGAGGGATTTCATAACACAGGTTCGGGCCTTGGTTGCACCGTCTACGAGGATTTTTTTCTCTGGAGGTAAAATTTACCATAACTCAGTCTCAGAAAATCATGCGGTTTTTTTTTTCATTCTCGGAAAGAGCTCCGAAGCTCACCATCGGCGAGATTTTGCGTATGCGCACCATTTTGTTGTCACCATTAAGTAGCC
This sequence comes from Rapana venosa, assembly GCA_028751875.1. Classification (NCBI taxonomy): domain Eukaryota; kingdom Metazoa; phylum Mollusca; class Gastropoda; order Neogastropoda; family Muricidae; genus Rapana; species Rapana venosa. The sequence continues at coordinate 25,116,515 of CM054142.1, read as the reverse complement.
GCCTTCTGACTTCTGGTAAGCTGTGTAAAAACCCCAGTCCTTCGTTTTTTTTTAGATTGTGTTATCCACCCTACCAGCACAGATTCGCTTACTCTTTTGAAAGGAATAAGTTTTTAATGTGTGCACCAGATGTTCAGCTGCTTTCGCAATGGACCAAGGACATTTCGGGAGTGGAGTATGTAATGTAAAGGTAAAGTGTCCCATATCCTATGTTGTCGTAGGGACGAGGCATCAGACCCTCAACTCTCAAGGGCCAGCATATTGAGGGTTGCGCCCTATCCTCTCCCAACGGCTGCATTGTCTTCCCTGACCCTAAAGAGGCAGGTACCACTTTACAGCTGGGGAAAACTGGGGAAACTGTACTGGAGTCATGGTGCGCAAACGGTTCACCCATCCACATGGAACCACGGTCGCTGCTGCTAACTTGGCTGGGGGAATAGGTACTGATGTTTTAAAATCAATGAGAAACGTCCCCTTAAACAGGTTGCCTCGATAGGTGGCTCGAACCCGCCGCCAGATCAGAAGCGCAGCACTTGAACCACTAAGGTTATCCCGCTCCTTTTTTGTCGTCTGAATTTTCTTTTGGGGATGAAAAAAGTTACTGTAGACTATGTAAAGAAGTTCTGTTTCACGTCTTTGGTCACAGATCTTCGCCCGATGGTGTCCGTCACGCTCCTCACCAGAGATCCATGGAAATGCCATTCATGGTCTTTGTCACCAGAAAAACTTCACCCAGTGATCGTGACCCTTCTCACAGAGATCATGGAGCCGCCAATTTTATGGTCTTTGTCAGCCGATCTCACCAGTGTATCAGCACCCTTCTCGTCAGAGATCATGAAGATGCCACGGCCACGATGTTGGCTCATAACCCAGAACACGTCTCCAAGATCCCCTTGACTCAGTTGACAGATGTCCGTTGTATGGGCTGAAGAGTTTAGAATGGCGATAGGAGATGCTTCACCGAATCCCTGAAGGGCAGACCTATTGCAACTCACTTACCTGGTTCCGATCCCAGGATGTAGAACAATCCATGGCCGTCTTCGTCTTCTACTGGATTGAACAGCGAAGTAGGTAGGAGTTTGGGGGCTTAAGGCTCAGAGTGGCGTCATTATGACCTCCCATCTCTGAAACGCTTTAGGGACTAGATGCGACGAGACATCCGCCCTCCGACATTTCACCAGCCCTGTATCTTCTTTTTCTTCTTTTTCTTTTTCTCCTTCTTCTTCTTCAAACACACACACAGCAACTACTGATGTCTGTCATAGGAGCGAAAGTGCGCTGCACTGCCGGTACACGCCTGGTGAGTCAGGCCCAGACTTCGACGCGTTACCGGACGGCAAATGAGGTACGGGTTTTCTAAGTAATATCCTTCCATTGCACCATCGAAACTCTTCCACATTTAGCTGAAAACTCCCGTCAGTACCCTCATGGTCAGAAGGGAGCCCGTCAATCGCACAAGGCACAGGCTCCTCACCTCGCACACAGTCGCATGAGGGAAGGGACACCTCACCCCCAAAACATTGTTAAAGCACTTGCCAGACCTTCTGGTCTTCTTCCTTCTTGCTTCCGTCAGAGCGCTCAGAAGTCTGGCATTGGTGTCGACAGTTGTCATGTGGATCGTATCACAGGTCTGGGCTTGGTGTATCTCACAGTTTTTATCTCGCATCAAGACTACATCAACGCATCAAGAGCTTGCATCAACGCATCAAGAGCTTGCATCAACGCATCATCAACGCATCAAGAGCTAGCTTCAAGGAATCAAGAGCTAGCATCAACGCATCAAGAGCTAGCATCAACACAGCAAGAGCTAGCATCAACGCATCAAGAGCTAGCATCAACGCATCAAGAGCTAGCATCAACGAATCAAGAGCTAGCATCAACGCGTCAAGAGCTAGCATCAAGAGCTAGCATCAACACAACAGCTAGCATCAAGAGCTAGCATCAACACAACAGCTAGCATCAAGAGCTAGCATCAACGCATCAAGAGCTAGCATCAAGAGCTAGCATCAACACAACAGCTAGCATCAAGAGCCAGCATCAACGCATCAAGTGCTAGCATCAAGAGCTAGCATCAACACAGCAGCTAGCATCAAGAGCCAGCATCAACGCATCAAGAGCTAGCATAAGCGCTACAGCAGTACCAAGATTCCATCGTCGAAGCAGTATCAAGCGCAACATCGTTGCAACATCGTCGTCGGAGCAGTATCAAGAGCAACATCGTCGCCGGAGCAGCATCAAGCGCAACATCGTCGCAACATCGTGGCCGGTGCAGTATCAAGAGCAACATCGTCGTCGGAGCAGTATCAAGAGCAACATCGTCGTGGGAGCAGCATCAAGAGCAACGACGTCGGCGGAGCAGCATCAAGCGCAACAATCGTCGTCGAGCAGCATCAAGCGCAACATACGTCGCCGGAGCAAGCACCAGCGCAACATCGTCCGTCGGAAGCAAGCATCAAGCGCAACAATCGTCGTCGGAGCAGCATCAAGCGCAACATCGTCGTCGGAGCAGCATCAAGCGCAACATCGTCGCAACATCGTCGTCGGAGCAGCATCAAGCGCAACATCATCGTCGGAGCAGCATCAAGAGCAACATCGTCTTCGGAGCAGCATCAAAAGCAACATCGTCGTCGGAGCAGTAGCAAGCGCATCATCGTCGTCGGAGCAGTATCAAGAGCAACATCGTCGTCGGAGCAGCATCAAGCGCAACATCGTCATCGGAGCAGTATCAAGAACAACGTCGTCGTCGGAGCAATATCAACTGCAACATCGACGGAGCAGTATCCACAACCCAAAAATGTAAGTACACACACACTTTTTTTTTTGCTCTGTTAGAGCTTCAAGGTTCTCTCTCCAAGAAGAGATTTTTGGGTATGCGACCACTCCATCCCCCTCCCCGTCCCCCCCCCCCCCCCCACTCCAACCCTTAAGGTACCTGCATCTGACTTCGAGGAGAATGTCTAAACACACAGTGTGTTTGCAATTTACTTTGTTAATAATTATCTGCTCCGTTCACACGCAAAAAGCCACTCTTCTGGTTTTAATGTGTGCGTAAGACGTTTTAAGTGTGTTCGCACAGGGACCTCGTTTATAGTTTCATCAGAAGGACTTTCAGCGAGTGGAGTCTGTACTGATAACTCAGGGAAAACATTCTCTTGATCGGTGCTGAGTGGTGACTCCAGACGTTTAGAATCATGAGCCACATAGTTGATACACCTACAATGCTATCCCGTCCCCTCAACATGTTCTATAAGTTTAGCTTCCTTTTAATGTATTGGTGCTACAGTAAAGCTATAGATGGATATGAATATTTTAATGTTTTTTATACAAAGCCCAAAGTTTTAAAAAGAAACAGAATGAATCTAAAGCTTTGGCAATCTGCATCTTAATTGTCACCAAAAATATGAAAAAAAAATCTAAACTGTTTATTCTTTTCTTCGAGATAATGGAAAAAAGAAGAACTCTGTTTTTACATCCTGCTACCGGTGTGTATCTGTTTTGTCACTTTTGTTCTCCTTTCCACCAGTACACATGAACTCTACGCACACGTCTAGCGCTAGAACACTGCTGACGACAGATAGTGCTTATAACGACACATGCTGATGACGCAGCGAACAACGGCGTTCTCACACTCACTACTGAGCAGTGTCAGGACATCTAGCGCGAACAGTCTCGGGCACAGCGCCGATCAGTTACAAAGCCTGCTCTCAAGAGACCGGCGCGACGAGGAAGAGAGAGACAATAGTCTGCCACCGCGAAAGGTCTGTCGCGTGACACTGTGAGAACAAGAGTACTAACATCAGAATCATTGAGGCGCCACCATAAGCTATCAGAACTCTCACTGACAAAAGCCTACACATGCTCATCTATCTTAGAGTCTCATCCCTCCACATCAACACAAGAGAGAGAAGTACCCACCTCTGCACAACACCTACTATAGCTGCTACAGCGTCACTTAACCACGCACTACCCACAAATCACGCGGCGCACACACAACAGTTACTCACATTTCGCTACACAACAGCGCAACTCACTACCACAGAATGCACGTCGCCGACGCACAGCTCACAGGAACACTCTCTGCCCACACAAAGTCAACTAGCGCGCACAAAAACTTATTTCTACCTTCTCTCTCACTAACACCACCCCGACTACCCTTGACCTCGCAGAGAGCGACGACACACGATCAACCTGCTTCTCGAGTCGCAAAATAAAATAAGACGTTCGAATAAAGCTAATAGCATCTTTTGTCAGAGTGAAATATTAAATTGTATTGTATACCCCTTCAAGTCATAAAATATTTTCTCTCCTGAAATTCCGGGATGCGCTTCCAGGGAGAACACGTCGCCACAAGAGCAGCCTCACCCATTATTTTGCCTTTTCCTGTCTGCATATGTACGCTTCCCTATCAGTGTGGCTTTTTTCCTACAAAATTTTGCCCAGGATAACTCTTTTGTTGCTGTGGGTTCTTTTGTGTGCGCTAACTGCGTGATGCAGCACAAGGCCTTGGTTCTAGTCATCTCATCCCGAAGAATAGAACCAGACCACGAACCACTCAACGGTCTACCCAATGGAGTATAAAGTTTCGGCACAAACAGGGATGGAACCACCTCAGTCGGACTTCTCGCTTTCTAAGCAGGTGCATTACCTCTAGACCACTGATCCACAAATAGAAAATATAGCCTCCCCTGGATATCACTGAAAACATTTTGGTCTTTTTACCAAGAGTGCTATTTTTTTCCTGGTGCTATTTTCATTTCCGCCTCATAGTTCTGAAATGACGTATCTTTTTCCTTTCTTTTTTAAAATTTGGTTTGGTGGCTAGAACTTAGAGTTCACAAATGGTGGGATTTTGCATATGTGACCGTTTTTTTCCTTTCAACTAACTTCAGGAATGATGTCTGATTATGTTTTCAATTTTACTTCATTTCGAGGATAACGGAAAAAGCATTCATGTGCTTTCTTACATCTAGTCCCCGTGTACATGCAGTTTTGTAAATTCGTCCATCTGTTTTCCCTCCCACCAGAACACAATGGGACTACTCAATCGAAAAGCCAAACGGGTTTTTTAACGTCACTCAAGATGTTCCTGCGTGCTAATACGATACCAGAGTGCACAGCGCATTTTCTTTTTTCTGTTTGAAATTTTGTCATCCATTCCTACCGTCACGCAAAGGCCTACTCTTCGAAAGCGGAATGGGTTAAACCACGAGACGACACTGCAAAAGATTTTTTCTGCGCGCGTTTTCGGGACACAAAACAACCAACGGATTATATCTCAATCTGTGGGACCTTAGGGTGAATCTGCACATGGATACTTTCTTGAAACGCTCAGAAGTAACTATTTTTCTCACATGAGTGCAAATGCATTACTGATAACAGGAGCGGGGGGAGGGGGGGGTTACTCTTAAAATAATGCCTTAGTAGTGGTTCGATTCGGGCCGTAAGATCACAAGCGCAATGCTCAAACCACCAGGCAATCCCGCCCCACTAAATATAGTTTTAGAAATGTTTGGGTTTGGTTTTTTTTAGTTCTTATTTCGAAGATAATGGAATAAGTACTCATGTGCTTGTTTGTTTTCATCCAATCCTTGTGTATATGCAGTTTTATAAATTTTGTCATCTGTTACCACCGGCACACAACAGGCTACTCTTATGAAAGGCGGAACAGGTTTTAACATGAGTGCAAGATGTTCTGTATGCGTTTGCACGCGGGACCTCGGTTTATAGTGTCATCCGAAGGACTTTTGATCCATTACACATGGCCCTTAATCACGCGTTTTCTAACCACGATAGCTCATCTTCCCCAACCCCTCCTCGTCCCTCCTCTCCAATGCTCAGTTTGAATCAAATCTTCATGTCTCCTCTTCTTTAATCACCGCCCCTCCCCCTTCAAATCTAATACCAAAACCACCAAAACACACAGAACCCCAAACAAAACCACACGCGGTCAAATCCCAGGTGAGTCTCGATTTCGCTTCCCCTGTATTAATACAATAACGAACAGCCAAAGTAATGTATTAATTAATTGATTCTTATTCTTTTCTATTTCGAGAAAACGAAATAAGACAATCGGCGCGTGCTTTTTTACCATAGCACACACTCACCTGTGTAGTACGCGGTTTTGCTAAATTTTGTCATCCATTCCCACCAAGCACTCAATGACCTACCTCCCCTTTTACAAAAGCGGACAGGTTTTAACGTGTGCGCAAGATGTTCTGCAATATGTTGAAGCTGATAGAAATAATCACAATGTCTTTGCTGCAGAAGCCTTTTTTTTTTGTTCACAACATTTGGATCATGTTTTTCTTGATGTTTTCTTCTTAATGTTCCTCGACTAGATCTCCGCGATTTGCCAATGATGTTTTGCGTAGACGACATTCACCCACCATTAAGGTAGCCATATTCCGACTTCGGGATGTCTATAAAACATCAGTTCGCGCGAATGCGTATTGTAACATCTTGTCATCCGTTCCTACCGGCACGAGATGGCCTACTCTTACGAAAGATGGAACGGGGTTTCAGTATTTCCGGAAGAGATAAATAGCGTGGTTCGCACACGGAACACTCGGTTAATGGCCGTCCGAAAGGGCACTAGCGGGCTCGGAGGTAGCGTTGAACTTACACTCGATAGCGTTCAGATCATTATATTCCCTAGCAATCCACAGGCCACTCTTCTTCACTGTTGCCGGACAGAGCGTCTGAGTGTGGCACAAGTTGTTTATAGTCTCTTCTCCCCGCGAAGACTTTACGGGACAGTGGAGTTCGGTTCTGACGTAGTCGCGAGCTCTTCTTTCCAAGTCGAGCCTAGCGCGGCGACACATCTGTAGACAGTTTACTACACGACTCCTTCTCACACACACTATATCACTCGAACCACACAAGACTAGTCTTGCACGAATTACTGAAGAAGTGGAGTTGGTTTAATAGTCTCTTCCGAAGGACTTCGGGGGAGTGGATTGGTTTCATAGTCTCTTCCGAAGACTTTCGGGGGGAGTGGATTGGTTTTATAGTCTCTTCCGAAGGACTTTCGCTCAGCGCTGACGCCACCATGTGATATGAGTTTAGATCTTTGCGGTGCGGGGATGGGAGATGGTTCATCGATTCGATAGGTGCACGATCGGGGAAGTGGCATCGGTATCTGATGCAAGGGCAATAATCCCACAAACGGGCGTCTCTGTAGTGCTCGAACCCGCCATCAGATGACAGCTCAGACGCTCTAACTCCAATCTATCCCGCTTACCTGAACTGTATTTAAGTCTTTGCTTTAAATCCGGCAGACTCTGAACTTATCTTACTTCATAATTATACGAATTAGTTGTGACATCTGACAAAAATGTAGCGGGAAAATGTCTAAGGGAGCATTATTTACGTGTACATTTCTGAGATCAAGTTCACCATTTTATTGTATTTATTTTTTTATATCGAGGATAATGGAATAAGCTCTCACGTGCTTTTTACTTCCTGTTCCCCGTGTGTATGTAGTTTTGTAAATTTTGTCATCTATTCCCACAGGCACACAATGGCCTACTCTTTCGAAAAGCGGAACAGGATTTAACGTGAGCGCAAAATATTCTGCGTGCATCAACACACGGGGCCTTGATTTATATCTCCGTCGGAAGGGATGATTCTGTAGAGTATACAAAGTCTGCAATGATAACTCCTGGGGAAAAATCCGCCTTGAACGGGATCGAACTCGGATGGTCAGATTATGCGAGCCCAATGTTTTCTAACCCTAGGCCTATCCTGCCCCCCCCCCCCCCCCCCGCCGCCCCCCATCCCCACTTTAAACCGAGAACGTGCTCACAATCGCGCAGGGTTTTAGGGGTGGGAGGTGGGGGTTGTTTTAGGACATAGCATTGATACATTTTTGAAGTGCTGAATTTGTATCTTTGCTCATGTAAATGTGGCGATTGCTAAGGTTGGTTGTTTGTTGATGCTGTTTTCGTGTTCTGGTAGCCCAACCAAAGTACCAGGCAGCGCAACGGCCTGAAGTGACCAGTTCCAGACACAGGTAACGGTCACGAGAAAGTTTCAAGTTTGGGATCGGATTGGATTTTTGGAAAACTGAATCCAAGTGAATTGGTTGTGTTCTCGAAGAACTTTTTGACTTCATACGTCTTGCGGGAACGAAGCAAACATTTTGCTTTCTCAGCCCGAATCAAACCAAACGATTTAGGAAAATACCTTCACGATAATCTATCCCTCAAATTGCTTTATCCTTTTTCCCCCTTCTTCGCGTGCCCGAAGCTCGACAGCAACTACTGTCATATGAGCAAAAATGCGTTGCGCGCCGTCAAGCGCCTGTCAAAATCGGGTCCAGCACATCCACTTCAGCATGAGAGAGCACTGTATCTCCTAAGCCTTTCTGGTAAGAAAAGGCAGAGAATGGATCAAGAAGGAATTAATAAAGGGGATGACTTGACGAAATGGAACAAGGCAGAAACAATGAAGGATAGAAAAGATGAAATTTTTTGCACAGAATTTTTTCCAGAAGGGGGATGCTATTTATACTGACGACCTCTCCCCCCCCCCCCCCCCCCCCCAAACATCCCCATGGGGGATTTGTTTTTAGATAGAAAATAGGTAAATATGTTCCATAAATTATGCAGCCGTTGGGAAACTGTGTCGGAGACCACAAACATCGAAATTGGAAAATAAGACAATTGAATAGACGATGATTTTGGCCCGGCGTTTTAAAAAAAATCCCAGAAATGACTTTACAAAGGATCCTGTTCTCGCAAAATTCCGAGAGAGCAGTTCAACTTTGACGTTTTCTGATGATTTATTGGAAATCCAAGAGAGTAGTTCAAGTCGGAAGATAGGTAATTCTTTTGATGATAGCAAAATATTGGTATGGAGTTTCGGGGTATTGTTAACAAATCTGAGTGATGAATTTTACCAATGGTATACCATTCCATGGTTTCTCTCTGTCTGTCTATCTGTCTGTCTGTCTGTCTGTCTGTCTGTCTGTCTCTCGCTCTCTCTCTCTCTCTTCTCTCTCTCTCATCCTCCTCATCTTCTCTCTCTCTCACTCTCCTCCTTCTCCCTCCCTCTCTCTCTCTCACTGTCTCTCTCTGACTGTCTCTCTCTGTCTGTGTGTGTTTGAGTGTGTGCGTGCGTGCGTGGTGTGTGTGTGTGTGTGGGTTGTTTTGTGTGTGTGTGTGGTGTGTGGTGTGCGCGTGTGTGCGCGCGCGGCGTTTTCGGTGTTGTAGTTATGTATGTGTGTGTGGTGTTATATGTGTGTGTGTGTGTGTGTGGTGTGTGGTGTGAGTGTGTGTGTGTGTGTGTTGTGTGTGTGTAGTTGTGTGTGTGTGTGTGTGTGTGTGTGTGGGTGTGTGTGTGTGTGCTGTTTGCGTGTTCTTGCGTGTTTGTGTGTGTTCGTGCGAGTTGAGCGTTCGTGCGTGTGGGTGCGCATGTGTTTATGTGCGTGCCAGCGTGAGTGTTGTGGGGAGGAGGTACCCTGGTTGGAAGGAGAGGTAGGGAAGGGAAAGGTGTGCTTAGGAGGGGTCGGGTAGTGCCGTGAGGTAGAAAAAAAAGAGGCTGGCTATTTTTCTTACACCGTTTATTTTGACACGTGGTTTTTATAAACGGATTCATGCTTGTTCAAAAGTGCTCCGATTTCAATGGCCACAGCAATAACTGTTAAAAGCAGCTGCTCCTCAAAAATACTTCCAGCAAGGCAAAATTAGCTTCAATTTTGACCATAATGAATAAGCCATTTACTGAGTGCTTTAAAAAAAATCCAGTCTCCGTGGCATGCGGTTTTTGGTGAAGAGTATCATCCCGTTCCCCACTCGTACACACAGGCATACACATTGGAAGGCGGAAAAGTTTTGACGTGTGCGGAAGATGTTCTGCATGCGTTTATCACACTCGCACCTCCTCAGATTACAGTCTTATTCAAAGAATTCGGTGGGGTAGGAAAAAGATAGTACACCTGAGAAATTTGCAATAACACCGAAGTCCCCAGTGCACAGCCTTACCTGTTCAACAGGACTGGTGATTTTGATTCATAGCTCCATGCTTTTGAGAGCTATGTACCTGTTGTGTTAACAGCTTACAAACCCTTTGTCTAAGAGCTAGTTGTGTTCCCATGTCCCTCAGACCGACCAGCTGAACGGACAACCCCCCTGCTGCTTTTGAATAACACTGTCACTGCCTAACGCGCACGTTGACTAACCTTAAACCCTAACCCTGGCCCCCACATTGGACACACATGGAAAGAGATAAAATGGTTGTAAGCTGACACAATGGCTCAAATTGTTTTTCTCTTTCTTGGCATAGTTGGGTAGGAGGAGGGTAGAGGTTTTTTAGAGTAAGATGTTCTGCGTGCCTTTTCGCACACGGACTTCAGTTTTTCGTCGCCTACCAAGACTTTTTGAGGAGTGGCAGTTGGCACAGATGTTAAAACTCCAGAGGAAAAGATTCCGCTTGAACGAGACTCGAACCCGGTCAGCAATCACGAGCGCGAACTCTCTAACCATTCAGGTTATACCTACCCCCGCAGAGAAGAAGTAGAGGAAGAGAGAGAGAGAGAGAGAGAGAGAGAGAGAGAGAGAGAGGGGGGGGGGAGAGAGTGGAGACAAAGAGAGAGAGAGCGAGAGAGAGAGAGGAGAGAGAGAGAGAGGAGAGAGCGAGGGGAGAGAGTGGAGAGAGAGATGGGGAGAAGAAGAGCGAGAGAGAGAGAGACAGAGAGAGTGATGAGAGAGAGCAGAAGTGGCGAGGGAGAGAGAGAAAAGCAGAGAGAGAGAGAGAAGAGGAGAGAGGAGAGAGAGGAGAGAAATGCGGAGAGAGAGAGAGAGAGTGTTGTGTTGTGTGTGTGTGTGTGTGTGTGTTTGTGTGTTGTGTGTGTGGGTGTGGTGTGTGTGTGTGTGTGTGTGTGTGTGAGTGGTGTGTGTGAGTGTGTGTGGTGTTGTGCGTGTGTGTGTGTGTGTGTGAGAAGAGAGAAGAGAGGAGAGAGAGAGAGAGAGAGAGAGAGAGAGAGAGAGAGAGAGAGGGGGAGGTGATGATGAGTGTATGTGGTGTGTTTTCTGCATGCACACTATGAATGGTAATAAACCAACAGCATTTTGTCATAACCAGCGTTATCTTTCCAGCGCCGTTGTGTAAAGAAATCTTTTCAGCTTTTGATGTGCCGTTTAAAAATTGAATAATAAAGACAACAAATCCCGAATATTTTGGAAAGGATAAGAGGTAAAGCATTGAAGCGTGGCACAAAAACGCTGTAATTATTTTATAAAAGAAACGGTCTGGTACCTTTTATTTACCAACCTTTTGTTAAAAAATCCAGATAGCTCAGTCTGCGGAGCACTCGCTCTCCCCAAGTATAGGTTAAACAGCAATTGAGCGTGGGGAGGACGAAACCGTACGTCGTCTCGTCTTCCGTACAGTCCCCTAGTTCACACCAGTCCGTAAATGAGTGCCTGCCGTCTTTAGGCAGGAAGGTAAAGCAGCGAGGGAGAGGAGATGGGCGCAGCCTTTATGATGCTGGCCCTTAGTGAAAGCGTGGAGTTTCTGACACCCTTGCACCCAACGACGCATAGTCTTGGGAGATCTTACCTATTATTTTTATATTAGTACAAGCCTTTTCCTCTTTGCATTACAAAACTTGAACCAGAAAACATTTGTATTATTCATAATCTTTATAATGCGCAATAACTTGCGGAAATCTGTAGTGGTGTGTCCTGTTAACCTATTTCGTTTCTTGCCTTTAGCTTTGCCGTTGCCAGGGACATGCCCATTACCCAGGTCCTGAGCACTCCCAGCCCATTGATAGACTGCTCCATCTGCATTCTCCTAGCACATCTTGATTTCATACAAAGAAAAACAGATTAAAGATGATTAAAAATGAGAAAGAAAAAGTGGAGTAAATTGTTGGAGACCTCACAAAAAACACAAGAAAACCCAACAAAATCTGTTTATTTGGCAAACTTAAGTGATAGATTTGTATTGATTTCTGGTTTCTCGCATTTGCCCAACCTTTGTACTCTAATTATTTCCATTTGTGCTAATTTTCTAAGATGGAACTTCATTTAATATTTCTGGTAGTAAAATTAAAATCCACTGAGCAAATTTTGTGAAATAATGTATTCCTAGCAGATCACTGTTGATAATATTGTGGTACAGGTTGTCGGTTTTTGTTCAGCCTGTGTAATGCTTCACACCTTTGTACCCAAATGAAACATGGTTTGTGTAAAACTAGAAAATGTAGTTTAGTCTGAGTTTTCATATTTCGTTCCCCTACAACTTTTACAAGCATTGTTGTACCGAAAAATATTTGGCTGGAATTTTTTGTTGTGGGAGCTTTAAATCATGTTCAACCTGAAGAAAAACGTGCCATTCACAAGCAATGCTTGGTGACATCTAGTTCTTGTAATTAAATGGCTCCCTTTTATAAAAAAATTTCTTGCATTCACAACTTGACATTATGTGGTGAAACATGTAACGTTTTCTGGACTTATTACCTCAATGTTTTTTAATTTATTTTGCTTTTTTTTTCTTTGTCTTGTGATGGGACTTTATTTAAATACTGATGCAAAAGTGAAGCAGTTACTGCTGACGAAAACCATTTTTTTCCTTTTTAAATTGCAAACATAACAGTTTGGGTAGTGTCATCTCGTGATTCCATTGTAGCATATAGATATTTTGTTTCATTCCAACATAGCTGACGCATGGGAGCTGGAGAATAACAATTTTCAACCCGATGTTGAGGACCTCATTATGTGATGATAGAGATTTACACGACAAAGATGTTTGTTTGTCATCACATGCTTCCATTTTTTCCTGTATATTCTGGACATCCTTGTATCAAAATTGATGGAATAACCTGAATATTTTCGTATGTTTTTTGTTAAGTGGTGAGCACACACCACTGACACTATGGCTAACCCAAAAGGACCTTCTTTCTGATAAAATAAGTTTGCACGAAAAAAAACTATTGTTTAAACATACAAGCGATGTTTTGCAACTTACCCAGTCAAGGTGTCTGTGCTTTATCGGCTGTAAAGATTACATGGCTGGAACTGAAAAGCGTTTTGTCACTCTGTGTTTGAAACCTAACTAGAATGAACACAATCATTGTGGCAATTTTTTTCCCAAAAGGTATGAGAATTCAAAAGCAAACAAAAGTTCAATGGGATCTTCATTGTGTCACTAGCTGTCAGAATCCGCATTGGAAAAGCCTACCTCACCACACCCACACACCTCGCAATCCTCAAGATCGAGCACCTCTACCCCCTTCAGCCAAAAAAAGAAGGCTTGGGCGTTAGGGTTAGGTAGCCGCTCGCCAGCTTATAGAAAAGGAAACAGCCGAATGACTTTACCAGGCCGTCAAACCTTGATGAAATGTCCATACAAAACTGATGAAATGTTCCACAAATCTGAAATGTTCTACAAATGTGAAGTTTTTCTACTACATATGTGAAATGTTTCTACAAATGTGAAATTTCTACAAATGCTGTAATGTTCTACAAATCTGCCACAAGAAAAATAAAAAATAAAACATAACCAAGTTCCGTTCATGAATGACTGTTAGTGAGAGTTGTGGATCAAGATCTCGGCCTAGACATCTCTGTCTGTCCCTGTCTGTCTGCTTCCCTCCCTCTCTCGTCTCTTCTCTCACCCTCTCGTCCCTTCCTCCTCCCCTCTCTCTCCTCTCCCTCCTCCTCTCTCGCTCTCCCACCCTTCTTCTCCTCACTCGCCCTCCTTCTCCCTCATCCCTCTCTCGCTCACCCCTCTCTCTCCCCCTCTCTCTCCTCCTTCTCCCCTCTCTCCCTCTCCCACTCTATCTCTGTGGATCAAAATCTCGGCTACACATCACTAGAAATCTGTTTGTCTCTCTCTGTTCATGTCTCTCTGTCTCCTGTCTCTCTCGCTCTCTCTCTCTCACACTCATCTCTCTCTCGTCTCCTCTCTCTCTCTTCTACTCGTCAATCAGCTGCTCTCTCTATCTCTCTCTTCTCTCTCTGAGTATGTGCGCAAGATCTCGGATGCACACCACATAGAAATCTCTCTTTTTCTGCCCCATCTACCCTCCCCCTCTCCCCTCTCACATTCTTTGCATTGTAATGTACTTAATCAGTCTTACGCAAACAACTCCGACAGGTTTAGATGTATTCAAATGCCTGTCAGAAATAAACATACATGCACAAAATACTTAACATTATATTGTCAACATTATATTGTTCAGAATGTATGTTATGGGGCTGTCAATTAAATGCATCCGGGACAATCCCTCTCTTCTCTGTCTCTGTCTCTCTCTGTCTCTGTCTTCTGTCTGTCTGTCTCCCTCTCTCTCTCATCTCATCTCACTCGACACTTCTCATCTCTCTCTCATCTCTCTCTCTCTCTCTCGCTATCTATCTATACTAATGTGGTGTACTCTGTGTGTGTGGTGTGTGTGTTGTGATGTGTGGTGTGTGTGTGTGTGTGTGTGTGTGTGTGTGTGTGTGTGTGTGTGGGGTGTGTGTGGTGTGTGTGTGTACTATATCTATACTTTACATACCTATTCAATGCGCTTATAAATAACTTAATATTTTATTCATTAACAGAAACGAATAGCTATCCACCCACAGTCACACACTGACTTGAGACTATATTACACAGACACGTGTATGCAAGTGAATCTCTCTCTGCAAAATATAAAAGCACATTATTTATGCAACCAAAGGTATCTGATAAATATCCATATTAACGAGATTTGTAGATGTAAACATAAACATTGAACTCGCACGCACGCTAGCACCACGCACACACCGGGCGCACACCACTGCACACAGCACACACACACACTACTCACTACACACACATCCGCATAACTGAAATAAAATATTATCGCATGAAATACAAATATAAGCGCTAATATACTTTTAAAGAACTACAAACAACACGCAAAAAAACAAATCAATCAGCAAATAGAGGGAAAAGAAAATAAACCACCCAAAAAATACCGAAAACAAAAAAAAACCAACACGATAAAACAACAACGCTCATAATAATAAATATATAAAAAGAAATATTCCACCATTTAAGAAATTGATGAAAAGATGTTTTTTCTTACCCCAACATCCCCCCACCTACCCGTCCCAACCCTACCCGCCCACTCCAACCACCAACCCCCCCCCCCCCCCCCCCCTCAAACCCAAGGCAGTTTCTTCCTCAAGCTGGCTGTATAGCAAAAGAAACGATTAAGTTTGAGGCGATATTGTAAACCTTTTAGAGAATAGTAAATATGTTTTTTTTACTATTGTCATCTTTTTAATCTCCTGATTAAATTTTAATGCGGATGCTCGGGAGTAGAATAAATAGGGAGTGGGGAGATATCAAATTGTATTCGGTCTCACGACACAACACACACACGCCGCACGCAACAACGCACGCACGCACACACACACACAGAAAAACATTGAATATATCTATAAATATCTATATAGATAATATAGATAGATAAGGGGGGATAGAATAATATAGATAATATATAATATATATAGATAAATATATATATCTATATTATATATCTATATATATATATATTATACTGGGTCACTGACAGTTATAAAGCTTACAAGGAGTTTTTTGTAAAAAAAAAATGACAAGTCCTTACACATGAGCATGTTCCTCTTTTTAAAAAAAATACAGACATCAACCGGTCTTACAAGCGCGGCCCGAATAACCACTCTTTCCGAAAGGCGTAACGGGTTTTAAACGTTGCTAAATGTTCCGCGTGCGTTCGCACACGGGACCTCGGTATGATCTCGAGCGGACTTTTCGGGAGGAGGGGGGTATCAATAACTCGGGGAAAAAGCAATTTGAACGTATTTTCTGCTCAGTTTGGCTCGTAACTCCGGCGTTACTTCGTGAGCGCAACGCTCTAACCACTAGGCTTACACCCCACTAAAATTTGGGTTTTTTTTTTCTGATGCCTATGTGCGGGAAACTGACATTGGCTGCCAGGGGAGACTCTGATACGATACGGTATTGTGAAACTATTTGTCACTCTAACTACAAACTGTACCGGGGTTTTAAGGGGGACACAAGAAAACACACGGTTTCAAAAGGGGGTGGACAATTTGGGTTTGATCAAAACTTTGTGAGTTGAACAAACACCCGGAATACCTTGGAAAGGGAGCCTGGCGAGAATCAAAGGTTGTTTCTGAAAACTCAAGCAAGAAGAGAAAAACATTTGCCAAAAACGTGTCGGCTGCCAATTTTCAAAGGAAACAGGTAAAAACACACAACACCAAGACAGTGGGGGCGAGTGCGACGGGATTTTACATCATCTTCGGGACCTGATTCCGGGTTTCATGGGCTGACTTTGGCCGTAGACTGAAAAGGAAAGGCTGTTTGAAAAATGAGACACTTGAGACACAGACAAAAATGAAATCGAATCTTGTTTGTACATACCACCAACTGCCATGGTTTCCATTCATTGTATCGCGTCGCGTTTCGATATCGTTGTACCGCCCCCGCAGCGCTATATGGCTTTGATCGCTAAATCAATAAAATTGTGTCATTGTTCTCTCTCTCTCTCTCTCCCCTCTCTCTCTCTCTCTCCCCCCCCTCTCTCCCCACTGTCCTCTCTGTCTGTCCCCTCTCTGCCGGGTGTGTGTTGTGTGTGTGCGTGCGTGCGGTGTTGTGTGTGTGTGTGTGTGTTTTGTGTGTGTTTGTTCTGTGTGTTTGTGTGTGTGGTGTGTGTGTGCGCGTGTGTGCGCGCGCGCGTTTGTGTGTGTGTGTGTGTTGGTGTGGTGTGTGTTGTGTGTGTGTGTGTGTGTGTGCTTGTTTGCGTGTGCTTGTTTGCGTGTGTTTGGGTGTTTGTTCGTGCGTGTTTGTGTGTTTTCGGCTTGTGGTGCGTTCGTGCGTGTGGGTACGCATGTGTTTATGTGCGTGCCAGCGTGAGTGTTGTGGGGAAGAGGTACCCTGGTTGGAAGGAGAGGTAGGGAAGGGAAAGGGGTGCTTAGGAGGGGTCGGGTAGAGCCGTGAGGTAGAAAAAAAAGAGGCTGGCTATTTTTCTTACACCGTTTATTTTGGACTCGTGGTTTTTTTAAACGGATCATGCTTGTTCAAAAGTGTCTCCGATTTCATGGCCACAGCGAAACTGTTAAAGCAGCTTGCTCAAAAATGCTTCCAGCATGAAATTGCTTCAATTTTGACCATAATGGAATAAGCACTTACTGAGTGCTTTAAAAAAAAATCCAGTCTCCATGTGCATGCGGTTTTTGTGAAGAGAGGTCATCCCTTTCCCACTCAGTACACAAAGGCATACACTTTGGAAAGGCGGAAAAGTTTTGACGTGTGCGGAAGATGTTCTGCATGCGTTCACACTCGGCACCTCCTCAGTTTACAGTCTTATTCAAAAGACATTTCAGTGGGGTAGGAAAAAGATAGTACACCTGAGAAATTTGCAGACACCGAAGTCCAGTGCACAGCCTTACCTGTTCACAGGACTGGTGATTTTGATTCATAGCTCCATGCTTTTGTGAGCTATGTACCGTTGTGTTTACAGCTACAAACCCGTTTGTCTAAGAGCTAGTTGTGTCCACATGTCCCTCAGACCGACCAGCTGACGGACAACCCCTGCATGCTTGTTGAATAACACTGGCACTCGCACTTGACTAACCTTAACCCTAACCCTGGCCCCCACATGTGGACACACATGGCAGGAAGATAAAATGGTTGTAAGCTGACACAATGGCTCAAATTGTTTTTCTTTCTTGGCGAAGTTGGTAGGAGGAGGGGGTGGGTTTTTAGAGTAAGATGTTCTGCGTGCCTTTCGCACACGGGACTTCAGTTTTTAGTCGCATACCAAGAACTTTTTGGAGGAGTGGAGTTGGCACTGATGTTAAAACTCCAGAGGGAAAATATCCGCTTGAACGAGACTCGAACCCGAGTCAGCAGATCACGAGCGCAACTCTCTAACCATCCAGGTTATACCTCCCCCTCAGAGAGAGAAAGAAGAGAGAGAGAAAAGAGAGAGAGAGAGAGAGGAGAGAGAGAGAGAGGGGGGGGGAGAGAGGAGACAAAGAGGAGAGAGCGAGAGAGGAGAGAGGGAGAGAGAGAGAGAGGAGAGAGCGAGGGGGAGAGAGGGAGAGAGATGGGGGAGAAGAAGAGCGAGAGGAGAGAGAGAGAGGAGAGGACGAGAGAGAGCAGAGTGGCGGAGGGGGAGAGAGAGAGAGAGAGAGAGAGAGAGAGAGAGAGAGAGAGAGAGAGAGGGAGAGAGAGAGAATGCGGAGAGGAGAATGCGGAGAGAGAGAGAGAGAGGTGTGGTGTGTGTGTGATGTAGTGGTGTGGAGTGTGTGGGTGTGTGGTGTGTGTGTGTGTGTGTGTGTGTGGTGAGTGTGTGTGTGTGGTGTGTGTGTGGTGTGTGGTGTGTGTGTGTGTGTGAGAGAGAGATGAGAGAGAGAGAGGGAGGAGAGAGAGATGGAGAGGAGAGAGGGGGAGAGTGAGTGAGTGAGTGTATGTGTGTGTGTTTTCTGCATGCACATCTAGGAATGGTATACCACAGGCATTTGTCATAACCAGCGTTATCTTCCGCGCCCGTTGTGTTAAAGAAATCTTTTCAGCTGTTTGATGTGCCGATTTAAAAATTGAATAATAAAGAAAACAAATCGCCGAAATTTTGGAAAGGATAAGAGGTAAAGCATTGAAGCGTGGCACAAAAAACCGCTGTATTTTTTATAAAAGAAAACGGTCTGTGTACCTTTTATTTACCAACCTTTTGTTAAAAATCCAGATAGCTCAGTGGTCGGAGCACTCGCTCTCCCCAAGTTTAGGTTAAACAGCATTGAGCGTGGGGAAGGACGACCGTTCGTGCGTCTCGGCTTCCGTACAGTCCCCTAGTTCACCCAGTCGTAAATGAGTGCCTGCCGTCTTTAGGGGCAGGGAAGGTAAAGCAGCGAGGGAGAGGAGATGGGCGCAGCCTTTATGATGCTGGCCCTTAGAGAAGCTTGAGTTTTCTGACACCTTGCTCCCCAACGACGGCATAGGCTATGGGAGTATCTTTACCTATTTTTTTATATTAGTAAAAGCAGTTTTCCTCTTTGCATTACAAAACTTGAACCAGAAAACATTTTGTATTTTATTTTATAATGCGCATAACATTGCGGAAATCTTGTAGTGGTGTGTCCTGTTAACCTTATTTCGTTCTTGCCTTTAGCTTTGCCGTTGGCCAGGGACATGCCCATTACCCAGGTCATAGCACTCCCAACCCATTGATAGACTGCTCCATCTGCATTTCTCCTAGCAATCTTTGATTTTCATACAAAGAATAACGGGATAAAGATGATAAAATTGAGAAAAGAATAAGTGGAGTAAATGTTGGAGACCTCACAAAAAACACAAGAAAACCCAACAAAATCTGGTTGTATTGGCAAGACTTAAGTGATAGATTTGTATATGGATTTCTGGTTTCTCGCATTTGCCCAACCTTTGTACTCTATTTTATTTCCATTTGTGCTAATTTTCTAAGAATGGAACTTCCATTTAATATTTCTGTAGTAAAAACAAATTCCACTGCAGCAAAT
>CM054142.1:25081998-25091998 GCA_028751875.1 Rapana venosa | reverse complement strand
GCCGCTCGTTCCATCTCCCCCACACATTACCAGATTCGTATGTCTCATCCCAGGGTCGGAAGTCCACAGGAAGCCCATCACTATCAGGACGCGGTGGGGCCACCAGCCAGAGGAGCCCTGCAATGCTGCTGGGTCACTTTGGTGGTGTTCAGTGGTGCCTGTTCTGAGCTAACATACGCAGGACACCACCTACTAAGCCCCCTGCTAACGACAGTATTAGCTCAGTCGCGGAGCCAGACTGAGTGAGTTGCCCACCCAAGGTGGCAACCACCACAACGTCCCTCCAGCGACGGCTTCTTGCGAACCTCCAACCCCAAAAGCTTTGACACAAACTCACCACAGGCACTGCAGTCTATGGGCACACCAAATCTGAGGTCACCCGAATCAGAGGCAATTTTTGTTTACTGCATGATGATCAATGACAATGAGGATGACGTAATGATGCTATGGAAGTGCATATGCTTTGAGACTACTTGACAGGGTTGTACTCTACGCTTACTATCATAATACATCCTGGGTCAACGCGCCCGAGAGATACAGACACCTGCAGTGTTGGTCAGGTACTTTGAGCAACACTCTCAAACTTGCATCCGTTAAGTGGATGAAGCTCGACTGTGTGGTCCCAGTCTTCCCACTGAGCCCACAGCACACTCACTCTGGGTAGGAGCCGGCCGGGAGTCGAAAAATCCCTATGAAAGGGAGATAATATTGAAAACTATTCAAGTCTTATTAAAGATAAAACTGCACAGCTGTATTACTTTTAATGGGTAAATATTTGATTTTCCCTTTCTCATACGTTCAGCTTACAGATATAATCTAAACTTTATTCAACTGCTAACGTATTTGAAACGTGGTATGTATAAATGTACCCATCAAGGAGAAGCATTTAAGTGTAAACAAAAGCTTTTAGACAATACTTCTTACAGTAATGGATTCAATCCTAATCATGTTTTAGACATAAATCACGATGATTGTTTAAATTTTATTCACATCGATTTATACTTGTACACAGGATGTAGTCCCCCGTGGGACTTCCGGGGTACGCTTGCAAAGCAAGCATTGCAAGAATAGGATCTCTGCCCTCCAACCAGGCATGTCGTAAGAGGAGACTAAGGTGGAACCCTTCCTCCAGGTTGGGGGTTGGGCACAGGGCTAACAACCCTGTCCTGTAAAAGAAGAGAAGTTACGGAAACAGCAACAGAGAAAACTTCTACTTTTGCGTGCGAAGGACTTCCCGGGTCCAGTGAGACTCGTAAGAATGCTGATGACTAAAGCCGAGAGGAAGCTACCAGCAGGATAAGGGAAGACCTGAACACCACCAAAACTAAGATCAGACTAGGACATTGGAACGTGAGGACGATGTATGAGACGGGCAAGCTGGCACAGGTAACATCAGAGATGAGAAGATTCAACCTCCATGTCCTAGGAGTGAGCGAGAGTAGATGGCCCTGGACCTGGGAGAATGAGAACCCCACCGGAGAAACCGTCCCTTTTACTCTGGGAGAGATGACGACCAGCACCACGAGGGAGTTGCCATCATCCTCAAGAAAGGCGTTCGAGCGATGCCTTATGGAGTGGAAGCCCGTCAACAGCAGACTAATGAGTGCGAGACTGAAGGGAAGGCACATCAACATCACCATCATCCAGTGCTACGCACCAACCAACAACAGCAACGATGAGAGCAAAGACGACTTCTACCCACCAGCTGCAGACAGAGACAGAGAAAGGCCCCCCCGCCATGACCTCATCGTCATCATGGGGGGCCTCAACACCAAGGTCGGAAGCGACAACACCGACTATGAGAGAGTCATGGGAAAACACGGGGTGGGGGAACAGAAATGACAACGGGGAGAGACTTGTGGAGTTCTGCGCCATGAACAACTTAGTGATAGGAGGGACCCTCTTCACGCACCGGGACATCCACAAGCTGACTTGGACGTCGCCGAATGGGAGAGACATGAACCAGATTGACCATCTGATGGTCAACGGTATGTGGAGACGATCTCTTCTGGATGTGAGAACCAAGCGAAGTGCGGATGTCGGGAGCGATCATCACCTGGTGACCGCACACATCCAGATGAAACTGAAGAAGAACACAAGACCAACCACTCAAGCGCGATTTGATACCCAGCAACTGAGAGAAACCAACGTGAAGTCTGCATTCATCAACAATCTGAGGAACAGACTCCACATCCTGCAGAACATGACAGAACAGCATGACGTAGATACGACATGGAAGCAGATCTGTAAACTGTACACTGAGAGCAGCAAGGAGAACATCTGTCATCAAAAGAAGAAGACCAATAATGCCTGGATCCAACAAGAGACCCTCGATGCCATCAAAGAAAGGAGAGAGATCAAGAAGAGACTTCTGCAAGTAAAGTCTCCACGGCTACGAGAGAGGCAGGAAGAGTTGTACAGAGAGGCACACAGGAAAGTGAAGAGACTCGCACGCCGTGACAAAGAGAGAAGCCATGGACCAGCTGGCAGCTGAGGCAGAAGAGGCGGCGGCCCAAGGAGAGCAAGGGGGAGTCTACAAGATCACCAAGAAAGTATCAACAAAAAAAAGAGGGGTGTTGGGGCCCAATCAGGGACGACAAGGAAAAGTTACAACGAAAAAGAGCAAGAAAAAAGATGGGCGAACATTTCCAGGAAGTTCCAACCGAACCCCCTTCGAGACTCCACTCCCAGAAGTACAAAACTTAGACTTTGATGTCCCCCCCCCCCCCCCCCCCCCCCCCCCCCCCCCCCCCCCCCCCCCCACAAAGAAGAGTAGGGGGCTGCCCAAAAACCCTCAAGAAGGGGCAGTCACCAGGCCCGGGCACTTGGTGCCGAACGTTTCAAGCAAAGATTCTGAAAGGAGCTCTTTACTAAAACCAGTTAAGTCATACCCAAAAAGACTTGACGAGGGAACCAAGGGATGATATTTCCCCCAAAGAAAGGAACACAGCACAAGGGAAAATCACTTTTTTTGGGCCCGAGCAAGATATGGCCCAAGGTCATCATAGAAAAAAATTTCAGACGCTGGGGACGATGCACTGAGGAAAGGAACAAGCAGGGTTCAGGAGCAAGAGGATGTATGACCAGATATTCCGCTCAAAAATATCGAACAGGCACAGAGTGACAAGACAACTGTATGTGAATTTTGTGAACTTCGAAAAGGCATTTGACAGCATACACAGAGACAGCCTTTGGATACCCTTCGACACTATGGCATCCCATGATACTGGACCCCTTACAAGAGCTTCTACGACAACTTCAGATGCTCTGTGGGCCATAGCAACACTGTCTTCGAATAAAGATGGACAAGAAAGGATGGTGATTGCAGTTCTTTCAATCTGGCCATTGATTGGGTGATGAGGAAGACGCAGAAGGCCCCCCAAAGAGGGATTTGTGGACCTTTTCCAACACTAGCGCCCTTGACTTTGCGGTACCTGGCTGTTGTCACACCCCCCAACTTCCGGGAGAAAACCCAGCAGACTCCAAACATTCGCAGCAATGGGGCTTCGTATTAGCACCAAAAAAAACAGAGAAAATGTCCTCAATGTGAAAAACCCAGCCCTGTAAAGTGAAGGGAAAACTGCCCTGCCCCAGCAGACAATTTCACATACCTTGAAGCAGCATCAAACCAGAGGCGGCACAAAGAAGAATCCACAACAGATGGGCAAGGAAAAGGAAATGGTTTAGGGGATGAACACTATCTGGAGATCAACCCATCAGCACCCAACCCAAGCTGAAGCTAACCAGATCGTGTTGTATCTGCGCTCCTTAGGTTCTAAATGCTGAGGAGCGGAAAAGGGGATCTTACAAACTTCCCCTTCCCACATATGCCCCCAAAAATTCCATTATTTTTTGGCAGAAAAGATTCGAATAAGCCCTTTATACGGGATCAGGCAGAACATGGGACCATCATCACCAGACACGGTGGAAGTGGATTTTGGGGAATCCCCGAAGGGCCCAGTAAAACACGAACAGCATTGCAAAGGACCCCAGAAGGAAAGAGAAAGAAAGGGAAAACCAAAAGAACAAGGGGAGGGCTGTAGGTGAGTGAAGGCCCTGCGGGACTCTTGGGGGTCATGACTAGGTTTGGCCCAGGAAGGCAGGGTGGAAGCGCTTTGTTGCTTCCCTACACACCACTGGGTTAAGGTTAAAGATACAGGGTAGTCTGAATGATTGTTAAGAATAAGCAGGAATTAAAAAAATAGTATAAAATATGAAGAAAAACCCCAGTTTTTTATAGTTTAAACAAATTCCCGTGCGTCTACATTTAAGACCTCTACTGCTTGAAATTTTTCACACACCCCAAGGCAGGTTTTTAAGCATTAAAAATTACTTCAGCCTCCCAAAGCATTACGCTTGCCCCTTTGGGGTAAATGCACCAGTAAAAAACATCATTTTCAACCCTAACAGCTTCCTACAAACAAATTTAGGCTTTAAAAGCTTTGTATCTAAGTATATGAAAGTGTGTTTATGTCATGAAGGAAGTGATAGATATACCTGTATGTAAAATTTATTTAAAAATCTACAACTACCAAACGAAGCAGTTGGGTAGTGGGGGTTGAAATGGGAAACTTAAAGATGAAAACTTTCTAAATGTTTTCCCATTTTTTTTATTCTAAAATCCCACCTTAAGAACGGGAAATCAAAAACTCTTGATCAAAATGTCGAATCTCCATTTTATAACATGGTTACACCCCCAGGATTTGTTAGTTATTATTAAACGTGTTCTCAGTGACATTTGGGTAAAACCCCCTTTTGCATTAAAAAAAAAATTTTGAATAGACAACAACGTAGGGCTTATGTTAATATTGTTATTTTGGGAATAAAATTTTTAACTGATTAAAGCAATAGTAGCCCAGGCCCCTTTTTTTGCTTTTCCGACTTTTGCATTTAGGTCACGAAGAAAAAACCCGTTTCAGTTACAAACCGGGGCAGACAAAGGTGCCCCCTGCAGCACTACTCTTCAACCGACTTTATTGGGTGATGAACAAACAACACTGCCAACCCCGGGGATCAGATGGGCCCCTTTCTCAAGCTTGAAGACCCAGATTTTGCCCCGATTGGATGCTCTCATACCCCCCACACATTCAAGAGAAGACATCCCCTCTCACACTTTCGCACAGCAATAGGCCCGAAAAACAGTCAGAAGAAGACAGAGGTGATGACATGAAAGTTCAAACCCCCCGGACAGTGAATGGAGAAGATTTTCCACAATAAAAGTTTAGCCTCGGGGCACTGTTAGGATGACGGCGGAGCAGGCAGCGACACAAAAACCGGATTTGCAAAGCAAAAAACTTTTTAGAAATCTGAAAATGTGTGGGAAAACGTCCGTTCAGCACCGAACCCCAAATAAACATACCAGAGCTGTGTACTTTCCACCCTTTTGAACGGCTCGGAGTGCTGGAGGATGACTGAGAGTGACCTCGACAAACTATCCACATCCACACGAAGAATCTCAGAAGAATCTTGCACATCTTCTGGCCTGAGATCATCTCCAACCAAGAACTTTTAGCCCGTTACAACCAAGAAAGCATGGACAACATCATCATGCATAGGCGATGGGGATGGATAGGGCATATTTGCCGTCGGGAACAGGGAAACATCGCCCGAACAGCCCTCCACTGGACACCAGAGGGAAAACGCAAACGAGGACGACCCAAGAACACTTGGCGTTGGACTGTCGAAACAGAGCTGAAGGCCTTCCAACATACCTGGGGAACCATCAGAAGCTGGCCCAGGACAGACAGGAGTGGAGAACATTTGTTGCTGCCCTACGTGCCAATAAGGCATAAAGGCGTTGATGATGTGATGATGATGATGATGATGATGATGATGATGATGATGATGATGATGATGATGATGATGATGATGATGATGATGATGATGATGATGATGATGATGATGATGATGATTATGTTGATGCCCAGGCCGTGGTACATCCTCACTTTCTTAATTGCCAACTTTGGAGGCAGCTTTAACTTGTAAGCATATCAGACCTTGCAAACATTACAGCTTTCTCAAGCAGTCTAGCCTCGGAAATGTCTAGCATGAAAGATCATCCACATGATCTGCAGGCTGAAATTTTATTTCATAGATTTTGTATGCAGAGCACCATGTTTGTAATATCTGTTTGTTTAACTATTGATTATTTATCATTGATTGCATGACTGTGTAAGAGTAGGTTGAATGCATGCCCTTTGATTTGTCTTTGCAAGATATAGCGCTAGTTCCATTTACCTTTTTACCTATGATTATGATTATTATTATTATCATTATTACTATTATTTTTATTTTTATTATTATTATTATTATTATATTAATACTGGGGAAGGAAGGATGTTGCTGGTCAATCCACAATTTTATCTCTAATACATCCCCGAAGCCGGAATGTGGCTACCTTATTTGTGGATAAAAACTGTCGCACGAAGACACAAAATCTTACTATTGGTGAACCTGAGGAGTTCTAGCCCAGGAATGAAAAAAATTGATGAAACAAAAAAGATTTTCAGATACACCATTGCAGAAAAAATACATTTGGTATGAGGTGCTGACGAAGACTTATGCCTTGGTTTACCAGTTGTAGAACACTGCAGATTTGACAACACCATCTCCTTCATGAAGAAAAGATCAAACCTTCTGTACATGTGCTTGCTTAACGTGCAGTCTGTCTGCCCAGATGGTAAAGCTGACTTTATTTCTGATTTCTTATCTCAACAGAACATCGATCTTTTTTTTACAGAAACCTGGCTAAACCCACAAGGTTATGAACCAAACATAAAACAGCTGACACTACCTGCCTTATAAAACTTTCTTTCCACTCGCCTTTCCTGTGGAGGTGGCATTTCCGTCGTTTACAAAGACACACTGAAACCATTGCTTTCCTTCTGCCACTCCCTTCCTTTGTCACCTCAATCTTTTGGAGTCTGTGAACTCAACCTCAACTTACCTGACCCCTCTATTGCTTTCTGTTGCCTTTACCGACCAACTTCTCGCGTTAAAAACAATCTGACATCTTCCCTTTGTCATCAAGAGTTTCAATCACTCCTTGGTCACTACAGCCTCTCTCCCACGAAGCTCGTCATTCTTGGTGACTTGAACACACACACACACAACACACCCCACACACACACCACACACACACACCACACACACACTATACACACACACACACACACAACACCACACACAACCACCACACACACACACACACATTAACACACACACACAACACACACACACACACACACACATCAAACACACACACACATCTCACAACACACACACAACACACACACACACACACACACACACACACAACACACACCACACACACACACACACACAACACACACACACACACACACACACACACACACACATACACACACACACACACACAACACAACACACACAACACACACACACACACACACACACAAACACACACACACACAACACACACACACACACAACACACACACACACACACACACACACAACACACACCACACACACACACACTCACACACACACCACACACATCACCACCCCCACACAACTCACACACCACAACACACCACATCTATACACAACACACACACACATCATATACACACACAACACACACACACACACACAACACATCTATACACACACACACACACACACACACACACACACACACACACACACACACACACACAACACACACACACACACACACACACACACAACACACACACACACAACACACACACACAACACACACAACACACACACACACACAACACACACACACACACATCTATATACACACCACACACACACACACCACTCTATATATATACACACACACCCCACACATCTATACACACACACACACACCCCACACATCTATACACACACACACACACACATCTATACACACACACACACACACACATCACACACACACTACACACACACACACACAACATCCAACATCACACACACACCCCACAATACACACACACACACACACACACATCTATACACACACACACACACACACACACATCTATACACACACACACACACACATCTACACCACACACACACACACTACACACACACACACACACACACCCACACACACACACACACACACACACACACCTGGTATCAGACTTGACTGTATAGAAATCCGGATACAGTCACCAGGATGGATTAGTGATACGGATCTATGTGACCATCGGGAATGTGTGTGTGTGTGTGTGTGTGTGTGTGTTTTGTGTGTGTGTGTGTGTGTGTGTTGTGTGTGTGTGTGTTGTGTGTGTGTGTTGTGTGTGTGTGTGTGTGTGTGTGTGTGTGTGTGTGTTGTGTGTGTGTGTGTGTGTGTGTGTGTGTGTGTGTGTGTGTGTGTGAGTGTGTGTGTGTAGGGGGTTATGGTGGTGGTGAAGGGAGAAGGTCTACAGAAACTTCATACCACTGTCCATACTAGGCCCCTGTTCAAGGATGTGAACGCACCTACTTCAGTGAAAACTTCCACATTGTATACTGCAGCTTTTAGATTGATTAGGTTTAAGTCTATTCCCTATTGAAGATATTAGACTTTTCAACAACAACAACAACAAAATATACTAAATTAGAAAAAAGATGAATAAACAAATGAATACATATTTTTTTAATGAAGATTTTTTTTAAAGACCATGTATACATCAGGACCAGACTGAGAATGTATACATCTACCTACCCCCTTCCTCTTTGGAAGACACAATAATTATCTGCAAAAACGATGTACATATAGCAAAGTAATTTCTGTCGGGCATTTATGTTTTTTAGCGTCCTATACTACCAAGTGAAGGGGGAGGGTTGTTGATTTTCATCAAAACATTCAATGATGCTAAAGACATTAATTTTGAATAGCAAAGATCTGGTCCGTATCATGATAGCACCACCAATTTGTAGACTTCTGTAGCTTGATGTTAGAGTTATAGTTGCTTTCATAGTGTTTGTTTGTTTGTTTTCTTTTGTGGGGGGGTTGTGTGGTTGGTTTTTTGTTTGTTTGTGTGTGTGTTGGGTTTTTTTTT
This sequence comes from Rapana venosa, assembly GCA_028751875.1. Classification (NCBI taxonomy): domain Eukaryota; kingdom Metazoa; phylum Mollusca; class Gastropoda; order Neogastropoda; family Muricidae; genus Rapana; species Rapana venosa. Next base: position 25,082,930 of record CM054142.1, on the reverse strand, counting down.
TGGGTTTTTGTTGTTTGTTTATGTTGGGGGGGGTTGTTTTGTTTTGTTTTGGTTTGGTTTTTGTTGTTTGGTAGTTGTTGTTTTTTGTTGGGTTTTTGTTTGTTTGTTTGTTTGTTTTGTTGTTGTTGTTGTTTTTGGGGTTGGGTTTTTTTTGGTGTTTTGGGGTGTTGTTGTTTTTTTGGGGGGGGCATTTTTCCGTCCAGTATCACTCTGTAAAATGAGGTCGAATAAAAGATTCATGCACTTATCTCTCCCACCCCCCCCCCCCCCCCCCCCCCCCCCCCCCAGCGTCCCATCCACCACCACCACCACCCCTCCTCCTCCATTTCTTCCAAACATTTTTTTCGGAAGGGAGAAGGATGTAAGTACTTTCTTTGTTGTTTTTTTAGGGGGGTTATGGGAGGGAAGGGGGGAGTTCGAAGCGGGAGGTGTTTGTGTGCTACTTTGGGGGTTTGGGTTTGGTTTGGTTTGTGGAGGGTGGGATGACTCATTTAGATATTCTGTTGGCAGTGAAGATCCCGTCAAAAGGGGAAAAAAAGAGTAAACGAGAAGTCCTACCTAGGTAAGAGGCCAGCCAGTGGTTATCCGGGTATCGAGAGTCCTGCATCCTGATTTACAACCGGAACTACTCCTGCACGACTGCCCCCCCACCACACCCCAGCTTTACCCATGTTTGTGGCTTCACCCAGCAGTATTTGCGCAGGTAGTAGTTGCACTAGCAGTATTTGCGCAGGTAGAGTAGTAGTAGTAGCAGTAGTAGTAGTAAATAGTAGTAGTAGCAGTAGTAGTAGCAGTAGAGTAGCAGTAGCAGTAGCAGCAGCAGCAGCAACAGCAGCAGCAGCAGCAGCAGCAGCAGCAGCAGCAGCAGCAGCAGCAGCAGTAGTAGTATAGTAGTAGTAGTAGTAGTAGTAGTAGTAGAGAGCAGCAGCAGC
>CM054142.1:25001998-25071998 GCA_028751875.1 Rapana venosa | reverse complement strand
GCACACTGTCTAGACTTTGTATTTTTTTAAGTAGATAATCTGCAGCAGAAAAATAAACTTCTTGTCCGTATATTAATTTTGAACGTACCAAGGACAGAGCCAGATGTATCAGAGTCGTAGTGTCTTGACTCCATGCCTGAGAACTTATTATCTTTAGAAAATTAAGTCTTTTCCTAGCTTCAGTTATCATTTGGTTGATGTGCATCTTCCAATTCAACTTTCTAGTTAAAAATACACCTAAGAATTCTAAGTTAATGAAATGCATACATTCAAAGATTATAGAAAAACATTATCAACAGTTTCCTTGACCACGGAAATTAGAAATTCTAATACATAAACTGAGATTAAATGCATGGAATACTAAATATTCAAAAAATGTAACATGTTGTTGTTCTATTCCACTTTCAGTCCACCATTTGTTGTTTGATTGCCCAATTCTTCTTGACATGTATAAAAGGAGAGGTTTAGATATTCATAAGAAATATGCCACTAGTCAAGAAGTTTTATATGACTCTCAGCAATTCATAGTGTCAGTTGCTGAAGTCATATATTCTTCACCTGTAAAACCTTTATTGTAATTATATATATATTATATTTATATACTTATGTGTGTGTGGATGTGGGTGCGTGTAGGGGAGAGAAAGAGAGAGAGAGATGCGGTGTGTAATAATAGGTACTTTTGTATGAATGCGGATGTGTCTAAATCACCATGTAGTGAATAGACATTAAACAAAACAACACACATACAAACACACACACACGCACACACACACACACCACAACACACACACACACACACACACACACACACACACACACCGCCGCACACACACACACACACACACACACACACACAAGGCACAAACATTAGCGCGCGCACACACACGCGCGCGCGCGCGCGCGCATCCTCGATGCATACCGCCATAATTCTTTAATGCTGGCCTGATTCACGGCACTGGCTCCTGTTTCCATATGGCACGCACTGGCATGACCCAGCGTAGGGCACAGCTGGCCTGTCGTCAGACACAGCTACTAACCAGCCACACACACACACGCGCGCACGCACACACACACACACACTCACACACACACACACACACACACACACACCAACCTGATCATCAGTGTAAAATAGCCTTCAACACAAGGCAGGACACTTACTTCTGAGTCGTACAGAGTATATAAATTTGATCAAATAAAATACGTGAAAATGTTGTTGTCTTTAAACCCAGTAAACAAAGAAACACAAAAATCTACGTGAAAATAAAATCCTTAAAAACAAGTAAGCACACAATAATAACAAACAAACAATCAAACAAATCCTGATGTTTCGGCAACACTTTCATACCGTGGACATATTCTTCTTCATGGGCATTCCCTGTTCAATGTAGTACCTTTTGCGGCAACACTAACCAGATCAAAAGAACTTTATTGGGCCCTAAATAGTCAGTGATCCATGCAGCTGGGAACGGCGCGCGCCAGAAGCTTGCTTTTGCAGGATAAGACAGGGATCAATGGTGTGAAACTGGGCATGCGATTTTGCTGGCACTGGGAGACAGAAGCTGTGGAAGCGTGTACTATGTTAGGAGTGATATGCACTGGATTTAGTGTGATTTGCAAGAATTCATTATGTCAGGATTTCATGTATCAAGTTGCTTGGTTTTTTTAGAGGTTCTGTTTGTTTGTTTTTTGTTTGTTTGTTTAGATATTAATTTTTCGTTTTTATTATGTTTGGTTTTACTAAACAAAACCTTGGGGAGAGGGGAGGGGGGGATTCTAGCTTCAGTGTGGAATTCCATTTCAGGAGTGACTGTGAGTAATGATAATAACATCTACAGATGATATTCTGGATGAAGCAGCGATATTTGGCCATTCCGCAAATATGCCATAGTTCACATTCAGTGGCCCTGGTTCTTGATGAATTAGTGCACAATGACCCAGAATCTGTGATTAATTCAATGACTCAGCAATAACGAACTTGCTACCAGCTCATGTTTAGGTTAACAAAAACCAGCGAACTAGCAACGCACACTTGTTTGAAAACAGACGAGTAAGCCAGTTAGGTATCAGGCCACCGATCGATCGATCGATGAGCTTACGTCGTTTTTATTTATTAACACGTCCTTCTGTGCATGTTCAAGGTCGCCCTGGGTAAACTGTCCATATGATGTATCGCCACTACATAAGAAAGGTTTCCGGAAGGGCCGTGGTTATTCATCCAATCAGAGACAACGACACAATACCAGCCAAACCCGGACTTCGCGGCATTCTACTTCCTTCTCAAGAGTCGTCTGCATCGGACGCGATCATGGCGAGTGGAGAACCAACTGAGGATATTTTGGAAAAAATTCGTGAAACAGTAGACCATGAAGGACATGGCGAATCCTTTGTCTTCGTAGTTTTTGGTGCTTCGGTGAGTGCATTTGTTGTGCTTGGGTTTTTTTCTCGTTGTTCTTGTGATTGTTGGAGTGTTGCTAAGTTCGCTTTGAGTGTGAACGAGGCAGTGACTGTGCGATTTGTCGTTGAAAGCGCACTGCCCGTGTGTTCTTCAGATTTAGAAAGTATAATCCAATAACATAGAACAGGGCACACTGCATTACACTTAGTGCAAGTCGTGTATGTTAGCTATTGAGTATTGACAAACTTAATACATTGCGCCTTGACATTCTTCCCGTTCACAATCCTCTCTCCAAGTCTCTCTCTCTCTCTCTCTCTCTCTCTCTCTCTCTCTCTCTCTCTCTCTCTCTCTCTCTCTCTCTCTTTTCTTTCGTGCACGCTCGCACACACACACACACACACACGTGCACACACATACACACACGAACGCACACACACACGAGTGTGTACGCACACACACACAAACGTGCGTGCACACACACACACACACACACACACACACACACATACAAACGTGTATACATACACACTCACGTCCCCTTCCACCTGTTCCACACACCTATACACCACACACACACACACACACACACACACACACACACACACACACATCACACACACACACACACACACACACATTCACACACACACCAAGCATAAGCACACACACACACACACACAGTGAACACACACACACACACACACACACACACACACACATACTGATTATGCTGTGTGTTTTAGGTTCCTGCAGATGAACACATGCAGATAAGATGCCTGATCATTTAAAAGTGAATCTGCAATTTTCACTACACTCTAGATAAAAAATAAATTTTTGCTTTATACTTTTGTTTTTCAGTTAATAATTTTTGTTTAAATGCCTTCTTTTTTTTTGGAAGGGGGTCACCATTCAATGTTTCATTTAATACAGTCATGAGTGTGTCATTTTTAATTGACATTATGTTGTCATATTTAAAAACAAGATCCTACATTGTTTCAAATCATAACAGCATAAAAAGTGTATTAAATGTATGTTCATTCAATATTTTTTTTAAAAAATTAATTCTGAATGTGATCGTAGAATCAAAGGAGGTACATACACTTTTTTGCTGTCTGAAATTAATTATGATCAAAGGAGAAATGTAGAACACCTGGGCATGTGTACTGGCTTCAGTTAATTATAGACCTAGATGTACCAGTGTATTACTATTATATTCAAATCTTCTTTTTTTTGTGATGGGCTTCACAGGAGGTAAGCCTATTTTTCAATATTATAGTGGGGAAAATCAATACTTTTTACTGTTTGAGATCAGCTAGGTGATGCACGTATTTTCATTGTCATTTTTGTGCCCTGCCTTTATCCTCATGCACTTAGTCAAGTTAGTGACTTGATCAAGTTGATGTTACTATCATATTCACTACTTCATTGCCCCATGATAGACATTCAGAATTTAAGTGTTAAACATTTTGATGCACCTATAAAAGTATCTCAGGACACTAGGACAGAAAAAGCTATTATTGCTGTGGTGGTATAAACTTCTCTTACACTGTCTTCAAATGAAACTTGTTCAAGACACAAATTGATGTGACTTTAATAAAGACTCATGATGAGCAAGATTCAGTTTCTATACAAATTCACTGTGTCTCTTTGTTAGATTTATCACCTTCTCCTTAGGACCAAAGTCCTCTGCACAAATCAAATAGCTGTCAGTAAGTCACAGTGGGTGCTGCAGCAAAGGGGTTAATACTATACATTTTTATAGATTAGTAACTGACAAACTGTTCTCTTGTCCTTCTAACTTGCTGGGTGTGAAGTTTTTGGTGTTTTGAGGGCTGAATATTGATAAATAGCACATAAAAAATCAACTTTGGTTGAGTTTGTAGACTTTAGACTGTTTTTGTGTTTAGTACTGGATATTTAACTTTTAAGTGACTTTTTTCATTTTTAACTCGTTTATATTATATTATGCAACATAAAATTTTCAAAAGAGAGTCAGTTTGTGTTCTCATCTCGACTCATTGCCTATCTCTCAGTCTCTGTATCATAATATTAATCAGGATTGTGTGTGTTGTGTTGTGATATGATGATGATGATTTTGCATTCACATCCATGGATGAAGTAGCATTTGACAATACACGTATAAAGAGCTGCTTGCAGTACATGAGTGTTATTGTTAATTTCTTAAATTTTAGATGCCTTAAAAGTTAAAATTCTTCTGGGGGGAAGTGGTAATAGTAGATTTGTCAGGGGGTAAATTATAAACAAAGAAATTGATTCTAAATCACTGTTTAGTGTTTATGGTACCTTTGTAGTACAGTCATTGTCTCTAGAGACAGAAGACCCTAGTATTAGTAGTAGTAGTAACCAGTAGTAGTGGTACTAGTACTTAGTACTGGTAGTAGTTGTATTTGTAGTAAGTTAGTTACAAAGTACTATTAGTAAGTAGTTGTACTAGTAGTACAGTAGTTGTAATTAAGTAAGTAGTTGTAGTGCTTATTAAGTATTATGACTAGTGATAATGGTAGATGATATTAGATTTATGCCATAGGGATGGTGCTAAGTTGTTGACTTTTCTTAGGACAAAAAGCAATAACTTTATTTATTTATTTAATTATTAAGTTGTTTATTTATTTATACCACTTTAAGTCACGAGATATCTCTGCGTGAAAGATGAGGAAGAATGTTATACGACCTTTGAAAAAATGCTACTTTTGCTGGTAAAACACAAGAACAAAATCTTGTTAGATTTTTTTTATTAAGCATGGCTATAATACTAATACTGTAATAGTGTAAATTTATTTTTTGCCTGAACTTGACCAAAGACACTGTTCACTAAGATTTTTTGTTCCAGTTGTAGTAAACATGCATGAATCCTAGGCCCATGTGGTGTTTTAATCACTTTCAATTTTTATCAGAGCAAGTCCCAACTGTTCTTCATTTATTTCCATTTGTTCTTTTTTTTATTTTGTTTCTTTATTTTGTTGTCATTTAATAAAAAATAAAACAAAATAAAAAGTATGGTGATTAATGAAACTGGGATAAAACTGTGTTATTGTTCCAGTGAATTGAAGAACTTTAGAAACTTAGAAAGCTTGTTTAGTTTGGTTTCTAAAGTTCATTCCATGCTGACGATGCTGTTCAAAAGAAGCGCAGTCATCATGAATGTAATCTTTAGACACTGTTACTAGTGATAGATAACAACACTACAAAGCAAGTACAGTATCAAGGGCCTTCAACTTCCAAGCATGGCCCATGCAAATAAGGCTATGCAGCAACAGCCTTGGTGAACACACATAGAGCATGCGTTTATACACACGCTAGTCAAGATCATGAATACATGTATTATATATATCACTATTATCAGATCATAAAATGTATTGGAGCATGAGTTTTACATGTGATACATCATGTTCAGTCAAGATTCAAGAACAAACTCTTTCCAGCAGTCCCATTTATTTCCTTCGACAAGGTCATAGTAACTTATCAAGGACCAGGGGATCAGGATAGCATAGTGGTTAGAGCGTTGCACTCATGATCTGATAGCCCACGATCCAGGCACCTCTGAGGTACCCGTTCAAGGGGATTTTTTGCCCTGGAGTTGACACTGAACAAACATGTAGCCAAGAGACAGGGTTTGTTTTTTTCAGATTGTGAGATTATTTAAAGAAAAGATGAAGGCAGATGAGCATAGTAGCAAGAGCTTTATACAGGTCTATAATCTTATGGTAAGTGAGGGCACAGGTTGAGGTTTGAGTCTCTACTGGTTAGTCCATTCAAGGAAATTTTTTACCCTTGGAGCTGGAGTTAACTTTGGCACTGATTCCACTTCCCCCGGAATTGTTCAAATTTGTCTAGAAATTCGGGTCATGTGGGGTTTAAAAATAAAAAAGTAGGCCAGATAATGGTCAGTGGGATAGATGACAGAAAATTTCCGCGCATACCCTGCTACCTAGAGGCTAAGAGAGAGATTGTTCAACATGCTCATGAGTATAGATAACTGATAATGCACTACATGGAAAAATTCAGTGCAGTACCCCATTGACTCCTCACAGGGAGAAGTCAGGTCAAAGAAAAGATGTGCTATATTTTTGCCTCTTTCCAAGCAAGGGCTTTGGTACTATGATGTTAGTTTATAATATCTTTGAACCAGCAATGTATACATTTAGCAGAGTCCTAGTACCCTTCTCATTAAAATTGAATTTCAAGCACAATTTTTATATCTCAAGTTGACAGTTGTTAGATCAGGTGACTTTTTGGTTTTTTCCCCCGTTTTTTGCAATTAGCCTTAGACAAGAAGAGAAAGCAGCTCTGGGGAGTGGTGATGATCAAGATACAATAGCAATATTGACAGTGGATCAAAAGTTGACTTTAGATTATATTTATTCATAATACTTGACATCTTCTGTCTAATGTTTCTCAGGTGGAATGGGCTAGGAAACCAAATTAATTCAAACATTTTGTTTCTGAGTCAATGTTTATAGACAACCAACAATGGAGGTCATATACAATCAGGACTGACACAATGTTGTATCATTCAGTGACAGTTTATTTGAGTGTAGGATAAAGGCATTCCTTGTTCTCTGGGCAAGGAGTCGATCTGTGTTCAGCCCATGACTCTTTTCTTTTTTTTAAAAATTCATTCCTATCCTATCCAGTTCCTGTTTGTGTGTCTTCAATTTTACGTCTGTTCACTTAAATGATATTAGTCATTTGATATTGTGTGAGGGCAAACTCAAATTAAAAATAAACAGTGAATTATAGTTTTGTGCCTATTAAGTTTCAGTAAAACTGATATGATAGGTCAGTGAGGCATAAGTTAGTCACTCACAGACTGGAGCCAAACTCCAACTAAGTTCAGTGTCTTGAAAGTTTATTAAAGAGACATTTATAGAGTGAGTGACAGCTGATACTATGACACACTGATATTATATTAGGGGTAGGAATCCATCTATGACATTGAACATGAAGTGAGGAACCCAGTACAGTACAAGCAATGAAGTACAAAAGAAATGGGAAAAGAAATTAGGCATAGAAAACCATGGAATTCTGAAAGGGGGAGGGGGGGACATACAGTATTTTCATCATGGTTTATGCAAGCCCCTAAGCATAACAATTAAAAAAAAAAATTAGATTGCTGTGATTGTCCCAATTCATTTCGGTTTGCAGAGACTTCATAAGTTCTGCACTCACTCCTTCCATTCATACACGATTGTATGAGTGATGATTATATTATAAATATTGTGGCAGCGGCAGCTGGTCATTTGGGTAAATGATCAAAACAGCACCAGAATTGTGGGCAAAGCAGTCCATGGTTAGGGAGCTATTGATCCTTTCAGGGGCAGAGTACTTGCATTATTGTTCATCAGAATGCATTCCTTGGCCTGTGCTCAGCTGTAACAGCTGCTTGCTGAGACTGTAAATGGTGCTATTCAGCAGATGTATATCATAATACGATCAGAGGCATTGATTAGTTCTTCAGGGGAATATTATCACTTGTCTGACTCCAAAAGCTGCTGTCATCAGCATTCCCTTAGCTGTTTGCATGATAATTTAGCTGAATTGAAAGAGAATTAACACAGGGAAAGAATGTATATCTGTTGTCATAAACACAGGCAGCAGTTTTGGATATTGGAGAGTTATTTTTGTTTTGATTAATTAGATGCATTCTGTTTGCCATGCAGTTGTGCTTGTAAACGCATCTGTGCATACACAATCTATTCTGTACTCATGCGTGTTTGTGAGCACAAGTGCACATGCATGCACGTACACACGCATGCACTCATACACACATGCATACACACACTCGTAGACTCTCACACACACACGTATACACTCACAAACACACAAATATACACTCACTCACACACACACACACACACACACACACACACACACACACACACACACACACACACACACACCACACACCACTATATTATATAGTATACATGATATATCTTGCTCACAAATGATCACCCTGAAGGGGACTATACCTGGTTCTAGCCAACACAGGAATGTGGTCTTGAGATCAGGTAAACATTACAATGCCCTTTTTAATCTTGAACTATGTGATGTTTAGGGAAATTTGACACATAGGCAGACTTTGTTTTTATTTGAACAGTAAGATCACGATAGGCATAGATTACAAACTGAACACCTGGAGCCTTATTTGAAATATTTTTAATTCCTTAACTGTGTTGATTCATGGATATTTATATCTTGTCAGATTTTAAAATATTGTAGAAATAAGATATTGTTTTGATCTTGATTAATTAGTTAATTTTTAGTTTTAGTCAAATGGCACTTGTCATAACATGTGTTTTTTAAGTCAGTCTGCTTTGTTGTTAATAATAAATTATCTCTAGATCCTGCAGATTTGCCAGCTACAAAATCTGTTTGCTCTACAAAACTGTTATGAAGTAATCAGATTAAGTAGATCATTTAAACACTGCATTCCATATCACTGTGTCTGTGATTATTTCTGTGATGCACTGATTGTCAGCAATCAATTATCATGATGTTAAGTAGATCATACTGTTTATTTTCTGACATGAAATATCTTTGCATGAGTGTGTGTGTGTGTGTATGTGCGAGCGTGCATGCGTGTGTGTCGTGTGTGGTTGTTGCTGTTGTTGTTGTTGTTGCTGCTGCTGCTTATTTTCCAACATGTATATCAAATAAATATATTTTTACATGGGTGTGTGGGTGGGTGTGGCCACTGTAGGTTTGTGTATTTTCTGAAAAGATACTTTTTGATTCTGTACAGGGTGACTTGGCAAAGAAAAAGATCTACCCAACTTTATGGTAAGTCTGAAACACAAGCACAACATTCAACTTTTTGACATGTAAACTGGGGGGTTTTTAATACTAGTAACAATGTTTGACAAATCCTGGTCCCAACAAAAACATACTTTTGAGTCAGTTACTTACAAGCACAGCATGAATGTCAGTAGAACTTCATTACCAAGCTGAGGCTTCACAACAAGACAACTGAAGCTGATTTCTAAAGAGACTAAGCAGCAGTATCAGGACAGTATTCAGCACAACCCTAGCTGCGACATCAAACTTTGAAATGTGCTTCAACGCAATGTCAACACACCAGTGTCCGTGGGCAATCCAAACCCACCGCCAAGGCAAACATGGCTAAAGTTGCATTATTCACAAGCGTGCCACAGTAAAAAGCTCTAGTGTTTTACAGCTGTTGGTCCTACATAAAAAGGGGATGTATACTATTAATTCATGGGGATGATGAAACCAGTTTTGTTGGGGTTTTTTAAAGGGAAGAAATATTATTAATGCTGTGGACTGGGATAAGAGATTGTTGAACATTAACATTATGTGAAAAGTGTGAATGTATGTGTGCTAGTGTGTGTGTGTGTGTGTGTGTGAGAGAGAGAGAGAGAATGTGAGTGTGTGTGCGTGCATGCCAGTGAGTGTGTATGTGTTTTGTCTGTATGTCTTTGAGAACCATTATAATATACATGTAATGCATGTGAAGCTTAGCACATTTCTCTGTTTGATTTATGATTTGTACACTGTATGTACTCAAAGCTTAGTCTGAAAAAATGCCTGATTCAGGATATAAGTTTAAGTATGAGAGAGTGGTTGAGATACTTGACTGACAGTGATAGCTAATTTCGTGTAAATTTAATATAATTCTTGTCAGTGGTTTTTAATGACCATGTGCCTGTTACTAGTTAAAAAAAAAAATTTAAGTAGTATCACTGTTTTTTTAAAAATGATATTTTACTCTGTAAATCAGTAAATACTTTTCATTAGGTGAACAAAAATCATATTTTAACTTGATTTTATTTTCAGTTGAACAACTTTGTTTATCAGAATGAATTAATGGCATTATTCATTGTAATAATGTCACTGTGACCAGTTGCCAAGAGTTGGAGGAAGAGGAAGTAAAACAGAGTGGGAGGGAGAAAGAGAATGTGAATACTGTAGTACATACAGGACTTGTAACTTGATACAAGTATTTGTAGAACTTTTCATGCATTACATCTGTTGATTTGTTTTTCTCTTACTCTTAGTCTTAGGATGGTGATGAGTACTTACGTACTTACTACTAGCACAGTAGTATTTGCTATGGTCAAGTATTACTATTAGTTACAGTATGTGTGTGTGTGGTGGGGGGAGGTATGCATGCATGTGTGTGTGTGTGTTAAAATTATGCAATTTATTGAGAGCAAAAGATTGTGCGTACACATACACATGCTGGCACTCATGCACACCCCCCACCCCACCCCACCCCTACACACTCACACACACAACATTATGCTTACACATAATACACACGCTGGCACTCATGCGCGCACGCGCACACACACACACACACACACACGTTTGATCCTACCCAGTCTTCCTAATTTCTGTCTTTTTTTTTTAACATATTTTTTGCATCCATCATCAATTTTTCACCCTGTGTGTGTATTGATAAACTAAATAAATCACAACGATTTGTCCCCCGTGTTTCAGGTGGCTGTTTCGGGATGGGCTGTTGCCTCCCAAGACCTACTTCGTTGGCTATGCCCGCAGCAAACTGTCCATGGAGGACATCAAGAAAAGCGTGGTCCCCTTCATGAAGGTCAGCAGCTCTAAACTGCTCTTGAAACTAGTAGTTTGTTTTGCTCCCCTTTCACTCCACGTGATGGGAGTACAAGTTGGTCAGCTAGTTTGAGACATTGATTTCCATTGAAGAAGTGGTTAACTCAATTGTCTGAGCAGAAAAGGTAGTCTGTTTGCTCTGATGTGCTATGTAGAGATATTTTTCTTTGCTGCTTTCACTCCTCATGGTCAGAGTACTTGGTCAGCTAGTTTGAAATATTAATTTTCATTGAAGGAGTGACTCAGTTGTCTGAAAAGAAAAGCCTTCAAAAGGTAGTCTGTTTGCTCTGATGTGCTATGTAGGGATATTTTTCTTTGCTGCTTTCTCTCCTCATGGTCAGAGTACTTGGTCAGCTAGTTTAAAACATTGATTTTCATTAAAGGAGTGACTCAACTGTCTGAACAGAAAAGGTAGTCTGTTGCTGTGATGTAGAGACTGTTGGTTTGATTGTATTCGAGTCCCAGAGGAGTTATCTGATTTAGGGTCTGTACCATCAACTAACCATCACATTGCAGTGTATGTACAGTCTGTATGTAGTGGTCATCAGTTTTTATTCAAATTTACTCCATCATGGATTATTTCCAACCAGCTTTAAGTGGATTAAAATCCAGGAAGCTGTTTTATAATTATGGTAATACTCTCATTTATTTTGATATTTAGGATTTCTTCTTTTTTATTTTTTTTACTATGTAATTTACTGGTACAGTGGTAGTAGCTTTTACACCTGTAGAGCTCTAAGTAATCTGAAATGAAGAACTTTGTTTATCAACAAAGATGGGACATGAATAAGTCACACAGCTCAAGCCAGTCTCAAACATCACTACTACGACTTCATGAAAGAAAGAAAAACTTCTTTTCATTTGTTTCACTTCAGGTCAAAGCTGGGGAGGAGGAAAAGCTGAAAGAGTTCTTCAAGCTGAATAACTATGTGGCCGGGGCCTACGACAAAACCGACGGCTTCGCCGCGCTGAACAAAGCCATCCTCACCCACGGCAGCTGCAATCGTCTCTTCTACCTGGCCCTGCCCCCATCTGTGTATGAAAGTGTGACACTGAACATCAAAGCTGTCTGCATGGCCACCAAGTGAGTGCTCAGCAATCTGTCTGAGAAGTAATGTTGAACTGAAGTCGGCTCCAGTACTCTTAGTTTTCATATGGTCGCATGAACTGCAAAGGAGAGAAACCTTGTAAGGCTTGTGTACCCTTGGGAGAATACATTTATGTAATCTTAAGCAAATTCATAAGAAATTCAAGTGAAGATTTACCTAACTCTGCCACTGTCAACAGTAAACATGTGGTTTTAACTGGCTCCTTGTCAGAGACCTGTAAGGTAGTCATGAATTGGGGGGTGAACACTTTAAAAACAAAAAAAACAAAAATGTTAGCCGTTGTATTGAGATATCTTTTGTTTTAAATTTCGCTCTTTGGTTCTGTCACCCAGCTTTAAATAGATACCTGCCCTCTGTATTGATGGGGAAAGTAAAGCAGCGAGGGAGAGAAGATGGGTGACAGCCTGAAAATGCTGGTCCCTAGAGAAGCTGAGGCCTCTGACGCCTCACTCCCCAATGACTGTATAATTTATGGGAACAATTACCTTTCACCTTTTGCTCTAGCTGGCTCTCCAGGACTGTGAAGGGGTTGAGAGCTGGGGAGGCTGATCATAAGATGACTGGAAGATGTTTCTTGAGATGTATATGTTCTGATAGTGCAGTTTAGTTACTCAAGACAGGGTCATTGTGAGCACAGTATTCCTTATATGCAACATCACATAGATCTACGTAGCCACTGAGGGTGAAAAAGAAGCAGGAATGATGAGGGTAAAGAGTGTTGTCCCGAATCTGCGTATGCCTAACCGATAAATAACCCTTACCTGGTGTGCAGTGATTTAGTCTTGACTTGAGATTTATGGATTAACACCAACTGCAAATTGGGTCACTTGGATTAACTTTTGCAGAACTACTTGACAACATTGGGAAAATGTTGCCAATTATTGCTTACTTTATTTCAAGAAATCCTAATTACACCGTAGCAGTAATTGATGGGAAAGATATACACTTATGTACAAGATAGTGAACACCGATACCATAGTGTGTAAATAAATGTATATGCCCACAACACTACAAGGTAGTGAATACCAATACCATAGTATGTAAGTAAATGCTTGTGCCCACATCATGGATATTTCTGGTCACATCCACTAAAACAACATTTTGTATCGTGTGACTAGCGGCAAGTGGACCCGCCTGATTGTGGAGAAACCCTTTGGGCGTGACCTGGAGAGCTCCAACAGTCTGTCCTCTCACCTGTCCACCCTCTTCCGGGAAGAGGAGATCTACCGCATTGACCATTACCTGGGCAAAGAGATGGTGCAGAACCTCATGGTGCTCAGGTGAGCTGCTCACTGGATCGTCTGCTCTATGGTCACTGCAGCTTATAAGGTTTTTGTTTTGTTGTTGTTAATCCATACTTTTAATGTAGTGTATGCTTAAGGCTCATAATTTTCATGACCTCAAGCAGAATAGTTAGAAAATTAAAAAGATATGTAAATCATGCCATATTGAAATGACATTGGTCTGGTGTTTGCATGGTGTACACTTTCATGGAATTACTAGACAAAAATCCCTTTATGTGCTTGCATCAGAACAAGAAAGTGTTAATCTTTCCTCACAGCTTAATAGCTACACATTCACAGACAGCTATATACAAATACACACACATGCGTGCGCACGCACACATACACACACACATACACATACACACACACACAACAACACAACACACACACACACACAGTGAACAAACATAAAATCAAACACACACACTCACACGCACATACTGTTTTATGAACAAGTTGAAAACTTACTCTGTTTACTGAATAATTTATCAGCTATGTTGATCTAATCATGCTAACCCTGTAATGCCCTGTGCAGGTTTGGCAACAGAATTTTCTCTCCCATCTGGAACCGGGACAACATTGCCAGTGTTGTCATCAGCTTCAAGGAGCCCTTTGGCACTCAGGGACGAGGGGGATACTTTGACAGTTTTGGAATCATCAGGTTTGCTGCTTTAGTCAGTACCGACTGCTTACCAATCTTTAGAATGGACAGGATGTGTGCTTGTCTAGTGTGTTTGCTAACCATAACATTGTGTACTCCTAAAGTTGATCTGTGAATTATCAAGTTACCATTGTTCTAAAGTTGTAAGTCCATTATTAAGATGTTTTAGCTTGTTCAAAGTCAGTCATAGTTTTGAATCAGAGATGTAGTGTGCTGCACACGCTATATTGTATACTTTTTCCATTTGGAAAATCACATGAAAAATATATAAAAAGTTATCTTTTTAAAAAAAGCGAAAGAAAAGCAAACAGGATTTGCATCAGTTGTAAAAATTGACAAGTATGGGGGAGTCAGTAAGAAATGATACCATTTTGGATCAGAAAATTATTCTGTTTCCAATGGATTTAGTTGTGAATTAATGTTTACCTCTACAAGAAAAAGATGATTTGAGTTGGCACACTGATCAGTCAAGATTAAAGAAGAAAATGTACTATTAAGAGCTCTGAAATATTTTTACCCTTGTGGACAAGTTATTTATATATTGATCTGGGTCATGGGCTGTTCATCTGCCTGCATGTCACTGTTATGGCATCAAAAAGTATGTGGTTAGCTGCTAGCACCATGTTTTGATCACAGACTCCTTGAACCAAAAAATTCAGTTATCACTCTAACTTATGCTGACAAGATGATAATTAATTTTCAAAGTATACTTAAAAACTTGGGCATCTTCTCCACACTGTTGAGGTGATGGGTTTTTTCTGAACAACTTTGATATTGTCACAGATGTTTGTGTGCTGTTGTACATTTATGCTGCTGTCTGTGCAAGTGCGGGCATGTATGCAGGTGTGAGTCATGATTTTCTGAATGATGTGATCACCAAAGAGAGTTTGCTTGGAATTTTCAGGGATGTGATGCAGAACCACCTTCTGCAGATCCTGACTTTGGTTGCCATGGAAAAGCCTCCAACAACAGCCTCTGAAGACATCCGCAATGAGAAGGTCAGGCCAAACTCTTTGACCAGTGTATTTGTTTATATAATCAAAGCTACATGAGACTTTCTTATGGAGGTGTTATGCTTGCTGTTTATGTTTTACCATGTTTGTTTGGTCATAGAAAGAGGAGGGGGGGTGGAAGAGAAGGAGAGGGAGGGGGTCGGGTATTGATGGACATATGGGATGAAGAAGTTAAGGAGTTATATAATTTGTTTTAGGAGATCAACTGAATGCTGTTTTCTTTCTTTCTAGTATTCCTCAGGTTTCACTTTCAGTTTTGGCGGTTATTAGTTGTGCTGCATGATTTTATGTTTTTGTTGTGTCAACTGAAGGTCATCATGGCCGCTAGCAAAGAGAGCGTTGTAGTACTGTAGTCAAGATAAGATGTGTTGAGGAGACTTAATGACAAAGAAATACCTCATCAGCTATTTGTAGATATGTATATGATAAAGACATTATCCATGATCCATCATCTGTATAAGTAGCAAAGAGAAATGGTGCATAATACGAGGGAGTCATTTTTACAATGAAAGAGGAATAGTGAGCGGTAACATTTCTATGTATACATGATACTGTGTGGTGCAGGTGAAGGTGCTGAAGAGCATCAAGCCCCCAGATCACCAGAACATTGTCCTGGGGCAGTACGTGGGCAACCCTCAGGGCCAGGGAGATGAGAAAGTGGGCTATCTGGATGACCCCACTGTCCCCAATGGTAGAGACCTGGCCGGCACTTGTCCTCTGTCTTCTCACTGTTCCTAGTGATAGCAATCTTATGCTTGCTATTTTTCTCATCTATAGTGTATATCTATTACTTGATCTTTTATAGTGTGGGCTTTTGTGTGTGTGTGTGTGCATGTGGTTTGAGGGGTGGGTGGGGGGGGGTTGTTGGTATTGGGGTTTCTTTTTTTTTTTTGCTTTATTTTCCCCTGAAGCACTTTTAAACTATCATCTTGTGCCTAGTGATAGCAGTCTAAAACTTGATCTCCTATTGTCCACTTTATATAGATCTCTGTTGTTATTTTATAGCCTTCTACTAATTTGTTTAACAGTGTGCTTAACTATGTTGTTTAATGTTGGGGTTTTTTGGTTGCTTGTCGTACATAGTGTAAGAGAGCAAGGGATGCCCATCATTGATAATTGATAGATAATTGGTTATCTCATACGAAAATGAAACTTCATGTAGCCTATGGAAAGCCTATCTGGAAACTTGAAATGACTGGGAAAATTATTATGAATGTTAAGACCCATGTCTGTTTTCCATTTAAAAACTGTGATTGCAGATAGAAAAAGATGTCATTGATATTTAGTTAAATGTATAATTGTTTTTATTATTTTGCTTTGCCTGTCTTTAGTAGTTTTAGTAGGGGGTTTTCAAATGGTTACTTGAATATTTTTCTCTTCTTTTGTTTCTTTAAGATTTCATCACCCAAATATTTGTTAAAGTCTGCCATCCTTAACTTGCTGACTGTATCATTTTTCAGATCTTCTCAGCTTAGTCTTTGTCTTTTTGTCCATTTTCAGATTCTGTCACACCCACTTTCGCCACCGCTGTGCTTTTTGTTCAGAACGAGAGATGGGATGGAGTGCCTTTCATTCTCCGCTGCGGGAAAGGTACTCGGGGGTTTCTTTTTCATTGTGTTAATTTGTAGAAAATCACAAAAATATATCTTTTAAAGAATTGGGATGGATCCCATTGATGTTGCTGTCCCGCTATGTGATGAACATCTTGCTTTGATGCTTATAATTTGTTGGGGCATTAATACAAGGAACAACTGAAGAGCTGGCTTTAATCTTAGTGTTTGAATCTGGTTTATAGCAGCAGGGTTTGAATCTCAGCTTTAACCACCGACAAGGTGAAGCCTTGATATGGCCTCTGTGGTCAGCAGGGTTTTAAACAATAGGATTGGTTTGGATTGTGTGTGTGCCTGGCTTTAAACAATAGGATTGGTTTGGATTGTTTGTGTGCCTGGCTTTAAACAATAGGATTGGTTTGGATTGTTTGTATGCCTGGCTTTAAACAATAGGATTGGTTTGGATTGTTTGTGTGCCTGTGTATGAGTAAAATAAGATGCAAGACTTTTTCATTACTGTCGGATTGTGTTTTCTTTAGGGATGTAAAAGAGCATGCTAACATTTGTTGTATTTCTACATAGACGTAACTTTTCGACAGTTATTTCATGGGTTGATTCGTTTTTGGTTTTTTTGTTCTGGAGCTTTGAGGTTCCCAACTGGTTAGATTTTTGCATGTGGAACTGTTTTTGCCCGCCGTGAAGGTAGCCAACTGATGAAGGAACGGTTCTGTCCGCAGCTCTGAACGAGCGCAAGGCCGAGGTGCGACTGCAGTTCCGCGACGTGGCAGGCGACATCTTCCCCTCAGGAGAGGTGAAGCGGAATGAGCTGGTCATCAGGGTACAGCCTGACGAAGCCGTCTACCTGAAGATGATGACCAAGACACCTGGCATGACCTTTGACACCCATGAGACGGAGCTGGACCTGAGTTACAACAGTCGTTACAAGGTGAGTGGTTGGACATGTGTCACTGTGGTTACAGGTGTGTGAACATCAGAGGTTTAGTCTCGGTTGCTAGCAGAATGGATTGGAGTTGTACGTTGTTGGTTCGAATCTTCAGGAATTGGAGATTCTTTTTTTCGTAGTCAGTGGTTCAGATCCTTAGGAATTGAAATTGGAGATTTCTTTCTTTGTCATAGTTGTTGGTTCAAATCCTCAGGAAGTGAAATTGGGAGGGTTTTTTGTAGTTGTTGGTTCAATTCCTCAGGAATTGTCATGGAGATTTTTTTTCACCTGGCTCATGAACAGGATTTTGTGCTGCAATTTTTAAAAACTGAAACAGACAATAGAAGAGCTATGATGGAAAAACATGGACATTTTAATATTACGCTGCAGATATAGAAAATATTGATGCCTTGATAATAACAAAACTCCTTTATCTTAGGCACAATTTTTTTTTCTCCTTTAAGAAGAATGTAAACTGATCTGTAAGTAAAACTCCTCGAGCCCCCAGCTCAGAAATCATGCAGTCTGGTGTTTGTGTGTGTGTTGTGTGTGCAGGACTGCAAGTTGCCAGACGCTTACGAACGTCTGATCCTGGATGTGTTCATGGGATCTCAGATCCACTTTGTGCGGTCAGACGAGCTGTACGAAGCCTGGCGAATCTTCACCCCGCTTCTACACCACATTGAGTTCAACAAACCCAAACCCATCCCTTACAAATATGGCAGGTAAGAGGTCATGTTTGCTTGTTTTGACACAACCCACTGTACCTTTTTAACTTCTGACAGGTGCAGATCGATCGGCTCATGATTTATGCTGAATATGTTGTTGCATAATCATCAGACTAGAAAGGCAGGTATAGCAGGTGAGTGTTTCTTTGTCTTGAGGGTAAAGATCTGCATCTTTTCTGCACAGTTGCTACAGGCAAGCCATTTTTTGTTTGATCAACAGCAGTGACAATACACATGAATGGGAGAGGGACTAGGTAGTTTGCTTTTTGTAAAAAAAAAAATTTTAAACCACAAAAAAAAACCATGATCAAAACTGACCATCACAAATACTTTAAGTGTGGGTTTGTACACTTTGCGACTACATAACCATGTGTTCAGTAACACTGCTGCGGATCTTTTTTGGTTTTACATTCCAAAATCTAAAAAAGAAGACTCCAAGACTTCAGTGCTGAGCTTTCCAAATATTACACATCGTTCATAAAAGTGTTAGTCTCTCCATCCAGGTTGTTGGCTCAGCACTTGCAGATGATACTATAGTGCGATGCGTTGTATACCTGCCTCACACATAGATATGTATTGGGTTAGTTTATCTTCTCCTGTTCCTTCTGCATAGGCAAAATATGGCTTTTATGTCAGTTTTGGTGGACAGGATTTGATGGGTTTTTAAATTTTTCTATGGGTGTCTTATCTGCAGAATCTGTGAGAGATGTTTTGGTTTTTTCTTTGCTCTGCTAAATCTTTTTTTTTTAATTATAAAACCTTGAACCAAAAGATTCCCCTGTGGGGATGCAGGGGGGGGTGGGGGGAGGGGCTGTCAGTATAAATAGCACCCCCACCTGGAAATTCTGTGCTAGGAATTCCTTCTTTTCTATCCTGCTTTGTTTCTGCCTGTTCCTTTTCTTCTTGTCTATTTTTTGCCTTCGTGGTCCACTCTCCTGCCTGTTTTCCAGAAAGACTTAAGTTGTTCGCTCCCATGCTGAAGTTCGATGCGCTGGGGCTGACTTTTTGGGTGCTTAATGGTAGCACTGCGCAGTTTTGCTTATATAGCAGACAACAGTGGTTCCTGTATGAGCTTTTGACAAAGAAGAAGAAGAGACAGTTATGGGGGACCATAGAAAGACAGCGGATACAAAGTCTGCTGGAAAAGGAAAAAAGAACCCACAAAAATCCTGGTCACCAAAGCTAACAAGTCAAGAAAAGGTCATGCAAGGTGTTTCATCTTTGAACACAGAAGCTGGATATGAATTCACAAGAATTTAGCAGACACAACTCATGTCAGTTGAGATGAGAAACACTCTGGTTAAAACTGCTGCATGCCTAATTATCATCTCAACTATGTTGTTCGAGAAGGAATTAGTAACAAGTTTAAAAATCTGCTAAAACCACCAACACTTTGACAGCTGCAAAGGTGAAGCTGCTGATTTGAAAAAACAAAACAGATATTCATATTGCAGTGTTTGGCAAGAATGAATTGCCATTTAAAAATTTTTATCCTTTTTCATTTTTGTTGTTGCTTGGAGTGCTATGCTGTGCAGTGCTGAATTTGATTGCTGTTGTTTATGCGGTGGTGAAGTGCTGTGTCAAAAGTTGTCTTTCTTATCATCATTTATTGCCACATGTAGACTGGTTAGTTCCAACTGGGCATGTGTTAGAAAGCTACCCATGAACAAACATAGTGCTGCATTACATGTATTGGGTAGATTTTGGGGGGGGTTTGCTCCAAGAATTTATAAACTTCATGCTAATCGAAACAGCTGATCAAAGATTTTTTTTTTAATTCAAAACAGATTATGAAAGCTTTGTATATGCAAACTACTTTTAGTTGCTTAAAGACGACTTTGAAAAAGTATCAGTAGCAATCATTTATCTCAGATTTTTGTTTTTTAAGTGACGTGAAGACAAGATGGAAAAATGGAATGGGAGAGTTCGTTCATCTAAAAATCAAAGGAACTGATCAACAGTAAAGAAGAAATTTTGGTGCTGATGCAGTTGCTTATGGAATTGTCTTCAGCTGCAAAAAACCCTCATTTGTGATCTATTGTTTAGTGTGTTCTGCTTGCGGAATGAAATGGTTAACATATGAATAACAGTAATAAAAGAACGCAAACCAACATGAGCTACAGCCTTGATCAAATTGAAAGGCCTTTCATGCACAGAAAATGAACACAATTCCTCCAAGTTTCTGACATTGTTTACTAATCTGTTCCTGCATTTGTGGTGTGGTATTTGTTTTAATGTGTATGTGATTCTAGTCCTTTATGTAGTGGTGGCAGTGAGTGAATTGCTGATGTGTGGTGTACAGATCTATAGGAGCATGTTGTCTGTGAATGTCTCTTTTCTGACCTCTTCAGATTTTCAGAAGAAAGTTGTCATCTTATTTCATGTCCTTGGTAGCAGTGGTAGTGTCTGTGACTTTGATTCACAAACGGCTTGTGACTGTGTATGTCTCATATACTATGTTGGTGCCTGTTTCTTTGTGACTTTGATATTTCTGTGGCTTCTGATGTTGTATATATATATATATCTCTGTGGGATTGTTGTGTGCATGACGCGATACTTGATTTGTGTGTTTCTTTTTCTGTCTGTAACATTGTGTTTTCCATGTCGTGTGATGCAATACATCACTGTCTATAACATTTTGTATTGTATATTACTATCATTCTCAATGACATTGTCATTTCCATACATTTTTTTCATTCCTCTGCTAGAGCTATGAGGTTTACAATAATGAGATTTTGCATATGCGACCATTTTTGCCTACCATGAAGGTAGCCATATTCCAACTTTGGAGATGGTGCCCAAACACAACACCAATGTGCATGCGTTTTTGAAACTTTGTCATCCTTTACTACCAGCAGACAATGGCCTACTCTTCCAAAAGATGGAATAGGTTATAACATGTGCATTAAGTGTCCTGCATTCATTTACACATGGGACCTCTGTTTATTTTATGGTCTCAACGGAAAGACTTTCGGGGGAGTGGAGTTGGTACTGCTATTAACTCAGATCACAAGTGCAAAGCTTTAACCACTTGGCTATCCCTCCCCCATCATTTCCTTGATGCGTGGTGTTTCCACAATATGTTTCACAGAAGCATTGTCAGTTACATAGCCTCCATTGTAGTGTGCGTACCCGTCATGTTTTGTGAGGTGGTCGTGTCCATATCTGGTCATGGATGTAATGTGCCATCACATGGAGTGTTTGTGTATATGTATCAATGTATGTGTGTGTGTGTGTTTGTACACCTGTATTAGTGTAGTATTGTCAAACTTCACTGAAACAGCCTGTGACAAGATATAGACAGCACTGCTGTGGTCATGGAACCTGATATAGAGTTGTCTGTTGCTTTGTCTGCTTCTCTGTAACATTCTGTGATGACTGTGTGTTCATATGTGTCGTCGTTGTTCCAGTCAGTGCTCATCTGTGTCGTGTATGTGTTGTTGTTGTTCCTGTCAGTGTTCGTCTGTGTATGTGTCGTTGTTGTTCCTGTCAGTGTTCGTCTGTGTATGTGTCGTTGTTGTTCCTGTCAGTGTTCGTCTGTGTATGTGTCATTGTTGTTCCTGTCAGTGCTCATCTGTGTACTGTTGTTGTTCCTGTCATTGTTCATCTGTGTAGTGTACGCGTCGTTGTTGTTCCTGTCAGTGACAGTGGTGGGTAGGCAGCCCGGTGTGTAGCAGTCAGTAGTGAAGTGGTGTGTGTGTTCTTGCTGTTTTCAGCCGTGGTCCCAAAGAGTCGGATGACCTGATTGGGTGCAATGACTTCTCCTATACAGGGACCTATCAGTGGGCCCCTCGCCTCCACTGAAGTGTTGGCTTGCTCTCTGCTCTGCTCCCCCCCCCCCCCCTCCCCCCCCCCTCGTTTGTTTCCATCTGTTGTGACTTTTCCTGTAAAAGAAATCCCTGCTCTTGTGTATGGGCGTAGCATTGTTGTGTGTTGGTGTACAATTTTGTTGAAGTTTCTTTCTTTTTATTATACTCTCTCCTTCTTCTTTTTTTTTTGTCTGTAGTGTGTTTTGTACAATTTTCATTGCTAGTTTATGTACGGTATAAAACTGGTAACGTTTTATATTCATGTCTAAGAGAATGTTGACTGTCACTGGTGTTGGTAGCATCAGACTAGCCCTGCAGATCTCTCATGCGGAATCATCCTGGCTTTTTCTCTGGTTTTTTTGGTTGCTTTTCTTGCTTGCGTCTTTTGCCTTTTTTATCACTTCACCTCAGCCATTCCTCCTCCCTGCATGTTTGTGTAAAAATTGTTGTTGCTGTTGTACACCAGTTGCTTCATGGTGTGAGCTTCTTTTTGCTTAGCAGTTTACCGAGTGGTCAATAGAAAATTTGTGTGACTGAATAGGTTTGTGAGCAGATTGCGACTAAAATATGTGTGCTTCTTGGTTGTAAATTTCCATTTACATGAGATGTGTTTGTAACTGTTTTCAAAAGAAATCTGAAACATATCGGAGCTAGCAGCAAATCTGTTAACATTCTAGTTTCCTTGTATTCTGAACGAAAGAGTATTTTTTTGTTCTATTAAATACTATGCACTGTCGTAGAGTATACATACTTCATGTAAAATTAACGAAAAACCAACTGTATTTAACACCCTCTCCCCCATGCTCCAGCTCAGGGCTTAAGAGAAGCAGGCAGAGATAGATCTGTAGAAGTGGCTGTTTCACTTTAAGCCATCTGAAGCAGGCAGAGATAGATCTGTAGAAGTGGCTGTTTCACTTTAAGCCATCTGAAGCAGGCAGAGATCTATAGAAGTGGCTGTTTAACTTAAAGCCATCTGAAGCAGATAGATCTGTAGAAGTGGCTGTTTAACTTAAAGCCATCTGAAGCAGATAGAGATAGATCTGTAGAAGTGGCTGTTTAACTTTAAGCCATCTGAAGCAGAGATAGATCTGTAGAAGTGGCTGTTTAACTTTAAGCCATCTGAAGCAGGCAGAGATAGATCTGTAGAAGTGGCTGTTTCACTTTAAGCCATCTGAAGCAGGCAGAGATAGATCTGTAGAAGTGGCTGTTTCACTTTAAGCCATCTGAAGCAGGCAGAGATAGATCTGTAGAAGTGGCTGTTTCACTTTAAGCCATCTGAAGCAGGCAGAGATCTATAGAAGTGGCTGTTTAACTTAAAGCCATCTGAAGCAGATAGATCTGTAGAAGTGGCTGTTTAACTTAAAGCCATCTGAAGCAGGCAGAGATAGATCTGTAGAAGTGGCTGTTTCACTTTAAGCCATCTGAAGCAGAGATAGATCTGTAGAAGTGGCTGTTTCACTTTAAGCCATCTGAAGCAGACAGAGATAGATCTATAGAAGTGGCTGTTTCACTTTAAGCCATCTGAAGCAGGCAGAGATAGATCTGTAGAAGTGGCTGTTTAACTTTAAGCCATCTGAAGCAGATAGATCTGTAGAAGTGGCTGTTTCACTTTAAGCCATCTGAAGCAGGCAGAGATAGATCTGTAGAAGTGGCTGTTTAACTTAAAGCCATCTGAAGCAGGCAGAGATAGATCTGTAGAAGTGGCTGTTTCACTTTAAGCCATCTGAAGCAGAGATAGATCTGTAGAAGTGGCTGTTTCACTTTAAGCCATCTGAAGCAGAGATAGATCTGTAGAAGTGGCTGTTTCACTTTAAGCCATCTGAAGCAGAGATAGATCTGTAGAAGTGGCTGTTTCACTTTAAGCCATCTGAAGCAGACAGAGATAGATCTATAGAAGTGGCTGTTTAACTTTAAGCCATCTGAAGCAGGCAGAGATAGATCTGTAGAAGTGGCTGTTTAACTTTAAGCCATCTGAAGCAGAGATAGATCTGTAGAAGTGGCTGTTTCACTTTAAGCCATCTGAAGCAGACAGAGATAGATCTGTAGAAGTGGCTGTTTAACTTTAAGCCATCTGAAGCAGACAGAGATAGATCTGTAGAAGTGGCTGTTTAACTTTAAGCCATCTGAAGTGATCTGGAAAAGCAGTCTCCACAGTCTATGTGAGCATGTTTTGGTAAGATGGGGCATATCTGTCCATCTCGTTTTGCCTGGGTGATGATCTCCAGATTATTGGACCGCTCTTTTGACTTGAAAGATACATACATAGATTTACAGGCAGCAGTTTGGCTTCGGGGAGGGAGGAGGCGCTCTTTTTTTTCAATATCAATGTCATAAGTCAAGACATTCTTTTGTAATCTCCATGTATGCTTTAACAAGGTAAAGCAGAATTGCTATATTGAAGAACTGAATCATTTGTTTCTGTGCATAATCCAGCTTTTTTTTTTCTCTTTTAGATTTCTCTGTAGGTGTAGTTTTTCATTTTGGTGAGGTTTTGCAGCATCCTACAGGTTTCCCTTTGCATATGTGTGTAGTTAGCATTCACAGTCGTGGAGAAAGCAAGGGGAAGGAGGGAGGGGGGAGGGGGGTAGAAAATTGCTAATGTGGCTGAGAAAGCTTTGCAGAATCCATGTGTTTAGAAGACCATCTCATGCTTTAGTCCCCTTCCTGCTTGATACACATGTCGCTGTCTTGTTCAGATACCTGTTAACCCCTTTTTATGTGTATTTTTCTTTCATTTACTGTTTAAATTTGATACCTTACTTTGTTGTTTGTATCAACTGTTATTGGTATGTTAAGAACTATCATGATAGCACTGCTGTTCAAAGTGAGAAAAGCTACACTGCTTGAGAAAGTAATAATATATAACTACAGCAGTAAAAAGCAGAATTTATTTTGCACCTAACTTGCAAAAGTCTGAATATTATATATATATTTAAGCTACACATAAAGGTCCATGCAAGTCATACACACACACACACATATATATATATATATATATATATATGCATTATTGTATGCAAAGCAAAAACTGCATCAAAATCACCTTTAAGATCTACCCCAAAATCATTTCTTGCATCGAGACCTCCTTTAAATCTACCCCTAATTGTTTGTTGCCTCAAAACTGCCATGAAAAGCTGTCTGTTTGGCTTCTTGCACATTGTTATTCATTTTGTTAACTGGCCATTAATATCATCAAGATTTCATCCATCAAGAGTTCTACTTTTTATGCCATGCTCAGGAATGGATTCGCAGGGTGCATAATTTGACCTATGTTCTGATTCAGTTGTTTCCCGTTATTTTGAACATTTGAAACAAAAATGTTCAACTTTTCTTTTGTGCTTGTTAAAGTGGGTTTATAATTTCACAGCATTTTATTTACTTTTTTTTATTTAGAAATTAAAATCTTTGATTTAGGCCATGATATAAATGGGTTTCATTTGTTTATTTGATTTCATTCATATATCTTTTATGTAGAATTCACAAGATTGAGTTATGATTATTTTCATTATTATTATTGCTTTTTAACACAGTACTATGAGTATAGAACATAAATCTATGCAGTTTGTCACACTCATCTGGGTTTTACACACACCTGAGCACTTACACACACACACACACACACACACACACACACACTATGCACTCACAACTATATATGCTTATGCATGTACACATACATCCATACACATTTTCTCGCCCTCTCTCTCCCCTTTCACCTCTTGCCTGCTTATTATGCTTTATACTAGGTATAGACCACAGAGAACCAAGTTTTTACACAAGTCTTTCATTGGCTGTGATCGCAAGTTGATTTGTTCGAGTTTGTAAGTTTTCACCCAGTTCTGTGATAGAAGTGATAATCATCCTAAGAAGTTGGGGTCAGGGCATCTTTCAAATACTTCTTTACTTCACCAAAATATCAATGCTTTAACAAAAAAATTACCTTACATATCTCATAGTCGTCTCCACCATAGAGGTGGTGCCATGGATGACTTGACATCCAGCCCTCTCCATCTCTCTCTCTGTCTTCCTTCCTTCTTTCCTCGTCTCTCGCAGTGCTTCCTTCCTTCGCTCAGCCTCAAGCCTGTCCAGTCTGAGCTGTTGTCCTCCTCCTCCTCCCATCTCCTTCTCTGTCTTCCTTTTGTTCTCCCTCCTTGCACTGTGCCTTGCAAGACTGTCTTGGCAAGCCCTTTTTGACGCAAGATGTACAGTGGTATGGGCATGTCTCATGATTACATGTTCAGATGAGTAGTAAAAATGCTAGTTTTCCTATATAAAAATTATGTAAAAGTTTTGTGCATCTATACACTGTTATGCCATAAATATGCAACCATGTTGTTGACTGTAAACTAAGGCTTTTTTTACTTCCACCTTACTAAATTCCATTTCATATATATATATAGATATTGATCAAGGTCAAGAATGTGATTTGTTATGGTTTCTTCTTCTTTCCTGTTTTTCAGGATATCATATGTTTTAAAAACCAAACTGTCCCCCCAGCCCATCTCATCTCTTTGTCTAAAGAGAAAATATTTTCTTATTCTGAAAACTGAACTGTGTCTATGCATATCTCTTGTTTAAATTTGAAATAAATGATGAAAATTGAGAATGTATGCATGTGTTTTTTCTTTGTGTTTTCTGTTCGTACCTGTTCTTTAAAATGCACATTTAATGCTATATGGGTACACTTGCGAATGAATGCATGTGTGTATGCTTGTGTGTGCACTAATGCATGTAAACACACACACACACATGCATGAATGTGCATGTACACACATGTATGCTTGCACATAAGTATACACACATGCACTCAAAAGTGCAGGGACACACATGCACACATACACACACAGACACACACAAAACCTAGGCACATACATGTGCTCACACATGCATACACACACTCAAACACACACACATACACACACATTCACACACACACACACACACACACACTCACACATATACACTTTCCGTCTAAAATCACTAAATGTGAATAGACGTTAAACTGAAGATATCACATATGAAGAGAGAACTTTCATTCTATGCTTGGCTGGGTAGCCTCATTTAAAAAAAAGAAGGGTTTTTTTGATAGAATGTTCTGTGTGTGTTTGCACGCATGACCTCAGTTTATAGTCTCTTTCAGGGAAGTGGAATCAGCTCTAATGTTAACTCCAGGGGGAAATCCCCACGAACGGGTATCTTGATGGTGGCTTGAACCTGAGCCGCCAGATCGCGAATGCAACATTCTGTGTGTGTGTGTGTGTGTTTTATTTATTCTATTCTTTTATATCGAGGATAATGGAATTAGCACTCATGTGCTTTTTTACATCCAGTCCCCGTGTGTATGCGGTTTTGTAAAATCTGTCATCTGTTCCCACCGGCACACAATGGCCTACTCTTCTGAAAAGCAGAACAGGATTTAACGTGTGCACAAGATGTTCTGCATGCGTTTGAACACGGGGCCTCGGTTTATAGTCTCATGTGAAGTGTCTGTGTCTGTGTGTGTGTGTGTGTGTGTGTGTGTATCTCTGTCTGTCTGTATTTGTGTCTGTCTGTCAGTATTTGTGTGTGTGTGTGTGTATCTGTCTGTCTGTATTTGTGTCTGTCTGTCTCTGTGTGTGTGCAAACTATGTGTGTATGTGTGTCCTTTTTTTTTCTTTCAAGAGGAAATGATGTACACATTAAATCATCTCGTACCAAAATAACTGAACAGCAGCTGCAAGAGGTAGCCACACGTTGCCGAAAAGAAAATCTTTAAAGCACACGTTGTGTTGAAGTGGAGACAAAATGCCTAGAGGTGTAATGGTTATTTATGTGGAAGTAAGAATGAACAGTGCTGAGACTGAGAGGCATCACTTCAGCAACCATGCATAATGATTCAAAGGGATCTCGTGTATGTAACAGCTGCAATACAGATGAAAATATAGTACTGGTATTGCGGGCTGTCAAGTGTCGACAGAACAAAAGGGAAGCAGCGTACTTCACCGCCCGCCCCCCTCCTTCCTTACCCTAAACAAAAAGAGAAACTGTCATATTCTCCCTCCCCTCCTCTCAATTCCTTCACACACTGACTCCCTTTTCATTTTCATACACTTAAATCATTACAGTCAAAAAAAGATGTCATACAAAAATTACATTGCTAGAAGGTGTGTTGTTGGTGGGTTTTTAATTTTTTTTTGTAATTCTATAATGTGGCTTTGGGATGGTGGTGGTGTGAGTATGTGTGTGGAAATCTGTGTGTTAATCTATATATATATATGGTGGTGGTGTGAGTATGTGTGTGGAAATCTGTGTGTTAATATATATATATATATATATGTGTGTGTGATGGTTTAACTGATTGAGTAAAGACTTTAATCACTGGATACTTTCTTTACACCTTTGGGATATATGTATGTATATTAGTTTAACTGATTTAGTAAAGGCTTTAATCACCGGATACTTTCTCTACACCTTTGGGATATATATATGATAGTTTAACTGATTTAGTAAAGGCTTTAATCACCGGATACTGATTTAGTAAAGGCTTTAATCACCGGATACTGATTTAGTAAAGGCTTTAATCACCAGATACTTTCTCTACACCTTTGGGATATATAGATAGATAGATAGATAAATAGATAGATAGATAGATAGATATATTTGATAGTTTAACTGATTTATCAAAGGCTTTAGTCACCGGATACTTTCTCTACACCTTTGGGAGATATATATGTATATTTGATAGTTTAACTGATTTAGTAAAGGCTTTAATCACCAGATACTGATTTAGTAAAGGCTTTAATCACCGGATATTTTCTCTACACCTTTGGGAGAGAGAGAGAGAGATATATATATATATATATATATATATATATATATTTGATAGTTTAACTGATTCAGTAAAGGCTTTAATCACCGGACACTTTCTCTACATCTTTAGGAAATAGTAGCTTTCCCTGAACGTTCATTCACAGCCACAAAGAAAAGAACTGAAAACTTTCAGCTGTTTAGTTTGTTTCCTGACAAGCTGTTGGAATAATATAAATTCGGAAACCTTTTGACATTTTTTGAGTGGCACTGATCTGAGACAGTGGTACATGACATAAAAGGTAAAGGTGTCCCATAACCTATAAGGTTGTAGGGGAGCGAGGGGTCAGAGACCTCACTTCTCTAGGGGCCAGCATATTGAGGGCGACGCCCATCTCCTCTCCCTCGTTGCTTTGCCTTCCCTGACCCTAAAGAGGCAGATACCCATTTACAGCTGGGTGAATTGGGGGACTGTACTGAAGCCGAGGCGCACAAACAGTCGGTCACCCATCCAAGTGGTAATCACACTCGATGCTGCTTAACTTGCTGGGGGAAAGCGAGTGCTCTGACCACTGAGCTATGTCACGTCCCGTACATGACATACAAACTGATTTGTGTGTGCCATGATCATGCATGCATATGCTCTGTCAATGAGTTAGGTATTTAGTTCTTTACTTTGTGGCTGTTCAGTATTGTGTCATTTTTTTGTGTTCCTATTTATAGTATATATGCCTAAAAATATATATATATTTAATGTGTTCTATATATCCTATATTCTTTACAATGCATACAAACAAAAACATTCATCATATGCTTTTTAAAATAAAAAAATTTAAACACACCCTATACCTACCCACTCTGCAACACACACACACACACACACATTCACATTTGCCTAAATAATTGGGTGGGTTTTTTTTCTGTTTTTCAGCCGCGGACCAAAAGAAAACGACATCATGTGCGACAAATTCAACTTCCGCTACACGGGCACCTACCAGTGGAAGAAACCGGAGTCTAAGATCTAAAGGGGACGGAAGATGAGAGACTGACTATGCACAACGTGGCACAGTGGGGTTCACAGTACTCCAGTAGACTGCAATGCTCACCCACTGCCTTACTGACACCTCTGTCTGGGGTCTTGTGTGTTTGTCAGGGTGGGCGGGTGGTAGGGTTGTGTTTTCAGTGTGTGGGTGGTAGGGTTGTGTTTTCATGAGTGGGGGTGGGGTGGTTTCAGTGTTGGTAGTTTTTTAAGGTGGGTGGGTGGTTAACAGTTGAGTTTAATGTGTGGGTGGTAGGTTGTGTTTTCAAGAGTGGGTGGGTGTAAGAGTTGGTTTTCAATGTGTGGGTGGTAGAGTTGTTTTCAAGAGTGGGTGGGTGGTTAGTGTTGTGTTTCAAGAGTGGGTGGTATAGCTGTGTTTCAAGAATGGGTGGGTGGTAGAGTTGTGTTTCAAGAGTGGGTGGATGGTAGAGTTGTGTTTTAAGAGTGGGTGGGTGGTAGAGTTGTGTTTCAAGAGTGGGTGGATGGTAGAGTTGTGTTTCAAGAGTGGGTGGGTGGTAGAGTTGTGTTTCAAGAGTGGGTGGGTGGGTGGTAGAGTTGTGTTTCAAGAGTGGGTGGGTGGTAGAGTTGTGTTTCAAGAGTGGGTGGGTGGTAAAGTTTGTTTCAAGAGTGGGTGGTAGAGTTGTGTTTCAAGAGTGGTGGGTGGGTGGTAGAGTTGTGTTTCAAGAGTGGGTGGATGGTAGAGTTGTGTTTCAAGAGTGGGTGGGTGGGTAGAGTTGTGTTTCAAGAGTGGGTGGGTGGGTGGTAGAGTTGTGTTTCAAGAGTGGGTGGATGGTAGAGTTGTGTTGAATGGGTACAATTTTTTTTTTCTTCTCTCTGTGGTTACAGTTTGCTTGAAGGTAGTTGTGTGCTAGTAGGGTACCTGAAGTTCCTATACATGTTTGGTTTTTTTAAACTTATATTTTCATCACTCTATCTTTTTGAAAGATTTTGTTCTAAAACTGCTGAGAGCTTTATACAAGGCAAGAGGGGGAATTCTGCACACATAAACAACAAAAATCACCAACAAGCACTCTGTTCTATTTGCATGCACACAGATTTAAAGATGCGGTGATATGCATTTTCTGTTCGGCAGTAAACAAATATATGCACCAGCACAATTACACAAAGACACAGGCACTGTGTAGATACGTCGACATTTCAGAGGGAATGACTCAAAATCTTTGTGAACTGTGCCTTACACAGAGTGTGGGTATATGCATGTATGTATGCGTGTGTGCATGCACACACTTAGCTCAGCCAGTATGTCTGATGCTAAGTTCTGACTTTACCACACACACAAAACAGGAAAGAAAAAAAAAAGCACAATATTGTTTTATTCCTTTCTTCAGCAGCATTTTCATCATTGTTGAAAGTTGTTGACTGGTGTAAATATACACGTCGTTCTCTCCTGTTTTTTGAAGATTATTTTACTAACATGTACATTTCCTGTTCATGTTTTATGTTGAATATCATTTTTCTTGACCAAAAAAAATGTGGTCTTTTGTGGATTGAATACTGTGAATTTTTTTTTTTAATCTATGTTTTATAGTGGATTCAAGAGATGGATTGTTTTCGTAAGCAGCCAGTTTAATGAAGCTTACATCGAATACAGCATCGTACAGATATTCTGGAAGTATCGGGCAAAAGACAAGCTAAAAGCCATGCATGAGGAAATTGCTCTGGGCTGAAATGTTACGTAGTGGAAGAATCATGACAGAGTACACTTTATCTTCTTGTGATTTCGTTTCTGTTGACACTAGTGGTGAACACACAAAGGGAGCAGAGACGAACAGTGTCTTGATCTCATGTTTGTACTGTAGTGTCTTTCTTTGCACACATGTTTGAACACACGGTCTCTACACATTGTTATAGTATGTTCACAGTGGATAGGTCTACTGCTGCTTCATATTGCTGCACTGGTACTGCAAAGATGTGTGTGGGAGTAAAAGACACAGCCGTGTGCTGGCCACATGACTGTGAAGTTTCTTCTTTTTGTTTTTCTTTAGGGCTGCAAGAACTATCACTGCACTGATCTTCCTTGTCGAGACTGTTTCTCGTCTATAGCAATACTTTTGAGGAAGTTTGGAACAAAAATGAAAAAGATAAGAACGTGTAAGACATTTCATTGATTGTGGATACGTTGTGCTTGTCATTGATAGTAATGCTTACTGAAAATTGACAGAATCAAATTCATTGTCTGAATTTCCAGAGAGCTTGTTTCATCAATCTTGTTTACAGCAGAAGTGAAACGATACAAGGCCTTAAGAACAGTGTAGAGGGGATGTATTGAACTGGAGTTTAAAGGATGATGTTTGGGGTTGGAGTTTTGTTGGGTTTTTTTCTTTCCTGACTATAGCTTGATATTCATACTTCCCTGATCTTTTCCACCAATCCACTACCTCGGTGACTTTTCTTCTGTACATTCTAATGATACCAAGAGTTTCTATAATCGTTTGGAGATAGACTGTTGGGGCACCATTGAAGATTTGGGAACCTGGTTGAAAAATCGTCAGTGGTACTCCAGTGATCTACTACATACAGGATAGGTGAAGGTGAAAAAGGTGTGAAGATTATAAACTAATTGTGTGTATATTTACCTCAACATTTGTTCAGGTTGAGGGCACAAGTGAAGCAGGCTCGATTGAAATAAATTCCTGGCATTTAGGGTTAACTGAAATGAAATGAGCAGATGGACGGGTAGGAATGCAGAGTTTCTTCAGAAAGCAAGAACTCTCATGACTAGGTTTTTTGTTTTTTTGTTGGAGTTCCTTTTGCAGTTGAGTTTGGTCAGATCTAAGTCATACATGTCTGCTTTAAAATGGTGTCTGTAAATATAGTCCACAGTTTTTGAACCAACAAGGGCGTATTGAATTTAAAGATCATTGATCGGAGAATGATCAATCATATGAGCTGTGATGTAGAAATTATTTTCTAATATTAATAACTGAATGATACTTGTACAGAAGAGCAGGATGGCTGATCATAAAAAAAAGTTATTTCTCATGAAAACTGTTAATTGTATTTCATATAGGTGTCAGGTTTTTGTTGGGGGGGGTTTGTGACATAAAGTCTGATTGATATATTGGGTAAGGCAGGGAGTTATTGGTGTTTGTATTTTGTTTTTGAAGATTTTGTGTAACAGGGAATCACACCTTAATATCAATCTTTCCGTTTAAATTATAACTGGACAGAAACAGTAAATGAATTGATTTGATCCATGCATTGTGCATGAATGTACAGTCACATTGTGTGTAAGGACCTGAGTGTCATATTGACAGGCAGGAACTTTACAGTCGTGTTACAAACTTCATGTTTGTTCCTGAGCATGCACAGAGAAAAATTGTTACCCACAGGAAGGGGATCTCACTCTCTGTCCTCACTTCTCTTTGTCACAGAAAAAAAAGGCTTTTGTTTTAAATCGCAGCCAGTCAGATCAAAATCATATCACATTGTGTTTCATGCTGTCAGAGACACAGAAATAGAACCTGTAGCAGCAATTCAGATGTTGACAGAACAATTTCTATCTTGAATCAGGAGGAATCCATGGTGAAAGAACAGTTTCTACCCTGAACCAATTGGAAATCAAATGTTTATAGAACATTTTCTACCATGAATCAATTGGAAATAAAATGTTTATAGAACAAGTTCTGTCCTGAATCAATGGGAAATAAAATGTTTGTGGAACAGTTTCTGTCGTGAATTAATGGCACATCAAATGTTTGCAGAATGGTTTGTTTCTTGAAATTAAATGTTTGCATAACAAATTTTATCATGAATGAATAGGAAACCTTACGTTTACAGTGTGGTTGATTCCTTACAACACTTTATGTACATGTATGCATCTTTTGCAGAAATGAGTTATAACTCCACATTTACATATGTATGTATATATATATATATATATATATTTCTTTAGCTGGACCGTTTTCCTTCTGTTTGTTTGCCCATGACATCGGGATGGGCTTGTTTATCTTTCCCCCTGTTTTTGAGTTGTGTTGATGGAAGTCTTTCCTTGTTTTGAACCCTTGCTCATTGTTGTGTGTACTGTGCTGTCGTTTTGATTGTTATGTATTTTGACTGGTCAGATAGATGGCTGTTATGACATGATTTAATCTTGAGACAATGAAATGTTGTGTATTTTGACTGATCAGGTGGATGGCAGTTATTATGGCCTTATTCAGTCTTGAAAAGATCTTTCTTACATTGTGTCAAAATGGTCTCTGTAGCTGGCTTTAAGGCCTACCTTGAGACCAATGAGGGTAAAACGAGAGGGTCCATACACCAGATTAGTATGAAGACTATCATCAGTTTTCCTTTGTGTGTGTGTGTGTGTGTGTGTTATCTTTTTTGTTCTTCTTCTTCTTTTGCTGTTGTGAGTTGTATAGCTTTCTCTTCAGTTCGACTTTGATTTTATAGCTGTACATCTATTTTTTTCAGACTGTTTTTTCTTCTTACTGCTAAGCACAATTATGTTAGTTTCCTTTTTGCTTCCCCTCATCTTTTTACAGTCTACCATCTTTTTTTGGTCCCTCGTTTTGCTTAAGACATGTGCTGCTTCTTCTGCTGTTGTTATTACATTTACGTCCCAGCATAGATTTATGATTTTGGGACTGTGAGAAGGAGGCTTAGGGCCTAGAGGAAACATGTGCCATTCTCTCTGGCTGTCCTTTTCATTCAACCCCATTGTCCTCACTCACCTCTAAGTGTCTGATCTCTTTCTCTGTCCGTTCTCTTCAGTGTTCCCTCTTTCCCTTTCAGTTCTTTTTCTCTCTGCTTCCCTGAACCGGTTCCTTCACAGTCTTTGTGAAGGCAATATGAAGGGGAAAGTGAAAGATTTATCTAAAAAATATCCCTGAAAATTGTTTTGCTTTTATACTCTCCAGTATTCCCAAAAGTCGGAATGCGGCTATGTTGATGGTGGGCAAAAACAGTCGCATACACAAAAATCTTGCCACTGATGAACCTCTGAGCTCTAGCCCAGTCATGAATAAACAAAAATCTTGAGTAGTGTTTTAATAAAATTGTGTCCTGTCCTTCCATTCTTCTATTTCTTTGTTGAGCACTCAGACAGCTACTACTGTTGTCTGTCATATAAGTGAAAATGCATTGTGCTGCCGTTAAGCGCCTGACAAGGCTTTTTTGCCTGTACTTCAGACCTGTCCTTTTCCATCTGTCCTGTGCTTTCAGAGCTGCCAGTCTGCCCTGTCCTTCAGCCCTTCCTAGTATCTTGCATCCTCTTTCATCCTTCATCATGCACAGTATGTCCTGAAGTTTGTGATATTTGGTTGTTTATACATTTCTTTCAATGTGACATAATATTTTTATTTTACAGACCATATCTCATAATTTCCTTCTTGTTGTAGTTGCTTTTTACTTCATATCTCTTTAATTTCTGCTACTAACTGTACTTGCTCGCCTCTCCATATCCTTGGTTTTGATCAGATCTGTTCTATCTACATTTTTGTGATAATGTTTGCTTTAAGAAGAGGGCAAGTTGTGTTTATAGTTTTGCGTGGGCTTTCTTGAGTTTTGATTTGTTCGACATTATTGATGTTAGATGTGAGAGAGCATGTGTAACACACTCTTTATGCATTAGCAAGAAAGGGCTTTTTTAACATGTTGGTTTGTATGACTAGTCTTGTTCAGTTGAAATCTTTACCTGTCCTCTGTGCATCAAGAGATTTCAGAGGCTGCTGCCTCCTACACTCATTCTGATACAACAGAGGGCAAAATACAGATTTTTTTTTTAATAAATACAAATATATACATGATTCAGTGGATGCATATGTACTTTTTTTTTCAGTTGCGTTTGGTCAATATTATGATGTTTGATTTAAGAAAATCTTTGTACAGTGTCAAGTAACTACTTATATATTAAGGCTGTTAGAAAGGGAAAAAAAAAACACTGTGAGAAAACTGACATCTGCACATGAAGCTCACTAGTCAAGATCAAGTCTTGTGATAACTCTCTTATATTAACAGTGTCAAACCATATGCACAAAGAATGGTACCTGGTGTGTAGCATAACTATTTTTATACCATGATGTGCTTTAGCATATCCGATGCTTGCCTCTGCTGATTACAACTTTAAACACTCATAGAGCATAGGGTATGTGTGCATAGAGCATGAGGTAAAAGGTACATGTGAAAGTATGTTCTTTCGAGCCAGAAGGCCCATAGAGCCGGAGCTTATCCCAGTTTCTGTAGCGTTAAGCGAACTGATGGTTTTTCACCACCCCTGTGACAGGACGCTAGTCTGTCACCAGATACTTCCCCAGCAGAGCTGGTACCCACTTGTACACCTGGGTGAAGTGAGGAAAATAGGAGTAAAGTGTCTTTCCCAAGGACACAACACCGAGCTGAGCGGGGATTGAACCCGCGACCTCTGGATCACGAGTTGACCGCCTAAACCACTCGACCACGGTGCCTCCGCTGTGAAAGTAAAGGGTACAGTTAAATTTTAGAATCACCTAAGAGTTTAAATGTATGGTCATTAGACTGGCTGTGACAGTCTTTGTTGCTGTACTGTACTTAGAGAATGAATGGTACTGAGTTTGCCTCCACACTCGCTCGCTCAACAAGATGGTGTCTGCTGTGTTCATGTGTCAGTCTATGTGTGGCCTGCTGACACTGTACTGAATATCCACTGCGCAGACACATCTGTCCATTCCATATCTACAATTTAGAAGTAACTGGGATATAAAGAATCAACATTAATGAATTTTCTAAACATATGAGAATATCGCGCTCTCGTTTTGTAGAATTTGCAAAAAAGGTGGGGGGTTTTGGGTTTGAAAAAAATCAATAAACCATTCAATGATGAGATTGTTGCCAAACTTTGCTGTTGGCCAGATTATTTCATCTTACATCTCACCTCTTAATTTCACACTTCTATGCGCTTGCATTTTTTTTTTTTTTTGGTCTAAAACTTTTCTTGTAACTTATACAAATGGCCAGTATAGAGCGCATAAAGAAAGAAGCAAATATTAATTTCTTTAGAATATTTGAGGGAACATTGCTTGGCTATGAATGAATAAGACAAAAACGTAGTAATGTTATGCCCTAGGATACCATTCGATTTTGAGCTGGATATTGTTTATTGTAATATAAACAAAAGTAGAGAACCTCTGAAATATGTGCATGCAGTATGACACGTGATTTGTTGCTGAAAAGTAGGGGTTTTGTTTAGTCAACTTCAGTTTGGTTAAATATGTTACCAAACATATACATTTTAGAAATACAGCATGTTGAGTAAGTGAACAATTGAGTTGTGCAGAATTATTCAAAGATCCTAAATTATTTAATTTTGTATCTTTTCTATGAATAAACAGTTTTTTGAGAATTTCTTCCTGTGAATGTCGACTTGTAAGAATGTTGCGAGTGCAGAATGTAGTATGGTGAAGGGTTTTAAACAGAACCAAAATTGCCTGTTCTATATTCCTATTTCCCATGGGTATGCAGGGGGCCTGTCAGCATAAAAATAGCGTTCCCACCTTCTGGAAATTCTGTGCAAGGAATTCTCTCAGTTCTATCACTACTCTTTGTTTCTGCCTCATTCTTTTTCTTCCTGTCACCTCCTTCTTTTCTGTTTTCTGCCTTCTTGGTCCATGCTCCTCTTTTTATATTCCAGAAAGACTTTTAAAAAATAATTCTCTCCCACGCCAAAGTCAAATGCGCTGGGCCCAGACTTGTCAGGCGCTTAATGGCAGCACAGCCCACTTTCTCTCATATCACAGACAAGAGTTGCTGTTTGATAAAGAAGAATATTCCTAACTATACCCAAAGTCAGAATGTGGCTACCTTAAATGGTGGGCAAAAACTGTCACATACATAAAATCTCACCTTGGAGCTCTAGCCGAGGAAGAAAAAAAAATACATGTTCCTAATATTTTTCTGCATACACAGTCACAGGTTTTCCAGTCTTGTGAGTACCTCCATTTTAAGCACCAAATTCACAGCAAACCTACTTACCTACAGGACAGATGTTGGCATATTTGACAGTTTGGTAGATATTCAGACAGATAATGATACCTACTTTCTCTGTATGCAAGAAAGTTGGATTTAAGTGAGTGTTTTTTTCCTGTTTTTGCCAAGATGGGAACAAAAGCACACTGTTTTATTCACACAGAGAACAGTATTACATGCTGGAATTACTGTGGATTTGTTGTTTTGAGGGGATGGGGGTGAGGTACTTTAGGTTTTGTTTTGTTAGGGTTTTTTGGAGTGGTTTGGTATGGTTTAGTTTTGAGGGTTTTTTTAATGTGTTTTGTTCTTGGTTTTGTGTGTGTGTCAAGTCAAGTCAAATTTTTAATTCCAGATGTGTGTGTGGTGGTGGTTGTTTTTGTGGGGCATTTTGGGGAGGGGGGGTTGTTGGTTGGGTGTATGATGGGTTGTTTTGGGGGATGGTTGTTGTTGCTTTTTTGGGGGGGGTGTAATCCTGCTACAAGGCAACCATACTCGTCTTCAGGGGAAAATATGAGCAGCAGAAAGCAGGTTGATCTATTCAGAATGCAACATTATGGCTCCTCCTGAATCAAAAACAAAAGTGGTGTGTTCTCCTGCACCATTGTTCACCCCTCTGTCACAAGCTCACTCTCTCTCTCCTCACACCAAACACAACACAACACTGTGTAGCTGCTGGCTTATTTGATTCCTGTTTCTTGATAGTTGTACATGGTATAGATATATATACATTGCTATGGCATTACGTTGATTCTGCATTATATTTCATTATACTTCTGAACTATTGACACCGTAAAGTAGCTTTTCTGTACACCAAGTATGAAGTCGGTGTCATGAATATGTCGTGGATGTAGTTTATAATTATTATCTGCTCTATGCTAACCATTTGCTTTCACAACATATATGCCCACACACGAGCCAAAGTAATCACCACTCGCACCATATTTCATACACTTTCGAAGAGAATCATATTTTAAAAATCTGCGTGATGAGTCATTCTGAGAGCGTAATGATTGTGCGTCCACACCCATGAACACACGTAACACACACACACTGACATATATCATACATGTCCACACGGCATCTTCTCTGACCAACACCACTAATAATATCAGCAATGAAATGGGTATACATTACATACACAACTGCCATCCAAACGTGCACAACAAACAGCATGATCTATCAGACAAGTTTCCACGTTTTACTTCTCTTGTTCAGTCCTGCACTGGGGATAAAAAAAAGTGTTCACCCTTACTGGCCACATACTCACATATACACGCGGCGAAACTTGAACTGAAAATGATTAGATATTTCTATTTTTGAATTATTTCGAGATTGATGGCAATACTACACCCTCCAAGGCAGTACTATCCCCAAGTGCTACTACCAGTATTGTCACCTGAACTCAGATGCTGTAACGCCATCCCAAATTCACTTCCAATCAGTTCCACCTGATGTTTAACCTGTGTGACCACTGCTGTCACTCGATCCAATAAGCCAGTACAACTGGTGATTCCCTAGTACGTAATGCATCTGCTAAATTTTCATAATCCACTGAATTTTAGTATGGGTCAGGTAGTTCCAATATATACCAAATAGTTCCTGTTCATACAATGATATACGTCACAAGCAAGGTGACAGCAAAAGACAACAAGACACTGTGTGTCTGTTGAGGGCTTATCAAAAGGCCAGTGCAGCAGTTTGCTAAGCCTGTGAGGCCCCACAAAAA
The DNA here is from genome assembly GCA_028751875.1 of Rapana venosa. Taxonomy (NCBI): domain Eukaryota; kingdom Metazoa; phylum Mollusca; class Gastropoda; order Neogastropoda; family Muricidae; genus Rapana; species Rapana venosa. The sequence continues at coordinate 25,032,372 of CM054142.1, read as the reverse complement.
CAAGGATGACATTGACTGACAGGCTGTCCCCTGAGTGAAGCCTGAAGGTGTCTTTAGACTACAGCATCTGAACTGTGTACACAGCACACAGTAGGACCTGGCTTGCCCAGATCTAATAACTGACCATGACGTAACAAACACCATATAATGCAGAAATCCTCATTCAGAACTGAACACACAGTGCTGGCCTTTTAGACTCTGCTCCACCATCCCAGTTAACAATCTGCTTCACTGACCTCTTCAGACACCACTCAACTGCTCTTCTTGACTTTCACAGTCACTTTCCCCCAAAACCTCTATTGTTAATTCCCAGAAAAACTCTCAAATAATTTGGTGAAGTGGTGTGACCTACCTTTAAAAACAATATACAAGTATTTATATATTGTAATCATAGTTTCCTTTCAATTTCTGTCCCCTCCCTTCTCAAATCTCACACGAAAAAGAGAAGTAGAATGCAACATGTTTTTAGTGTACATCACTTTTAGCCAAAATAGATAATTATTATAATTGATGTTTTTGTTGTGTCAAATAAGTCTACATGACTTAAATGGCAATAAAATATTCTGAATCTGAATCTGAATCACTAACCCCCCCTTCCACCTTACCCCAAGGGCTCCCTGGACAATTCTCTGCAGAACTAAGATAATAACATACCGCTACAACATGTTCTTGACATGATGTTACACTACACTGCTAATTACAATGGCCACAAAAGGGACGAGGGGGGGGAAAAATGACAGAAGCTGAGAAACAACTCAAAACATTCATTATCATTTACAGGCTCACAGCTGTAAAGGAGATCACTATCTGAAATTTTTTTAAAATATATTTGAAATAAAGGTTCTGCTGCCTAAACATTGCTAAAATACTAATGTCAATCTATGTGAGCTTCCCCCTTCCAACAGTCAATTAGAAAAAGAGGAATATCCTTTTTATATTCTCTCAATCAATGATTTATTCAAGAATGCAAATCAGGTAATGCTGAATATATGAAATTCAATAAGCTTTAACTGTCCTCTCTGAATGGTATATTGTTAACCATCTTTATATGTAGCAGGAAGATAGAGATAAACATTCTGAAGATTTCAAAGCAAACAAACAATACCAGATAGAAAAAACAACATCTGTGGCTTGTTTCTAAAACACACAGGGTGACATGTTTTGGAGAAAATGTGACATATTTTTGGCCGCTCAACGTTGACTAAGATGACTTTTAATCTACTTTTTCCAGGGCTGTACAGCTCACTTGATTTAGCTTTTCCTTTGTTTGTTTCAAGTTTTTCAGCTGCTTTTCTTTTTTAACTCTTAATCTTGTTCATTTTTTCAGCAGTTAGTGTTGTTCCTTATCAATTAGGCTTGCATAAAATAAGCTTTATTCTAAAAATAAAATTTTAAAAATACTGAACAGATGCAGCTAACATATATTGCTATTACCAGCACCCCTTCTAGCCCAGAACACGCAGTACTTGTTGTAAACCTTATTTCCAACTTCACAAGAAACCCAGAGATCACAACACAAACTACACTGACTGAGACTTGGGGTTGCCACCTTTCGTTTTCACATATGTTTCCCACAGTAACATATCTTAAGTGAAAAGCAGAACGATTCTCAACACGAGAACAAAATGCTTAGAAAGTGGACAGGAATACTGCTATGAAGAAACATTAAAATGACAAATATTACAAGCACCACTGCCTGCTCCCAGACTAAGGACAGGTGGCATGTACTGTTGTGTCTATGACCCAAGAGAGGCACTGGCTGACAGGGAGATGCCAGTCAAGAGAGTATTAAAAGAACACTTTGGTTAGATGAGACAGAAACAGACGGAAGAAGATACTGATCTGTTTATGTTCACATAAGACAAGGAGGCCAAAAACAAAACGAAAAATCCCCAACAACAACAAAACCTGAAAACAAAAAAGGACAGGAGACAGACTTCATCTTGAAATGGTAAATAATTGTAACCCTTCCTGGTTTGTGCTTGACAGACTGAAATAACATTCCAAATACCATTTTTTAACATCTACGATGCACACAGAAATACCTCATCATGTTGACCATTATCACAAATCCACTCATTCAGCAACACCCATGCACTGAGCTCAAATACTGGAAATGCACCACGACAACAAAATGGCATACACCCCTCTGTCAGATGTTCACACACCATACACTTGATAGCCTAGGGCTACCCATCCTGATTCCCTGCAAAGCACACACACCCTGAAGTATGAGAAAGGGTGCCGGGAATAAAAAGAATTACATCCAAAAGGTTAAAGAGGTGCGCGCCACCATGCTGATGGTGAAATTTTCCAGCCATATTCAGGAAATTTGTCCATTAAATCTTTTTAGAAGGAACATATGGGGGGGGGCATAAAAAGAAGGTAACCATAGACATGTAAAAAAGAAAATAAATCTTGTTAAAACTTCAAGGTTATTCTAGTCTTCTTTTAGTCTACAATATTACTTTCTTTTTTTTTTTTTTACAAAGGATGAATCCACAATCTTGACAGGCAGCATGCTTATTTTTAACCACCTTGTACCATTGCCTTTCACTTAGCACCAAAAACTTTGTCAACTTTTTCAGCCAGAAACTCTCCACCCCAGAATCACACTTTGTTGTTCTTGCAACAGATGATCATGGACTTTGGACACAGTGTGAGCACTTCAGGGTCAAAACTTTCTGATGTAGTCTTGTTAAATAAAGTACCCCAGAGATCTCAAGACAAAAATGCAATGTGTCCTTTCATTCTTAGTGCAGCAGGGGCAAATATTTAATCTAGAGATGCATTTTCTGAGGTCCTGTATGTTGTAAAATGTTTTTTCACAGAAACTCTGCAGCAATATATCTATGACAGTCTGGAAGCCGACAACATGCATGAGATGGCAAGGATAGTTTCTCATATACTTATCAATCAGCTTCACAGAGCTGGCAAGGATAGTTGCTCATACACTTATCAGTCGGCTGGTTGAAAATTGTTACTCATTTACTTATCAGTGCGTTTCACAAGATCTACCATTCATCACTTCAACCACCACCAATCAATTAGGAAAATACTTTTAAAACATTAACAACCCACACCAATCATAACAAATCACATTCAATGATTCACTTTCATATAAATACATTCTGCGCTCGTGCCAAAACTGAGAATACATGTGACATGACAATCCTATTCGATTCTCTTTCATGCTAAAATCAACCTGATTCAGGCTTAGGTTTCAGGGGTTGATGCGTAACATACACCAATCAGCCGTAATACAATAACACACTGGTCAGCCACACTCACATTGTAAAATATTGCAGTCTGCAGATCTGGAACTTATCACACACAATCTTCCACTTGTAAGTGACCTGACATAAAAACAGCTATCACATGGTTGTTTCCACATGGAACTCGGCCAGTGGATTCAGTATTTAGTGTCCTCTCTCTCTCTCTCTCACATACACACACACACAGCACACACACAAAGTGCAAACCACACCCGATATAACAGATCTGCAACAACACGCCCACTTTTCTGGCCTCTTCCATTCTGCAACGCAACAAAAAACGAATTTCCATAATTCCCCACAGTTTTCTCACAGTTCGTACTGTCCGAATATCTTTCTGAAGATCACTTTCTGCTTCCTCCAATGACACCCTCAGCACCACATGTGTGCACACCGTTTCTCTCTCTCTGCTGCTGCTACTGCTGCTGCCAGTTTTTGGACATGTGCGTTGTTGATGTGTAACATTGTCCAGTCCAGATGAATTCACAGAGCAGTCAATTTTCTTGTGTAGATCTCACAGACAATGATCCGTTGCCACACAGAATGATCCGTGGCCACAAAGAATATTCTGTTTCCCATACAGAATGATCTATTGCCATACAGAATGATCCGTTGCCACAAAGAATATTCTGTTTCCCATACAGAATGATCTGTCGCCATACAGAATGATCCGCTGCCACGCAGAATGATCTGTTGCCATACAGAATAATCTGTTGTCACATTTTCCTTCTCAATACCGCTGGGAATGTTGCTCCCAACTTTCATCCTCCCCTGGAAAAGTTCTCTACCACTCTCGAAGCCTGATAAACCTACCGACACACCCACATGCTAGGAACAGGCCCAAGTCCACATGTCAAGTTGTGGCGCCAGCAATGACCGTGGGAAATTGTCACCGTAAAACAGGCTCTGTGTGTGTGTGTGTGCGTGAGTGTGTGAGTGAGTGAGAGAGAGAGTGTGAGTGTGAGTGTGTGTGTGTGTGTGTGTGTGTCTGTGAGTGTGTGCCACGTCTCAGGACAGCAGTCAGTCAGGATGGTGGGTAAACATGTAGGATACTGACAGGATTTTTCCATCTCCACATTTCGTGAAGGTGAAAACAGGCAGAGGGTGGAAGCAGTACCGTGCCCTCACTCTCTCTCTCACACACACACACACTCATTTTGTTCCATCCATTTCCATATCAAGCCAAAGTGTGTGTTTTTCTTTTACATAAAAATGCGTGCAAAGACACACACATACACACACAAACGCACACACACACACACACAAACACACACGCACACACACACACAAACACACACACACACTACACATACACAGAGCACACACACACATAGCAAGCAGTCATGAGAGCAAGGGAACTAGTAGGGGTGTCAGGATTTGGGCTGTAGATGTCTGGGAGCATCAGCAAACATGTACTTCAGCTTGAAGGCCTCTGCCAGCAGTTCTCCAATCTGCTTGTCCCCCCATTTATGTGTGGGCAGGTTCTGCAGAAACATTAAGATGCCCTGCAACACCGGACACAGACACACACACACACACACACACATGGGTGAGTTTAACTTGTGCATTGTGTCCACTTCAGTACATAACATTGCATACATTCGCATACAACTACAGACATCACACAGTTCAACAGAGGTAAGAGTATATCTGCTATTCAATCGAAAAAGAAGTAACACACAAACACATTGCAGAGGTGGTGCCCAGTTGGGGTTTGTTTTGTTTTAGTTTGTTTTTTTGGGGGGTATGTCAATTAATCTTATTATCTTAATATCTTAGCACCTTCATTCCAAAGCATCGTGAAGCAGTTTCTTAAATGTATGAATGAACAAATACGTGTATGATTTATAGTTTAACAAAATTCTTCAAATCCACAGGCATGACTGCAGTGCTGGCAAAATGCAGCCACAGATAAAGGGAGAAACAGTCTGAAATTCAAGGAGTCAACGGAGTGTCTTGTCTCACCAAGAAAAGGCCTTAAAATGGTTTTAACAGGCAACAGTGCAAAACCTGTAATACTTGAAAAAGGGATCAAAGTTTTTATATAAAAAAAAAGTTAAGTATAAGTACACTAATACTGATTTAACCACTACTCACAAAATAATTAAAACAAAACTATAAAATCACAAACACACATACACAACAATGAATAAAACAAACAAAATCTTCACCTGAAAATCTTCTTCCTTCAAGACATCAGCAGAGAAACGTTTGAGGAATGAAGCGCAGACGTACAGATGGAAGTCAGCAAAACCGTTCACCTCCGACTGCAAGTTAATCAACATGGCTTTTTAACACATGAATTATAAAAAATAATTTAGACATACATGAAATGCTACGTACATGGCTTACAGAAGGAATAAGAATACTTCCATCCATTTATATAAATGCAGCATACCTACGATACTGGTCAGTTATCAATGGAAAGGTAACATGATGCTGTCATTCTTATGAGTCAAATTTTCTAAAAATTCCATTTCATTTCGAGTTGCTTGCCCATATAACCAGGGAGGCCCTGTGAGGGTATCACCTAGTTAAAAAGCAAAAACAACTCATTTGAAAACTGGGGATAAGCCATCAACAAAACCCTGGAGACAAATAACCACTTTTTTAACAAACACTTAACTAGCACGGTACTAATTTCTGGAGTGGAGTGGAAAAGCAAAAACTAAGAAAGGGATATATGACAGAGAGAAAAAAACCCATGAAAGTCAAAAAGAAAGAGATACTTTGAGTGTACTCTCCTGTCTCCATAAAAAGCACCTTTATTTTACATATTTCACAGGCTTGAAGAACCAATGCACGCTCAACAGCTAACCAGTGATACCACTGAAGAAAATTAGAGCAGTAAGCTATGTTTTGTTTAGAAGCTGGAAAGCTCATGTTATCTACCTTATTCCACTGACATGAAGCCAAAGTGCTTCAAAGCAAGAGAGATTTGATCAGTCTCCTGTAAACAGCATAATGCTCTGGTTGTTCAGGTGTGTGGGCTTTTTTTGTTTGGGTTTTTTGGTTGTTTGGGGGGATTTATATTTTTTTTGGTCTTGCTGTTCTGTTTTGCACACACTGAGAGTAGTTCTGACAGGAGATTTGTGACAGAAAAAAAGCAACAACTAATTTGTTCTCTTAGAATTCATCAAACTTACATATCAACAACTGCACACAAATCCTTGCAACTCACTTTTCTGTTAATCTGAAAATGCAAAGAATGCCTTCTCTCGTGTAACAGAAACCATGCCTGAGAGTAAGCATAGCCAGCAATAAAGACAGTCTCCCCCATTTACCTGGTAGGTGTCCCACAGGCGGATCGTGCAGTGGAGAGGGATTTCTCTCATGAGCAGGTTGTTCATCCAGCGAAAAGAGAACTGCAGGTACTCCACGGAATGCTGCTCCAGGTGGTTGTGTAAGCTGCCTGTAACATGCACAACAGCCTTGCCATGTACACAGCATTTACCTGTGCAACTTCGCACATCCACCTGACAATACGATGATGATGATGATGATGATGATGATGATTACACAGTGTTTGGCAAGATGTTTGTTTTTTTTAAAAGATACTCAAACCACTTGTAGATAATGATGATGACACAGTATTCGGCAAGATGTAAAAAACACAAAAAAATCAAAAACTTATACCACTTGTATCATCTGAACTCAGGATATGGCTGCCTATATGATGAGGTATTTCATAAAAATCATATGCACAAAGTTTTCATCCAGTGTGCATTCACACAGTGATTCCCACGGGCGACAACTGAGACAGTGCAGATTCTGGATGATCCCAAAGTGTGCTTCAGCTGAAGAATGCTCAACAACATGAAACTGCTTCTAACATCCCATGCTACTGTTCATACACATGTAAACTAAGGCACATATTCCAGAGGGTTTACCAAACAGCACCAATATTATTGTACAAGAAAGTCAGAAACGTAAGCTGTCTAAACATTTATTATCCCTTTTTATTTTTTTATTTAAATGCCACTGATTTATCATATATCTATCAATCATAAGAACATGACTGGCTTTAAAGTCAAATAATTACTGACCCATAAAACATTCAGTCAACAATCTTAAAGTTTGGGTGTTTTTTTCAAAGGCATCACTGTGTGCAGAACATTCCATACAGGCTGCATTGCACTTATCAAAAATTTCACTTTGCAGGAACTTGACTTACTGCATAACTGACAGAGCATCAGAAAATCTCAGTATTTTCAAGTTTGCACATTTCACTAAATACTGACATATGTTATACTTATAGAATCTTACACATGCATAACTGATCTTCTCAAGAATATATGCATTTAGGGGAGTCAGGATATGGCGGTCTACATATAAGATGCTTCGACAGATCTTAAAAATTCCCCAACAGGTACTGCCAAGTTTTAAACTTACTACTTCAGTTACATTAATAAACCCTTTCACTGCCAAGGAATTAAGATTAAAGTTAAATCCTATTTGCCAGGGGGGTTTGACACCAAAATGAGGACATATTTTCAAATATTAAATTGCTTAAAAGAGGGGATTTCTTGAGAGGAATGCAAGATTACTGGTTATCAATAGAATCTAGAGACCTTCACCTTTCCAAAAATATTCACAGTCAAAACATGAAATTAGGAAAATTCTGGACTTCCCCCATGATGAGAATACTCGACAGACATGGCAGCGAAGGGTACACGTCATTGCTGATGAGCTATCTCTTCAAGTAAGGCATTGAACAGATTAAGATAAGAAGCGGACTGCCTTATCCACTTAGTCACTGCTCTCATCAATGCACAACTGACATTCAAGAACTGGGATCTACATCACGACTGTAATTCGTCTACCAATCAATTACTCCCTAACCACACACAAACACACACACAAACACATGAATGCTTATTCCATTATCTTCGAATTAAAAGAAAGAAAGAAAGAAAGAAAGAAAGAAAAATAAATACACTCACACACCTTCCCCCCCCCCCAAAAAAAAAAACCCACACACTTTCCCACCCTGATATCACTATTTCGAAGGACATTATACTGAAAAACCAACACATACACGCACCAACACACACTACTACACACACACACACACACACCATAACAAACACACACACACACACACATACTGAAAAACCAACACATACACGCATACACACACACACACACACACACACACAACACCCACAACCCCACACACACACACACACATCCAAAACTGCCCGAGGCTGCACTCACTGTCAATGCGTTTGATGAGTTCCCTGAGAGCATTGACCTTCATCTGGATGCCGGGCTGGGCGAAGGTGTAGTTGTCCTGGATGCCGTCCAGCAGCCGCGAGGTGCACCAGAAGCTGTCCGCCTCGATCACCGCCCGCGTCTCCGCGTCCAGCTCCAGCAGATCGCAGTTCTCCACTTCGATGTCTGCAGGCATACAGCGCATCTACAGTCGTTTACTCATGATGGGGTTTGGGGGGGGGGGGGGGTTTGTGTGTAGAAAACAGTCTTTTCCATTATTAAACTGCGTCTGTATACTCCAGTAAAAAATGTATGTGTAACAACAATTTTGATGTGTGTGGAGAATGTGCAAAGTTGATGATCTGAAGTCTGTAGCTAGTAGCAGCAATAGACTGCGCTGGTTTGGGCACGTTTAACGGAAAGCCGACCAACCACATCATAAAAAAGAGCACTGAACTTCGTAGTGGATGGAAAGAGACCAAAGGGAAGACCTAGCAAAACCTGGGCTGCCTGTATTGCAGATGTTCTTAGAGAAAGGGGCATAAATAAGGAGGAAGCTCAAAACAGAGAGAGATGGAGGAGGGTTATCGTTAAACCTCCCCTGGGAGAAACATGACAAAAAAGGAAGAAGAAGAAGAAGAAGAAGAAGAACACTTAGATAAACAGGTGCAAATCCAGTCATTTCCATTAGATTGTCTCTGAATACTCCAGTAAAAATGAAAGTGTAAGGATGTTTTATTTATTCTTTTTTTTTTTTTTTAATTCTTTTATATCAAGGATAATGGAATAAGCACTTATGTGCTTTTTTACATCCAGTCCCTGTGTGTATGAAGTTTTGTAAATTCTGTCATCTGTTCCTACCATTTAGATATACATAAGCAAATCCAGTCATTTCCATCAAACTGTCTCTGTATACTCCAGTAAAAATGTATATGTAAGAAAAGTTATATACACAGGTGTAAATCCAGTCTTTTCCATCAGATTGTCTTTGTATATTCTAGTAAAAATGTATGTATAAATCTAAATGCATGTGCAAATCCATAAAGATTGATTATTTTTGTTTACACTACAACCATATCAACATTCACAAAAACACGTATTAGTGCTTTACTGGTGTATCATTATCATAATATTTCTCTCTTCTCTCTCTCTCTCTCTCTCTCTCTCTCTCTCTCTCTCTCTCGGGGGCTCGGGGTGATCTCCCTTGGATATAGGCAGGGCGAAATTTTGCTGCGTAAATTTTGTGTTTAAATTGCCAAATAAACCAGCACCATGCCAGTTGTTGGGTTACCAACAACGCTGGAAGTGACGCTAGGTGCCCTGCTGCAACAACACTGCATCACCTCATGGAAGGTCTGTGGAGAAGGCGAGCAAACGACGGTTGTGCTGCGACTGAAGGCTGGCTCAAGTGATGGGAACATGGCGGGTCAACAAACACCTGTGTACTTCCGCAGAAAGCCGCCCAGTCAGACCAACAGGGACCGACGAAGGACAGAGGAGAGGAGACAGGCAGAGGAGAGGAGGCGGGCAGAGGAGAGGAGGCAGGCAGAGGAGAGGAGACAGACAAAGGAAAGGCAAGAAGACAAGGCAAGTGCATTGTTCCCATTCGAAACTTCGCCAAGTTTGTTTATGCCAACACCCCCCATCACCCAGTCTGTCTCACACACCAACACCCCAGCCTCTCCAAACCACACGCCTTCGCAATCGCTGCTTCCCACACATGATTATCACCATGCGTCAGGTGCTGTCACAGTGTTGGAAGCTGACACAGTGGCTGAACAACAAGGTGGAATTGACCTGGTTGAGGTGCCTGTACCTGACATTACAGTGGAGGGGGAGGACTGTGACGAATATCTAGATCAGATTCGGGATGCAGGCTACAGTGGAGATACTATAAAGACCTATGTGGGTGGGCTGAGAAACAGATCCCTGCAGAGAAATCTCAGGGACGTTTCTAGAAACAACGACTTTCTTCATCTGTATACCTCTGATGAAATACCTGACACTATCATTTGTGAAAGTGAAGATATGATTTTTCAGTTTATCTGGACAGATGACACTCACAACCCTGCTGATTACTTTTGGTTTGCAAAAAAGAACACCAGGCAACTGACTCAGGAGGAAAAAGACATTTATTCCAAGCTGCAGCTGTGGACACCTGCCGATCGTGACAGAATCAAAGACAATTAGTGCTGGACTGGATGTTTTACATGTTATGATGGATGCTATCAGATTTTTTCTGGGTTAGAAGTGACTGTGGTTGCCTGTATATGTGCGTGTGTGAGTGTGTGTGTGTGTGTGTGTGTGTGTGCATGCGCACCCTCTTGTGCGTGCGTGCGCACGTGTGTGTATGTGTGTGTTGTGTATGTGCGTGCGTGTGTGTGTGCGTGCGTGTGTGTGTGTTCGTGCGTTGTGTGTGCGTGCGCCCGTGTGTGCGTGCATATGTGTGTGCATATGTGTGTGTGTGTGTGTGTGTGTGTGTGTGTGTGTGTGTGTGTGAGAGAGAGAGAGAGAGAGAGAGAGAGAGAGAGAGAGAGGATGAGAGAGAGAGAGAGGAGAGAGAGAGAGAGAGAGAGAGAGAGAGAGAGAGAGAGAGAGAGAGCAAAACAGGAGGTTAGGCATATTGTGAGTTAGGTTTTTCACGTGTTGGAAAGAGCAGAGTTACCGGATCAGACGGAATGTAGGGACACGGAAGCCCTGTCACAGACTCGGTGTTTAAAATGACGTTTGTGGTTGTTGTTACCCCCCCCCCCTTTCCAATGGGCGAAAGTGTTAGGCACCAATTCATCTGAATCGTAATATAAAACACTTCATCATGTCGTGGAATCCATGCCATGTCGACCATTTGGGCTGTAGAAATGATACATCTGTATTTCTGAAAATACATGTTTTGTGCCCAGTCCCCTTCCCACTGTCCCCTTGTAAATGGGCTTTAACAGCTTATTACAATAAAAATATTGTCATTGTCATTGTCATTGTCATTGTCTCTCTCTCTCTCTCTCTCATGCACATGCTCATTCACTCACTCACTCACTCACACATTCACCCCCTCACTCATTCTCACTCCCCACTCCACCCCTCTCACTTTCTCTTTCACATACACACACACATCCACCCACTCACTCATCCTCACTCTCCAACCTCTCTATCTCCTTCACATGCTCACTCACACACATACACACACACACACACTTCCATACACTCACACCTCACACCCCCCAACCCCTCCCCCCTACCCCTCCCCCCTAACACACACACACTTTTTTCTCACACTGCAAAACACACACTGACCATTTTCGATAAATTCGGAGAGGAAGACGACAAAGAAGGGGGTGACGAGGTCATTGATGCCCTGCACATAGCCACTGGCCGGGTGACGGATGGCCCAGATGTACAGGATACGTTCAAATATCTGCCAAGGAGAGGGAAAAAACCAAACAAACACAACAGTCAGTAACTGATAAACCCATCGACAACAGGCTCAGCAAACAGATCTTTGAGGAAAGGAAAGGAAGAGAAGAGAGGAGGAGAGACGGGTTACATTCTATATGTTCAGTGTGACATTGACAAAAGATAACATAAAGCAAGTAAATGCACTATACACCTACTGCATGCAAGCAGTGTGTGTATGTGCACATACACCCAAAAACACACACAAACCCACACACATACACACACACAAATGTTCATGCAAACACAATCTCAAGAATATACATATTGTACATGTACACCAAACACAGCATAGCCACTCATACAGGAACACACACACACATACAGTGATACACACACACATACACACACACTCACTCGCTCACACACACACACACACACACACACACACTCACACACACACACTCTCTCTCTCTGACTAACTTGCGAAACCTAAAAAGATCATGTTCTTTAAGGAGTGCATCTTTAAAGCTTACCATGAATAATAGAAAGAGGCAGGGAACAAAAAATGACAAACAAAATAAAGATTATCCCTTTTCCCAGTTTTTTATTTGCTTGTTTTGGCCGTCTCATCCCCTGCACTGTCTGAGCATGCCACCTTTATGAAGATTATTCCCATTCTGCCACACTTAAGTTTGTTCCATCACATCCCCAGAGCAAAGCGTCCACAGGAAACCATCAGTGACTGTCACCCTTTGACACCACAAGCCAAAGAAGCACAGAACTGCTGCTGTCTCACTATGGTGATCTTCAGTAGTGCTTGTCCAATATTTGCTGCACATCACCTTCTAACTCTCTCACTGATGACAAGAATACAAACAATTTAATCATAAAGTCAGAATTTTTTTTTTTAAATCATGACTCTCAACAGACCCTTCCACTTAACAGTCAACAAAGACTGCTGGCTGACATTCTGACATGACCTGACCCCCCTTAAGGAAAGGAGGAAGTGGAACTGGGTCACAGAGAGATCAGAGCTCAACAGTCCAATAGTCTGACTTTGAGCCACTTTTTCTCCACAACATGGTGACTGCTACAGATAAGGATGTGATAATTACAAAACAACTGAGGTCCCACCAAGTGACAGACTACATGTCTGTGCTCTCCTCTCTTTTCAATAACACATCCTGGTGTCTGCCAGTCCTGATGTGAAAGGCACTTTAACAGCAGTGTCAGTTAAGTGATCGGAGCAGTTTTCAGCTTCAGTGCTTACAAGGTGTCACACTGTGAAGGATTTTCTTACACCATATCACATCAACCTGCGTAACCCAATGCACTAGTAGAGCATCATGTTCATGCCGGATGTTTTTATGTTAACCATGTGGTCAGCTGTAACTGAAATACTCTTCTACAATGAGTTTTTAACATACGCAACTGTTGTGCTTGTGTTCATAATATAAGACAGGGGGACGGGATAGCCTAGAGGTTAGAACAATCTGACAGCACCGCTTTGAGCCATCATCATGACACCTGATCAAGGGGATTTTTCCTCTAGAGTTAACATAAATACTTTTTCCACTCCCCAAAAAGTCCTTCAGATAAAACTATAAACAGAGGTACTATGTGCAAACACACACAGAACATCTTGCCTGCATGTTAAAATCCATTATGCCCTTCACAAGAGTAGGCTATTGTGTGACAGTAGGAATGGATGACAATGGTTTTTGTTTTTAATGCATGCACACTTGCACCATGTTTAGGCACTATTTCCAAAGTCAGAATGCAGCGACCTTAATGTGGGGCAATGGTAACATGCACAAAATCTCACCATTGGTGAACCTCAGTGCTCTAGTCGAGGAACAAAGAAATGTACAAGACCTTGGTTTATAGTCTTACCCAAAACACCTGTGGGGGGTATGGAATCAGAACCATTGTTAACTCTAAGGACCCCCCCTCCTCTCCCTTCTGAACATTTCAGGAGTAGTTCAGACTCAAGTACTTCAGGTCACAAGTTCTTCAGGTCACAAGTACTTCAGGTCACAAGTGCTTCAGGTCACAAGTGCTTCAGGTCACAAGTGCTTCAGGTCACAAGTGCTTCAGGTCACAAGTGCTTCTGGTCATAAGTGCTTCAGGTCACAAGTGCTTCAGCACAAGTGCTTCAGGTCACAAGTGCTTCAGGTCACAAGTGCTTCAGATCACAAATTCAACACACTGAACTCTGCACAACATTCTCGAAATCAGTACTACTCAACTTTGTGATGCCAGTCCTACAGCACACGCTCCCTTGGGTATGAGCTGAAGGAAACCCAATAAATCCAACCAAAGAAATGCCCCTAACAAGGCTTAAACCCACCACCATGAAGCCGACAGTCCATCGCACTAACCGCTGCATCAAGCCAGTTGAAGTAATATTTTATTCTGTAATCACTGCCTCAGCCACTTACTACATTTTAAGCACATTCAGTCTTACAACACACACACATCATATTTCCTAAGAAAAGATAAGGCATGTTACTTATATATCTTAATATGAAAACTGACAGTATACTCTACATGATTCCATCAAGGCAAATAACAGAAAACTACTTTCCTGCAGATTCTGTGAACATTTTTAACCAGGTTTCATCTTTTTTTAAGTGTGGCTATTTTGAATCAGGGAGTAAAAATGCATGTTTTGCTTGTCTCTCAATAAAGAATCTTTGACTCAATGATTTCAACAAGCATCCTTTATCCATCTTATACCCCTACACCTTGCAGAGAAAATCTTCCCAGAATTGTTCCTTCTTGCAAGGAAGATGCGGTTTCCCAAATATACACATATTCCAATTCTGATTATCATTTGAGAGGTCGCATTTAGCAGAATGCTTACATATGTTGGGCTCAATTGAAAGAAACTGAGTGTTACGCTAAAACATACAAAAATGATTTTTATTTTATTTTTTTAAGACAGAAATTCAACTACATGACAGAAGTTTTTAACTCTCAAGTTGCACACGTACAGCTGGTTTTGGCCAGACTGAATCCACTGAGCTCAGTTTTGGCTGGCTGGCCGGCTGGCATTGGCTGGAATATACCGAAGGGGACTGATGTCCATGCTCTTAAGCATGGATGAAAGCTTATACAATAGCATAACAGACATAACCCAAAATCACTTGAAAGAAACAGAAACAGAGAAAGAAAAAGAGAGAGGCACAGAGAGAGAGAGACAGAGAGAGAGAGGGGGGGAGGAGGGAGGGAGGGAGAGAGAGAGAGAGAGAGAGAGAGAGAGAGAGAGAGAGAGAGAGAGAGAGAGAGAGACAGACAGACAGACAGACAGACAGACAGAGACAGACAGAGACAGACAGAGACAGAGAGAGAGTGAGAGAGAGAGAGAGAGAGGCTGCAAAAGAAATTCAAGCAAAAAGTAACTTGTCATGCATTGAACTGAAAATAATTCTGCATAATCAGTAATAAACGTTCTTGGATATTGTTCATAAATGGAAATATGTGATACACCACCATGCACAAATAAAACCACACAAGTTGCTATATTTCAAACACTCACACTGAATTCCTTCTTCAACACATTTGACTGCTTGAGATAGGAAGAACTGTCCACAATAAAAAATTAAAAATTAAAAAAACACAATTTTTAAGTCTTCATATATACCAAGCATGTAAGTTCTTCATGGGATAACACCTTGACAGTATGGTCATATTCCTCAATATGAGAGGACACTTCTTGGTTATATACTGTCCGGTTTCTGTTTTCTTCAAAGAAAAGGGGGTGGGTGGGATGAGTCACATTCACAACACTGACAAAGCACAAAACAGGAATGCGTCTTCATACTCGCACACACGCACACACACACACACACACACACAAACACACACAAAAATATGGAAGCGAAACAGTCAAAACTCCTCAAACCTTGCTTTTTCCCCAAATTCCCCTCATGCCAGATTTCTTACTAAACCATTTTTCCCCCACAACACGAATACAGTAACAGCGATAAGCGTTCTGATTTCTAAAACCAGACCCACAAAAATAACCCTTCAGAACCCCCAAACTAACTTCTTTTTTTTTTAAAGTTGCCTAAAAATCAAAAGTCATCACAACAACCCCATTCATCTCTATGAACCATAACCAAACAACCAACCCCCAAGAAAAAGCCAGTGAAGACAACACGCATTTTCAGGAGAAGGCCAAAAAGAAATAGTTGTTTTTTTCAAAAAGTAAGAAAGGCAAAAACAAACAACTGTCAATGGCATGCTACAGCCATACTCACTTCCTGGACGGGCTTTTGTTGAAACAAGTGAGCTAGAGACGTCATGCGAGGGATATCTTTAAGGATCTGCAAACATAACGCATGTCCAACCAACAGTCCCTACCGACTGGTCAAAAACAAAACAAACAAAATGCCGCACAAAACATGACAACAAGATGAAAAAGAGAGAGCAATGGAAAGAGACAAGGCATTTGGGTAGACAAAACCAAACAAAGAAATCAAGGAAAAAGGACAGAAACAGAGAGTTTTGGGATCCTTATTCCTTGAGAATACACAAGGTGTTAGGTTTGCCCTTTCCCAGGTGAGAAGGAGAGGAAGAAGAGGGGGAGATGGGAAGGGGTTGAAATGTTTCATTCCAACAGCCTACTCCTGTGTGCACACTGAACCAACTGACAGCTTTCAGCTACAGAACTGTTCACCCTTCATGTGAATAAGACACTTTGAGCTGCTTTCTAGTTTTCATGGAACAGGGCACACACACACACACACACACACACACACAAAAGAGCCTGTGAAAGCTGTTTGACAAGCAGCCGTACACATGATCACAAATCAGTTCTGCCTCATCCAGTAGTTGTAATGTCCAGGCGAAAGAGAAACAGTTGAAAATCAGAAGAGAAATGAATTCAAACAAGTTTCTCCTCTTTTGCATCCATCAGATATCTATCCCATGCTCACTTTCTACGAAATGCAGATTAAAAACTTCTGTTTTTCTGTAGCCACACACACTGCTATAAGCACATACGTGATGTCTGGATTTCCTTTTCTAGCCCCACAGTGACAAAGACTACAGGACCCGAAATGTGCACAGAGAATTTTGAGCATGCACATAACAGTAGGTCTGCTCATTCAGATCATAAACATCTCCGCCCCTAGCCACAAGACCATGCTGAGGCTTCACTTCAGAACTCCACGAAGACAAGAATCAAATACACAAATTCCCAGACCACGTCCCTTATACAGAGCAGCTTTTACTACAGTGTCAAAGAGTTTCCATGACCACACAGGAAAGGGGAAAAGGGGGAAAGATGGCAAGATGGTGGGGTCAGCAACAAACACAGACAGCACTGTGAACAAGCCTCTAACATACAGTCATATGATCCTTGTTTAGTCGAACGCAGAATTTACGTCACCAAGCACTTTTCAGTTTCATCCCTTCAACCGTCTGTTTATTTCAAGCCTCTACATCCTTCTTCAGAACCTTCTTCCCAAAATATCAACCTGGTTCTCCTTTTGTCAAAATGCTGGGGGGTTTTCCTCTCTGTTCATGAACACACTATACTTCACTCGAAGCAATGAATGCTGGTTGTTCAATCTGGCTTTCTCCACTTGAAAAAAAAAAAAAGTACCAGAAAAATCTAGTCTAGACCCCCAGACAAGCTCTCTTTTGGGTATGCACAAGAAACGACAAACCAAAAAAATAAACAAAACAAAAAAAATTGTTGATGTTAAAGGTAGTAGAACACCTGTCAAAAACGAAAAGGAACTGTCATCTATGAACCAAGGTGACTATTAAAAAAAAAAACAACAACAGAAAGACACTGCAGGCAGCTACAGGAACACAGACGCTGCTCCGGGTCTGTCGCCAAGCGCAACAAGAAAAGGGGAAACAAACAAGACAGTCATGGAAGAACGATAAGGACAAGGACACTAACAACAAGGCAGAATGCATGCAAAATCAGAAAAACCGCACGGGGGTGCGCCTGTGGGTACTCACTTCTTGTACTACTGTTTGTTGAAAGATAGGTATTAGGGGGTTCATACGCGGGATGTCTATATGAATCTGAAAAGACGCAAGAGGACAGCAAGCCCCAGTCTGGGCATTAGACAGCCAGCAAGACCAGTTTTCTGAGATGGACACTTGACTGACACATACATACATGTACACCACTTTTGTGCTTATGTAATAACATCATCTGCATCATAAAAATTTAAACAAAAAGGAAAAAAAAGGAAAAGAAATCTTGCTTCGTTAACTACTGTCTGCACAGTGCAATGTTAACCTCTAACAAACACTTTACATGACATTTTTTAAAAAGGAATCAAAACAAATGAGACTCTCACACATACACACATACACGCATACACGCATGCTTGTATGCGTACACATGTGGGCACACACACACACGCACGCATGCACGCTTGTATGTGTACACACATGGGCACACACACACACACACACACACACGCGCGCAACGCACACATGCAGGCTCACACTCACACACACACACACACACACACACACACACTCACTCTCCTCTCTCTCTCTCTCTCTCTCTCTCTCTCCTTCTCTCTCTCCTCAAAATTCCTTTCATTAACACAATCAAAATGAAAATTTCTATAACAGCTGCCCAGCAGGGGATAAAATGAATCCAGTACATAACATTTAACTGCCTCTGACATCGCAGCTGATCCATAAAACATCCTGCAATATTGCAAGTCATCAGGCGATTGAACAGACTTTAAATGCTTTTCTTTCCTTAGGGTCGTGTTGAAAAATGATCCCACATATAGGTCAAAGTGACATGACAAGCTGTTGCAGCCCAGTTTGAAGATTTGAGATATTAATCATGACTGTGATAGCAACAGCTTAAAATTGTGACTAGAGAGATGTAAAAGTTTTGAAAGTGTGTGTGTGTGTGTGTGTGTGTGTGTGTGTGTGTGTGTGTGTGTGTGTGTGTTGTCTGTGTGTCTGCTGTCTGTGTGTGTCTGTCTCTGTTGTGTGTGTGTTGTGTGTGTGTGTGTGTGTGTGTGTGTGTGTGTGTGTGTGTGTGTGTGTGTGTGTGTGTATGTGTGTGAGTAAAGCATATATCTAAAATTAAAAAGAGAGAGAACTTGCCCAGTGCATACTTTACTAAATGCAGAATTCGTTTGGGGTTTTTTTCTTTAAAAAAATATTTAATAACTTGATTTTTTTTTAACTGCTTCCTTTCACATGGGATTTCATAATATGATTTACCTGAATGACCTTAGGATTGTAACAAAAAAATTCTCCCTTATAGCGATCAAATTAGAGTTTTGATACGACCCAATACAAAAGATCTTAGTTCTACACTTCCTTCCAAACTACTTATCACAGTCAACAAATTCAATACCAGCAGTGTTGGTCATACAGTGATCATTTTTTTTTTTTTTTTTCCATACAGTAATCCTAAACTGAATGATTTTATGCCAACTGAATATCATATCTCTCCAAGCTAGCTTCTTTCCTTTCAATAATCCACTGACACAAGGCCCAAGCATAAACCACAAACAAGCACCGGAGATGCGTCCTACCTGTCGGAAAGTGCCTTCATGCATCTCCTGATGCCTCGTGTCATAATACTGGTCGATGAAGCTGAAGTACTCTTTGCGTTTGCGTTCCAAAGTGGCTTGCCGCCGATCTGCTGCTGGTGGGAGGTAACCCTGAACATAAAAGAGATGGCCGTTTCATTTCATTTCAAGTTGTTTATAGTCTCCCCCCCAACCACGAAAGGCATATCAGGGCTGTCACCTCATTCAGTTTCTGTGGCTCAAATTCACTTTATGTTTAAATTCAACGCCTCCAAATCCCTTCAAATGTAAAAAAAAAAATGAAAAAATGAAAGATAAAGTATTTCCATTTATTCAGTTCCTTGAAGCCAATTAAACCAGGCTGTGCTGAGGACATCCTGCTTGATTCATCATCCCCAGGTTTCAAAAATGCATTAAGAAAAACCATCAATTACTCAAAACTACACGTAAATGCCATATGGGCAACACTGCAGAAAAGACAGTTTTTAAAACCATACTTGTTACATCATAACACATAACACTATAGATTTTGACAACCACAGATATATTATAAACAGGAATAGCTAAAAATATCATTATGTTTTTACTAAAACAAAACCCAAGGCATCATATGATTTGACTGAAATGCACAGAAACTGGTTAAAAAGGACATATCTAACTATTCAGTTTGCACAATAACTGAAGCTTGCTTTAGTTCTGCACCCACTCTCTGAACCTGGATGCACTGCACCAAACAGTTATCCATGGCTGAAGCTTTTACAAGCAGGAAGTCACCATGTATCAAAAGTTACATGGGGTAATTGGCTAATGAATATGATAACTTTCTATATGCACTGCACTATAAATTCCAAAAACTATTAAGTATGAAATTGAAAACAAATACACACTAGAAAAGCTCATTTTCTCACATATTTACAGCCACATACAGACACAGATAAACAGATAGAGACAAGACACAGACACACATGCTCTCGTAAGCATGCACACAGCATACGCATACACACACACGCACGCACGCGCACACGCACATACACACAGAGTTCAGCTTACTGAGAGTATTTTCCACGCAGTGGGTCTGACAGACTTTGGAATGCCAGACCAGCTCAGCTTCCTCAGTTCATCTGAAACCGTGTAGCACACCATTCCCTATCAACTTAGTTATTGAACACAAAGCACACAACACAACATGTATATGACTTAATTCATTTGATCTTACCACAACACACATCACTGACAGTCTGTGTCAGATATGCTGAGTACTAGTTACAAGACATGACAAATTTACAGAAAATCCATTCATACCTGAGAATTTTTCTTTTCTTTTCGCTCCTCAGCTAGAGCTCCGAGGTTCACCAATGGTGAGATTTTTGCATATATGCAACCGTTTTTGTCCACCATTCAGAAAGCTGCATTCCAGGGACGATGTCTAAACAAGATACCAGTGTGCATGCAGTTTATATATTATGTAATTTTGTCATCCTTTCTCACTGGTACAAATGGCCTACTCTTCCAAAAGGCAAAACAGGTGTGCATGCTGTGCATATGTTTGCACATGGGGCCTTCGCTTATAGTTTAATCCAAAAGACTTTCAGGGGAGTGGAGCACATACTGATGTTAACTCTAGGGAAAAAAATCCCCTTGAACGGGTGCCTTGGTGGTACATGGTGGCCCAAACACAGGCCTGATCCTAGGCCATCAGATCACACAAGTGCAACGCTCTATCCTGCACCCCATACCCGAAAATAAAACAGTAGGTGGCCAGACAAGGACGAAACAACAAAACAACAAACAAAACAAAACAAAACATAAATGCACACGAAGCTCCAGCCCAGCCCACAAGAAATACCCTGACACTGACACTGACCCATGTCGAGGTTGGGTTCGGCCAGCAAGGCTTTGAACTTTTCCAGCTTGGCCGACTCCCTGTCAGTTGCTGGAGGGGGGCCATAGCGGATGGGGGTCATCTTGGGGGGCTGCCAGCCGCTGTTCATCCGCACCCCCAACCCTGGACCCCCTGGATGGTGGTAGTGCTGAGTTCGGGGCACTAGACCTGTGCAGACAGAGAAACACGAATATATAGGTATACACACATACATGAAATATACGTAACCCCACACACACACACATACACGCAATCACACACTTGACAGACACACACTCACAACACAAACACAAGTACACACACACACCACACACACACAAACACACACACACACACACGCACGCACACACTCACAGAGCGTGCACTGATACAGGCAATGTCTGCAATTAACACATGTTTATTACCTTGAACAACCACAAGGCTTTATATACCCTGATGTATATAATTTCAAAGTTACCATTTTAGCACAGTTTCAGTACAAAGAAGAGACAATATTGTGGATTTTAAGTATTCTGTTAAAAAAACATTAGTTCAAAGCATGCTACTCTTTTCAGGATGAAAATCTCACTCTAATAAAAATAATGTAGTATGTAGATTTTTCAAACACAAGAAAATACTCGTTCTTTTTTTTTTTTTCATGCCTCTGCTAGAAATCAAGAGGTTCACCCATGGAGATATTTTTCCTATGCGACTGTTTTTGCCCACCACAAAGGGAGCGCATTCCAACTTCGCAGAGATTCAGTCTTTCAAAGACTACCACTGAAAACAGCAGGCAGTTGATTCTGATGTGTTAACATCTCTCTTAAATGAAAAGAATGGCACACATCCGCTGTGATCAGCAGCATCATCATTAGTCCCTTGACCTAGATAGTCGTCAGCTGCAACCTTTTGACAGCATTGTTGACGTACGGTATATGCCACGACCACAATTTATCTCCTACTAAATACCTGATGCTGTGTTGATGTACAGCATATACATACATAACACTCACTTTGCACATGCCAGTATACAATACAGCAAAACATGACTGCTGTGAAAGGGTTAGATTGAAAAAAGAAAAAAAACCCAACAACAACAACAAGAAGAATTTCTGACCATTACCTTCATCAATCTGACGAAAGGTGTGGGTGTTGTTGGCATCGTTGGAGAAAGAACTGGCCTTGTTGGCTAGCTGACGACTGTGGTTCTCGAGGACAGCTCGCGCCGATGAGTGCACATCCCGCAGAGACATCTGCACTGTTGCCATGGAAATGAGGTCATCATCTCCATCATCCCAGGCGTCAGAGGTTTTGTTTTCGAAGTCATGGAAAGGGTCGCGCTTGCTCTTGGATTTGTCTTCTTTCCGTGGAGAGCTGAACAAAAACTCACTCTGTCACCGTGACTGTCAATCTCCCACTTCTTAACTTTGAGGATAGCTGAATTTCATTCATTCAAATGATAATTGATATGGAATTTGATGCAAATCACAGACATCAAATGAATTATAAACAGGCAAAGGCAAACAGAAATGGGGTAAGAAGGTAAAGAGACCAAGAGAAAGAGAAAGACTGAGACATAGTCAAAGAGCTCTTGAGAAAAACAGACAAACAAACAGACACACAAGGCAAACATTTTTATAAGGAAAAGACTGATTCATCAATATAAATTTTATAAATTTAACAATACACTGTTCTTGCTGTTGTTTTCAATACTGTCTCATTCCCACTTCCTCGTTGTCATTTTCATATGGAGATTACTATGCTGTTCCATCACTGAACCAAATCCCCAGGGGTATGATTTCATTGGAATAAAAAATATTCTATGTCACTAAAGATTCAAATACTGAAATAGCTATTTGCTCTTTGCATTACTTAAAACAGCATGTCATAACTGACACAAGAATAAGAGGAATGACCCACCAAAGTTTCATACTTTAATAAAAATCAAAATGTGTGCCCATGTTACCAAGTTTTACAACACACACACACACACACACACACACATCTCCTCTCTCTCTCTCTCTTCCTCCTCTCTCCTCTCCTCTCTCTCTCTCTCTCACACACACACACGGAACTGGATGTAAAAAAGCGCATGAGTGCTTATTCCATTATCCTCGATATAAAAGAATAAATAAATAAAATAAATAAATAAATAAAAACACATCAACACCATTTCTCTCTCATCCAGGGACAACTATTATTGTGAAAAGATAAAACTTGAAAACTAACAGTTTATACATGTACTCGTTTATCTCTGGTGAAGATACAGAAAACACTGCAATACTGGTGAGACTTGAGAAAAGGTGTAGCAGGGTACAACAGCAAAAGTAAAAACAAAACAACAAACTAACTAACAAAGAAAAACACTTTACGCTTTACTCAGCTATTGTTTAAAGGGGAAAAAATGAGTTAGGTGTTACCAGCTGGTTTAACTTGCCAGTCCCTTATCAATTGCTGATTACCTGTGTGAGTCACACCAATTAGTGCATTACATATCAACTTACCTGGGCATTTTCTGCTGCATAGGGGGGTGCTGAGCTCCGTACACTGGCTTGATACTGTTTTTAAAAAAAAAAAAGTGTTTACATTCAAAAGTGACATCTGAGCACTTTTTTTTTTAATATATATATACGTTAACTTTTAAAAGTAGTGACAGAAACAAGTGTAAGTAACCACTTACAACTTTCCATTATTTTGAAGAAAATTATCAAGGACTTAAAAAGGATTTAAAAAAACAAACAAAAAACAAGCAAACAAACAAATCAAACAAACTAAAACCACCTCAACTTAAAAATATGAAACCTTTTAAACTTAAAGGAAGATTACCGAGTAAGGACTATGCCTTTGGCTTTTTTATTTTTTACATGGCTCCACCTTCTAACTTTCTGATGCAGGCATAGTGACAATATGATTAACTCGTTCATGATTTTAAAAGTTTTGATTGAAAAAAAAAATCACAGTCCTACTATAACCCACTTCCACCCCTCAAAACAAAACTAAAAAACACCAAAGCTGAATTCATAACAAAACAAGAAACAGCTTCACCGATCTCTAATAGATCTATGTGCCAGTCTGTCTGGACAATCTTTCTATACAAAAAAAATATACTTCAGGCTCTTTGTGACCCTAACCCCAGGCCAGTTTCAAGGCAACTAATCACTTTTGAGAAATTCCTCATCCAAGCATAAAAGTCACAGTAGTGTGGCTTCTTGACTGATGATTAGCAAAGCTTACATTCCAAATCCACCCATGTCACTTACTTGACTAAGTCAGTAAGTGGCAGTCCCTTCACATCCATGATAAGTTTGATACCATAAATTTACATTAAAACCTGCCCAAAACAAATCTGAAAAATAATATCTAAACTTGACAAGAATCACTGAAATGTAATAAATTACTAACAACAAAAAAGAACAATTTCTATCCATTTGAACACTGAGCCTTGACACTTCTTGGTCTCAGGTGCATAATTCATAATATCTAGAAAGAAGGCCTATACTGAATAATTTCAGCATTATCAATCTGACAGAATGGGGAGGGCAGTTGCACAAAAAACTGAAAATTTCAGTACACATACTAAAAATACAGCAATCAGTTTTGTCTTTGCTTTGTGACCTAAAGCAAGATCAATGGCAAAGTTTCTAATGAACAGCATTTTTTATTCACGAACTATTAGTATTATATTTCCACATTCTAAGATCTATTCTAACACTACTTTCTGTCTCAGCTCTTTCCAGAAATTGTACTGTTTTGGCAGAAAAAATCAAAAGGTTTGCATGCAACCACATGTGCGCCTAGCACATGTAAGCATGTACGAATGCATGCGTGTGCATGCACATCCACACCCACCCACACATACAATGATACACACAAAACACACACACACTCACTCACTCACTCACCTGTACACACACACACACACACACACACACACACACACACACACACACACACAATGCATTTACAAACATGAATTTTAAAAACTGCATACACACGGGGACTGGGTGTATAAAATATCAATTGAAGTTGAATGCTTATTCCATTATCCTCAAAATAAAAGAATAAAAAATAATAAAATAAAATAACCACATATATGATATATATATACACACACATGTACATATAATATCACTCATCTCTCTCTCTCTCTCTCTCTCTCTCTCTCTCTCTCTCTCTCTCTCTCTTCTCTCTCTCTCTCACACACACACACACACACACACACACACACACACACATACACACATGTACATGTATACATACATGTAAACACACTTACACACACATACGGTACCATAAACACACACACACACACACAGTCACACACACACACAGTCACACACACACACAGTCACACACACACACACACAATGTTCACTCCACAATACTATAGTCACAATTTAAAACACATTGATTCAGTAGCATGGCATGCCCCTCTCCTCCCCCATCCCCCTCCAGTACACACACACACACACACCACACACACACACACACACACCACACACACACACACACACACACACACACACACACAATCTACTCCCTTTTAAAAGTTTTATCTTGGATGCTGCTGCTTTGACTTAGTTTACTTAATCTGTTGACCAAACTGCTAACACACTTTACATGGTGAGCCATCTTGCCAGTACTGTGTAACCTCTTAAAAGTCCTTTGCATATCAACTGAGACCCATGATCTATTATTGCCTAGTTACTACAATCTCAATACTGTTAGTGTTACTGCAAAAAGTGACCATTTTAAATTTCAAAATACTGCAGTATATATATATATATATATATAATATATATATATATATATATATATATATATATACAGTATACACAAGTATACTATACATGATACATGTGCAAAAGAGAATGTAAGGATTTTACACAAAATGTAAGAGTTTTACAGAAGGCAGAGACATCTCACCTAGTTTAAATAAACAAAGTACTTAGCAAATCAATTGTTATGTTACTAACAGATTCAGTTTGTCTTCTATTATTGTATTAAGTAATGAAGATGTCGGATTTATTGCAATGGAATTGTGTTAACACTAGTGTTATAAAATCATACATGATTGAAATTTGAATATAATATTGGTGTTCGCTCCAGCCAAGAACTAATCATGGCAGATATCTAAACATCTTTTGCATTTGATGACTCTGTGTCAGTGTGTGTGTGTGTGTGTGTGTGTGTGTGTGTTGTGTGTGTGTGTGTGTGTACTAATAGTACTTAATACAACTTACCTACAGAGTACTATTACTAAATAGTACACACCTAAGTATCGTGGACACATCAAAATTGAAAAAAGCATAGCAATCAAACAACAACGTAAACTGGCAAAGCTCTCACAAACACTGACGTTGATTTACACGATACAACAGTCAGCAACAAGTACAACACATCAATCCTACCAGCAGAACTCTCAAGTGGGAGCATACTTAAAATCTAGACGTGTCAAGAGGTACACACCTCCCTGGCACACTGGCGTTCTTCTTCCAGAATCCCGCTTTGCTGTCTCTTGCAGACGAACCAGAACTCGTTGAGGTCATTTCTAGACTTATAATATTTCCTTGGGTATTCAAAATAAGCACTGATCCTGCGTCTGTTTCATTGCGGAAGAAAGAGAAACTTCGTACTGGGGCAAATTGTTGTCGACATGGCCGGCCAGATGTGCACGCATGCGCAGAGATTGAACGACCTTCACCGACTATTTTCATCTTCTTTGAATTCCTTTTCCGGCCAATGTGCTCCCACGGTTGTGGTCCTTTGATAAAAAGGCCTAGGTTAACTATTCCAGCCTTCAAGACAAGTCAAGTCAAGTCAAAATGATCTTTATTGAGGGTAAAAGATTAAGTTTATATAACTTTTTTTTCATTCTTCCCTCACACAAAAAAAGAAAATCAAGAAAATTGACAATAAAAGCAATTTAAAAAAACCCAATGTTCACACATGTTGAAGACAAAAATCTGGAGAATTTTTAATATAAATCTAGATTAACAAAACATGATAAAGCAAAGCAAGGCAGTATAACATAAGCTCAAGTCATACAGACAAATAAAGAAAATTAAAGAAAAACCAACAAACAAACTCGTTAACTGTACGATGGCGAGTAGGTGTTAGAAATATCAGTTAATTGGGGGAAGGGGGGGGGGGGGGGGGGAGTTAAAAGACAGACAGAAAGCAATTTTTCAGTGGGATACCATTATATGAAAATGGTTAACCATGCTGTTTGTATGAAAATCAACTAACACACGGGGAATGTAATTATGTAACGAACAACATCCTTGCTCCATAACCCCCCACCCCCACCCCCTCCATCCCCTTCCTGTACTGTCATGGACTAAAACCATCTCAAACATGCGTGCACACACACACACACCTAAAACCATCTCAAACACAAACACACACGCGCGCGCACACACACACACACACACGCACGCACGCACGCACGCGCGCGCATACACACACACACACACACACATATACACACACCTACCTAAAACCACCTCAAACATGCATGCACACACAACACACACACACACACACACACACACACACACACACACACACACACACACACAACACCACTACGTCTCGATTCCTGGATCAGCCAATATGCAAACTGATCATAGAAACAAGATACACACACCACACACACACACACACACACACACACACACACACACACACACACGCACGCACCACGCACGCACACACACACACACACACACACACACACACACTAAAACTAAAAATAGTGGCTATCAACTACATCGGCAACAACAATAACAACAACCACATCCAACTGACTGTTCATCATTGACAACAACAAAAAACAACAACAAAAAGCAACAACAACAAATGTACCAAGCCACTCACTGGTGGCAAATAAAATTAATAAGAGCCAAAGCAAGATAATAGAATTGCTGATGTGCGGCGACAAAACATCATATGAACAGTATGTGTGTGTTTTATTTAGTTTTATTTTATTTAATTCTTTTATATCGAGGATAATGGAATAAGCACTTATGTGCTTTTTTTACATCCAGTCCCTGTCTGTATGCGGTTTTGTAAATGGCCTACTCTTACGAAAAGCGGAACAGGATTTAACGTGTGCGCAAGATGTTCTGGTGCGTTCGCACACGGGACCTCGGTTTAAAGTCTCATCCGAAGGACTTTAGGGAAGAATGGAGTCTGCACTTATGTTAATTCCAGAGGAAAATATCCCCTTGAACGGGAATCGAACCCGGGTCGTCAGATTGCGAGCGCAATATTCTAACCACTAGGCTATCCCGTCCCCTGTGTTTGTGTGTGTGTGTGTGTGTGTGTGTGTGTGTGGTGTGTGTGTGTGGTGTGTGCGTCGCGCGCGCGCGCGCGCGCGGCGCGTGTGGTGTGCGTGTATGTGTGTGAAAGAGGATGATGGCAATGAATGATGACACTAGTATGAAAAAAGAGATAAGAAAATAAAATATACAAATAAAATATGAATGTCAAATTTCACAATTCAAAACCCGGCTTTAGCACAACAGAGAGAGAGAGAGAGAGAGAGAGAGAGAGAGAGAGAGAGAGAGACGCTTGACGCTTTGACCAATTAAATTGTCATTGCCCAAAGTGGCCTATTGACAAGGGGGGTTATACACGACTTTCTTTTGTAAATACAAATAAATACAAGAAAAATCACATGATGCATTTAACGTAATGAAAACAAAAAAAACAAAAATGAGCTCTTATGAACGGATACGACTTTAAGCTCTGACGTAAACTCAGTTTCAAACTGAACACAAAGTAATAACAAGGATGAACAATAGGAACCAATAGCAATAACTATAATAATGAAAAGAACATTCTAGAATGCTATATTAGACCATCCATTGACATTGTTATGTGAAATTTTCAAAAAATATTCTTGCTGGAGACTACAGCGTAATTATAAATGTTTCTTTAGGTGTGTCACAAAATGCTGGAGTTTACATAATATAAATGTTCTTTAGTTTAGTCACAAATGTTAAGCTAATTGGAACTTAGCTGTAATTGTCTTAATTCAGTGCTTCAGCAATAAACTTTGCAACCGATTGATCACAATATCATCATTCGGACGATAGATAGAAAAATATCTTGCCTTCGGAAAGCTTCTAGATTGAGAACGCCACAGTTTTCAGGTATGGAAACTATGATTGACATGAAACAGGAAATGCACTTCATCATCAAGAATATGACCACATAGGTGCATGGGAACTGTGTGGACGTCTGAGGGAATAACGGTAAATTATATGTGCACTAGGAGGGGAGAGAGAGAGAAGAGAGAGAGAGAGAGGAGAGAGATGAGGATAGAGAGATGAGAGAGAGAGAGAGAGAGAGAGAGAGAAGAGAGAGAGAGAGAGAGAAATGACAATGACAATGACAATGACAAATTCTTTTATTTCGAGGATAATGAATAAGCACTCATGTGCTTTTTTACATCCAGTCCCCGCCCGTAGGGATACATCTTAATAATAACCCAACACTTATACAATCTCACAAGTACTGACAAGGATCATGCTAGACAGACTGAAGACAGCACTGGACAAGACACTTCGGGATGAACAGGCAGGCTTTAGGCAAGACAGATCATGCACAGATCAAATCGCCACAATGCGCATCATCATCGAGCAGTCCCTGGAGTGGCAGACCCCCCTATATTCAGTCTTTGTCGACTTCCAGAAGGCATTTGACAGCGTCGACAGAGATGTCATTTGGAAACTGATGCATCACTATGGCTTTCGACCAAAGTTCATCACCATCATCCAACAGCTATATGAAGATGCCACCTGTCAAGTCATCCATGAAGGGAAACTGACGGAAGCCTTCTCCGTACAGACCGGTGTTCGTCAGGGCTGTCTGTTGTCGCCAACCATCTTCCTGTTGGTGGTTGACTGGATAATGCGGCAGGCCACAGCAGGCAGGAGAACTGGCATACAGTGGACCCTCATGAAGCAGCTGGAAGACCTGGACTTCGCAGACGACATCAGCCTTCTCTCCCACAGGCAACAAGACGCACAAGAGAAGCTTTGTCGTGTTGCTGACGAAGCTGAAAAGACTGGCCTCCAAATCAAC
>CM054142.1:24956998-24996998 GCA_028751875.1 Rapana venosa | reverse complement strand
AAAACCAGGTGCTCCAATAAAGCAAGCCCCAGTGGTGCCAAAACAGGCTCTATTTCTATCCCAGCCAGCTTCCAAAAGCAATTCCGGTTTGGGTTGGGGTTGTTTTTAGCTCTAGTGCAGCAAGACAACACTAGGGGCTGAAAGCTTTACCACCATTATCATCACGCTAGAACAGAGAAGGCGCTGTTAGTGCCAGTGTTTACGAGGTGTTGGCTGAGCGGCTAGTCCTTATCTGAAGCCAAGAGGGCAGAAAGGTGAGTGATGCCTTATCGCAGCAGGGTACACTGGCTCAAGATTCGTCAGTCCTCACTGAGCATCAGACAGGGGCCTCTTTGAGTGCTGCCTCTGAAGTAAGATGCGTGTAATGAAGAAGAAGAAGAAGAAGAAGAAGAAGAAGAAGAAGAAGAAGAAGAAGAAGAAGATGATGATGATGATGATGATGATGATGATGTTGATGAAAAAGACGATGGTGGTGATGACTATGACGACAATGATGACGACGACGACGACGACGATGAGATGATGATGATGATGATGATGATGATGAAGAGAAGAAGAAGAGGAAGAAGAGTGGTGGTGGTGGTGGTGGTGGTGGTGGTGGTGGTGGTGGTGGTGGTGGTGGTGGTGGTGAAGAAGAAGAAGAAGAAGAACAAGAAGAAGAAGAAGAACAAGAAGAAGAAGAAGAAACAAAACAACAACAACAACAACACACAACAACAACAACAACACAACAACAACTACACACTACTACTACTACTACTACTACTACTACTACTACTACTACTACTACTACTACTAAAAGAGAAGGGGGAGGATAAGAGGGAAAGAAAAAACCCAGAAAGAAATGAAAGTTTGAACAGGGGAGGGGGAAGGGAAAAAAAGAAAAAGAAATACAGGGTGGACCTGTTGATTAACAGCTCTGACAGACTGACTGGTGGATGAAGAAGGGAGGGGTGAGGAAGACTAGACAGACAGACAGACAGACAGACAGACAGAGAGATGACAGACAGGTAGACACAGAGAAAGAGAGAGACCGGCAGACACGGAGAAATAGAGAGACAGACAGACGCAGAGAAAGAGAGAGAGAAAGAGACAGGCAGACAAACAGACAGAGAGACAGAGAGAGAGACAACAGAGAGAAGAGAGAGAGAGAGAGAGAGAGAGAGAGAAGAGAGAGAGAGAGAGAGAGAGAGAGAGAGAGATATAACACAGGGAAATAACACAAGGGCAAAAAGATACAAACAAGCACAGATGCACAGACAGAAATTCAGAGCTAAAAGCAGAGAGAGAGAGAGAGAGAGAGGAGGAGAGAGAGAGAGAGAACGCTAAAATAATGATAAGTTCAGGTAGTGGGAAATACAAACTCAGAGAGAGACAGACAGATAGACAGATACCTACACAGGCAGACAGGCAGACAGACACATGCGGAGAGATACGTGAAAGTGGAAGTGCCTTGAGAAGCTTCAACAACAAACTAAAACTCAATAAACAGGTATTACAACGATAACCTTCACACACTTTCCTATCTTCCACTACGATTGCACGATTGGAAGGCCAATGTTGTGTTGACATCAAGTCTAAATTTATAACACGAGATATACAACACGCCCATTGTCGCAGTCGTCATGATAAAGATAACGTGGATCATCGTGGGTGTATATCTAGACTATAATATGTTGCTTCATGTTTTCATTCTCAGTCCAACACTCGCACTCGCGTACGCACACACCCATACACGTACACATACACGCACGCGCGCGCGAACACACACACTCTCTCTCTCTCTCTCTCTCTCTCTCTCTCTCTCTCTCTCTCACACACACACACACACACACACACACACGAGTGCGAACTCAAGTACACACACACACACACACACACTCACTCACTCACACACACACACTCACACAGAGAGAGTCTCTGCGGGAGGTTCTAACGAATCCAAGGTTATTGTGCCATATAGCATTGTCTCTGATGCGGTCCCCAGTAACTTGGGGTTTTTTTGTAAAATATTATTCTGCGTCTATCACCGCTTTGATGTAAGAATAATTCACAATAATTGCTCAGATTCTGCTTTTAGCATGGTTTTCAGTTGTTCTGGTGTTTTGTTCTTTTTGCAATTCTTCGACTTGTTTTTGCTAGATTTTGTTTGTATTGTTTGAAATCAGCATTTTGATACAGACATTTTTTTTTTTAATACCACCAACAAGTGTATCCTTACTTTGAAGACCCCATCTCTTTCTCCCCCCCCCCCCCCCCCCCCTTCCTCTACTCGTCTAATATCACATTAAGTGAACAGGCGTAACATTGAACACACACACACACACACACTACACACAGAGAGCCAACCAAGCAACCGACCGACCGACCAACAAAAGAAAGAAAAAGGGACAGACGGACGGACCAACCTACCGACCGACAGACAGACAGAGACCCAGGGCCAACCAGTTTTATTGCCTATCAAAGCTTTGTAGCCGTTGTAGCAAAGCAAAACAGCGTGTGCAACAACACCATAGAATGATCTCTACCCTAAAGTTAAACCATGGCAACGCCTTTCCGCTTGTCGAAACCACCACAAACTTAATGAAATAATCACGAACGAGTAAAATTTCACAGAAAATGGGCTTGCTCAGGTCTGCTCGGTAGAAATGATTAAGGTTGTCCTAAGTCAAAGATTCCGCCGTATTTCCCAGATTCGTGTAATATTTTTTGAACGTCCCCATATTAAGGAACGGATATCAAAATTTACAAAACTGCATACACATAGGGACTGGATGTTAAAAAACAGCACATGAGTACTTATTCCATTATTCTCGAAATAAAAGAATAAATAAATATTTTGAACTGGTACTTCTTTGTTTACATTTCTTTAAGAATGGGACAATAAATAAAAAAAAAAGCACATGTTGGACCGTAAAAAGAATGAGAGCGGAAGCGTACTATGAACTTCAGAAATTGCGTTTTGAAAGTCTTTCTTTCCCCAAGAAATATACAGACAATTGTGTACAGACACGAGAGGTTTGGAACACGAAGTACTCCACAAAATGTCAAAGGCTCTTGTTCTCGTTTTCTTACAGTCCAGCATTTACTTTTCCATTGTCCTATTCTTAAAGAATTGTACACAAAGGGTGGAAATGATATTAGTTCAAAATTGGGGAGATGTTTTTAAAAATATGTACGAATCTTAGCAATACATAACATCACTTACTGAAGTCATAATTATGTCATTCAACAGTGGAAAGTTTACTATAGTCTTTCCTGGGATCATGCATACTCTTGTCTCCTTTAACCAATAGTTTTGTCATTAACGTTGGCTTGTCTAAATCACCTAGTTGTGAATAGACATTAAACCAGAGAGAGAGAGAGAGAGAGAGAGAACTCGAACTCGAACTCGAACGATTTATTCACAAAAAGGCCATTGGTCCATACATGAAGGGGGTTGCCGAACTGCTTAGTATTTTGGTTTAAACACACACGCACACACACACACACACACACACACAGACCAACATGTTACTGTATAACACAAAGTCAGCTACAAAAATATGACTTAGGATAATAATAATAATAATAATGTATGGAATTTATATAGCGCTGAATCTTGTAAAGCAACAAATCAAAGCGCTCAGATTTAATTTCATACCACTTAAGTCATGGCAGATTTCTCTCCGTGAAATTCGGGCTGCTCTCCCGGGGAGAGCGGGAGAACGCGTCGCCACTACGCTGCGCCACCCTTTCACCCTTTTTTTCTTTTTTTTTCTGCCAGCTGTATTTGTTTCCCTTATCAGAGTGGCTTTTTTCTAAGAATTTTGCACAGGGACAACTCTCTTGTTGCCGTGGGTTTTTTACGTGCGCTAAATAATTACGTTTTAACACACGGGACCTCGGTTTATCGTCTCATCCGAAAGACTAGCGCCCAGACCACCACTCATGGTCTAATGGATGGGGGGAAAATTTCCGGTCCAAACGGGGTACGAACCGCCGCACACTTCAGGCCCAGACTTTTCGCTTTCTAGACAGGCGCGTTACCTCTAGACCACCGATCCACCCTAACATTATCTCTCTTATTCTGAAAGCTTTACACAAATATAAAGTGAGGCTGCGCACAACCTCAGGATGACTTGATGCCAGGAGTAAACAGAGTCTAAATAAATTAGGCTGTCTACTATATTTAACAGGGATGTAGTTCTGCCTAACATCCTCAAATACTGGACACACAACACAAAATGTACTTCATCCTCTGAGCTTGCTTACATAATGGGCATAAACAGCCTGAAGGGTCGATCAATACCCCATGTTCTCTGTAACTGAATTTATGAACATTTATATCTGATAACAAACCAAGTCTATAACACTTAGACATTATTCTTTTCAAATGTATATCCATATCAAGTTTTAGATAAGGTTTTGACCTCATGGCCAATTTAAATTTTCTGTACATTTGAAATCTTTCACTGTTTTGTATATGATAACTCCATTGCTGCCAATCAGGCAGTCAATCAATCTTTGCCTGAAGGCGTTAATAAACTCTCTACAATTTCGACTCCTTGATTGTAGCCAAACAAATCCAAACCCGAGTTACACACAAACAGGTACGTATTAGTGTTGCCATTTGTTTTATTCCTTTGACATCCAGATCATAAAGCATCTGAGGATATAAAAAGGTAGCCTGCCCTCATTCATATGCAGAAACTTAATCATATCTAAAGCAACATACAGCAGGCATTAACAGAGAGAAGGTGTATCTATATGATTTTCACTATAAACAAGATCATTAGGTGTAAGCGACCTATCCTAAGCCTAAAAAACTTCTTTAAAGCGAATAGGTTACTGATTCACAATGTTACAGCTGCATCACAAGCCCCAGATTTCTGCACCATATAACAACATTGGGTTTGAAAAAAAAAAAAATTTGTGCATCAAATAACTAATGAACAGATCAAGAGAGTTATTATCAATATCATAAGTTTTTTCAACCAAATAACAGCTTCGTTTACCTCGACTTGCCTAATCTTACATGCATTTGTGAAACTAAGCTTAGTAGAAAAACAGATTCCTAATATATATATACATTAAATCACATCATGATATTTTTCATTGTACAACCATTTTTTCATGAGCAGCTAAATATCCCACCTTTTCCTGGAAAAAATACAACGATATTACTCTTACTCAGATTAACCTTAATATCCTGTGCCGTTGCAGCACTGTTTAAGCGTTTAACTCTTTGTAAGCCTAACGACTGTTTCAGATAGCAGATAACATCATCAGCAACAGAAGAATAAACAACTCCTGAGAAATCTTGGGGGAAAGGGCACCGGGGGGAGAGGTGAGAGGAGAGGCTCGCAGAGAGTGTGGGTTTAGGTGTTGAGTGGTGGTTCTCGTGGCGAAAGCTCATTGGGATAGAAGAGACCGGATTAAGCAATAGAGGGTGTCTTACAGGACATGCTCACTGTATGGTGAAGCGGGGACAGGATGTAGCAGGGTGGTATGATTGTATTCAGCGAGTTTAGTTCCACTAGTAGTGATTCTCTCTGACGTTCACCTGTTACATTGTGGGATGACTCAATATAACCGGGATGTGAGTTTAACCCTTGGCTAGTAGGGGGGGGGGGGGGGGGGGTGGGGGGGGGGGGAGTGGGGGGGGGGGGGGGGGGGGGGTGATGGGGGGGGGGGGAGACAGATGGTTTGTTTAGTAGGTGGATGGGGAGTGTGACGGCAGCGGGAAGCGAGAGTGATCGGCGTGGTGTAAGCGGGGGGGAGAGATCGAGAGGAGTGGGGGCGGTGTGGGTACGCATATATTTCGAGATGAGAGAGTGGGGCTAATGTAGAGATTGTAAAGTGAATGAGTGGTGAGATGAGTAGTTTGGATGTTGCAGGAAGTGTGCGTGGGAGGGAGATGTGAGCGTGAAACAGTAGTGTAGGCTAAGTGGAGGTGTAGTACCTAGTTGATGTGAGATAGAAGGTGGTGATGGGTGATATAGGGATGGTGTTGAAGTTGTATGTAAGTGAACGAAATTAGTGGGGTTATGTGGTGGGGGTTTTTGTGTAATTTGTTATAGTGTAATTATAGTATTGAAGGAGTAGAAAGGTAAAGTTGAAAAGGTTGTTTGTGTTGGGGTTTGATAAGCGGAAATTGTTGGTTGATAGTGTTGGGGTTAGGTTTTGTTGTAAGGAAATGTGTGTTATGTTTTTAGATGTATATTTTTTGGTGTGGTGTTGAGTGTTGGTGGGTTGGAGTGATAGTTGGTTTTTATGAAGTAGATGTTTGTGGTGGATTGTAAAATTATTTGGTGGATGGTAATAGGTGGGGAGGGTAGATAGATGGGTGGGGGAGTTGATAAGTTGTGGGTTTGAGGGTGTGTGGTATGATTTTGGAGATGGGAATGATAGGGATTATGATGGTTGATGGGGAGTTGTGAGGTGAATTATGGGTTTGGGGTTTAATGAGGGATTAGTTGTAGTGGAGGGTGTTGGGGTAAGTTGTAGGGAAGGAGGTTATAGGGGAAATTTAGTGTGTTTTTGTTGTTTGTTGTAATGTTGATTTGGTGTAGGGGAGGGGGGTGGATTATGGAGGGTGGTGGAAAGGAGGGGTATATGTATAGTGGGGGAAGATGGATGTTGGGGGGATTTGGAGGATTTGGGAGGTAAGGTTGGGATGGTGAGGAATATGGATGGTGATTTAATGTGATGGTGTAAGGGTGGTGTGGTAAGGTGAGGATGTATGGATGATATAGGGAGGGGTGTTAATGGTTTAATTTGAGTTTGAGTTGGTGGGGAGATGATTGATGAGGTTTAAGTTGTTTTTTTGATAATATGGGGATATGAAGTTGGAGGTTGTTTATTTGGGGGGGGAATGAAATGTTATTTAGGAATTTATTGGGAGAATTTGGGGAATATAAGGGTGGTTTGTTAGTTTTGTTTGTGGATTATTTGGTGAGTTTAATTAGTTATTATGAGATTTTTAGGTTTTTATTTGATGAGGTATATTTTTGATGATGGTTATAGTATAGAGAATGATTGGGTGGTGTTTGAGAAGGGGATAATTGTATGTAAATGGGTTGGGGGTTTAGTTTATGATATGTGATTGTGTTGGGGTAATGTTAGGGATTTATATTGAGATTTGTATTTGGGATGAGTTTATGTTAGGGTATGGGTATTAGTTAGGTTGATGGTTGGATTGTTAGTATATTTTTGTGGGGAAAGGGGTTGGAGAATATGTTGTGTTGATTAGATTAATGGGATAATATATTGGTTTAGTTTAAGGAGGAATATGTATTTAATGTAATTGGTATTTATTGGTGTGTTTTATTAAGGATGAGTTTTTAAAAATGTATTGATTTTATTTGATGGATGTAATATTATTGGGGGATATGAGTTATTGATTGTGGTGTGTGTTATGAGTTTATTGATTATTGATTTGTTATATGAAGTTGTTAATTAGTTTAATAGTTTAGAAAGAAAGGTGAGTTAGGGTTGATTAGTTATTTAAGGTGTGAATGTTTTATATGATGAGTATGGGTAATGTTGTGTTAGGATTATTTGTATTGATTTATTAGATATGGTTGTTTATTTGAAGTGATGTATGTGGTAATATTGAAGGGTAGGAATTTATTTTTATTTGTTGGTGGTGTTTGTGAATGTTGTAATATTTATTGGGTGAAATATAAATATTGTAGGTATAGGGATAATTTGTATTGGTATTATTTATATATGGATGTAGAGGTGGGGTTTAGAATATTATAGATTGATAATTGGTTAATGGAATTTGAATAAGTAGTTGGAGTAAAATGTGAAGTTGTGGGGGATAGGCCTCACTGCATCAAGCATCACTTGATAAGCCCTATTACATGAGTGGTCTAACGAGGCTGAGGTGAACCATGACTTTTACTTTTCATACCCCCCTGTGAAATGAGACTCTGGCAGGAGATTGTATGCCGGCCAACAAACAATACCCTTCTTTGAAGATCATTAAGGGTAATCCTTGTCGCCATTAATGATCAAATGATCAAAGACCATTCTCACTTTTTCCCCTTCTGCCCTAGCACCTCTTCAAGATGGGATTCAGATTGTGCCTAATATCTCTAATAGTTTTGGAAAAAACGTTGCTACAAAATCTTGAACTTTTCAGGCGAGTTTTTGCCTCAATATCCTAAGCTTAATCTTGATAAAAAACAACACCTGGCAATAATGGAGATTGGGTTTAGATTTATCCTGTGCACACTATCAAACTTGACATCTGCTACATCCATTTTTTTCGAAAGAAGATTTTATCACAACCATTTCACAATCCACTCTAGTCTCATACTTTTCTTTTCATGCCATGAATATATGTTGTTTTCGTCCTTGACCACCTTCATGATCGTCCTGTTCTCTTTCTAGTTTTTCCACCCTGTCCATCAGTTCTGTATTTGATTGCTTTAACTCCTAAATTTTCAGTCCTAAGATTGTTCATGTCTTGTCTAATATCTCCATTTTCCTCTTTTAAAGCATCAACACTGTTTGTCAACATTTGTATTTCACTCTTCATACTCTCTGTTGTTGTCTTTAGCAAGTTCTCCACTTTCTCCATCTTGGGGGTCATCATGGTAAATGTTTCCTCAGGAGCCACTGTAGGAGAGGACTCCTGTCTACTGAGTATGGTTGTAGGTGTGCTGGCGGCCACTTACTTTGGTTTTCGTGCAGTTTTTCCTGTGATAGTGCTACAACGAGAGAGAGAGAGAGAGAGAGATTCAACTGGGAAGAGAGGAATCTTAACTCTGAAATGATTTAACCTACATTGGCCTTTGGCCACAATACATTTCAAGGTACAAGAGTGGAGAGAGGAAGAAAATGGTATAACTTCTCGCAAGTTTTGTTCCATACCTTGGAGACATTAAAAAAAATGTGCACCCAAACATGTATATTTCATAAACACGAATAAAGTGCTGACTGAGACCAAAAGATGTGTACGAAACACAATTCAGATGTCTAAATTCATTTACCCTGCTTCTTATAATAACACCCCCCCCCCCCCCCCCCTTTCAATATCACCTGGAAACAAAATTAATAATGACACAATACTTGATATTGTTGCTATTTTATCCCATACAAAGACAGACAGAGACAGAGAGGGAAAAGGGGAGACCAATAGACAGACAGACATGTCGACATATCAAATCAAATCAACACAAAATGTATCTTTATTTCTAAAGGTTGATGTAGGTTAGATCTATAGCAGCATGTTTCCTCCTCCACCCCACCCCACCCCCTCCCATCTATCCTTTGTCCTAGAAGAGAGAGAGAGAGAGAGAGAGAGGCAGACAGACAGTCTTTTACAGACAGACAGAGAAAGACAGAGACAGACATACAGTGTCTGACAGACAGACAGAGTAAGCATCGTTACAGTTTGCTGTAACAGTATATTACCACTTCATTGATGTGTATCAAGTGGTCGGTATACTAGTTACTGAACTTCCTTCCCTGGAAAGATTCTTAGCCATAATTACAGATCTGGATCTAGCTCAGTTCAGCCAAGGTACCATCGTAAGGTTTTTTCAGTTTCGGTTCAGTTACAGTTTTAGCGTGAAGTTTTCACTGATGATCACCCATTAAAATTTTATTGCACGTCTTGTTCATAAGGGCAATAATTTAGTCAACTGAAAAAATAACACACACACACACACACACACACACACACAAGAATGAAAGCAACAACTCACAACTGAAACGTCAAACTACAAAAATCTACCAACTCTGGTGGTGCCATTATCATTTTTATGACGTCAAGAAGAAAAGCATCTGCCGTTTATTATGTCCACAGGCATAGAACATTTCCGTATGCAGAACATTACTTCTGTTGTAGTTGTCGTTTTTGTTTTGGGGTGATTTTTTTGTTTATTAGGTAGGTGTGTGTGTGTGTGTGTGTGTGCACGCGCGGGTCCCTGATCCTTTACAGTCTCTGTATTAAACATCTGTCTGCTATACACTGGAACTCTGCAAAAGCAGATCCCTGGACCTAGCCTATTCTTCAGCCTACATCTTTTTCTTGTAGGAGTGCAAATTTAAATATGCACACAGGGGAAAAGGATAGCCTAGTGGTTAGAGAGGGTTGAATTGGTGATCTGACAGCGCGGGTTCGAGCCGCCGCCGTTCGAGGATATTTTTCGTCTGCAGTTAACATCAGTGCCGACTCCACTGCCCAGAAAGTCCATTGGATGAGACTATGAACTGAGGTGCCGTGTGGGATCGCATTCAGAACATCTTGCGTGCAAGATCTTGAGAGACGTTAAAACCCGTTTCTGTTTTTCAGAAGAGTAGGCTATTGTGTGTCAGTGGGAACGGATGACAAACTTTACAAAACCGCATGCACTCTGGAGTCGTGGGTAGAGATCATCCCCGTAGTCGGGATGCGACTTCTTTAGTGATGGGCAAACGGTCACATATGCAAAATCCCATCCTTGGTCAGCTTCGAGCTCTAGCCGAGGAATGAACAAAAAA
Organism: Rapana venosa; assembly: GCA_028751875.1. Lineage (NCBI taxonomy): Eukaryota > Metazoa > Mollusca > Gastropoda > Neogastropoda > Muricidae > Rapana > Rapana venosa. Next base: position 24,986,519 of record CM054142.1, on the reverse strand, counting down.
GTTCGCGCACTATGATGATAGATATCAACGTGTGTGTGTGTGTGTGTGTGTGTGTGTGTGTGTGTGTGTGTGTGTGTGTGTGTGTGTGTGTGTGAACTGGAAAAAAGGAAAAGCAGAAATGTTCATTGGAAAAATCATGTGTCCTTTTCGAGGGAAAATATAAGATATTAAGCCCAATCAAGACATATCATTTTCAAATCTCATCTAGATCTATACTCTGTGTTTTAAATATTTAGATGATCAAGTATTCCCAACACGTGTCATGCATTTACTCTTAACCACTATTTTTAAACATTTTTTTTTCAAAGTCCAACTTTAAATATTGTGCACAAAACCTCTGGCATTGATGATGAGATGGAGCCTCTTGACCTAGCGTAGTTTCTCTTAGAGCAGAAATTACCGATATAGCTAGGACTGTTTCCAGGTCTTGTGCAAATATTTTATGGTAGTTTTTCTGTTTCATTTTCAGCTGTTTGGTTTCCTCCTCCTTTTTTTTTTTTAGGCTACTTTCCTTTGTTTCATTTCAGCAGCAGCAGCAGCAGCAGCAGTAGTAGTAGTAGTAGTAGTAGTAGTAGTAGTAGTAGTGGTGGTGGTGGTGGTGGTGGCGGCAGTAGCAGTAGTAGCAGCAGCAGCAGGAGTGGTAGTAGTAGTAGGGCCTAGTAGTTCCTCTAGGTTTTTTTTTTTTCTTCTTCGTTTTCTTTGTCTTCTTGTAGTAAAGTCTTATATCAACTTATGTGTGTGAACAGACCTTGAATGAAATAACAACAACGAAACAGTACACTTGATAGATGGCTCGGCGCTGTAAAAGAGACAAGTTGCACTGTATGAAGAGTTAGGAAGGGACACAATGAGAATTAAAAAGGGAATGGGCTGATTGTGCCCCTTTTTCGGGGTAACGATTTGCTATGTTCTCGAGCGCGAGGGGGAGGGGGGGGGGGGGGGGGGGGGGGGTACCTATCGTTTCATCCCTATGTACAGATAAACTCTCCAGGCATATCCTGGAGAGAACGAAAGACCAATGAATTTGTCAAGAGTCAAATAACACGGCTGGCAGGTCCACAGGAACCCCTTCTCACCATCGTCAAGAAGAAAAAGCTGACAAGGTTCGGTCACGTCACCCACCACAACACTCTGCCAAAAACAGTACTGCAGGGAACACTCGAAGGTGGCAGAAAGAGGGGAAGACAGAACAAGTCATGGATGGACAACATCAGAGAATGGACCAGGATGAATGACTCGGCACTACTGCGCAGAGTGAGGACCGAGATGGATGGAGGAGGCTTACCACGGCATCGTCTTTCGTGTCTCCCCCACGACCGCCAAGGTCACGGGTCTGATGATGATGACAGATAAACACAGTTCCACGTGTTGAAATTTGTCATTGTCCTGCAGGATATATTTATAAATCCTAAGCGTATTGTAGTTAGTACTAGATGGGTAGATGACTTTATTGTACATGTGTAGAACAAGAGGAAGCAGATAGGGCCTAATACAGCTTTGTTAAACTGAATACTTTAATTGTATTTTATCCTTTCATTTCGAGGATAATGGAATAAGCACTCAAATGCTTTTTCCCTCCTGTCCCCGTGTGTATGCAGTTTTGTAAATGAACATCAGTGCCGACTCCACTCTCCCCCAAAAGTATTTCGGATGAGACTATAAACCGAGGTCCCGTGTGCGAACGCACGCAGAACATCTTGCGCGCACGTTAAAACCTGTTCCGCTTTTCGGAAGAGTAGGCCATTGTGTGTAAATCCAGAGCAGATCACGAATATATCACTCTAACAGAACGTCATTACAAATGTATTTATGGAGTCAATGATTCATTTATTACTGTAAAAAGTCACTTGTGGTGCTATTGGGTTGGCTGGTGTGTGTGTGTGTGTGTGTGTGTGTTGTTTTGGACAGAAAATCAAGGGGGGGGGAGTATGTCGTGACTCCCAGATACTGAGGCATTTGCGAGGGACCCGAGCTTGATCGATCAGTTTACCATTTTCGGTCCACTGCCAGGAAAAGCATCAGCTGATATCCTTTTCCTTAACAACGCCCCCCCCCACCACCCCTCCCCCCCTATTTCTCTCTCTCTCTTTCTCTCTGTTTCCCCTATCTTTTCCTTCAGTTAAATAATGGCTATGCCCCACCATGTCATGTCCTGAGTCTTGAGGCTTTTCCTTCAGCATGAGTTTACTGGTATATATAATTACATTCTCTAAAAGACGCATAACTTGAAAAATGGGTGTGGTGTAGAGTGTATAATTTATGATATATGCTTTCTAAAGCTTCGCGCACGGTTATTTCCGTGAGTGTCTGACACTGTAACAACAGCGGAACTAGGCTATACTGAGAGCCGGCAGCCTACCAGGCTAGAGGGCCGGGTTACAATGACCGACCCTTACTGACACGCGACGATAGGCCTATAGCCTACACACTTGAAGCCGGTGACAGACGACCTCGTCACTTCCTTACAATCGCCTTCCCGTGGCCAACAAAACTAGGACTGCTTCATTAGTTGCCACACACTGAGTATAGTATTTCAACGTCTTTCTCTGTGCCCATTTAACGATTTGCTCTCGAACATTACTCTCTGTACAGGCTAGTTATCATCCTCTGTACTACAACTACTACTAGACCTACCTATGCACTCGCACAACATCCGTAGGCATGGGCCTATTATGTCGTGCGAATTGAACACAAACTGGGGCATAGAAGCATGCATACAATGTTGGAAGCTGATAAGATGCACGCGTGCGCGCACACACACACACAACACTTGGGCTGATGGGCTGAGACAGAGAGACACACAAGAGACACAGACAGACAAATACACTGAGACAGCCAGAAGATAGATGGACAGAAAAACATGTAGCTGTATCTTCATTCAGTCATGTGTACAAAACAGCCAATGATCAGAGACAGACAGACAAACAGCCTGACAGACAGACAGTCAGCCAAATTGACAGAGACAGGCACACATATATAAAATGCCGGAAGACAGAATGACTGAAAAAAAACCCATTTTAGCCAAATCTCAGTCATGTGTCGGAGAGAGCCAATGATCAGAGATACTGCAACTGAGACACTAGCTAAATGCAAGAAGAATGCAAAAAGAATTTACACACAACATGCAGTGCACCTTAGTCGACATTCAAAGACCACATGATAGCTGACAGCTCTTTTTCCTCCCCGTTTCTTGACGACAGCTCCAAGGTGACAATGGTGAGATTTTACGTATGCCACCGTTTTTGCCTACCATTAGGTTTTCTTCCCACCATTAGGGATGATGTCTAAACATGACACTGGTATACACCCCTTTTAGGTCCAAACTGACAAATTTTGTTTACAGAGCTTGCTAGTAGTTGTACCATATATTGAAAGGCTACCACTTGTAAAGCCTAGCAAGCCATAAATTATTCGGGTTTACACCCTGTTGCCATGAAAACAATCCAACAAGGCCACAAAACTAAATGTTTTCAAAATTCCATACCTCTTTTTGTTTTTTTACCCATGACTTGTACAGGAAACCTGTTTTTACAGCCATGTTTTACATCCTAAATTCTTTAAATTTACAAAGAGAAATCCAGATAATAATTTGCATTTAGCAATTCTTTTTACTAATCACACACATACACATACACACACACACATATGATTTTGGAAGGTGAGAATGAAAACCAGGAAACTATTGGAAAAAAAGTGTGTTTCAAGCTTTTTGTTTTTTAAATGTTTTATATCAAGGGTATGCTTTGCTTTGCTTTATTTTTCTTGTGTGCTGAATGGTTGGGGTTGTTGTTTTTTTTGGTGTTATTGTGTTATGTTAACATTGTCACAATTTGATTCATCCCCTCATTTGAATTTTTCGTTATTGCACGATTTAAAAAAAAAAATAAAGTCAACAATCACAGTATTCTTAGACTCGAGTATGGTTGCAGAGTTATGGTGTAAGTACACAGACAAAATTGAGAAAAATCGAACAGATTCCATTGCCTGACCTGCATCCGAGCGATTCAATCAAATAATTCATTTATTACGTATGCAAGCGCACGGCTAGGCACTGGTGACACTATTGATTGTGGAAGCCTTTAGAGTGTCATTTACTTCTGTCGACCCAGTTATCAGACCACCACCACCCCTCTTTCCCCCTCCCCCCACCCCTTTTCATCTCTCCCCTAGGCCCTTGCGGTATTACTCTCTGTCGATTAGTGTTGTTAACTTATTCATGTGGTTAGATTTCATTTCATGTCTTGTTGTTGATAGCCCTACCTACCCACCATGAAGGCCTTTCTTAGCAGGGCTGTCGACTCACATAGATTTCAGCGACTCTATTCACATAAGTTCAAAATCAACGCCATCTAATCCCTTCAAACATCTAACACTGTCAATAAGGAAAAATAAATTAAATGACACAATAAATTAATCATTTCATTCCTTAAGGGCGACACAACCAGACCGTTCTGAGGTCGCCAGCCATTTTGCTAAATTGATCACCCCCAGGTTACAAAAATGTGTTTCAAAAAGGGATAATGAACACTTCAACGTACCAAAAAAAAATGCATTCAACATGCCATATGGGCTAATACCACTGTAGTGTATATGATATATGCGTCCTGTGCCTATCCCAGTGTCGTTATAACAAAACAATACAATATAACGAATGAAAAGAAAACATTTGAAAATTTCTCTCCTCCCCCCCCCCCCCCCCCCCCAAAAAGAAAAAAAGAATGGACTAGAAAGGCAGAAAATGAGCCAAAACGATGATAGAAAAGTAAGAAGGAATAAACACAGAAACAAAGGAGAGAGTGATAGAAAAGGGAAATAACACACAGAATTTACGTGTGGGGAGGGGGGGGGGGGGGGGGGGGGCTATGAAAAAGCCCTCTGCATCCCCGCGGGCATGTGCAGTTAGATCAATTAGGCAAGCACACCAACGTGCATGCGTGGATATTTTGTGTGTGTGTGTGTGTGTGTGTGTGTGTGTGTGTGTGTGTGTGTGTGTGTGTGTTGTATTCAATTTAACGTCTGTTCACTCTAAGTGATATTAAACGATGTGTGTGTGTGTGTGTGTGTGTGTGTGTGTGTGTGTGTGTGTGTGCAGCGGAAATCAGTTAACGGTCTTTGACTTTTTTTAAAAAAAACATGTTAGTCACATGGCGCTGGATGCATACCGAACATCTTACGTACACATTAAAAACCCGTTCCGCCTTTTGGAAGAGAAAGTCATTCGTGCCGGTAGGAACTGGTGACAAATTAAAAGAAACCACTACACACACAACACACACACACACACACACACACACACACACAAACACACACACACACACACACCCACACACAAACACACACACACACACACACACACACACACAAACAACACACACACACACACACACACACACACACACACACACACACAAACACACACACAAACACACACACACACACACACACACACACACACACAAACACACACACACACACACAACACACACACACACACACAAACACAATACACACACAAACACACACACACACACACACACACACACACACACACACACACACACAAACACACACACACACACACACACACAACAAACACACACACACACACACACACAAACACACACACACACAACACAACACACACACACACACACACACACACACACACACACACACACACAATCTGCATGCACACAGGTGTCGCGTTTAGACATCATCCCCGAAGTCAGAATGCGGCTACCTTAATGATGGTCAAACAGCCGCATTCGCAAGATCTTACCATTGGTGGACCTTGGAGCTCAAGCCGAGAACCCCCAAAAAAGAGGGGGTAGGGGGTTACATATATACCCGTCAATACCAGTCATGCGTGTGCATGGGCGTGTGCATGCTGGCACCTGCACATGCATAGGTTACTGGGGCATATACACTCCTGCCCACACATGACAAGACCAATTTATTCCAATTCCTTTGTGACTCTTTTAGATACAGTGATGCCAGAAATGAACTGCTCCTTGATAACCGAAAAGGGGAAAATGTAGGTACACTGTACTCAAATGAAACTTATCTAATTCAGTTCTGATAGATGACACACAAAATCAGTTGGAAAATTTATTTCAGGCTATTTGACATTAATGGAGAAACACTCTTAAGTCGGAATGGGGCTACCTTTAAAAGCAGGAATAACTGTGGCATATCCAAACAGTTCACCAAAGGTAAACCTCAGAGTTCTATCTAGCCGAGGAACGAAAAACAAAACAAAGCAAAACAAAACAAAACAAAACAAAACAAAACAAAACCCATGGTAAATTATTCTGTCAGCATGATTAAATCATATCTGTCAGAAATGCTTTGGTTCCACGAGGAAAAAAGTATTTAATTCACTCTTTTTTTTCTTTTCTTTTCTTTTTCTTTTTAAGAAAATTATCTCTGCTTGGCTTGAAAGTTTGTGCCATACTATATTGGTCTGTTCCCCAGAATGATACTCTTCGTTAAGAGTGTTTACTACTATATTACTTCCGTTTTCAATCATTATTTTTTAAGTTACAGTTTTCGTGTAACAACATGGCAGACAAATAAGCTTTCAAAATTGCTGTGTACATACAAATTGTTGAAATTTAGAAAGAACGTTATTTCTTCCTCTTATTGAAGACAATTCTGGGCTACCGTACTCTGAATCGATATGATTATCATTTTTCTTTATGCTAGAACGCCTTATATTTCGCTAAATGTCTAACTTTGCCTTTTTGTGCAGCCTTACACACTCATCTCCTACGAACACATTTACTTACTTACTTAGGCCCATCACTCCCCCTGGAGCATAGGCCGCCGACAACAGTCCGCCAGAGTCCTCTGTCCTGGGCTATTCTCTCCAGCTGTCTCCAGGTATATCCCATCTTTCTGGTTTCTGCCTCAAGGTCGCGTCGCCAGGTGTTTCTTGGCCTTCCTCTTTTTCGTTTTCCCTGGGGGTTCCATGATAGTCCCTGCCTTGTGATGTTGCTGGTGCTTTCTCAGGGTTTGCCCAATCCATCCCATCCCTGCGCCGGATTTCATTCTGGGCGGGCAGCTGGTTGGTATGTTGCCACAGGTCTGCGTTGCTGATGGTGTCGGGCCAGTGGATCTGGAGGATTCGTCTCAGCAGCTGTTGATGAAGGTCTGCACTTTTTTGATGGTGGTCTTTGTTGTCCTCCATGTCTCGCTCCTATAGTAGGACTGACTTGACGTTGGAGTTGAACAGCCTGATCTTTTTTGCGGGTCGACACAACCTTGGAGCTCCAGATGTTCTTCAGCTGCTAAGTACGCTGCCCTCGCCTTGCCAATTCTTGCTCTGACGTCTGCGTTGTGCCCCCCGCATGTTAATGATGCTACCCAGGTACGTGAAGTCTCCCTTCTTCCAGCTCCTTCCCATTTAGTGTGACTGGGTCCTCATCACTGGCGTTGATCTTGAGAATCTTGGTTTTGCCTTCATGATCTTGAGCCCAACTTGTAATGAGGTGGCTGCTAGTTTTTGTAGCCCTTGTCCGGCATCTGTTGGCGGCTGTGAGAAAGCAGGGCCAGGTCGTCTGCAAAGTCAGATCTCCAGCTGCTCCCACAGTGTCCATGGTTTCCATTTCTTCTGTATGCCGTTGAAGTCTTCATGGTCCAATCGATCGCCAGGAGGAAGAGGAAAGGTGACAGGAGACAGCCTTGTCTGACTCCGGTCTTCACCTAAAAGCGTTTGTGATTTGTCCTCCATGGACCACCCGGGAGGTCATTCTTTCATAGGTTTCTTGAACAAGTTGACCAGTTTGGTTGGCACTCCATGGTGGCGAAGAAATTTTTCCCAGAGGGTGTTGCGGTCCACACTGTCAAAGGCTTTCTCATAATCAACAAATTTGATGTATAAAGATGAGTTCCACTCTAAAGGATTGCTCAACGATGATGCGCAGGTGGCAATCTGATCTATGCATGATCTGTTCTGGCGGAAGCCGGCCTGTTGGGTCTCGAGGAGAGGGTCGACTGCATTTTTCATTCTCTCGTGGGGATCCTGTTAAAGACTTTTCGCACCGACAAAAGCATTATCCCCCTAATAGTTGGCACAGTTACTGAGGTCCTTTCTTGGGTAGCTTGATGAGGTAGCCCTCCTTCCGTCTAATGGTTAAACTTCCTTCTTCCAAATCTTCCCAAGAGAGGTACGCATCTCTAACCCTGTCTCCAGGTCTGCCTTGAGTGCTTCTGTGGATGTTGTCCGGTTGCTGCTTGCCATTTTTCAGCTTTTGATTTATTTTCCTGATCTTCCTCCTGTTGGTTGTCACAGTTGATGTCCCAGGTCATCTATCACAGGGTCGATGTCGGGGATTTGAAGGGACGGGTCTGTTCAGTTCCCCAAAGTGCTCTGCATCTGTTCAGTGCCCCTTGTTCCCCGGATTGGTGTTTCCTTTCTTGTCTTTGACTGGTCGCTCAGCTGCGTATTCCTGAGGTTTTAGTGGTGTCTACAGCAGCTTCATGTTGTTACTGGTGTGCTTCCCTACGATCACATATGTTGCTATTTTTCTGATCATATGGCCAGTTGATCTGCATAAGCTGAATACGTTTTTTTGTTATTGCTATTATTTTCACAACACACACACACACACACCACACACACCCCACACACACACCACACACACACAACACACACACACACAACCACACACACACCTTGAAAAAAAAAAGGGATGTTTACTTTTTCTAGAATATTAGGTTATTCAGCCCCCCCCCCCCTCCTCCCCCCCCCCCCCCCCCCCCCCCCCCCCTTCCCTCTGTGTGTGTGTGTGTGTGTGTGTGGTTGGTCTGTTAATCTTGGGTGCCGCGCCCACCAGTTAGATAGCTGTTTTCATCACTAACAGTGACGGACGCCAGAGCCAGGTGGTTAAGACGTTCGACTTCAATCCCATGGGTCCATGAAGTCGTGGGTTTGAATCTCGGCGGCGTCTGGTGAATTAGGTGTGGGGATTTTTACGATCTCCCAGGTCAACTTCAAGTACAGACCTGCCAGTGCCTTAATTCTCTTCGTGTAGGCCATATCATATACATGCAGAAGATCAAATATGCACGTTAAAGATCCCGTAATTTATGTCAGCGTTTGGTGGGTTACGGAAACACGAACATACCCAGCATACATCCCCGAAGTCGGAATGTGACTACCTTCAGGCGAGCAAAACCAGTCGCATACGAAAAAATCTCACCATTGATGAACCTGGAGCTTTAAGCCGAGGGACGAAAACAAAAGTCACGAACAAGCTTGTACACATGTGACACAATGATCTTTAAAAGAAAATCTATATCATGTACATAGATATTCCAAGTCAAACAATCTAACACTTCAACATTAAAACGTCACGTCAGAGCCCTTTCAAAAGGGTTTGTTTTTTTAAAGTTCAGCCAACAGAGTTTAAATGACACTTATTTAGTAATGCACTTTGCCCCCCCCCCCCCCCCCCCCACCAACCACCTTCACCATGCTAAGATATGCATGAATAATAATGTTGATAAATATAGTTTCAATATGATGAAGTTTTGTTTTCCTCCACTATAATGTTCTCTATACTATAATGATTTAAAAGTTAGCCCGCCTAACAAGTAAACCATGAGGTACTTGATTTGGTTCCCAGCCTTGCCTTTTTGTATGGGAAAATCAAACTGAAGGTCAAGTTTTCTGGAGGAGTCTTTGAAACTTAAGGTGGTTTCGGACTTGTGCACGTAACAACCCCCCCCCCCCCTACCCCCACCCCACCCCCCAAAAAAAAACAACGAAGAAGCAAAAAACAAAAACAAAAACAAAACAAACCAAACAAACAAACCAAACCAAAAACAAAACAACAAAACACCCCACCATAGTTCAAAATCTGAAAGAGCAGGGAAGTACTTCCCGACTGTCCTGGCACAATTTGTAGGTTCCAGGTTCCATTCCTAACTCTGTCCCCGAAGTTGGAATGCAGCTACCTTAATGATTTGGGGGGGGGGGGGGAGGGCAGTTACATTAGTAAGAAAAGAATCTCACCATAATTGATTGCTGAATCTCAGAGCTCTAGCCGAGAGACAAAATAAAATGGTTGATATTTCAAGAGGCCTTTATATAATCCAATCTAACCAAATTAATTTTGATACTTTGTATTTTGTTTGTTTGTTTTTATAAAACGAAAGAAACAGACAAAAAAAGAGCAAAAACAGGGGGGAAAAACTCTTCCCAACACACACACACACACACACACACACACACACACACACACACACAGCCAGTCCAGCCAATAGTGATCAGAGGTCAATACTATACCCTCCTGCTCCAGTACCATCTACCCCTCCCGCCCCTCCTCAACACACAGACGTCCTTTTGCGCGCGCGCGCGCACACACAAACACACACACACACACACACACACACACACACACACACACACACACACGACACACACACACACACACACACACACACACACCACCACGCACGCACGCACGCACGCACGCACGCACGCACACACACACACACACACACACACACACACACACACACACACACACACACACACACACACACACTTATTCGATTTAATCCCATCCCCAAACACATGCATACAATTTTCACACAACTGCACTTGAAATGATACAGCAATTGTCCTTTTCTATGAATTAAAAAAAATATTTTCCCAACACTTATTGCTTTAAAGTCTCCGCTGATTTCCATTGGAAAACCAGGACACAGATTTGCCAGCATCACTAACTAATGCCGGACCATTCCTGCTATTATCGAAGAACATCGTGGGTCAGTCCTGATTTGCTTTTTTCAGCTGACCTATGATGTACTTTACAATAATAATAATAATAATATAATGTATGCAATAACGACTAAAGGCGACCCCTCCCCCCTCACCCAAAACAACAACAACAACAACAACAACTAACCCACAACCCCACCCCCAAAGAAAAACAAAACAAAACAAAAACAAAAACCAAGAACACACACACACACACACACACAGAGTGTTCAAAGAGTGTTCAAGGAGATATTTTCCCGTGGAGTTAACATCAGTGCAGACTCCACTCTCTTCTTTTATATCGAGGATAATGGAATAAGCACTTGTGTGCCTTTTTTTAACATCCTGTCCCTGTGTGTATGCAATTTTGTAAATTTTGTCATCTGTTCCCACCGGCACACAATGGCCTACTCTTACGAAAAGCGGAACAGGATTTAACGTGTGCGTAAGATGTTCTGCGTGAGTTCGCACACGGGACCTCGGTTTATAGTCTCATCCGAAGGACTTTTGGGGAGAGTGGAGTCTGCACTGATGTTAACTCCAGGGGAAAATATCCCCTTGAACGGGAATCGAACCCGGGTCATCAGATTGCGAGCGCAATGTTCTAACCACGAGAGAGAGAGAGAGAGAGAGAGAGAGAGAGGAGAGAGTAGGTAAGTACTTACTGAGGGATTTAACTGTTTTATAAGCACGTTTCCATTAGGCTAGCCGATATGGTGTTTGTTCAAATTGTCCTTCTGGATTGTATAATGGCTGGCATAATATGTTATGTCACCTCAATTATCCTGGTTACCGAGTCAAGATGTTCACCAGTATTTGATAGTAAAAGTGATAAGGTTGTAAATAAAGAAATGAATAAAAAGAAATGTAAATGAATTTATATAACTATAAATAAAATATTTTTTTAAAAACTGATAACCCTAAGCAAAGAAATAACTTTAATTAGCAAATAAAATTAATTTACTGATTAATAACCAAAAACCTAGCTAAAATAAACCTTGAAAGCAAACAAAACAAAGCAGAAGCAAAATTAAAATGGAAATAAAACGCAATGGCAAAACTTTGCTTTTCATTCCTTTATTTTATCTTTGGGCTTGCCAGTCTCTCTCCTCTCTCCTCTGCCCCCCCCCCCCCCCCCCCCCCTTTTCTTTCTTCCCTATTTCTTGGACTGTCTTTGTTCCTTGTATGTGTGTGGTGTGGTGTGTGTGTTGTGAGAGAGAGAGAGAGAGAGAGAGAGAGAGAGAGAGGTGACGGTTGACATGTAGGCTAGGCTAAATTTCGTGTAAAGTTGTGAGTCAGTGCGTGGCAGACACGCCCACATTGAAGTCTGGCGGTTTGAAGGAAGCGTATTGAGCCCATAATTTTCATTTCTTTCCATACCATTTTGCTACTAGTACAAATAAGCATCTGTTATTGAAGAAAAATCATCTCTTTTGCTTGAAAAGTAGCTGTAACGATATTAAACGAGCTAAATTGACAAACAGCACTTGTAGCAGACTCTACAGAATGTGTAAGATACTACGCATGCGCCGAACATCCGGGCATTTGCTTCAAATTCATGCGAGAGAAGCAGTCGACAGATGACAGGCGAGCAGCCTGAGATCCATTGAGTCAGTGTTGTGAAAAACAAATTCATTACTGAATGCAGTGGAACGTAATTTTTCAGACAGATCGGACTTCGTGCTAAACAGATATTCATACGATTTCATCTTCAGTTTGTTCTTGTGGTGGTGTTGTGACCAGACAAAATGGGGTGTGTAGCAAGTCAAGAAGATAAAGTGGCAATGGAGAGATCGAAAGCAATTGACAAAGGCCTGAGAGCCGACGGGGAAAAAGCCGCTCGCGAGGTGAAATTATTATTACTGGGTAAGTAATCAGTTACAGAGTGATCTAGCAGAGTTCGTCATTTAATGATCACATTTTATGTACACATTGCATTTGAACTACAGTCTTAACGAGTCTAGTTGACGATTTCCTGGTTTCACTGGAAAGAGTGGCTAACACACAGGAAACCGCAGGAAAGCATCATGAGCAGACGATCATAATGATGTGTTTATGACAGCTGCGTAGCCTTAGTTATTTGACATCAAAAGCCACTGTCAAGTTTACGACAGTTCATGGATATTCTGTTGATTAAAGCTGTCATTCCTTTTTATCGTAGTACCGTAAACAACACATAAAACGAAAAATGCCGGGATGGAGAGGGCAGGAAAGTGCGAATAGCTTTCGCATGTAGCGGCTGCTTTGACTGACCTAGATCATGTCATCTCTGGGGACGCTCAGCTGTCGCGAGGTTTTGAATTCTGTATTGTCACAGGAGCTGTAGGGATTGGCTGCCGTTTTCACCTGAGGTATTACGGGTAGATTTTTTATGTATGCCAAGGGCACGATTTAAAAATCATGTATTATGTGCAAGTCTGGTGGTATCAGGTGCAAACACAGCCAAAGAAAAGCTCAGCCCAAATAGAAAGTAAATTCATCATCTTCCACATTTGACATTATAATTAGACTCTATTAGAGCCATTTGTTTAGGTAAAACCAAAGGAAAAGACAATGAAAGCCCTTTTGAAATAAGGCAAAAGTGCAGAACACAAACTCTGTTGACAGTTTGTGGTATTAAATAAAACCAACACCAGAATAGGAAAGCCAAACAGAAGTAACAGAAAATGTATCCAGCTCATTAATGTTATTTATCATAAAAACACACAGAAACTGAGAAAGATAATAGATAGGGGCCTATAGCTATTAACTATTGATTGAATATATTATACCTTATTGAATATATTATACCATTACAAACCCTCTGACTCTTAGTCTTGCCTAATTAAAAACTTAAGAGAAATTAACTAGAGATGACTACAAGTCTAGATGCAGGAAGCAGTTTCTGTTAAGATAATACAGAGAAACCATTTTATGATTTATTTGATTTTTCAGGGAAAATGTTAAATAGAATGATAAAAATATTCAAATAGGTTAGGTACTGGTTTTCAGTACAGCTGTACCCACTTTTGTCAATTTACACTACCATAAAGAATTTGGTGATAGAGTATCATGATCTATTAGACTATTATAATATATAAATATAACATTGATTGATTAACAAACAAAACATGACAAGTGATTTTAAAAACAACAACCCTCCCCCATCTCCCCTTAATAGAGCAAAACAAAACAGAAGAAATCCCAAATGCAAAACACATTTCATGTGTTGGTGCTACATTGTTTCTGAGCTAATAAATTTTGTTTAAACCAAACCAAAACAAAAATTTGTGTACAATAGTTTCCTGAGCTTAATTCTTCAACTTCTGCAGCTTTTTCAGCTTGTACACATCTTGTGTAAATTACTAAATACATACACATATATATATATATATATATATATATATATATATATATTAATATATATATATATAATATATATAATAATATATATATATATATATATATATACTGTGTGTGTGCATGCGTGTGTGTGCTTGTGCGCATGACATTTGTATACATCATGGTGTGTGTGTGTGTAGTTCTTAAGATTGAAATCTAATTTTGTTACTTTCTGTGATAGATGTTTTTCTTTTTTTTTGCGGCTTGTAACCCATATGAATAGATCTCTGTTTATTGAGGTGATAAAGTTTTGGTACTGGCATTGTGCATGTAACGTATTAACAAGGGGCAGTCATGTTGTTGCTAGGGCAACATATGATATATGATTTCTTCCTTGCCACATATCTTACTCAATGGAAAAAAAAAAGGAAAGGAAATAAAAGCACAATAGCAGCTGACTGGTTTCATGATTGAGAGGATTCAGCCTTGGCAATTGACCATTTGACGTCATTCAGAGGCTTAGGAGGAGGATCAGTGATTGACTTTGCTGCAGCTGCTGCATATTAACATACTCATGATACTGGCAGTGAGACCAGGCAGCTTGAAGCTAGACGGCTTATAGTTTTATCACTGTTAGTAATGTTGGTGATGATGGATGATTGATGATGTTGATGGTGTTGATGATGATGTTGATCAACTTGATGGTGATGATGATATTGATATTATTATAAGGAGAGAAAGAAGCAGTAGAGGTAGAACATAATAATGATAATGCTTGTGAAGATCTTAAAAATGATGATGAGAAGGACTGAAGAAGGAAAATCAAAACAACAGAAACAACAGTGCATGGTGTTGATGTTTTAGTAGTAGTAGTAGCTACTTATGAGTCATGTAGTAGGTAGTATTGTAATAATGACACAGAGTACACCTCATCATAGACATCTGTAACTCATTAAAAATCAGTGTTCATTTTATTAAGCATTTTTCACAAAGTGTTATTGTTACCAATGTTAGGACTATGCTACGGGCACATCATATTGAATCAAAACTGCCTATATTATAATATATATATATATATATATATATATATATATATATATGTGTGTGTAGGAGGCACCGTGGTCGAGTGGTTTAGGCGGTCAACTCGTGATCCAGAGGTCGCGGGTTCGATCCCCGCTCGGCTCGGGGTTGTGTCCTTGGGAAAGACACTTTACTCCTATTTTCCTCACTCCACCCAGGTGTACAAGTGGGTACCAGCTCTGCTGGGGAAGTATCTGGCGACAGACTAGCGTCCTGTCACAGGGGTGGTGAAAAACCATCAGTTCGCTTAACGCTACAGAAACCGGGATAAGCTCCGGCTCTATGGGCCTTCTGGCTCGAAAGAACATACTTTTATGTGTGTGTGTGTGTGTGTGTGCGTGCGTGTGAGTGTGTATATATATATATTATATATATATATATATATTATTTATATACACATACACCAAGTCATGTTTGTTTTCCCATGAGAATGGCTTTTTACGTTTTTCTTTAGTGTTACCAATGAGTCAGCTATCTTGCCATTGATTCTTTTACATGTAGTAACGTACACATGATGTATACATCATTACATGGGATCTCTGTTTTATCACCTCATCCAAAAGACTAGCACCCATGCCACCACTCACAGCCTAAAGGATGGATGAAAAGTCTGGCTTCCCACTTGTCTTTATCTCTAGTCTAATGCTTGTTTTCATGTAAAATCAGTTTACCCTTGGCATTGGAAAATACTCCAGAAATAATATGATTTGCAAATGTATACATATATTGATTCTGATTGATCCTGTACTGCTTTGCATGAAATGATCAGATCAAAAGAAAAACACAGCAGAGTATGGACATGTTTATGACTATGAGGAACAAAACTTGCCTTGAGCACCTGGTGTGACCTTGATTTTGACAGACCAAAACATCTCACAAGATGTGATATTGATCTTGATAATCTTTAATCAGGTGAAACATTAGAAAGATTTAACAGCTGATCTGAAGAAAGTACAGGTAGAATTGGCACT
Source organism: Rapana venosa (assembly GCA_028751875.1). NCBI lineage: Eukaryota > Metazoa > Mollusca > Gastropoda > Neogastropoda > Muricidae > Rapana > Rapana venosa. Next base: position 24,970,379 of record CM054142.1, on the reverse strand, counting down.
AATGGTAGACAATACTCATAAAACCTAGAAAAATAATCCTGCACTGAATGTTTAAAAATGTTTTTTTTGCATTTTTAACTATTTTTGCCCACCATTACCTTTTTAAAAATTCTTGTATATCAGGGATAATGGAATAAGCACTTATGTGCTTTTTTTTACATCCAGTCCCCTTGTGTATGCAGTTTTGTAAATTTTGTCATCTGTTCCCACCGGCACACAATGGCCTACTCTTATGAAAAGCAGAACAGGATTTAACATGTGTGCAAGATGTTCTGCGTGCGTTCGCACACAGGGCCTTGGTTTATACTTATACTAGTTATAGCCTCATCCGAAGGACTTATGGGGAGAGTGGAGTCTGCACTGATGTTAACTCCAGGGGAAAATATCCCCTTGAACGGGAATCAAACCCGGGTCGTCACTTAAGGTAGAGCTGGGCATTTCAACTTTGGGGATGTGCCTTGACATAATTAAAATGGTTGCAAACAAAGTGCTGTCACAAAGATATCAGTTAATTATTACTAATTTAGTAATTGGTATGTGACACACATGTCTGTGCTCCGCCTCCTAGTCCTGGCTACACCCGCACACAGTTGACTACACTAACTTTCAGTTCTGTCACAGACACAAAGGCACAGACATTGAAACAAGCATTGATTCACACACACACACACACACACACACACACACACAACACACACACACACACACACACACACACACATGCACACACACACACACATACGCACACACATGCACATGTGTGCGGGCACACACACACATGTGAAGTAGAGGTACACGTACACACACACACACACACACAGTCACACACACACATGCACTTCACACACACACACACACAAAGTCACACACACTTGCACCAACACACACACACACACACACACACACACACACACACACAACAAAATCACAGTGACACACTCAAAATAACACCCACATGCACACACTTTCACACACACACTTTCACCACACACACACACACACACACACACACACACACACACACACACACACACACACACACACACACACACACACAAATCACAGTGACACACTCAAAATAACACACACATGCACACACTTTCACACACACACACACACACACACACTCTCTCTCTCTCTCTCTCTCTCTCTCTCTCTCTCTCTCTTCTCTCTCTCTCTCTCTCTCTCTCTCTCCTCTCTCTCTCTCTCTCTCTCTCTCTCTGTCTCTCAAGAAAAGTTTGTTGACACTTGTTTTAGGCCACAGTGACTGAGTGAGTCTTTGTGTTGTTTTTGTCAGGTTTTGCTCTTTAAAAAAAAAAATTGTTAGTTTTTTTAGAAAAAAAAATGCAATGTTACAAGGTTGAGTGACCAGTAAGTAAGTAACTGGGTCTTATTAACAGAGGTAGAAAGAGATGAAAGGAGTAGTTTGCATCAACTGGTCTTGGAGCAGTGTGACATAATAGTATGTTGAGTATGTCAGTACTCATTTTGTTTGCTATTCTGCGTTTTCCAGGAAATTTGCTGTATTTCTAATTTGTATTATTTCAGACTCAAACAACACCAAGTAACAGCATCTACTTAATGATTTTTATGTCTAGGATGTGTTGGGTTGTTTTTTTTGAAGTTTTAACTTCCTTACTTGATCTGTGAACTTCAACTCCATGATATAGAGAATACGCAGTTTACAGTATAAGTCTTGTTTGTCTGTGTCGGTGATTTTATTAATAGTAAGCTGTGTCCATTCACGCTTACTAATTTATGAAATGTAATCATGGGGACGGGATAGCTCAGTGGTCGGAGCACTCGCTTTCCCCCAGCCAAGTTAAGCAGCATCGAGCGTGGTTACCAGTTGGATGGGTGACCGTTTGCGCGCCTTGGCTTCAGTACAGTTCCCCCAGTTCACCCAGCTGTAAGTGGGTACCTGCCCTCTTTAGGGTCAGGGAAGGTAAAGCAGCGAGGGAGAGGAGATGGGCGCCGCCCTCAATATGCTGGCCCTAGAGAAGTGAGGTCTCTGATGCCTCGCTCCCCTACGACCTTATAGGTTATGGGACTCCTTTACCTTTTTTACCTTTAATCTGAAATGTTGTGTCCCAGTCCCTGCAGGTACTAAAACTCTCATTTTCAGATCACTTCAAGACACCCAGCAAGAGGAGTCCCAGCTTTTTTGGTTTAAAATACTAGATAATAGATCAGAAGGCCTATTGAACTGAATACATTTTTTTTTAATCAATATTTTTGGTTTTAAGAATGAATGAGCTGCCTAGCTAGTTTCTGTCAGAAATTGTCATTGATCTTATGATGTTGTGTTTTTTTTTTTCTTCTTTTACTATTACACAGTATTAGTGATGTTTTCCACCAGTCTGAATTGCCTTATTTCTTGTGTACATACAGATGATTAATGTGTTGTTATAAATCTGTTTGATCTTTTCTGAATGATTGTTTGATTTCGTTATATGTCTTCTCACTAAATCAAATGTGATATTAGACACAAAAAGGCTAGGGGTGAGGGGGTGGGGGAATCTGGGAGTTAGTTAGGGGGGTAATTTACTGAATGATTTTGTTGGTATCGGTATGCTTCTAATCTTTCTTAGTCCATTCCCCTGCCTTTTTTCAAGAAAGACTTAAAATAAGAATTCTTTTCCATGCTGAAGTCAGATGTGCTGGGCCTGACTTGTCAGGTGCTTAGCGGCAGCTTGGAAACACATTTTTGCACATATGAAAGACAACAATAATTGCTCAGCTGTCTGAGCATTCGACAAAGAAGTAAGGAAATAGACACAAATCTAGCACAGAAGTAGAAACTTGTATTCAGGTAGGAGTGATTTTTTTTTATAAAATGCTAATCGCCATTGGGAGGAGGAGGGGGGGGGGGGGGGGGGTGGCAGTGTCACTGAGTCAGACCATAGGAGCAATGGTGCCAACTGGTGACTGAGTCACAGGAACTATTGAGCATGCTTAGGTCACCTTGAGGTCTGGAAATACAGAGCTGAATGTTGTCCCACTATTGATGTTTGCCACAAAGGAGGGCTATTGAGGTGGGTTGTTTGTAGTTAACTGTGTGTTACCAAACTGAGATAAGAACTGTTTGATAGTTTGCTTTCTAAAGGCTGTATATATCCTGGACTGATGTTTACTGAAAACCACACTTGACTGGTTTATCTTGTAATGTAAAAAAAAGCTGTACATATATTCATGACAGAAATTGCTGACTAAACAGTGAACTGTCGAGTTTTGACAGATATTCTCTCTAAATGGACAAACACTTTGAAACAGACACAAAATGAAATAAATGTATACTTTGTTCATGTTTTGGACGCTGACTTGAATTGCCCTGTTTAAAATGTTAAGAAATTCGAACTGTAAACAATATGTAGAAATCTGTTGCACACTTTTGTTTTACTGTTGTGCCATTGTAGTTTTTGTTTTGTCACATGAAAGTAGTTAACAAGTCTTAATTAAAACATGATTTAGGACTTGCAAACCAGCTGAAGCATATAAAACTGTCCATGGGAAGTCATTGACCATACGATCATGTAAAAGTTCTGGAGATACTTAAAAGATGTAGTCCTGATTGAATTCTAATTTTGAAGCTCACAGCAGCACTGCAGACAACAGGGGTGGAAGAAACTGTTCTACAATTTTTTTAAAAGGATTATTTGATGGCTGCAGGAACTTCATTTTTAACAATAAGATCAATTACTTGGAGATTTTCCAGCTTGTCCTATGAATAACGAATGTTTGGAGTCTCAGAATTAAAACCCAACCAATCAGTGATACAAGTTCAACCAGCAAACAAATGAATGATACTCTCATGAGAATGTATCTGGAAAAAAAAGGTATCAGTTGATAAATACATACTGATGTGTGTGTGAGAGAGAGAGAGGGGGGTGGGGGGGCGAGGCAGGTAGAAAGACAGATAGGATCAATTTTTGTGTCTAGGCAATGGAAAGAAAGGGGGGGGGGGGGGGGGTGAAGCAGGCCATCCAGAGCAGAAGTCATGGTTGAGCATGCAGCCTGTCTCCTTAGGAATAGGACACATGCAAAACTAAAGTGCGAAGTGCCAAAATGGGGCCTTTAATCCAAATTCCAGCTCTCTCTGGAATTCCTTTCTTGCAAAAGGTTCAGCAGTAAGCACACATTAACCTGAGAAATCCCTAAAACTAAAAGTAACACCTTGCCCTTCTCTCCCAGCAGACTAGGCCAGGATGCAGTTAGTGTCTCCTGAGCTCCTGTTGAGTGTCCTCAGCTTGTACGCGTGCATGCAATCAATAGTTTTCTCCTTCTAGGTCTTACTGTTTTATCTTACTATGTCTCACACTCTTCTCAGTGGCTATCGGAGTATCTCAGATAACTGCAGTTCGCAGACAGTCAGGCTGCCGTTATTGATCTGTTTTATCCCCGATGTCCTTTTCACTAACTTTCCTCTCTCTGGACATAATCTCCAGAATGGCTGTTGCAGGCCATCACTCAGACTCAGCGGACATAAGAAGATTCATGATTCACATCACAGCGCTTAACACGCTGGAACTGGAAGAAGTAATATGATTAGTTATTTACATACTCCAGACTGATTCTGTGAGTGAGTGACTGCTTGAATCACTGATTTGGTAAATGATTAATACTCGTGGAGTCGTGCGCATGCACGCACACACACACACACACACATTGCACACACACACGCATGCACACACACACATGCGCACACACACACATGGATTCACACACACTCTTACACATGTACACACATGCATGCACACACACACACGCACACACACACACATGCATTCACACACACTCTTACACACGCATGCGCGCACACACACACATACACAAGAGAGTGCCACACTGTGTGTGTGTGTGTGTGTGTGTGTGTGTGTGTGTGTGTGTGTGTGTGTGTGTGTGTGCAACCTGTGTGTTGCCATTTTCAGAATTTTAGTAGAAATTTGTGAAAACATTGTACTCTTCTCTAAAATAGGACAACAAAAAATTGCTCTTTTTAAAAGCACTTTCATTGGAGTATAATGCAGTTTATCTTTTCCTCCTCTAAAAACTTAAGTAAACATGGGATATAGAATATAAATAATGTATTATGTGAAAACAGAAGATGTTTGGTTAAAACTGATACTCCCCAATCAGCTTTTGAAGCAGTGGCTGAAATAACCAGTGTAAACCAGCAAGTCAGTAGCAGGAACTTTTGCACTACCAAGATAGTACTAGTACTGTTAATACTAGTACTACTTGAATTGTTTTTTACAAGATTCAGTTTGCTTTACAAGATCCAGCTCCCAATTCCATATTATTATTATTACTTCTGTGTTTACTACTACACAGTACTAGTCACTACCACAATCTAGTAATACTTCTTATGTTAGATGGTGGTTTTAGCTTTAGATAAGATGCTCTTCAAGTTCTTTTTGTGTCAGGCAGCTGGGCCCATTGCTTCTGGACTCCATTTGGAGCCTTCTGGATTCCAAGACACCAGCCTTTCGCTTTCACGATATAATTATCACCTTGTGGGATCACATATATAAAATTTGCATCGCACAGTCTTGATCTCAGTATTTTTATGGAGGTGTATCAACTTTCTCTGGCAAACCACATGGGGATGAGTATACATACAACAGTCATGTTGTGTGAGGACATGAGGTTCGCTGAGAAGAGCACTATAAGAGTATTTCAGATAAATCACTAGCTCTTTGAGTCGCGCAGCATGGCTGAGAACTTCCCTACAGTTGCCTGTGGCGGGGTCTTGCTTCATGTCGCCATCTCTCAAGCTGAAACTGAAAATGGATGAGGTGACATCACCACATGGTTTGCCAAAGAAAGTATTTTATTCTGTCTTCTGACATTTTTCATATTTTTTTTTTTTTACATTACATTTGGCTTTAGATTATTAGACATTAAAAATAATCATACTGTTGTCTTTTTTTGTTTGTTTGCAGGTGCTGGAGAGTCAGGCAAGAGCACAATAGTAAAGCAGATGAAGTAAGTTTATGTTGTGTAATGACTTACACTGGTTACAGTACATCTTAGTTACTTTTAGAGGGAAAGTTTTCATTACATCAAGAAAGACTTTAAAGATAACAATTCTCTCTTACACCAAAGTGGTATGCACTGGGCCTGACTTGTCAGCCGGTTAATGGCTGCATGATGCACTTTTGCTCATAAAACAGAGAACAATAGTTGCTTTCTGAGCATTCAATGAAGAAGATCTATATCAAATAGTCTGAAAGAGAGGAAAGGTACATAGAATTTTTTACCCTTGAGGACTTTTACACACATTACTTCCAGTGTATTTTGACCTGTTAGTTACCATCATAGTGAGTTAAAACTGAAAGTAGTTGTAGTACGCAGAGGGCGTCAATAGTGTGTGACTCACGAGTCCTGGAGATGCAGGAAATACGTGAAGTGGTTTGTGCAGGCTTTTCCTGTCTGTTCGGGCTCTAGCTTGCTGTGTGAAACAGTATCAAACATAGTAACCTCTAACAACACACACATATGAACATGTGTACCATCTAACGTTGTATAGGCCAGTGACACTTAACATGCAATTGCTTGAAACGATGGCTGTCATATTACATAAATGGTATGTAACACCCAACTTCTCCCTGTTCTCATGAACACTTTCAAACTACTAACAGACTCCCAGAGAGGTTCTGTTACTAAAACATTATAAAACCCCCTTAAAAAAAACAACAGACAAAACACTGTGAAGGTTGATAAAATAGCAATTTTAGAAGCAAGTAAGCATGGTACTAATTACGATTAAAAATTAACTTTAAAAGACTGTAGAAGCCTGAGTCCACATCTTTCATGCAATGCTAGATAATCCATTTCAGATAGCCTCCATACAAGAAAAAATATCTCTTCATGAGTATATCGTATTGAGATCTCTGTTTTATTCTTTTTATGTGTCGGTTTTCTCACTCTAGTCTTATTGTTGATAATTCATTCTGCTGATACACTAAGCTAGCTAGTGATATAGCAGCTGTGCTGCTACTGGTCATTTGGAATGTTATCGCCCTTGTCAGTTTGTGTTGTTATTGAAAATTTAATGATATTTTCTCTTTTTTTGTGTGTTCTTGTTTATGTGTGTATTCATACTTATGTGTAAATGCTTGTGTGGGTGTGTGTAAGTGTGTGTGCGCACGCGCTTGTGCCAGTGTGTGCCTCTGTACCTGTATTTGTCTGTCTTCCTGAGCATCAGTGCCTGTGTTCTATGAGAGACAAACAGATTTATAGGACAGCAGAGTATGCACGTTTGTTAAATTTTGTTCATGGCAAGCCAGTATACAGAAAATTATTTTTTTCACTTAGCTGAACGTAAGTTATCATTTGGAAGAAAGAACTCTTGTTTCATCAGAATGAACAGTAGGACCAAAACTACAGTTCCACCAAGAGTATTAAGGTTGGGGGGGGAGGGGGGGGGGGCAGTGGGGGGGGGGGGGGCTTCAGTAAGCAGTACTAAGTACTACTAGTTAACAGTATAGGTACATATACTCAGTATGGTTTGAAGCACTTAAGAGTTGAGGTGGACTTTAAGTTATTGGCAATGTAAAATTGGGAATTTGGTAGAAAAAAAAGGCAGACAATGAATTGAAGTGAAGGGTGAACAGTTTGAAGTGTATTGATAGTTATCAACTTTCTGCCTCAATAGAACTAGGAGTGTGTATTCAACTAGAAAGCATTTTTCCCTAAGGGCTTTTATCTTTTTTGGAAGAGAGAAGGGGGAAAAAGTAAAACTAGAAAGGCTTCAGGACGGAAAGTGTCTATTGCCAATGCTACAGCTATAGCCTGTGTAGGTACTAACTAATGAAGCACACAAAAAGACCTGAGAGGTTCCAGACAGATGGTAGCATAAGGCCAAGAGGAGAGTATTCAGAACACTTAAGAGATTGTGTTGTTTTTTGTGTTGTACTCTTTTGTGTTCTGTACCACATTGTGAGTGAGTGTGAGTGTGTGTGTGTGTAGTAGTAGTAGTAGGGGGGAGGGGGGGGCAAAGAAAAGGAAAGATATGAGAGAGGGAGAGATAATGAGCATGCGTGTGTGTGTGTGTGTGTGTGTGTGTGTGTAGTAGGGGAGGGGTGGGGGGTAGAGAAAATGAAAGAGATGAGGGAGAGAGATAGAGAGCTCTTGTATATATAATGATTTATTATGTAAGTATGTTGATGCACTTGTATAGATTTAGAATTTTGGGCACTGTAAGCGATTTTGAACATGTGTACAAGCCAAGAGAACACAAGGAAATAGTAAGACAGATGAAGTATCTTTGGTCTGATTTATTTCTTCTGAAAAGTTTAGAATGAATGAAATGACTTAGTCTGAAGGTTCTCTATGAAGAGAATGGATAACCTGACCATAACAAACCATATATCAATTGGTCTCTTCTTTTTTTGGTGTGCACTTGTAATCAGTTACAAATCTGTCTTAAGTGAGTGGCAGCATTGTTGCTGTGGTTTTTAACAACTTTGTACATGTGGATCCTCTGTATGACTCTGCCTGTGAGTGACACTGTGTTCATGCACATGTCTGTTTATTTATTTATTCCTTTATTTTGAGGATGATGGAATAAGAATTCATGTGCTTTTTTACATCTTGTGTGTATGCAGTTTTGTAAATTTTGTCATCTGTTCCCACTGGCACACAGTGGCCTACTCTTCCGAAAAGCAGAACAGGTTTTAATGTGTGCATAAGATGCTCTGCGTGCGTTCGCACACAGGACCTCGGTTTATAGTCTCATCCGAAGGACTTGGGGAGTAGTGGAGCCGGCACTGATGTTAACTCTAGTGCATGCATGCATGCTTGCTGGAGTGTGTGATGCCAGTAAGCAGCAGTGAACACATTAAAAGTATTGCTTCTTTTGTAATCAAATATAATTAACAGAGTCCCAGGGTCAGGCTGGGCGCACGTGGCCCATTAGCATTAATTACCCGGCTGATCTCTGCTCATTGCTTTAATTCATAGAAGGCAAAACCACTAGCATAATGCATTGTTGGTTGTGGACATACGCAGACACGAAATTAGCTGATTAGTTTTGACTCGAGCAGATTATACAACAGACTTCCCATGTGCAACCTTGATGAAGCCTTGGTGGACCTGACCTTTCTTTTGGTCATTTGTTCAATCTTCAGTGTGATTTGATAACTTTTAACTGGTGGTGATGTAAGACAGATGTCTTGTCTCTGCAGGATTCTGCCTTATATGGAATAGGATAACCTGTTTTAGTGAACATTCATTCACAAACAGATCCCAATAAAAGAGAAAAATTATGTAATCCTGCTGAGCATACTGTTTGATTCTACGAGACATTTTACAGATGTAGTGTTGAAGTGTGTGGTGATCACTTTAAAGAAAAAAAATTGTAGAAAAGAAAAAAAAATATTGTAAGAAGAGGAAGTATTATCCTGTTGGTGTTAATTGTTGCCTAACTATATTTTTACCAACAGACTAAGTAGTGTAACACTTGTCAGTCTCTGAATGAACTGGAAAATTATTTTTATATTAAGTAGCAGAAAGAAAGTTATTTATGAATAGAGAAGGGAGGCTGGTAGGACTCACTTAGAGAGATAGGTAAGGAAAGGTTTCTGAAAGTTTCTGGTTCAGCAAAATTGAATGGCTTTGCATTGCTGTCCTCATTATGAGCACTTGAGGGCAGGAAATACTTGTCTGAAAGCTAGAGTGCAAGAATTTCAAACGCAGTTTCTACTCTCCAGCTCTCTGCGCAGTTGGCTCACTCATAGTTTCAGAATCACAAACGAGTGAAAACCCTTGAGAACATTTGAAGTCTTACTGCATTTGCTTAAATGGTCATTTCACTCTTGTCTCTTTTTCTCATAGATCTCAACTTCTCACCAGTCCAAACACTTAGCATTCCATTCATCTGTTATGTTATTTTTTTCATTTATTTTTTCTTTTCCTGGCAAAAAAAACAAGACTGAGTTTGATATCTCCAGTATATGTTTGTCTGTCAGTGCTATATACCCAGTTATGACAGGACTTGGAATGTGATTTTTTTCTCCTCTCAGTTGTTTAAATAGGCAGAGCAGGAAAACTTTATGTTTCGAAATCAAACTGACGGTCCCCCCACCCATCCCTATATAACTTTATAAGCCTAGTTTTATAATTCATAGTGTTGTATTTGTGTACATGCATCAAATCCAGACTTCAAAATCTCAGGTCAAGATTGAACTGTCAGATAAAAGTAATGATAGTGTCAATATCTTTCACATGCTCATAGTCATACTACTGTCAGATAAAAGTAATGATAGTGTCAATATCTTTCACATGCTCATAGTCATACACACATTTGTGTACATAACATGTATGCACAGAATGCAGAGATGCATTCAGACAAATGCAAATACACACAAACGCACACACACAAACACATGCACACACACACAAACACACACACACAAACACACACACACACACATATCATACCCCCTTCACTTACCCAGAATTAATCTAAATTGAAACAAGAAACATCAATTTTCACTGTGGACATGTATTCATGAACTAAAGAGAACTTTGATAATGGTTTCAGAATTATCCATGAAAAGGGCTATACAGAAGAGGAATGTCTGCAGTACAAACCAGTGGTCTACAGCAACACCATTCAGTCCATGATTGCCATCATTCGCGCCATGAACCAGCTAAACCTGCAGTTTGGACACCCAGACAGAGCCGTGAGTACAGGCAGTCCTTGTTGAATCACCTCTGCTGTCTTGCTTTGCCTTTAGAAAATTGTGTTTTCTCTTGTTTTCTTCTCTGATCATGTCATTACTGATTAGCCCATCTTTGTGTCTCTGATCAAGTCATTATCCCATCTTTGTGTCTCTGATCATGCTATTATCCTATCTTTGTGTTGGTCAGGATTATATCCCTGAAATCAGAATGTGGCTACCTTAATGGTGGTCAAAAATAGTCACATATGCAAAATCTCACTATTGGTGAACCGTGGAGATCTGGCCAAGGATAAAGAAAAAGATGATTTGTAATTCATGTTCTCATGACTTTATGACTGACCATAAATCAGGATGAGAGTTGTTAAAAGTATTATCTTACAAGTTTTTAGCATATGGCCTGACTGATTCTGCCGAGGGATATTTCATAAGTTCAAAGGAAATATATTCATGTTTATGCGACCATATGTTTAATGAATTCCTTTTTGGGGGACTGACAATATTCAAAATGGCGGAATGAGGGGGAAATATTGATATTACGATAATGATCTGCATACTGATAGTTACAATAGAGATGTGGCCTTGAGAAGGGTTGATAAATATGCCCCATTTAGTTTGTTTCCAAATGACTTTTCTTGATTATCATTACTTTCTTCTTTGTCATCAGTGGACTGACTCTTCAGGTTATACATCATGTGTCCTGTGCAAATGACTATGTTTGAAAAGAAAAAAGAAAGAAAGGCCTGACTATGTTTGAAAAGAAGAAGAAAATGAAAGACCTGACTATGTTTGAAAAGAAGAAAAAAATGAAAGACCTTTCAAGCAGACTAACGGCAATATTTCCCATCCTGAACCCCGCACCCTACTCCCTATATGTTTAGTTTTTGTATTAGTGTTAAGTGGAATGGCATATCCAGCTTGCATTTTATAACCTTGTGAGATGTGGGTTCCTTTGTCCATAACACACTGCCTGAAAGTTTCAGTGCAGTGCCCAAACAACTTCTTTAAGAGTTAAGGGAGAAGTCCAAACACTCTCCTTGTCCCTTTATTATTTTACCCCTTTTTTTTCAGTGCAGTAACCGGACCTTTGGGTTTGGAGGTTTTTATGCCATTTATAAGTCATGTATCCCCAAAGTTGGAATGTGGCTACCTTTATGGTGGAGGGAAAACAGTCGCATAGATTGGTAACCCTTAGAGCTCTGGCCGAGGAATGAAGAAAAAAAAATCATAATTTTATATTCATTCATCAGTTGAGCTGTTATCACTTTATCTATTATCAAACTTAAGACAAAATGATTCCTTGCATAGGTTAAATGTCAGCTACAATTCTCTGTATGTACGATTATCAGTCTGTCAGCTGAGTACAGATGAAGAACTGCCTACTGTTAAAGTGTCCCTGTCAGCAGCAAGAAGACTTAGTTAGAGATCAGAGCACAGCTCAAGTGGTTTTGCTTCATGTAATATTGACACAGGGCTTCAAAATATACTGCAGTCTGGCTGCTTTATCTCAGTGCTCTGCTCAACCCATGAAGAAAGCAAGCAAGCAAAAAAACCTGGCCTAAGGGATTGTATTTTAATGCATTGAAGAGGTGCAGGGCTTGTTATACTGATAATATGGGCGTGTACTTCATTACTTGCTTTGTGTAGATATGTGTATAAATTGCCTTAGTGTGTGTCAGTGTGTGTCAAAGTCAAAGTCAAACTTTTATTTCCAGATGGTACATTGAATAAGCAAAACACTTGCTTTTTTCGTCATGCCATCTAAGAGGGAAAAAACAATAACAACAAAAAACAACACACAAACAAAAATACCAAACCTTATTGAAAAGGAAATAATAATGATAAAGATGACGATGGTGACTATGATGATGATGACGATGACTATGTCAATAAACAATGACAATTACTACTGCCAGAAATATCATGCATGCATCCACGCATACATTCATGCACACACACACACACACACACATCATACTACAAGATACAATTTCAAAAATCTTTCGTGGGTGGGTGTGTGTGTGTATAATTATAAATATGTGTGAGTGAGTGTGTGCAATGTGTGTGTGTATGAATATGTGTGAGTGTGTGCAGTAGGGAGTGAGTTGTGTGTGTGTGTGGCGCGCACGTGTGATACATGTGTGAGTGTGTGTGTGCGTGCGTGCGCATGCATGTATACATGCACCTGTGTCTCTGTGTCTGTATATTTGTTCTTTCTTTCTAAAATTCTTTGACCCTCTTTTCACTTGCTTGATGTTAAACTTAAATGGGATTTAGATGGACACATATAGAGTCTGACATTTCACTGTGAAAATAAAGTTTTTTTTTAAAAAGCAACATTTTAGAACAATGTAAAGTTCAACTTCTCTGCAAGTCTACCTAAAATGTATGGCTGCAATCACAAAAACTTCCATGGTGACCTTTGGTAATTGATTCTGTAATAGGAGGAGAGCCACGCATTCCTCATCAGTAAATTTTTTAATTGTTCAGCTATAAGCATGAACAGATTTTCTGAAGGAATCTTTTAGGATGAGGACAGTGCATACATACATGTGTGTAACAAACATGTTTCAGCAGTATCTATTTTCATGTTATTGACTTATGCATTGGACATGTGTCTGTGTGTGTGCGCGTGTGTGTGTATTAGAGAGAGAGAGGGGGGGGGGGGGGGGTAGACCGACAGACAGACAACAGAA
>CM054142.1:24864498-24954498 GCA_028751875.1 Rapana venosa | reverse complement strand
AAATATTTGGACCATGTATTGATTCTACTTGCAGGAGAGAAAGAAAGCAAACAGAAAGAAATGGATTTGTTGAGCATTGACTGATCACGTGTGCTATCATTTTTGCTTTAAAATTGTGAACTTTTTGTGTGTTGATTTAAGGGTTGAGCGTAATCGCTGTACCAAGTTACATGTATTATGTTTAGTGGGTCTTGTAGTGGAGTATTATTTAATGTTCTGTTATTATCAGTGCTCTGCAGTAAATGGATAGGCCTTTATGCGTGTGAAGTGTCGATGGAATATGAGTGGTGTAATGTGTCCGGCTTTAAAACCATTCATGTACTGTACTGTAGGGGAGAGGGATATCAACAACAAAAAAAGATGAAGAAAAAAAGAAAAGCCATATTCAACAAGTCAGAAGCAGTGATTATTCGAGTGGAGAGAGAGAGAGAGGGGGGTGGCGTGGGGACTTTGACCAATTTATTGTCATTTCCCAATGTGGCCTATTGACAAGGGAGGTTTACACGCAACTTTTTTTTGTAAATACAAATAAATACAAGAGAAATAACATGATGCATTTAATGTAATGCAAAGGGCTCTTTGTAAATGGGATACAACTTTTAAGCTCTGGCATAAATTCAGCTACAAACCTGAACGCAAAGTAATGTCAAGGATGAATAACAAGAAACAAACAACAACAACTAAAATAATAACACAGACAGAGATGTTATTAATGTTAACGAGGATAGGTTCGGAAGAATGCAGAGAATGTTTCCTCTTCCGCCTCCAGTTGTTGGCAGATTGCTAGCGGGACAAAGAAAAGATGCCTCTGTGTATAGCAAAACTGATAGATGGTGATGAATGTAGTTGACAAGTAGTACAGTCATGTACAATATGCATGATGATTCTTCTTTGGCTGTGGCATATATATATATATGAAAATTGTAGTAGATATATATAAAGGAAAAGAAAACTACCATTAATATTAAGTTTTTATGTAAACCGGACTTGTTGATTTAAAAGAAAAAGAAGGTATGGTACATAAAATGAAATAAGCTGTGAAATATATATGGTCATAACGAAAAAAATATTGTCCAGGTCTAAAGTTTTGTCAGTTGTTGATGTCAGGCCAAAGACAGCATTAAAATGTTGTTATGTTTTAAAATGTTATGCTGAGATTGTCTTCACTTCAGCCACAACAAGCTCTTGTCTTACCATAACAATTGTACTCTCCTGTAAAGGAGAGGAAAGAAAGCCTCTGAAGTGGGAGTTAAGCTTCCTGTATATGGCAAGGTACTTGAAGAGAATCACAAATACAAACTTTTCATCCAGTGTGTATTTACAGTCTCGCAGTGATTCCCAGGTGGGATGAGTGAGTCAAGTGCATTGTATATTCTGAATGACCCCTAGGTATGTTGGGAATGTGTAACTCTATAATGAGTAACATGCCCCAAATATGCTCAAGTGCTCCATACCACATCACCACATCACCCACACCACACCACACCACACCACGCCATACTATACCACACCATACCACACCACACCCCACCACACCCACCCCACCCCACCCCACCCACCACACCCTACCCTGATAGGTTAACAGAACACAGCTGACTACAGGACCTAACACAGCATACATACATGCAGTACTACTTTAATCATACTAAGAGGTGTTCACACCTGACCACGACATTACATGATGTGAAGGAGTAAGGGAAAAGGAGTACATTTATTCTTGAAATAGTTAATAGTTCCATCATTGAAGTAATCTTGCCGCAGACACTGATAATAACAACATGAAAGTGAAGAAAGGTGAGCAGGCACACTTCCTAATCGCAGCATAATAGCAAGGAAAGCCTATGCCGACAACAAAGATGACAAGACGTCTACGAACAGATTGGGGCCCCGGCAGGCGGAAACAGGGAGACATACAGACAGACAAGACAGACAGACTGGGGGACAGACAGACAGACAGAGGAGGAGTGGATCAGGTTGACGGGTGTCACAGACAGGAAGGATAACAGACAGACACACAGACAGACTGGTAGACTGGGATACAGGACTGAGGACGCAGACACAGAAGAGACAGTACCAGGTGGCGGAGAACAGAACTACCTTCACAGCCACAATGGCTCAAAGTATTGATCAGGGCAGGAGAAAGCCACACAGAGAGAGGAGGGAAGGAAGGAAGGAAAGGACTGTGTGGGAAGCACAAATTCTTTGGCCTCCCTGCCTCTTAGGGTAGGGGACAAGGAATGATGGTGACGATGATGGCTAGGTAGGTGGAGGGGGACTTGTAGGTGGGAGAGGAAGACAGGGAGGGATTGGACTGATAGGTAATGACACTTAGCACGGTTGGCTGGAGGTGAGGGGCACTGTACTGTGGCTGTGATGCCCCCTGGCTATATGGAGGAGACTGTGTTCAGTGAGGTTGATAATTTGCTTGCTGGTTTGTGTGTTGGAGCTCCCACCACTGCTGCAGACTGGAATGTCTACTGTTGCCTGCAGCTTAGCTTATAAATTCCACTGCTTCATTTTTGAAAATGAGATTGTCCTGATTTAGCTCTGCTGTTTTCTGAGTTGTGAACAGTGAACGGCTTTTTTTCCTTTTTGTCCCTCTTTTGGGATTGGTAGATATGTCAAAGTATTATAATAATTGTAACCATCATCGCTTGGATATTTGCACGAGGGATCTTGAAGCACTTTCAGTCTTACATTATTTTGATTAGCTTAGAAACTTTTTTTTTATAAACAATCAAAAAAATTAAAACAGTTTTAGGGATATTTTGCATCAAAAAAGCTCTCATTAGTTTAAAACAGTAAACATCATCTAATCTGCAATGTTGAAAATTAAGCAGGTAAAAGTTTTATCAGTAGGTCATGAGTCAAGTGGTATTTAATGATCACCTGTTGTGCTCAAATTACAGATTTTGTATGCTTTTGTTGTTGTTGAATATTGCTTAGAATTTCATTTGGCCCACCTGTTTCAATTTTAAGTTTTGATTACAGCATCAGACTTTCATCATCACATGTACATGCTCGCACTCACGCACGTTCTGGTACACACATTCACACACACACGCACACAATTTGGTTTTCATTTACTTGTCCACCGGTATTCAAAATATGTGTGTCTCCACCCCCATACACTGATCCAGACCCCCCCCCCCCCCCCCCTTGTTCGTCTAATATCTCAATTTGTTAAGAGACTTGAAATGAAATCGAACTCACACATGCATGTACACACACGCAAACACACACTCACATGTGCTTACACACACATGCGCACATGCATCACACACATATACCCACCCACCCACTCAAACGTACCCTCACCGACATATACACACATGCATGCACACCCACACTCGCCCACCCTACACCAGTCCTACTCACAGACACACACCACTCCTATTCTCTCTCAAACACACACATACACACAGACACAGACACCAAGACACACACACACACACACACACACACACACACACACACACACACACACCACACCACACCACACACACACACACACACACACACACACACACACACACACACACAGAACAAAAATCAGGGTATATGTATGAGAGAGAGTGGGGGCGAGAAAGGCAGGGATGGGTCAATTAGGAAAGGGGCATTGAGAATGATGGAGTTGGGGTTGTAAGTGTGCATGCGCATAAAACTAATAAAAGAGGAATATTACCTGGGTCAAATGTGCTAGTATATTTATAACCATCTCAGCTGTTGCTTGACCAAACACAGAGGACATACTGAACCATGCTATTGATCCAGTTTTTAAGGTCACTTTGGGACTGGATAACTCATGAGGTTAACTGAGGCCTTGTTCAGACTGTGAAGTGGGATTCAAAGACTATTTAATTTTATACAAGAGAGAATTAATCGGATTTGACTGACTGCTAACTCCATGAGGAGTCATTGGGTCTCTGCACTGTAAATTTTCAGTCAGTATGCCTCTCCAGGTTGGAAATTGCATGCTGGGCACAGCCACGTTATACATACTATTGGCCATGCCTGGACTTACCTTTTATGAAGATTGATGAGGTTATAGTCTCATCTGAAGGATTTGCGTGGTTATGAAGTTAAAACCATTAAGTCCATGAAAGAGCTTGCATGTAGTGGGGGGGGATGTTAATGGTCGAAACAATTAACTCCATGAAAGGTGTGTGTGTGTTGCGGGGGGGGGGGGGGGGGGGGGGGGGGGGGGGGGGGGGGGGGGGGGGGGGGGGGGGGGTTATGGACACCTCAACATTGAACCCATCCCTCAGTTACAAGATGTTCAGATTACAAGTTTGATGCTCTAATGCAGGACTACTCTGATCCATGCATAAGCAACAAAGTTTTGTTGTCAGGAGGTTTTAGCAGTATGGTTTGTCTGCGGGTATTTACAACAAATGTTGTCTGGTGGTAATATTAACATGTGCCATCTGATGGTATCAACAACATGTATTATCTGATTGAGTCAATACTACAAGTTGTCTGATGGTATCAACAGCATAAGTTATGTTGTATTAATTAACAGTATAGGTTGTCAGATAGTATTTACAGTATAAAATGTCTGATGGCATTAACAGCATATTATTGTTGGATAGTATTAATAGCATAGGGTACCTGATGGTGTTACTATTTTCAGCATATGTTGTTTTTTTAAATGGTATCAACAACATGATCTCAATATATCTGATGGTATTCAACAATGTAAGTTGTCTGATAGTGTTAATACCATGAGTTATTTCTGCTGATATCAGCAATATAAACCGTCAGATCTCGTGTTAATGAGGCTTTTCTGCTGATATTAACAATATAAGTCATAAGATGTTGTCAGCTGAACAAATTGAAGAGCAATGGCCAGGATGTAGTAGTAGGTCAGCTCTAGGACTGCTATATTGTTGTTGTTATTATTATACAACACTCACGTGTGAGCTGTGCACACAGCCAGTCCTTGCTTCAGCTTGGAGTTGTCCGTCGAGGGCAATCTCAATATTGATGTAGCATTAGGTATTAAGGTTACCTTCACGTCACAAGACGTCCACTTGCACTAGCGGACATTCTGATGGATTGCCTGACTAGCTTGGCTAATGAATTGCACACAAAGTTGGCTTAAGGTGGGGGAGGGGGGGGGGAGAGAGGGAGGGGAGAGAGAGGGTGGGGTGGATGAGGACAGTGAAAGGTCTTGGTACTGGGGGTGGAGGGGTGGGGGTTGTGGTTATTTTTCAGTTATTTTGTGATGAAACTGGGAAAAACGTGTGTGAGCGTGCATGGTTGCGCATATATGCCATAAAAGGTAAATGCTTGTGCGTAATATTTGCAAGTTTATGGAAGCATAGATCTCTGTTTGGCTTTGTGTGCTTTGCTGGAATGCACACCACACACATGTGTACATGCGTACACTCACACACACACACTGTATGCAAACACACACACACACACATGCAAACACACACACACATGCGCACACGCGTGCGCACGCACGCACACACACACACATGCGCACACGCGTGCGCACGCACGCACGCACACACACACACACACACACACGTACACACAGTCTTTCAGATGAAACTACAAACTGAGGCTCTGTATGGGAACACATGCAGAACATCCTGCACACATGTTAAAACCTGCTACACTAAAAAAAATTAAAAAGTAGGCTGTTGTGTGCTTGTGAGAACATCGAACAGTTGACAAAATTTACAAAAACACATATACACGGGGACTGGATGTAAAAAGGCACATGAGTGTTTATTCCATTATCTTTGATATAAAAAGAATATTTAAGAAAACGCACACAAACATATCCTCTCTCTCTCTTCCCCCCTCCACTCTCCCTCCTTCCCTCCCTACCTCTCTCCCCCATCTTCTCTCTGCCCCCCCCCCCCCTTACCCTTTCTTTCCCTTAGAACAAAACCTCTGTTTTTCAAGCGATGCTTTTCTCTTCTTCTTCGACCCTTATTCTTGCTAAGATCACTAATGGAGACCCCCCTAGCAGTGACTGTACTGTACTCCACCTATCCCCCTGTATATATATACATCTTCCATTAAGGTAGAGTTCTACCTGTTAACTTACTCCCTTACTTGCTTGTTTGCTTGCTCTTTTCTCCCTCAACCCTCACTGTGATCTGGCCATCGTAGGGAAGGATGCATGATTGATATAAGAAGTGAAGGGAGACGAGATGTGTGGAGTGTTCTAAGCTTAGTCACTCTCTACCTCTCTCTCAAATGCACACACACACACAGAGTGACTGTCACACACACACACGCAAGCACGCACACACACACGCGTGCGCACACACACACACACAGTGACTGTCTCACACACACATACATGCACACACGAACACTTACACACATGCGCGTGCACAAACACTTACACACATGCATGCACACACACGCACACACTCAGAGTAACACACAGTAACTGTCACACACACACTAACACACACACACACATACACTAACACACACACACACGCACACATACCTACACTGAGCTCTGTAGGCTGTTGACTTTTTTAAAAAAAGACTTCTCTTGCATTGTATATATATCTGTAAAGGTCACCATTTTTGGTTGTTGTTGTTTTTTGCTGTCTCTCTCGGGGAAAATTGGACCAAATAATAGAGAAATCTTGCAAAATACTTTGTAAGGATCATGAAACTACAGAACATTACCATCGATTTGAAAAGAGACATGATGAAAAGGTTGGGTGAGCATGATATGATTATAAATAAACAAGTTTCAGGATGTCACACAAAGATGCATACAGTATGTCTGCCTGTATGAACGTGTTCGTTATGTGCATGCACAACCTGCTTGCGAGTGATATCACACACACACACACACACACACACACACACACGCATGTACACTCACACACACACACACACACACACACACGCGCATGTACACTCACACACACAACACACACACGACACACACATATAACACACACACACACACAACACAACACACACACACACTCATGCGCACACGTGCATACATGTATGCATGCACACTGTCCATGGTGTTTTTCATGTTTTGCTTTCTCTTTTTCTTTATCCCCATTTGTGCTGAAATCACTAATAGAGGCCCGGCCCCCCTTCTCTCTCCCTCTTCTCTCCCTCTCTCTTCTCTCTCTCTCTCTCTCTCTTCTCTCTCTCTCTCTCTCTCTCTCTCTCTCTCTCTCTCTCTCTCTCTCTCTCTCTCGGCTCTCTGTCTGCAGCAGTGGCTATACTTCCCTAACCCCCTTTACTCAAACACCATTAAACAACCACCAGTGACCTTACTTTCCTCTCCTACTACTCTGCCCTCAATATATCATAAAGAAAAATGTATGCTTGGTATAATAACAAACGATGCGCTTGATGTTTACTGCGTGTTCTGAGCTCAGTCACACAGCCACCCTCAGAGCCATAGGCTGTTGTCATGTTGACTTTAAAAGACTTTTTTTGCAGTATCTGCACAGGTCACCAACATTGTTGTTGTCAACTCTCACAGGAAAACCAGACCTCTCAAAAGCCTTGAAAATAGAAAGATCATGAAACTTCAGAAGATAGATATTTATTTTAAAAGATTCCCAAAGTTGGAATGTGGCTACCTCCATGGTGGGTAAAAACTGTCGCATACGCAAAAATCTGACCCATTGGTGAACCTTGGAGCTCTAGCCGAGGAACTGGGGGGGAAAAGTTGAAAAAGAGAGACATTAAAAAAGGTTGCGAGGGTGTGACTGTAATATACGCCAGTTTTAGCATATATGTCACTCAAAGACTATATATATATATATAATTATGTACAAGAGGGCCAACAGTGAGCTTGCTAGCTGTCTTACTGAGTGGCTTTTTTTGGCCCTGACTGTGACCTCTCCATCTTAGGGAAGCATGCATGATTGATATAAGAAGTGAAAGGAAAGGAAGGAGATGATGCACTGAGTGTTCTAAGCTGGCTCAGTCACACGCCCACAGTGAGAGTGAGAGCCACAGGCTGCAGACGTAAAAGTACAGGCTTGCTGACAGACAAGCTCTGTGCAGTAAACTTTACTTTTTAGCCATCTGCAAAGGTCGCTGAATTGATTTTTGTCGTCTTTCTGTGGAAAACTGGACTAAAAAGTCTCAGAAAACATCAGGGTCATAAAAGTATAGGTGATTAAGATTGATTAAAACAAGAAGGCCTGAAAACATTTTGTAGAGCACAACATAGATCAGCTCTAGCAACTGTCAAACAAAGATGCATGCACACATGCTTACACAGGCTCATGTGTGCACACACCTTCCCCTTCTTCTCCATATCCGTTCCCAACCTTCACATATATACACACACGCCCACACCTTCTGCAAAAGTGGAAGAAAGTATGTGATGTTTATTTTCTTGGGTTTGCCTGTTTGTTTTGGGGTTGGGTTTTTTTTCCCAATTTCGAAGATTTATCTAACTGAAATTCCTGTTGACTGAAGCCTTGTAGGGTTGAACAGCAGTTTCCTTGATTTACCGAGATGTAAAGAAGATAAGATATATAGATACATAGCTGTCAGGATTGAAACAAACATTGTATTATGTTATATAAATGATTTATACATATTCATGAATGATTGGGGAGGGGGGCATCTTTACAGCACGCAGAACACATGAATCACATTCAGAGAACATTCAAAATACCTGATTTCAGCAGTGGTTAGACTTCTTTTTTTTCTTCTTTTTTTTGGCATTTTGGTGGTGGTGGTGGTGGGAGAGGGGGTGTTATTATTAAATCCTCCCAAGTAGTAATAAAATATGTGAACATGTAAAGGAAGCTTTGTAGTGGGTCTGCCAGTCCATAATCTATATATACTGTGTGAAGGGGGAGAAAAAAAAGTCCTCTGTAATAATATACCACATCACAGGAGAATGACTCTTGTCAGCTTAAACAGGATATTTTCCCTCTTCTTAACAGTATGATCTGTTGTTGTTATGCTCATAATCCTCTTTCACTCTCTCACCCCTGACCGTTTTCCTTCTGGCTCTTTAGTTGTAGGCAATATGTCAGGGGGTGGTGGTGGTGGGGGAGGGGGGGGGTGTTGATGCAGGGCCATGCTGGTTGTTGACAAGTTGCTGAAGCGGAACACTAATAGCCCTGAGCAATGTCGTTGATTACTGGGCTATCCCTGATGACGTCAGTCTCCCAGCCTCTCTCTGTTAAAAAAAAAGCTTACATGTAACTGTTTCTTCTGGATTGTATGTTGTAACTCTGATTTCTGCGTTTTTGAAAAGTTTGGGTTTTTTTTAAAGTTGCCTACATGTAATTGTTTGGGGTCTGGATTGTAACAACTATGTTATAACTCTTCATTTCTGCGTACTTAATTGAAAAGTGTAACCAAAACAAACGCCAAAAAAAACAAACCACAGAAGTTTCTCTACTGATTCTTCTTAATGGTCT
Organism: Rapana venosa; assembly: GCA_028751875.1. Classification (NCBI taxonomy): domain Eukaryota; kingdom Metazoa; phylum Mollusca; class Gastropoda; order Neogastropoda; family Muricidae; genus Rapana; species Rapana venosa. Next base: position 24,945,094 of record CM054142.1, on the reverse strand, counting down.
GAACCGGTCAATTCTTGTTCCTAATTGCTGTTCAAAGACATTCTCCACTTCTGCTGTGACTTTTTAGGAAAAAGCTGGTGTCCAAACTAGTGTTGTCAACAAATTGCTTGGGTCTTTATTATTAGTAGGTAACATAGGTCTGATTGATCTCTGTTGTCAAGGTGGGAGGGGGTGGGAGGGGAGACATATGGTTTTCTTTCTGAAGTCACTTTACTTGGAGAAAATTTTTGTATATAATTTTTTTCATTGATATAGACAAAAAATCAACTACAAACAAAATACAGAAAGAAAGCAACAACAACCTCCCCCCCAAAAAAAAGAAAAAAAAGAAACAACAAAACATGTACTGTGGTCAGTTAAATGGAGCAACTTTTTTTTGCACAGTATTCATGTAAGTTATGTTTTCATGACAGTACAAAACTCGGCATTAAACCTTTCAACTGATTTATCCCAAAATGTGAGATAGGAGGAGGAGAGGAGGTACTGTTTAAAAATATTTATTGCCTTTTTAAAAAAAATAGTTTTCAGCTTTTTTCTTCATGACAGAAATAAGCAAAAAACCAAACCCAAAGAAAGTCACAACCGAGCCAAAAATCCCACTCCCTCCACATTGCCAGAGTTTTGTTGTTTGTTTTGTTTTGTTTTTACTTTTGGTCTTACTGGGCAGAAAATAAAATTATGGTCCAACCATGTGTCTCTGTTGCTCCAGAGTTTTGTTTCTTTTGTTGTTTGGTTGTTGGGTTTTTTTTTTTGCTAATTAAAGTTGTGGTGAGTTTTGGCATTTGTGCCCACCCGTATTAAGGGTAGCTGCATTCTGACTTCAGAGACACTCCAGTTTTTAAAACGTCTTTGTCCTAATTGATCACCCCCATGACTCAAGGAGGAAATGTTTCCCACCTGTTTTCCTTTAAGGCAGACAAGAAAACATTATGTCCCAATGAGTCTTTCCTTTGGGGAAAGGTCAGTTTCCATGTGTAGTGTAGTGGTAAGTGAAGATCAAAGTGTGAGGGCTAAGCTTTCACACGGCTCTACTTCCTCCCTTCTGACCCTCACCCCTGTACTCCTGCTCTCTGTCTGTCTGTCTGTCTTGTCTGTCTGTCTGTCTGTCTTGACTTGTCTGTCTGTCAGTCTGTTCCTCTGTGTGTGTGAGTGTATCTGTCAGTCTGTCAGTCAGTTTTCTGTCAGTCTGTCTCTCTGTGTGTATTCACTCTGTATGCCTGTCGCCCTGCCCCCCTCCCCTCTTGCTCTGTCTGTCTGTGTGTGTCTCAGTCTCTCTTTCTGTCTGCTGTCCTCTCTCTCTCTCTCTCTCTCTCTCTCTCTCTCTCTCTCTCTCTCTCTCTCTCTCTCTCTCTCTCTCTCTCTCAAAGATATAACCAATTTACTTATGTCTGAAGATGACATATTTCTCAGATCTTTCGCAAAGTTTGTTGCCCTCACTCGGGATTACAAAAGAAGGAAAACAGTATTTCAGTGACATGATGTTTTAAGATGATTAAGAGTTTCAGTGTCTGTCATATTAACTAATGTTTTCACATTTGAAGTGAGCTTGAAATTAATGGTTGTTAGTTATTACTTATAACGTCAGGTGGTCGACTAACAATTTTGCGTTCATCTGTGTTTTCACATAAACACCGACAACTTTAGATATAAAAGGCATGAATGGGAAATAGAATATGCCTACTTGTGGCTATACTCAACGTATGTTTGCATGGGTGTATCAAATGGTTGTCTGGAAGGCTTACACATTTGACTCTTTATTTCAGAGTTGTATTTTTGACATTTTAACTATGATTTTTTTTCCAAAGAGTTTTGTTCTAATTTCTTTGTGTCTCTTTCAGTTTTCTTTCTTCATTGATTATTACTCATGAATATTTGGTTTTGGTTTTTCCCCAGTGCCATGTAATGTCTTGAAAACATGAGTTTACATTGTGCTCCTTGCCAATAGGATTGTAATCTCAGTGGCAATTATCTACCTTCAGTGTCTGTCTCTCTCTCTCTCTCTCTCTCTTCTCTCTCTCTCTGTCTGAATGTCTGTCTGTCTCGCTCTCTCTCTCTCTCTCTCTCTCTCTCTCTCTCTCTCCTCTCTCTCTCTCTCTCTCTCTCTCTCTTCTCTCTCTCTCTCTCTCTCTCTCTCCCCCAGATGACAAAATTTACAAAACTGCATATGCATGGGGACTGGATGTAAAAAAGCACATCAGTGCTTATTCGATTATCCTCAAAATAATAAATAAATAAATCTCTCCCCCCTTTCTCCCCCTTTCTCCCCTCTTCCCTCCCCTCTTCCCTCCCCCCTCCCTCTATCTCTCTCTCTCTCTCTTCTCTCTCTCTCTCTCTCTCTCTCTCTCTCTCTCTCTCTCTCTCCTTTGACCTTCAGTGTTCTCCTTCAGTGGATGTACAGTCAAGAGGCTGCCCTTCATCACTCTTAGCAGCCCTTAACCATCACGCCCTGCTCTCATTAATAAGAATGACTGTACATTCAGGAGACTGCCCACCATACATGTTCCTGCTGTGTTGTGAGTGCAGAGGCAGATATCACACACACATACACACACACACACACACACACACACACACACACACACACACACACACACCACACATATCCTACAGCCTAAAGTGGTCTAGACCTTTACTGCATATTAAAAGATGATGGTTATTTGTAGTGGTTGTAGATGAAGGTTGTTTTAGTCTGTGGATGAAGATTTTTTTTTCTGTTGGCATGTGAAGGCATACCAGTCTTGTTTATTATTTCATTTTAATTGGTGCTGTTGTTGAGGGGACTGTTTGACTTCAGTCCTGTTTGTTCATGAAGCCATCAGTTCAAATCTCAATTGCCGCATTTGTTGAATTAAAGGTGGGAATTTTTAGGACCTCCCAGGTTTTTAAAGTGCTGGCCTACCAGTGCCTTAATTCCTTTTTCTGTACATGCATACACATGCAGAAGATCAGACAGGGTCATTAAAGATTCAGTACTTCATGTCAGTGTCCAGTGAGTTACAGAATCACAAATGCACTCATTATGCGTCATTTACCAAAAAGAAATGAGCTGCTCTGAAGTCGGAATGTGTTGTTGGCTGAGGCCAACAGGCAGACCTGCAGAGTGACAAGTGCAGGAGAAGACCAGGCACTACACAGTTCACACACAGAAGAGTTTATTCATTGTCCTGAATTCTTGTGTGTCTGTGGTTTATGATTTTTTCTTTTTGCTGTCGTGTCAAGGCAAACCAGTCAGGTGTTACCTTTCTGAATTCTTCTGTGTATTTTGATTCTTCCATGATATATACAGGTGTCTGGCTTTCTTAATCTTAATGCTGTAACCCTTGTTGTGGCTCAGTGTGTTAGGGATATCCCACATTGTAATCATAATGCTTCAGTCCTTCCGGTAATTCAGGTAAAGAGAATACATGTACAGAGTTGATTTTAATACTTATTCATTGGCTCCTTTGCTTTCTTCTCTTTTTTCTTCTTGCCTGGAACTGATCTCTGCTATAAAATCTGAAATGAGTAGGCTTTTCCAGGTATGGCTAGATTCATGAAGCAATAAATATTTGTTTTCAGAGAGTGTTCACGCACATTATGAGTTCCTTTATTGTGCAATGCACTGATGTGAAAAATGGAAGGTTATATCAACTGAAGCTGATTTTTTTTGTTTTGTTGCAAGGGTGTATCTACAAACAGAAACTGAAAAAATGGCATGTCTGTGTTTAAACAAAACTTTTTTTTTTAATTGAAAAAAGGCCATATGTAAAGTTAATATGTTGAGCATTGCTGGCATTCAGGTTCATTTAGTGACCTTCTGAACTGTAGGGAAGGAATGAGAACAGTTTGACATTTCAAATGGAATGCTTGTCAATCTAGAGCCATTCAGTTGAAGCCTCCGCAGTGTTTTGAAAATATGTCCCTTTTGTAACCCCCTCAAATGATTGCATAGTAACTTTTTAATATCATAATAATTAGTGATGTATGGGTTAGGGAGAGAAAGTTCTTCATATTTATGTTGAATTCCTTTAGAACAAAGAATTTTCACAGGATTTGGAATAGTGGAATGGAGAAAAGTATTGATCCATTTATTTTTAATGACCTGTAATGCAGGATATAATACAACAGGCACACTGTTACACTCTTAAATTAAATGCACATAAAAATCAGATTTGGATATTATAACCACCACCAGCAGCAGTAGGAGCAGCAAGTAACAGCAGCAGCAGCAGCAATAGGAGCAGCAAGTAACAGCAGCAGCAGCAATAGGAGCAGCAAGTAACAGCAGCAGCAGCAGCAACAAGAGAATTTAGCTGAAAGGAGAGAAAACAGCAACAGCTGCCTGTTCCCAGGCAAACCCATTGTCAGTCATACTGAGAGGGTTGTGTGCAGTGACAGAGGGATGGAGAGCTGTGATAAAAGAGGGGGATGAAGTGGGTGATGCTGAAGGGTGGGGAGGAGTGATTTGCAGTGGGGTGGAGAGGGGTGGTGGTGAGGGATTGAGAGCAGTGGGAAGAGGGTGGTGGTGGTGAGGCAGAAGAAGGATGGTGGTGGTGAGGCATGAAGAGGATGGTGTGGTGGAGAGTATGAGGAGGGGTGGGAGGACAGAAAGTGGTGATGGAGAGGGGGCTAACAGGGCAGACAGCCGGCCACAGTGGCCATAGTCACAGGATCTGTGGACTCTTAATTTCCCTGGAGGAGGAAGAGGGCTGATGACTGTTGGGTCACACAAGCCGTCACTGACTGCTGCTGTTTTCCTGGGGAAGCAAGACCATGTGCCTCCTGCCCTGCCCTGCCCCTCCCCTTTAACTGTCTGAATATACAAGGTTAACTGTCTGAATATACAAGGTTTGAGCTGATTGTGTGGAGTGAAATGTTAAAATCTATCAATCAACTCATCAAACACTGGGAAATGGGAAAAATATATAGATCTATCAGTCGGCTTTTCAAATAAATGTTCGGGGCTTATGCCAAGCTTGAAACTTATACGTGAAATTTTATCACCGAAAAGTTAATAGTGGATTAGATTGTGAATATTCATCACAGTTGTGTCTTTATTTTTGTTTTTGTATATGAAACTGGGATAATTAGAAAATCTATACAGTGTTTGTTTTGGGTTTTTTGTTTGGTTTTTTTTTGTCTGCATATTTCTTATGTAGTAAGGATATGTTTCAGTCTTTGTGAATAATTTGGCCCAAAAAATATCCTCTGTTCATCCTCTTCAGTTATGTGCTGCCAAAAAAGCACGCATTTTATAAAAGGCAGATTTCACCCCCCCCCCCCCCCCCCCCCCCCCCCCCCCCCCCCCCCCCCCCCCCCCCCTTCCCATCCAACCAAACAAAAAGAAAATCAAATCAAATTCACATTAATTTTTTGTTACTCTGTAAAATTAATGGTAACAACATCAAGTTGAAAACATGTAAATGCAGACAAGTTCAGTCCTTATGGTACACACAGGTCAGCAAAAAAACCAAACAACAACAAACAGCAATTCACTCATCAACATAACAACACTTCAAGCAGTGAGTCATCTCAACATCTGACATATCATGCGCTGTACTTTACATCAGCGCTGGTCGATGGCTACATACTTGATAGAGAAACAGCCCATGAAGTGAGAGCAGCATGGCAGAGCACAGCCTCAAAATCCCTAGTATGACTAATTGAGAGTATGGTTCCAGGTCCACCCACACTCTTCAACCATGGATGCTGCTGTCACTGGTGAAAAGACAGCTTCAGTGTTCCTAGGGATTTTAATAAGGTTTTTGTGTGGTAGGGGGATGTCATGGTTATTAACTATTTTGTAGGTAGAGTCATGTTAATTAATAACCAAGCAAGTAGCAGATTGTCTTCTGTTATTTTTGCCTGGGCGGAGTAGAGAGGGTGTGTGTGGGTGAGTGTGTGTTTGTGTTGTGTTTGGAAGAGTGGATTGCTGACCAGTCACAAGGGCTGACATGGACACAGTGTCATCCAAGAACAATGGGAGAACTGCAGTAAATTGTCTTGTGAAGCTTCAGTAACTTGCGGCAATTTTTATTAAAGGGGGGGAGAGGGAGTACAAGGTCATATGGGGGGAGGGATGAAGTGATGGGGGGAGGGGGGGGGGATGTCTAGTAGGGGGAAAACCCAAACCAGCTACTTCTGACATTATTGTTCACTAATGCGGAGCACCCTGTGACGACATCTATCTTGTGTGTGTGTGTTGTTCTGCTTGTGTGGGAGTTCATTTCTCACAGCAAAGAACCCCACTCCACATAACACAAAATAACACAACAGGTATTATGCAAAGTGTTAGTGTCTAGTCACTGTTTCAACAATGCACTGTTATGTAAACAGTTACCCCCCCCCCTCTCTCTTTCTCTCTCTCTCTCTCTCTCTCTCTCCTCTCTCTCTCTCTCTCTCTCTCTCTCTCTCTCTCTCTCTCTCTCTCTCTCTCTCTCTCTCTCTCTCTTATATACCAGTATGTTGATTCCCCTCCTCCCAAACTCCGTGTATTGTGGCCTAAGGCCAATGTACATATTAAACACATTCAGAGTTCTCTCTCTCTCTCTCTCTCTCTCTCTCTCTCTCTCTTCTCTCTCTCTCTCTTCTCTCTCTCTCTCTCTCTCTCTTTCTCTCTCTCTCTCTGTCTCTGTTTTGATTGTTTAGACTGATACAAAAATTCTTTGTGTATTTTGACACGGTATTTTTATGTTGTGCACACTGTAACAGTGTTCATACATTGAGGCTATGGTTACAAAATCAATGCTAACTTTGACAACATTTTTGTATATGGTATAATACCACACAGAACTGTTTCTGCATTGAGACATTGAGTGTTAAAGCAGCCAGTCAGTATGAAGAGGTTTGCAGCATTCATTCATTCATTCATTCATAGTGTAACCAGATTTGGTAACCAGCAAAATGGCCCACAGAAAATTTAATTGAGGACATAATGCCACTACCGTTGTCTGACTTAGTCTGCAGAATGCCACCAGAAGAGCGATTGATTTCAGTGGGTGTGAAGATGGAAGGGGTCAGGAAATGTGCAGAGAATCGATGATAGGGGGTTGAGGGGTCATCAGTGGAATGTGTTCCCTTTTGTCATGCCTGTCCAGATTGATTCTATTTGCTTGGTCCTCTTTTCAAAAGAGAGGGAGAGAGAGAGAGAAGTGAGAAGGAGGGAGGAAACGCATGCATTTGAATTATTGATGTTTATTTTGGGACTTCATTTGCTGCTGCTTTTTCTTGTCTGTGTTCTCACAGTGTCACTCCTTTTTTTTTCCATTCTTAGTCCAGACTGTTTGCTACAAAACTATGAATCTATATATAATTCAGCCACAATCTGAATGTAAATATCTGGATCTGAATCTGAATATTGCATTCGCAATTCAGTTCCAAGCTATTCTTCTTTTAACACTCAAGTAGCAACTATTGTTGCCTGTCATATTGAGTGAGAATACGTTGTATTGCCGTTAAGTGCCTGACATGTCAGGTCCACCGCATCCAACTTGGGAATGAAAAACTATTCAAAACCACTGTCCCAAGCACAGCATTTAATCAGAACTCTCGGTGTCCAAGTGCCATTGGGCCACCATTAGGAAAAGATCCTACAGTGCTGCTGGGTCACAGTAGTTTGTTCTGCAGGGTCTTTTCTGATAAATTGCGATGGTCTTATTATCTTGAGTAAGCCCCTTCCTGGTGAAGAATCTACAATATTACAGTCACTAAAATGTGATTACATTGAATTATTTTGTTCATACCAACAGGGAACATTTGGTGAGGGGTTTTGTGTGTGTTTTGTTTTTATAATTACTGGTAAACTGGTGAGGCTGATGTTTCATTTCTGTGTAGGTTAAGACTTCGTGACATGGTTGTTTCCTGCATTTCCTCTACCCTTGTTTTGTGTTTTACTTGTTCATAACCTTTCATGTGTATCTTCACTGCAACTCTTCGATGCTCATAGTCTTTACAGAATCTCCTTCTTAACATTGCCTTTCTCAGATTTTTATAAGCATCATCATGCCTCTTTCTTTCTCTTTTTTTTTTCTTCTTAAGTAACTGCATTGTCATTGATATAATAGTCACATCAAGGCATTAATTAAGACAGAGTATGTATTTCAAGTTTTATTCTGAGATTTAAAATTTTACAAGGTGACAGCCCCGACATGGTCTCTGTGGTCGGCAGGGCTACAAACAACAGGATTGGGTTGGATTGGATTGTGGATTGGATTGGATTGGGGAGAGGAGTGGAAACAGTTTATGACCGGATTTGCACAGATATCAGCTGAGAAGATTCCTCATTAGAGATGGTATCTAGTACGAATGATATTGTAGGAAAATGTGATTTTGGCGTAGCCTGAACATGGGGATGGTGTGTGTGTGTTGGCAGGAGGATGCCCGGCAGTTCTTGTCGCTGGCCGGCAATGCTGACGAGGGCGAGATGTCTCCAGAGCTGGCCTCCATCATGAAGCGCTTGTGGAAGGACTCCGGAGTGCAGGAGTGCTTCAGCCGTGCCCGGGAATACCAGCTGAACGATTCTGCTGAATAGTATGTACTCGTTGTTCTGTGTTGTCTGTTTGGCCTGGAATTTGTGTGTAGTGTGTCTCTGTGTGTGTGTGTGTGTGTGTGTGTGTGTGTGTGTGTGTGTCCATGCGTGTGCTGTAAACAGTGTTTGTGTTTAGAGGGGAGGAGGGGTAGGATGGAGCATCTTTTTTTTATTGTAAATGAGTTGTGTCACCTGCAGACATGACAAGCTGTCTTTTGTCAGGAAAAATCTGATTTAGTTTTGGACTTTCATTTTTGTTGTTGTTGTTGTGCTATTTTAAATGTAGGATTTCTTTTTATTCCAGGTTTGTTCTTTTATCTTTTTTTCTAACTGAATGTACAGGTGTTTAGTCTGCATAGTTGCTGACATTCACTGTTATTCTAGAATTGATTATGTTTGCCCATGTAGGTTTACATTTGATTTTACTTTCTCATTTGTGTCTTTTACACTGTTACTTACTTAATAATCTATCTTATACAAATAGTTAATCTTTTATTTTATTTTATTTATCCAATTTTTGGTGCAAATACTTAATCACCAAAGTCAGAATATGGCTACTTTAATGGTGGGTAAAAGTGGTTGCATATATGCAAAATCTCTCCACTGATGAGCCTCGTAGCTTTAGAAAAAGATTATTAAAAAACAACAACCTGAAAGCAAAAACAAAAAAATTTCTTCAAAACTTTACTTTCATTTACTAATAATTGCTTTGTAAGGTCCTGGGAACACTTTGTTCATATAAACAATTGCATGAAAACTCCTACCATACAGCCTTTGTTACCTTCTTACTATTATTTTTTTTGGGGGGGTGGTGTTGTTATCATTTGTTGGTACACCTTCAAGTTAGTATGATGATTCACAAGTGATGGTCATTACCATTTGAATTTATTACTTATATCTTAGATGCAGTGATATGTTTGTCGCCATTGTTGGTGTTCTTTATACGTAAGGACTACTGGTACCACTTTAAGTGGAATTTTAGACGTAATACAATGAAGACTACTATGTAAGGACGGGTGACGTGGGTGAGTGTCCTGATGGCAGCGTTGCTGTGTGTGCAGTTACCTCAATGCCTTGGACAGGATATCATCACCAGCCTACATTCCCACAGAGCAGGATGTGCTGAGAACTCGAGTGAAGACCACAGGCATTGTGGAGACTCACTTCACCTTCAAGGACCTCCATTTCAAGTCAGTAGGCACACGGGCATGCATGTGTGCACGTAGTATACCCAGTGTGAAGCATGTTTGGAGCACACACACATTTTTTGCTTATTTGTGTATAATTCAAAGAGTGCATACATTTGTGCATAAATACACACATATACACGCATACGCACACTCTTACGTACACACACTTTCTTTTAGTTTTACATACACACACACAAACAGATGCATACGTACACACTTTTTGACACACACACACAATTTATTCCACTGTTTATGCAAGCATAAGTTTGTATTTATATGCTAAGGAACAGATTGTGCTATGCACATAACTTTTGCATACCAGAGATTTATACTTCACACACAGGCACATGCTCAAACATGTAGGCCTACATAAACACACACACACACACACTCTCCCCCTCCTTCCCCCCCCCCCCTCTCTCTCTTATATGATCATCCAGATCCACACACACAGTGTACAGCCAACAATAAAAAGGGGATATGTGATGTGATGTTTCCATTTGTGCTGTGGAGCACAGTGATATAGTACCGGTGCATGAACTGGGGATTGGGGGGGTGGGGAGTGGGGGGCTATCATCAGATGAAATATGTTGTCAGGACGTGATGGCAGTTGTCATTCATCACCCCCAGCACAGTCAGCTCAGCAGTTATCACGTGATCTGTCACTTTGTTCCTGTTTGCATCATGCGCTGGCTGTCGGCGACAGTAACACACCACAGTCTGGATGGATGGCCAAAGAGGAAGTTTAACCCCGCACTGCAATGAATTGTATAGGCTTAACCCCAGAGAACAATCAGTTGTATCGGAAGGCAGCATTTTTCGCTTTTTTTCTGATCGGACTGGGTCACACATTGTGTGATCGCTTCTGGTCGATAGTAATTTAAATGATCCCTTTGAACTATTGATTTTGTTGGAATGCAGTGGTTTTTCACTTTTGTCTGATGCGACTCTTGACAAATAATGTGATTGCAAAAAACAACAACAAAAAAACAACAAATATGTGATTGCTTCTTATGGCATGATCAGTAGTCATTGTCCTTGTAGAGTATTGATTTTTTGTTGGAATGCAGCATTTTTGTCACTTTGTGTCTGATTTCACAATCATCAAGTTTGTTGGGTTTTGCTGCTGTTGTTGCTATTTGATTGTACAATGACTTGTGATATTGTGTCTCAGTTTGGCCGATGCTATGGTTGAATGGTTAAGAGTGTTTGACTGCAGTCCATAAAGTTGTGGGTTCAAATCTTGGTAACAGTATCAGGTAAAACTAAGGTAGGGATTTTTACAATCTCCCAGGTCAGCTTAAAGCAAAAACTGCCTGTTTGTGTCTATACGCACATTAATATTAAAGGAGTCCCATAACCTATAAGGTCGTAGGGGAGCGAGGCATCAGAGACCTCACTTCTCTAGGGCCAGCATAATGAGGGCGGCACCCATCTCCTCTCCCTTGCTGCTTTACCTTCCCTGACCCTAAAGAGGGCAGGTACCCATTTACAGCTGGGTGAACTGGGGGAACTGTACTGAAGCCAAGGCGCGCAAACGGTCACCCATCCAACTGGTAACCACGCTCGACGCTGCTTAACTTGGCTGGGGGAAAGTGAGTGCTCCGACCACTGAGCTATCCCGTCCCCTCATTAATATATATGCAGGTTAAAGATCACACATTTCATGTCAGCATCCTGTAGGTGATTGAAACACACAAACCCAGCATGCATTCTGTACCCAACAAAAAATTAGCTGCTCTGAAGTCAGAACATGTCAGCTGTGAGGCCAGCGAGCAGACCCCCTTCATCCTTTTTCATTCTTTTATATTTCTTTTATATCAGGGATAATGGAATAAGCACTTATGTGCTTTTTTACATCCAGTCCCGGTGTGTATGCGGTTTTCTAAATTCTGTCATCTGTTCCCACCGGCACACAATGGCCTACTCTTACAAAAAGCGGAACAGGATTTAACGTGCGCAAGATTTCTGGTGCGTTCGCACACGGGGCCTCAGTTTATAGTCTCATCCGAAGGAATCACAGAATCACAAGCAAAGGAGAAGACCAGGCTCTGCACATCTCACCCAGTAAGGAAACACGGAAAAGAGAAGGGAACCATAACTGAAAATTGGGCACATTCCTCTTCTTTCATTCTTTGACTTGACATTTTTTATAATGAGTTAATAGCTGATGATAAAAGCCACAGGCTCTGTGTGTGTGTGTGTGTGTGTGTGTGTGTGTGTGTGTGTGTGTGTTTTTAAACTGCAGCATATGATTGTGTATGTAGTTATGCAGTTGTTCTTCTGCAATGAGCATAGTAGAGAGTTGGTGATGGTACACAGAACAGGATGCTTGGCGTAAACCTTTTGATTTATTTACGTTCTGGATATAATCTTGCGTTACGTACCAGTCAGGATGTGTGTTGTAATATTCATTAATGGGCAAGAGGTGTGTAGGTTATTGGGAATAGTGTGCCTGTGAAATGGAGTTAAAAGACATGGAAAAGTTGTATGTAGCCTGTAATATTGTCTTGAAAGAAGAGGGAGAAAGTGGTGTGTGTGTGTGAGAGTTTGTGTGTGTGTGTGTGTGTTTTATTTATTTTTTATTTATTTTATTCTTTTATTTCAAGGATAATGGAATAAGCACTCAATGTGCTTTTTTTCATCCAGTCCCCGTTTGTATGCAGTTTTGTACATTTTGTCATCCATTCCCACCAGCACACAATGGCCTACTCTTCCAAAAAGTGGAACGGGTTTTAACATGTGTGCAAGATGTTCTGCATTGGTTTGCACGCGGAACCTCAGTTAATAGTCTCATCCGAAGGATTTTGGGGGAGAATGGAATCGGCACTGATGTTAACTCCAGAGCAAAAGTCGTCTTGAATGAGAATTGAACCCGGGTCAACATCATGAATACATCACTCTAACCACCAGGCTATCCCGTCCCCTTGTGTGTGTGTGTGTGTGTGTGTGTTGTTTACATGACAGATAGTTAGAGAAATGGTAAATTATCCGTATTTGTATGCTGTGTGTTTTGATATACAGGCAGGTGGACTTGTTTGGGGAGGGGGGTTGAACATGACAATTTAAGGATTCCGAAAACCATCCCCTTCAGTTTAATATTTATGCTATTTCTGTATGTGATTGCATAAACCAACAAAGTAGCAAAAAGTATTTAAGAAATAAGAATTTTTAACCCTCACCATCTCAATTTGGCAAGTCAAAAAGAAAAGAGATCAATTTCAGTTTCAATCTGAAGTTTGAAAATATTCATTTTACAAGTTCGTGTATGATAACTGAAGCCTAGGTTTGTTGCACCCCGTCATGTGTATGATGAAAGCTTTGACCAGTGGGCATCATGAGCAAGGTTGTGACTGACTGGACTCCATCAGAGTTAGTTCCTTGCATGACCTCCAGAGCTTGTTCGGGAGGAAAAACCTCATTAAGATTAATATTGGATATCGTGCACAGGGAGGAATGCAGACAGACAGACAGGCTGTGTGTGGTGTCTCCCTTGCCATGCACACAACGCCCGAGGCAGTCTTGAAATTTTCATGGGATATGAGCAAGGTCAGACGATTGTTGCTGTACAGTCCTTTGACAGGACTGGGAGCTTGTAAACTTTACAACAAACACCTGCTCTAGATGGTAATATGATATTTTTAGAATGAAGGTGTCCTCCCACCCCCCACCCCCATCTCTTTTGTCTGACTAGAGCTTGCAAAGTTTATGTGCATCGCATTCTTAGCGTACACTTTTTTTTCTCCTATCATGGAGTAATTGTAAGCCAAATTGTCGTGATTCCTCTGGTTTGAGTGTGGCTGCCTATGTGGCATGGTCCTTGAAAACAGATGACAAAATTTACAAAACTGCATGCACATGGTGACTGGATGTAAAAAGCACATGAGTGCTTATTCCATTATCTTCAAAATAAAAGAATAAAGAAAGAAAAAAACACATACACTTCAAATCCACTGTGTACTTACCGTCTCATGGAAATTCCCAAAAGTGATGTGTGAGACAAGAGCGCATATTCTGGGTAATCCCCAGGGTGTTGAGCTTGGGAAGCCCCCCACCCCACCCCACAAAAAACCCAAAACAAAAAAGAATTTCCCTGATGAAGGTCAATAAGGCAAAAATTGAATTCATTGAAATGCTTGGCTGTGTGAACAGGATGTTTGACGTGGGAGGTCAGCGGTCAGAACGGAAAAAGTGGATCCATTGCTTTGAGGGGGTGACGGCCATCATCTTCATCGTGGCCATGAGCGAGTATGACCTGACCCTGGCTGAGGATCAAGAAATGGTAAAAAAACAACAAAAAACCCCTTTTCTTTCTGTCTTTTACCGTTGAAAACCTCTGCATCTCTTTCTTTGTCATTTTTCTGAACACTGATCCCTTGCCTACTGCTATTATCAGTGATACTTTTCTGTAAGCGGACTTCATTTCTGTATACACTGACTTCTCTCTGATTTGACTTCAAAGTTGATTTTGTTGTTTTTTTTGTTTGGTTCTGCTCTTGACTGGAAACTGTTGTTTTTTTCTGACTTCTTTTTTGTTGTTGAATGCTTAGACATCAACTATTGTCCGTTGTATGAGCAAAAATGCGTCACGCTGCCGTTAAGCGCCTGATAAGTCAGGCCCAGCACATGCAACTTCAGCATTTTTCTGACTTAAATCCAGAGAGTGAATTATCTCTGTTTTTCTCTTCTTTAAAAAGCAACTTCTTTCCAGCTTCAGTTACATTTTTTTGGCTTGTTTTTGTTCTGGAAGAACTTTATTTTGACCCGATACACCTGTCATGGTTTTTGCCCCTTCTCCACTCATTCATCCTCAACCCACCCCCACCCCCTTCACACACATGCACACACACACGCATGTGTACCACCCCCACACACACATGTGTACCACCCCCACACACACACATATGTGTGCGTGCGCACGCACACACACACACGCTTTTTTTTTTTTTAACGGGATATGTCTGTCATGCTCTTTGCCCCTTTCTCATCTCCGCCCAAAATCTAGTTTTGTTGTGTTGTTATTTTTCTTAATTAAAAACTAATTTATGTCCTCATGCTTTGTTGTTCTTGTTTTTTAATTTCCACTTTGTTTTTGTTTTTTTGATTTTCTTTTCTTTTCCAGCCATCTTCCCCCCCAGTCCCCCCCCTCCCCCACCTTTTTTGTCAATACTAATGTCAAACCCTACACTTTTTTGTTTACACACATACTCTATCTCTCTCTCTCTCTCGCAGTTTGTTTTGTTTGATTTTTTCTTTCAGTGAACATGTTCATGTAGTACCAGTATTGTTTCTTGATCATGTCATATATTATGTCAGAATAATGTTTATGTTTCCCTCCATGAAAGGGGCTGTTGGCCTGTATTCATTAAATTTCAGAGTTCTCTCTCTCTCTCTCTCTCTCTCTCTCTCTCTCTCTCTCTCTCTCTCTCTCTCTCTCTCTCTCTCTCTCTCTCTCTCTCTTTTAAACACTTTTTCTTCTTATTGTCTGTATTGTTGAGATGCTGTGTCTTCAGTGCAGCATGCATGAAGCATTCCCATCCCACCTGGTTCTCCAAATGCCCATAGTGTGTTTATTATTGCTGGTCTGTTTATCATTGCTAGTGTGTTTATTTATCATTGCTGGCCTGGCTGTCTACCTGACCTGCACAGAGCCAGTGTTTAGAATGATAGCCATTAAGGACAGGTGTAGGGGCTTCTGTAGTGCCTGCTGCGCTTACACAGTGTCTGTGTGGTCCAGGTGGGGGTTACCTTTTTGGTATGTTGTGCTATGTTAGTATGTTAGGAGGCCTACTGCTGTCTTGTTTGGGGTGGGGGTGGTGGTGGTGGTGGAATCTTTACCTTTGAAATGTTTTGAGGTGCTCATATTGACAAGTGTTATGAAGAGAAAAGGTTACTCCCCTTGTCACATTCTTGAGGGTTTGTTTTGTTATGGGTTTTTTTCTGTTGTTTGGGTTTAGGGGTTTTTTTTGGAGGAGTGGGGGGGAGGTGTCAGTTGTTGGGTTTTTTTAACTGTTCAGTGTTCATACTGTCAGTATATTAAAAAGGAAAGTGTATTCAACTTTTCATGCTTTAGAGCTGTTGTTGTTTGTTTTGTTTTCTTTTTGTCAGTTTTTCAGTGTTCATACTGTCAGTATAGTTGAAAGGAAAGGATATTCAACCATGGAGGTGTACATCAGAACTCACACATGCATGCCGGCATATGCGCACTATGCTCAAACTCAGAGATGTGTGACATACATTCATACGTTTACATTGAGTAAAATGATGAGGAGAAAAAAATTGATAGTTGTTATCCCGACTACATAAAAATAGATCATAATACTGATGTATTATTCTGATTTTCTATCGGATGCTTTATGCTGATGTGATTTATCATTCTGATTTTCTATAGGATGCTTTATGCTGATGTGATTCATCATTCTGATTTTCTATAGGATGCTTTATGCTGATGTGATTCATCATTCTGATTTTCTATCGGATGCTTTATGCTGATGTGATTTATCATTCTGATTTGACATGGGATGCTTTCAGAACCGTATGATGGAGAGTATGAAGCTGTTTGACTCCATCTGCAACAACAAATGGTTCACCGACACCTCCATCATCCTCTTCCTCAACAAAAAAGATCTTTTTGAGGAGAAGATCAAGAAGTCACCTCTCACCATCTGTTTCCCAGAGTTCACAGGTACGGAAAACAGTTTGGCTCTTGTTAAAAAACAAACATGCACACAAACAAGACAGTTTTCTAGCTTTGTCCATTCAAATAACTATATATAAAGTTATGCACAGGCAGAGTCTGTAATGATTTCTTAATAGTGGCCAAAAAATGAATTGCTTTTCTCCTGGAGGCAACAAATATGCATGCAGATATTATACAAGTTTTCGAGTACCCGCTACAGCAGTCCAGTGCATTTTGCTTTTGGAGTAGTATGTAGATGTAAATTTATAAAGTAAAAAGGGTGTCTTTTAATATCAGATTTGAAGATATTTCAGATTAGATTTTTTAAGTGGGGAGAAAGAGAGAGAATGTGTGTGTGAGAGAGAGAGATTTTTATCCTCTATTTTGCAGCCACAATTAAAAATTCTGCAGTTTTTGGTGCTTTGGGAAGATGATGGAGTTTGTAAGGCATGGGAAGATTTGGGAAGGTAATGGAGTTTTTAAAGCATTGGAAGATTTGGACAGATAGTCTAGTTTTTGATGCATGGAGAGGTTTGACTTCTCACCATCTTGTATCTGGTGTGCACACAGGGGCCAACAGCTATGAAGAGGCAGCTGCCTACATCCAGCTGCAGTTCGAGAACCTGAACAAGAAGAAGGACACCAAAGAGATCTACACTCACTTCACCTGTGCCACTGACACCAACAATGTGCAGTTTGTCTTCGACGCCGTCACTGACGTTATCATCAAAAACAACCTCAAAGACTGTGGGCTCTTTTAAGGTGAATTTGAAGGAAGGATTTTTCAGTATCACAGTAGAGTTGAGTTGTTACAGTTTATTCTCTTCTTATGAAATTGGTCAGGAACTGACCAAATGGTAATATAGAGACGCTTTCAGGGCAGATGATAGACTGCAGTAAATTTTAAGGCAAAAGGGTGGATATACACGAGATGTTTTGCATGTGGTTTGCACTTGGGACTTTATAGTCTCATCCAAAGGACTTTTAGGGGAATGGGGTGAGTGCCAATGTCAGCTCCATTGGAAAAACCGCCATGAATGGACTCCCAGCAGTGTTGTCATATCACAGATTGAACACTAATCACTCGGTCATAAGGCCAGACTAATTAAGATTGCCACCCAACAGACCCCCTTGAACTTGCACACCCTGGTGAATTTGACATGATTGTCTCAAGCATGGATGTGGACAGGAAACCAAGTCTTCCATGAGACAAAATCAGAGTAGATTATGGAATATGAAATGCTTTCATATGTCGCATTAAGATGAGTGAAGATATCAATAATGATTCTGTGGAGATGCAGCAAGGTTTGCCTGTGCAACGTAGCTGTTCTTTATGCTTGCTTCTGTGGGTAGTCTGCGAAGAGTGCTTCTAATAATGCTGTAGTATGCATGCATATATCAGTTTAATGTAAGTGGTACAAAACAGGAATATGCTTATTTTTGCTTTCTGATAGGAGGAGCATGCTGATTACAAAATACTAAACTGATTTTGTGTGTGTGTGTCTGTGTGTGCAGAGTGCACTGACCATGCGGCATCCCATGCTCAACGTGACAACCACCTCCTTTTGGCAGAAATCCACTTTTGGAGTGTTTTCTGATCATAGCTCTTTGTCTCTTCCCCTCAACTCATCAGTTTTTTGTCATCTGTCACACCTCTTTGGAATGGAACTGACCGCCGCGTGGAGTGGCTTGTTGCAACACAGCGTCTGAAGACCTTTGGTCGTGGACTGGATGTTAGAGAGCTACAGACAGCTGGACTGCTGTGTTTTCTAATCTCTGTACACGTAGAAAGTGTGGACTGTGCAGTGTGTACCATTGATGGGTCAGTATGAGGTCAAGACTGTTCAGTATCTGCCTCCCTGTCTGGGGGGGGTAAGGAGGGAGGGCAAGGGGGTTCATGAGCTCACCACTTTATTGTTTCACTTACCGGGACCATTGGTTTTCCCATTCCTTGCGTTTTTATGTTCACTTTTTTTTTATATAAATATATACAGCGTTTTGTTTTCAGTGGGTTTTTTCCCTTTTGTTTTGTATTGTTAAAGGGGTCCTCACAACACTGAAATCATGACTGCTGTGATGAGTAATTTCACTGAGATGGACATTGGCCAGAATGATAGAATTTCTTTAGAATTATCCAGAGTTTCCTTAGGTATATATGAAAGGGTTTTGGGGGTTCTTAGTGTCAATGGCTATTATCCATTCGTCCCACTCAAATAATTTCTCTAATCTTCACCATTTTTATTTGCCCTGTAGTAAAAAGCAAACCAGAAGAAGGTTAAAATGAAGTAAGTGTAGAGAGCCGATGTTTGATGTTGATATATACAGAATGAATACGCTTTAAGTCACTTGTACTACATAGTATTTACTGTGGAAAATGCTTTAAGTTGGCTGAACATGCGTAAGAAATGGTATTCGCTGAAGAAAATGAAGCTGAAGTTTACTCTTTGGAATATCCTGCTGAAGTCATATCCACAGTCCTCCAGTACATTGTGAGCTAGAATCTCATCAGTTAGAACAAACTAGTGGAACAAGTGAGACTTACTTTTGGTGGATGGGAAGATGCGCTTTTGCGTATTTGTTTGTAGATACTGTACATCAGGTCTGCATATATCAGTAGGATGCTGGTAGGATCATGTTTCAAAATCAAACATATGGTTTGGATGTTTTGCATTTGCTTTGTTACCTGTGAATATATTGCTGTGTTATAAATGGCTGATGTTGTCTGATGTTCCCTTCACTCCCCATCTCCCTCTCTTGTATCAGCTTCTACTGTTATCTTTGGGGGGAAAGCTTTTCCTGTTCCAGTTGTCTGTTGGTTTTCTTCGCTGCCTTTCTGGAGCATGAATGTGATGTGGTGTCCATCGTTACAATGCCTTGGATGTATACTGACTATTTTTAAACATAGTTTTTGGCGACGGCAGTGCAAGCGGCTCTTGTTGATACACGCACACATAAACCTTTGCTCCCACCACCCCCCGTTGTTGTTTTTCATCATTGTTATTGTTGTAGTCGTTGTTGGGATAAATGTTTTGGTGTGGAATCCTTTGCCCCTTGTTTTGTGTTGTTGAAGGCCCAGTGCCTATGCATGGAAGTGGAAGAGTTGCCGCTAACAGGGGGAGCAAATGGCCAGGGCAGCAAGTTGTCGGCTGTGTGTCTGTGATTGGGTGTCCGCATGCTGAATGATTCGGTGCTTGGGATTATTGCAACGTGATGTGTGCAGTTCACTGTGTGCCATCTGCTGTGACATCTGGTGTCTTGACAACATTGCAGCCGTTATTTGATGTTTATGTCAGTACATGTGATCATATACTTCAGCACCATCCCTAGGCTTGGGACACAGCAGTGTCACGACATGTATTCATGTGCGTATATGTTGGTGTGTGCTCCATACTTTTTGGTGGTTAGTCACTTGCAGAGCATTATACAGCTTGCTGTCTTTTGTGTTTAGCATCTCAGATCATCTCTCAATGGTGAAGACCTATGAACTCCAGCATAAATGCCTGTTCATGCACAAAGTGTCTCACAGTGAGGAATTTACATCATTCACCTTCATAGGAAAGCACTTGGACATTTTGTTTTAGTCTTTTGCTGTTTGTGACTTTTTGTTAACTGACAATAGTGTTTTTGCTCTTTTGTGAAAGTTTTATGTTGAATTATTCAGTTGAAAGCCCGTAATTTATTTGGCTCATACTGAATTCTTCTCTGCCATATTCATCTATTTACAGATGAAAAAGCAGCAAATTTACCACCATGCTTGAATAAACACGTCACCAGAACTGAAAATCTGAATTCACAATAATTCAAGCATCACTGGAAAGAAAAGAGCAAGATGTTATCATCAGTTGTTCATATGCCACTAGAACAAATTTGATCAAAAGAGGAATGCACATTGAACTGGTTCCAGTGAATGTTAATGCAAAGCAGTCATTACATGCTTAAATTTGCATTAGACTAATTATTATCAGTTTATTTTCTGATACAGTTTAAGGAACAAATTTCTTCATGAGAAAAACCTGTGTATCGGTTGCTAAGTCTGTGTGTCTATGACTTTACCTTTTTCCATATTATCTGTATATATGTATGACATAAGTAAAAACATAAATCAATCATGTTATCACCCACACTGTCCTGTTGTACTTGTTCTTCACCAATCATACTTGAAAAATCTCACTAACTTATACATAGGTTACTCTGAAACGTCTGTAAATCATTTGATTTTGTTTTACCGTTTCTGCCAAAGAGCATTTTTTTTCTTTTGGATCTGCAGCTGTACTGATGAAAAGAGGCATGATTTCTGGATGTTGCATGTATTGTTTTGTTGGTATATGTGGTACAGACAGAGATCTGGAGGGTTGCTATGAAAAAAGTGGAAATACTAGGTGTTGAAGATGATTGGTTGGATCTGATCATGTTTTATTTCATTGTCCTCTGTCTAACCCCACTGAAGCTTTGTTCCTGTCTTGTCATGATGCTGCAAGGTCCAGAGGTTGTAAATGAATCTGATTTAAATTGTTAATTATTGTTGACAGCACAAACATCTATGTGATCACTTGTAGGCCGGTGGACTTGTTTTGTATGAATTTAACTTTCTGTTTATTAGGTCATTACTTTCATCACTGGCTGTTTAGCATGTTTGAATGTTTGGCGTGATATTGAAAAAAGATAATGGACCGTAGTATGTTTTTCATATCAAAATATATCCGTTACTCACATATGGTCTGTAAGGGAAAGGTTAGTCAGACAAATGAGTGCCCCTTTGTTCCAGATTTGTTTTGATGTTGGGGGTAAAATATGGATGTGATGAAAGTTGATGGTAAGGGAAGTATTGCTTTCCAGGAAAAATTACTTAATGACTGAAACTTTATGGTTCTTGGCTGAACTTAACTCACTTCTTACCCCCAGTTAGTACACTTCTGTGTCCACTTAGCATTGCGAAACTAGTACACTGGCAAAAACAGTGATAAGGGAGTGAACCAAGTAGATAGGAACTTGCACTTGATTTATTCTTAGTCTGTTTCTCACGCTACTATTAACACTCATTAGTCCTTGACCTATTTGTTACCACTTTAACTGCCTCTTATAAAACAAATCTGTTGAATAAGAACGAAGGAAAATCAAATTTGTTTGCATTTATAATTGTAGATGCAAATACTTTAAGATCAAGTGCTCTGTTTTGAGTGTGGAAGCCTTAGTTAACAAAGAAGATTTGACAGCATTACAGGGTGCTTAGAAAAGCTCATAATGTGTTGTATTGGTTTGGTTTTTGGTTGGTTGGTTGGTTTTGTTTAGTTGGGTTTCTTTTACAGTGAATATTTTTTACTTACATTTTTTATGCGCAGAACATAAAATACACAAAATCTGCAAAGAAATAAAAGTTGCACAGGTCCAAAGAGAACAAAAGTATGGCCCTAGTGTATAATTTGATGTAACAACTGCTGTATTGTCGTATGTGGGTAGTGGGTAGGTTGAGTTCATTTGCTTCCCCTGTGTGTGAAATAGTGTAGATTAGGGCACAAAACTGAGCATTTTGGGTTTTGGTTGTATTTGATTTGGAGGAGGGCTTTTTTGTGGGGGTTTGGTAGTGAAGGGGGATGGTTTTGAAGTGATGCAGATTGGAATCTAGAACAGCAGCCATAAGTTTCCAAGTATAATGGATAGTTCTGAGATAATGTCAAATGTGAAAGTGATTGCCAGTTTTCTGATAGCATGGGATAAATCTGTGGTGACTTATGATCAGATCGTGGGAGAGAGGAGGTGGGAGGAAAACTGTTGCCAAAAGAGAGAATAAAAAGGTAAAGAGAAGACTGGTGGGGTAAAAGTTGAGTGTTTGGTTAGGAAGGAATTCATGGGAGGGAAGATATGTGTGACAAAGCCTACGAGTCTGCTTTTAGACTGAAATAGGCTGAGGAACCTCTGCATCGTTAAGACATGGGGTTTGAGCAGTCGTTAGCTGTGAAGCCCACCTGTGGTATGAATGATTGAACTGGCATAGTGATTGAAAACGTACATGTGCTACGATATAACTGGCACTGTGTTAGAAAATAAGTTTTGACCTTGTTGCTTTATTGCCTGTGAAGTGATGCGCAACTTCTGAAGTGGTGACAGACAGGAGTATGGAAGAGTCATCAGTGCCCCAGTCCACAGAGATGGTTCCAGAGTTTGACTTGCGCCCATTTACAAGTGCAAAAAGGTGTTTTTGTCAGTCATGTTAACATGGCGATATATATATACATCCTTGTATCAGTCATGTTAACATGGTGATATATATATATGATATCAGTCGTGCTAACATGATGGTATATATTCTTGTATCAGTCATGTTAACACGGTGATATATATATTCTTGTATCAGTCATGTGAAGAAAGTCAGGTACAGGGTTAAACGAAGAACAGTGTGAAGGCACAGGGGACTGTGTTCTGAAGGGGAAAAAAAGATAGTTTACATTATTAAAGTCTATGGCAACTCAGGGTCCAATTCAGTTTATGACTGTGTCATGTGCTGCATTCACTGTGTACAGATTTTATTATTTCATGATCAAAACGTGACATTCTTTGCTTTGTGGTGTTGTCTGTTTTGTTTTGTTTTCCCTCTTCAGTAAAGGGCCGTTTGATGTTCTCTGTGCTTCTAGTCAACTTGCAGAGGCAATGTCACAGCCGTCTTGTATATATTTGCAGAGGCAATGTCACAGCCGTCTTGTATATATTGGTATTGAACATTATTTATGTGCAGTTTCTGTCTTTTTGTGTTTGTGATTGTTTTCCTCTTCTGTTATGTAATATTCTTCTGTGTCTTTGTTCATCATTTGATATCTTTACTTTCCCACCGTAGTGGCAGGCATATTTTGTTTATCTCCGTAAACTTGATTTTTTGTTAGTTTTGAACAGGGTTTAAAAGAGAAGGTATATTGTAGATGTCATTACGTGCTTTTCAAATCACAGTATTTTTGAATGGAATTATTTGGATCAAATTTTCTTTTTATATCAGTATATTTAATGATCATCACTACCCCCTGGTTTTGGGGATGATTGTATTGCTTATCACAGTGTAAGACGTCTCGGCACAGTACAGTATTTGATTTCATATCAACTGTGCAAGGTTCACGTTGAATTTAGATGTTATAGCGTGATTGGCTGGAGAGAGTCTGGTTTCTTTTGGAATCTGTATTTGCTAGCTTTCAATTATTATTTATTGGCATGCTTTTTTTTTTGGGGGGGGGGGATGCTCTTCCTTACAGAAAACATAGTTGTTTACATTGGGAAAGTATCTCACACTGTCACAGCTTCTTGTTCTTTTATCTTAGTTTGTCTTATCTGTGTGCCTGTCTCTCACACTTCTTTTTTTTGTTCTCTCTCTCCTGTATCTCATGCTTGCGGTTTGTCTGATTTTATTTCTCTGTGAATCATCTTGGCTTTTTACAGCTGTCTTTGCTGTTGGAAGAGACCAGTGCATGTGTGAACAGGTTTTTTGTTTTTGTATTTTTTGTTCTTGTAATAAACATTTTAGCCTTCTGTGGCATTCTACATGCTTGAAGTGTAAGTTGGAGAGTATGTGTGAGAAAGTGAACACAAATTATGAGAAATGACTGAAAGCAAACAAGAAAGCATTACAAGATTCAGCAAAACTTACATTACTTCCAACAGAGATGCTGCACACACATTGCACAAACTCATTCTCTTACTGATTCAGTCAGTAATCTCTCTCTCTCTCTCTCTCTCTCTCTCTCTCTCTCTCTCTCTCTCTCTCTCTCTCTTCACTTATACTTTTCAGCTTTGTTTCACAGGCCTGTGTGTGGAATATTTCACATGACTAAACACTTTACTTCTGCAAATTTACTGAATGTTTGGGGTAGGGGGGGGGGGGGGGGGGGGAGCTTACTTAACCAAGTGAAGTATCAAGAGTATCAGAAAGAAACATCACTATAATAGTTAAATTTTTGTGTGTGTGTTTCAAAATTTGCTGCCCCCTCCCCCTTTAAAAAAGGGAGTTTAAAGCAAAACATTGTGATAATAAAAGGTTACAAAAAAGGACCTTCACTGTGGTGGGTTTTTTTAATCCAGCTTTTAAAAATGTAAATTTTTTTGCTTCTGTTTTAAGAATCCCTTGTTTGAGGGGGGTGGGGGATCTTTCCTTTTGAAATAAAAACACTATTCATCTTGCAGAGTCAGTGCATAAAAACAGTAAGATTATGACCACAAAAAAGGGGGAAATAAGCACCACCCAAATATCATTTTGAACAAAGGAAAACAACACAAACAGACAGAGATAGATGTGTTAGACGGATGCACCCGCTTGCAAGGGTATAATTTAAACCTGGAATCATGCAGATTCATCCTAACCGCCAAAGACAAAATAAGAATACAAGGAAGGTGGCAGGACTGTGCAGATGTTCACATGCCTAACAAGTAAACCATGAGGTTCTGGGTTAGATTCCAGCCTTGATCTTTCTTCCCAGTTTGACAAGAAAATCGAACTGAAAATCAAAGTCCTTCTGATGAGACTATAAACTAAGGCCCTGTGTGCAAATGCATGCATAACATCTTGCACACACTTTAAAAACCCATTCCGCCTTTTGGAAGAGGCCATTTTGTGCCAGTAGTGGATAAAAAAGTTTTAAAAAGCATGCACACAGGTGTCATATTTGGACACCATCCCTAAAGTCAAAATGCGGCTACCTAAATAGGGGGGTGGGGGGGGGGGGGGGGAGAGATATGATGCAAAAACCTCACAATTTGTGAGCCTTGGAGCTCTAGCCTAGGGACGAAAAACAAGTTAAGAATACCACTATACAAAAGATGCCTGGACCCATGTTCACGCTGGTGGCTTTACTAAGGCCGCAGTTCAAACTGAGGGGTAGGGAGCTACATCCAGTACTCTGAGGGTACGGGTTGAAAAGATGGGATTAGTCTCCATACTGACCTCTACTCCATGAACTACAAAGCTGAGGCATAAACTATGAAAACATCAACAGTCCACAGAAATACTGATCTGAACGAGCATGTACCAGTCCCTCTTGCAGCTTGTTGGCAATGAGATAGTGGGCATCCTGGCAAAGGAAGGCTCAAGACACATTTATTTCAAAGCTAAGATTCTCGCCTCATGTTCCATTTCATTTTTGTCCCTGCCCTCAACAGCCAAAACCCCATCACCCTGCCTGAGAGTAAACCTTTATGTGGGTGTGCGTGCGTGTATATATTTGAACTTGTAAAAAAAAAATCCTATTTATTGTAACTGGTTGCATGTGAATGAGTAGGATGAATGAAAGCCTTTGATTTGTTTTGTTGCAAGATATAGCCTATATAAATTTCCATGTATTTATTATTATTACAAGGGAAGAGCAAGTGGATAAGTCTATCAGCTAATCTGAAGGCAGGACCTTCAAAAGGCCAAAGGGCTATACAAGTAGATACAGCAACATCCATATTGCCCCAGGTTATTACATGCTGACACCACTGGAGCAGGTCTGTATATTCAGGCTCAGTACAGGCCACAACCCTCTTCACGACCATAATATATACATGAAACGTATGCCATGCAGAGCAATGCCCATGAAGACTGGCAGCTACACAACTGAACATACACACAACTTGAGGCACTCCAAAAGACAATCTGGCTAGACCTAGCCAAGCTCTCTAATGACTTGGAGGACTACAGCGTACTGATGCCTTCATTGCAGAGACTGAGCTGTTCATCTGACGGACACAAGAGAAAATTAAAAAAAGAAGAAAAGGTTTTCTGGTATGGAGGTCACTATGCTGGTTCAAAGAGCTTGTGTTATGTTGATAGTTTTTAATACATGACGTACTTTTCTTGATGACGCATGCATACATGTAATATTACTTTCATCCTGAAATGACGTCATCTCCTTTTGTTAGCTTATTTATCTACATCTATGTGTGAAAGAAAGTTCCCGACTAGGCTATAGGCCTGTTACCAGTATGTTCATTTTCAGTGATGGTTGTTGCACCATGATTCTCGGGAGCTCCTGGAGTTTCTTGAATAGCCCATTCTCATAATTATCTTCCAGTATTTTACCAGTGGCTACAAGAGAAGAAACTAGAAGCCATGTAGAAGAAGCTGGGGGAGGTAGGCTTACAACACTACAAATCTGGTGGTGATTGTTGGTTGATGGCACAATCCCCAAATGGGATAACTCTGCTGGGACTACAATACAATCAAACCAAAACAAAATGGCACAAGAGGAGGAATAAAGATCTTGAAGGAGTCTGTGATTACCAGGGAGTGTAATCAGCAAGTTGCAATTGTTGATCTGCTGTGTTTATTAAAATAATTCTCTTGTGATAAGCTGCATCTTCGTTATGGAACCATTAGCCAAAGTAAAGACTGGTCTGTGGACAGTCCCCTGTTGTTTGGAAAGAATCATTTCAGCGGAAAGAAACAAAACTTGATTCTCAAATGAACGTGTGCTTTGCTTGGATATTGTTCACCAAGAGGTAGGAACCAACCTAGAAATTTCGGTAAGTATTAAACAATAACCTAAACACTTAAGTAAGCCTTATACAATAACCCAAACATTTCAGTAAGCGTATTATAATTATAAAAAAAAACACACACACATAAAAACAGTAGATCTATGGTTCATTAAGTTTTTTGCAGGCCATCTGGCCCATATTAGGCCTTACAAGAGGTACGCATATTATGATAATGCTGTAAGCAGTTAGGTTACACGACAATATACGTTTAGTGCACAATAAGCATACTAACAAACAAACAAAAAGTTCATACCATTCTAGTGAAGGCAAGCACAACTGTTAATAACAATGAAGCAGGAACGATTTTGTTTCTAAGATCCAATGATGTTGTAATGTGCCTGACAATTTTGGAAAGAAAGTTTTTCCCCCCCTGTCATGTTGATAGCCGTAACTTAAATTCTGATGGGAAGCGGTCATAATATAGATCTAGTGGTAACAACTTTTTAAGGAGTAACTTATTTGGGACAGATCAACATGAAATAGCGTTGTCACATTCTTTACTGAATGGGTCTTTCATTTGTTGGTTTGGGTGGGTGGTGCCATTCAGAAGCAATTTATTGCACCTCAGAAAACACACAAGACGGTGTTTACGTCAATCTGACTTGCATTAGTTATTTCTCATTATTTCTGTATTGTTCGCGCAGTAATCAAAACGTGATGAAAGGGAAGTATGCCATTCATGGCCAAATGTGTCTTTGGGTCGTTGTTTACATCCTGACAGAAAGCAAGGTAGTTTCCAGCATCTTGCATTCCCCATGCTTAGCCAAAGCTGGCCATATGTACACAACAATGCTTTTACTCGAGAAGCAAGCGTTCCATGTTCACGGGAGTGGGTTAAACAAAAAAACCTGTAAAGAAAATGAATTTGTCAAAAACCACGTGGGCTTAACGTTCATCCACCGCTATTTCTAAGGGCCATGATACAGACTTGGGGGGGGGGGGGGGGGTATGGTGGTGGTGGTGTGTGTGTAAGGGGTATAGGAGGTATGTAAAAGAGGCCTGATTTTTCATCTGAACCCTTGCAAGAATAGGTCCGTGGGTAGAGTTCAGACTCATGATTAATTTTAAGGCATAGGTTCGAGTCTGACCTGTGTGAGGATATTTCAGTTTTTCATGAAGAACACAGTTCTCACTTCATTCTCCTTAAAGTTCTTAGTGTAAGCCTAGATTTGAAGCCGTGTGTGTGTGAACACTGTCCCATGAGGTGCCATGTGCCATCAGTAAATTGAACGCATGTTTAACATCTTGCTCGCACGTTGAAGTCCATCTTTTTGTTTATAGAAATCTTGGCCCAAGCTTTTCCTGGTCATCTCGGGTGGGAGTATTGCATTTGTGTCCCAACGCTCAGTTTGATGGCCTTCACTTAGACTTTAGGCTTAATTAAGATACTTGCACATAGACTGCATGCTGGGTATATATCATCGTGACGGTCATCCGTATCACTGTTCATAGTTGGGCTGCTCATCTACTAAGCATTAAATGGGTTAGATAATGTGCCAGTGGTATGGGTGTTTTTTGGTTTTTGTTTGTTTGTTTGTGGGTTGTTTTTTTTGGTAAGCCAGCTATATTATGACCAATGGTATAGTTTACACAAATATACCAATTATGCAATCTACACACTGAACGAAGATTATGAGCGCCGGGGTACGTCTAATCTAGAAGACCAAAGCCAAGAAGTTAACAGACGAGAACTCCTCTGGAGTTCACGATAATTATTATTATTTTTCTTTTTTTGGGAGTTTCTGGCAAAGGTCTTTCCCGATCGAAGGGAGGCAATCCAATTACACCAGTGTTACGCGATCGGGAAAGGCTGTACACCAATGTTAAAAAATCACTCTTTTTCCTTCTGTTTTTCTATATGACTCTTATATTCATACCGCACGTACCAAGGCATCCACAGAAATAAAAACCACTTTTTGTGAAAGACTAGACTCTGACTCAAAACTCATGTGATTTTGAACAAATTTGGTAGGTTTGACATTTTAAAATTTTTCAGCAAACACTGTACCTCCTCAGTCCTTTGTCGTCTGCTAGCTTCCTTACTGCAATATGCATACGCGGGGTCAACGCTGTAGGAATACAGGCAATCCTCATTTGATGGTTATTTCCAACTTTCTCGTGACTACCTGGTATTGCTCTATGTCCTCAATCCCAAAAACAAGTGCACAGTTCATTTTTTCATGCTTAAAAAAATCTATAAAAATCACCAACATTTTTTCCCACTCGAACTCTATACAAGATACTTCGTGACCCCCAAATTAATACTGGTGTGCGGCATGTATCTGGTATGCAAAGGGGACACAACTCGAACTGGAACTGCGTGTAGGCTACTCGAAGCAGACACTTAAATTAGGACAGCCTGCAGAACACAGACACATCAATGGAAACTGAACGTAAGATATTTTACTTTCATTTCTATTGTCAGCGATCGTGTATATTCTTTATATGGCATGCACAAGCGCCTGTCACGGAAGCAGGTGCATGACGATTAACTTTATTTGCAGGGCGTGTCTGTCCAATACCCCCCAAAAAATGCAACTGGAATTCCCGTCTATGGTCTAATTTTACAGAACTAAACCGCGCCGTCGAAACGCCACTGCCACAACTCCCGCAAAGAGCCAGATTTCTGAATCTGTTTGTTTGAAAAGTTACTTGCATGCAATGACACAATTTCCTTCACATATTATGATTTTAAATTTTAACAAACGTGCGATATGGGCTGTACTTCGACTGTGTTGTTGGCTAGAGTGTAAGTGGCCTTGACCTGAAGCCATAGCCTTGGTTGACTTCGTGACTCAGACAGTGCATACTAAACTAGCAATGCCGTATTAAAATGTCACATCTAAAAGAAAGGGGAACAGTGCTGAAAAAATGGAGAATATATAGAGAGGGAAATATTTAGAAGAATGATCAATAATGGAGGAAGTCCAGTCAGCAGTCAAGAATGAGAGAGAGCCTAGTAATTAGAGGGAAATGATGACAGAAACAGTGAAAGGGGAAAAGATAGGAAGAGAGAAAGGCCAAATGAAACTAGAAAGGTAAGCAAATGGGACAAGAACAACATAAAAAAAGGACAAGTGAAAGAATGGGGAGGGGTTAGAAAAAGAAAACAAAGAAGAAAACAAAACCAAAAAGAAAAGGATGAAACTGAATAATATTATGAAAAAAAGGTCCAAAGGAAATAAACTTGGATGGGACAAGGCCATAAACTACAGTAATAAAGGGGAAAAGCCCCAATAAAACACCAAACAAGCAAAGCAAAACAAAACAGAAAGAAGCAAGGAAGTAACAGGCCAGAAATGAGTAAACAATAAACAGCAGAAGACCCCCCCAAAAAAAACCCACAAAAAACCCCACAAACAAAAAACAAAAAACACACACACACACACACACACACACACAAAACAACCAACAAAATCATCTCCAAAACAATGCTTGCACGCGCGCGCGCACATTTACATGCACACTCGCACACACTTGGAAGAATAAAATCAGAAAGAAAAGAAGACAAATGGAGCAGTCAACTTAGAGCCCTCCGAAGGCAGTCAGCCAGTCTAACATTACACATAAATGACAGATGAATACTATCTTTTTTGTTGTTATTGTTCCTCTTCTAAAGCTCCAAGGTTCACAAATGATGAGATTTTTGTATATACAACCGTTTTTACCAGTGTGCCTGCATTTGTTTTGTTGTTGTTTTATTAAAAAATTTGTTTTGGTCATCCATTCATACTGGCATGGGTGGCCTACTCTTCTGGGCTCGATCCAGGGCCATCAAATCATGGGTGCAGTGCTCTAAACACTTGGTTATCCCACTCCCCCAGAATCATACAGAATATTGGGACACAGCTTTGTTTAATCTTTTTTTTATTATTTTGTCCTCAGCGTGGCACCCAGGTGGAGAAGATGGGGCACCAGAGGAGTGGAGGGAGGGGGAGGGACCACCTCCCTTTACAGAAGAGGAAGAACCGGAAATTCCTGATCCCAGTATGGAAGGCATGCCTACCATCTGGGGCTATGAGGACTGTGACTTTGACAAAAGTGAGTTATGAACATTAAAGATAGCTGATGGATGATAGATATATAGTATGATCTATGCATTTCTTGCATATGCTTTTAGTTTCTACTTCTTCTTCTTCCATTTTTGTCATGTTTCTCCCAGGGGAGGTTTGACATTGATGAGCCTTCTCCATCTCTCTCTGTTTTGAGCTTCCTCCTTATTTATGCCCCTTTCTCTAAGATTATCTGCAATACAGGCAGCCCAGGTTTTAATAGGTCTTCCCTTTGGTCTCTTTCCATCCACTACGAAGTTCATTGCTCTTTTTATGATGTGGTGGTCTGCATATGCTTTTAGTTTAAGGATAACAACAGCTACCTGTTATTCTTCTGTACAAATAATAATAATACATGGAATTTATATCGTGCTATATCTTGCAGAAAACGAATCAAAGCGCTTTCATTCATCCTACTCATTCACATGCAGCCAGTTACAATTAATAGGTTGTTTCTTTACAAATTCAAATGTATACACTCACATACACATTAGAAGAAAACCTATCTGTCCCTGTCCTTGTCTCTTTTGTTTGTCTCTGTTTATCCTTCTGTCTCAAAGTATCTCAGTCTATCTCTCTGTATTTATAATGTGACGTTGTGTGTGTGTCAATGCTTGTTTGTTGGTAGTTTTGCTTCTACCTTTTTTTTTGAAAGATTAAAAAATATATATTTTGCTGTTTTTCCTCATCTTTTCACTCAGTAGTTTTGTTTCTTCCTAGTAATACATGTTTGCCCTTCTTCCATATCCCTTAAGGGGGACCACGGCATAGACTTTCACAAAAATTTTGTAAAAAATGACTTTTGGGATAATGGTTGTATTTGGTCAAGTAATGTCTCAACTTCACATTTTTGTTACTTATATTGTTTGTTTTGACCGATATCATACCAAATAAAATCATTTTCTGATGTGGGTGTGTGTGAAATTTGAGCGAATGTGGCCAAAAAACGCAAAAATTGCATCGGTTTTGAGATCGTCGCGCTCGCTGACCTAATTCTCTACCCCCCTTCCATGGTTATCAATGTGAAGGTCATTCATGACCTACTTTCTGACAACACTTGTCAGTGGATAACTTCACTCACGGAAACACACGAAGAGCGAATCAGAAGGAACCCGAAAGGCATTTACTGATCGCTTATGTTTGAGTCGAAGTCTGTGATTGGCTTGTGGCCGTAAAAAAATAGCTGATTGGTTCTAAGGGTCACGTGACTGTTATCCAAGATGGCGGGTGTTTTCTTCCTGAGTTCGATCGACGCACGAGTCGGACCAGTTTTTTAGCCAAAGCGTTTTACTGAAAGTCTCAAAAATGCCAAAATATGCCGAAAACAAGTGTTGGCCTATCAGTGCCATCAGCAGAAGGAATAGAAAAACGGACGAAAACGGAAAATAGACTGACGATCGTCAGCTGAAGTGGTGACGACTTTTCGCCGTGCTGTGCACATCAACTCGCGATGTCGCTTGCCAGCCACTCTGACGTGATAATTGGAAAATTTTCTCCATAAAACGTGTGTCAGTGGCTGGCATTGACACTAGTTCTGATAAAGGTCGATTGCGCAAGAAAAATAAACCGATCCGTGAGCCGCAACTTTTCAAACGATCGCAGAATATCGTCATTGATGTGTCAACCTTTGAAAGTTTGGTGACAACGTAAAAGTGCACTAAATGTTAAAAACTCCGAGCTAAAGGTACACAAAGTGGAATAGCTACATTTTCCACCAATTTACATTTGTTTTGGGAACGTAGCTGACGATTTTTTTTTCTTATCAAGTCAAGTGTTGTTGGAACTTGGCAAGCTTACAGTAGTGTCTATTTCTGTTTTGCAGTTTGCTCTTTGACCAGGGCTATTCACTGTATTCACATGTCTGCTCACA
Organism: Rapana venosa; assembly: GCA_028751875.1. Classification (NCBI taxonomy): domain Eukaryota; kingdom Metazoa; phylum Mollusca; class Gastropoda; order Neogastropoda; family Muricidae; genus Rapana; species Rapana venosa. The sequence goes on along the minus strand of CM054142.1, from coordinate 24,912,306 downwards.
TACACAAATATTGCATTAAAAAAATCACACATTTCTGATGTTTTCACATCATAAGTCCCATCAGCATGCATTCTTTTAATTGGCTGCAGAAAGAGGCCAAGGACTGAATTCTTTGTTTTGTCTTCTGAAGTCCTGGTCCACCATCTCTTTCCACATCCATTTTTTCTTCTCTTTGCCTCTTTTTTTTTTCTTCTTTTCTTTCCTCACTTTCTCTCTTGTATTTTCCATTCTCACACAGTTTATTGTTTTGCATACTCACACACATTATTACAAATTTTAATGTACAGATCTACATTCAAAGCTGAGATGAAGATTGATCAGCATGCAGTCTGTCTGGAGGCGAGGTACTTTTCCTGCAACACTATGCTTGCTGGGCTTGATTTTGTGGCAGGGAGCAATGCAGAAGTGTTTGTAGAGAAATCAGACATTCTCAGAGTGAAACAGCCACTAGAAAATCATCTGCCAGGGCCAAAGAGACGAGGGGGAAAAAAAGAACCTGTAAGGCATGCGGAAGGTAAACATAGCCAGGCAGGCATAGGGGGGTGTATGCCCCAGGAGCCTCCTGAAAATTTATTTTATAAGAAAAACTGTCTCTAATCACTCAGTATTGTTGGCCCATTGTTATTTTACCATGCATAATTTTTTAAAATGTTTAATCATGAGTTTCATTGATTTAATTATCAACTAAATCTTTACGGGCGTTTTTCTCAAAAGTGGGTTTTTCAGCTGGGTCAGTCGTTTGGCCCCTCTGTAACTTCTGACCTAATGGAAATAATCCAATGAAATTTGGCATACTGGTGTAGAAAAACTATGCTGAGTGCAATGGTACAGTTTCAGCTCTGTAGTTGTTATAGTTTTTCAATACCAGGTGATTAAAAAAGAAAAAAAGGATGAAAATTTTTTCGCGTTTTTGGAGATGACAGAAATCAATACTTTATTCCCTAAAACATCTTTTTTTGGTGATCATTGCACAAAGGGGACATCAAATCAAACTAGAAAAATTATCACACCATTATGTAATGCATATTTTGAAAGCAGCAGAGGGGCTAAACAGCGACCCGTATTTTTTTTGAAAAATTATCACATTATCATATCTGTTTGACCTACATACTTCAAACTTGGCACAGATAGCCATATTAATACACTTAGTATGTGTACCAAATTTCATGAAGATATCTTTACTAGTTCCTGAGAAACAACAATTTGTAAAAAGTGACGCAGTGGTCCCCCTTAATTAAAGGGGTAAAAGAATGAGTCATGTGTATGAATGTGCGCATGTGTGTGTGTGTTTATGTGCATGTATGTGTCATTCTGTGTGTGTGTGTGTGTGCGTGCATGTGTGTGAGTGAGGGGGGGGGGGGGGTGTTTAAAAAGAATAGAAGACAGAGACTGAGAGAGTATGAATTGCTTATCTTCTATCCTTGCATATAAAGAATTCATGTTTCTTTTGAGATGTTAGAGACTTTGTATAAATTTGTATGTTTTTGTCAATGTTCATTTCATTTTGACAGAGAAAAAAGCACGGCCTCCTCATGAGCACCACAAGAGTTACGGTGAACCGCTGCCTGTGGAAATACAGACGTGAGAATGCTGTTTTCTGGCTTTTTTTGTTCAGCTCAACATTTCTGAAGCTTTTCTCTGCTTGTTTCTTTTCCTCATTCATTTCTTTTACTTGTGTAGTGCTGATATGACGATATACTTTGCATTTGCATGTACATAATACAGACATAATAATTGTAATAGATGTAATTCAGTCACAGATGTGCATAGACATGCATTCACGCATGCACGCACACACACACTCTCTCTCTCTCTCTCACTCACTCACTCACTCACTCACTCATTACAACAGAATGTTGACTGAAAGACTTAACTGATTAATTACGTGGCTGACTGGAGACATTCTTCTGTCTTCCAACTCGCAGAGAATGTATCATCCTGTGTAAGACCAACTTTTCCTGTAACAGTAATACATATTGTTGATTGATAAAATAAAACAATTTTAAAGTAACCTGAGCAAACATCTACATTTATTCTTCCATTAATGTGATGTTGTTTACTGTTAATTTTTTGACAGAAGTATAATGTGTGTTTTGAACGGTCTCAACAGTTGTACTTGTAGGATATTGGTTTTTTTGTTTTTTTTATAAGGGGGAAGAGGTGGGGAGTGGACTGTTGGATTTATTACAATATGTAACTTAGCGGTTTTGTGTGATGACAGCAGAGTGCCCTAATATCATTGCAGTGTGGATGTGGTCGGAGAGGATGTTTGCCGTCGTGTCATCACGGAGCATGTGCAGAGTGACTGCTGTCTGGGCAAGGAACCAATAAACACCATGGTCATTAACAACATCAAACCCTCCAATGCCTATCGGGTTAGCACACTCTTTTATATATATATTTTTTTTTTTTTAGTCCATGATGTCTTTTTTTCCCACTACATGTCTGCTGAAAGTCAAGCATATGTTCAACTTCATTCTGTTTCTGTTGGGGTTTTTAAAAAAAAATCAAGACTGTGATTTAAAAAAAAAATCACTTTACCAGTTTCCTTCTTTTCGTGTTATTATAACTTCATATGTGACCCGTTTTTACAAAAGGAGTCTTAAGGTATAATTGGGTCAAATTGAGTTGTTACATTTTCTGAAATCTACAGATCATTACCTTTCTTTTGATGTATGATACATTATTCTACCTATAAAACTGACAAAGTTATGGGTGTTTGAAATGGGTGACCCAGCGATTTCACATTCTGAGAAAATCGGCTTTTAAGTTTTTCACCACTCTAGCTAACTAACACTTTAGCAACGGGTACTTCTATTCAACTGATGATGGCCAAATTTGGCACGGTGTTAAAACATACCATTTCACGGCATCAGACAAAAAATACTGTATATGGAAAAAGCTTGGACACAGGTTAATGAGGAGACTTGTTAGTATCTGACTAGCATATTTCCAATAGAATGAACTTAGTCGGCTAAAAACATGTAAAATCTAATAAATGATTCTTGGTTACATATGAATTAAAATATTATAATAGATTAATTAAAAATAATAATAACTACATACTCAGTTGTCTGTTATTCATTTCACACACACACATTTTCCATTTGATTTTGTTGTTGCTTTAATAATTTTGAGATGGGTGGCTTTATAAAAGGCAACAATAGTGTTATGCATAGCTTATTCAATGTCGTCTGGAAAGAAAATGTTGACTTTAATATTTGCTCTCTCTCTCTTTCATACACACACACGCACACATACACGAACATCCATGCACAAATACATGCAAGTGAAATCAGACACAATCACACTCAATAGCATTTGATTGCTCAGAAAAAAAGAAAATAGATTATCAGTATGACACCATCCAGAGGGAACAGATGACAAAATACTGCATGCACACAGAGACTGCATGTAAAATAAACAATAGAGTACTCATTCATTTTCCTTGAATCAAATCAAAGAAACACACACACACACACACACGCACGCACGTGTGTGCGTGCGTGCGGGAAGGATGAAAAAAAAGCTGTGTAAACTTAATCTTTTACCCTCAATAAAGATCATTTTGACTTTATCATTTTCTCTCTCTCTCTCACACACACACACACACACACACACACACGTTCATTCAGTTTAACAACAACCACACACACACACACACACACACACACACACACACACACACACACACACACACACATACACATATGACAGTCAAGTAAGTTTAAAACAGCTCCCACATTTTCTCATGTCATGCACTGACAGCTGAAATGCTAAAAGTCACCCCAGTAGTGCCATCTGAACAGTCTAGATCTGCAGCTTTGATCTGTATGGATACCCATGTTTATTAACATTGCATACAGGTAAGCAGCGTCGAGCGTGGTTACCAGTTGGATGGGTGACCGTTTGCGCGCCTTGGCTTCAGTACAGTTCCCCCAGTTCACCCAGCTGTAAATGGGTACCTGCCCTCTTTAGGGTCAGGGAAGGTAAAGCAGCGAGGGAGAGGAGATGGGCGCCGCCCTCAATATGCTGGCCCTAGAGAAGTGAGGTCTCTGATGCCTCGCTCCCCTACGACCTTATAGGTTATGGGACTCCTTTACCTTTACCTTACAGGTACCAGCGCTTCGTACATCTAACCTTGAACCCTAACACACAGATGGCGGTTCATTTCATTCAAGCCGACTCGTGAAGTTACTTGGAGCTTTCATCACGATCACCATCGTTTGATTTTTTGTCTTCACAATAAGATGCAGCAGAATATTTGGTAAACAATACACCTGGTTTTTACTGATCTGTTATTGGCAGAGTGGAAGATCAGCTAGAAATGAGCAAAAATGCCCATTATTCTTTTCAAACAGTAAAGTTACCCAGCCATGCGTTTCTTAAAATAGAACAGAGACGTCGCCGGTGAACCCCCTCCCAACCAATCATAGACCAGCTGCCTGTTGGTTACTACAGGCGGTGTGTGTCCTCAACTCTCATTGGTGATCTTCTCGAGCTTTCAGGTTTTGTTTATACCTAAATAACTCGAAACAGTATTTCTGATTGGTTAGATTTCACGTAAAGACTGTCTGAAATGGAAAATATAGATCACAGCCTTTCCAATGGTGTATGACATGTTTGGGGCCCTGTCAGGGGTAAGGATAACAAGATGACTGAAATCGCGGTTGTAACGATCGAGGACACTGGAAAACTCCTGTAGGGTGGGTCGATAAAAACTGTTTAAAACCATTTTAAAATCATTTCTAACCTTTTCAAACACATAGATAGGAAATTTAATGGCTACAGATTCCATTTTTGTTGAAAAGTCAAAATTGGCAAAGTGGACGGCACCTTCCCTTTTTGGGGCCTCTCTCCTTTTCACTGCCTGCAAGTTAAGACTCATTTCGTAAATTATTGTATTTATTTTCATTTTATCATTGTTTTCTTAATTTTATTTTATGAGGGTAGGATGGAAGAAGTAAATGTATAAGCTTTAACTTTTACCTTTTGTAAATGTTATTTTTACTTGACTTGATTTGATTTTCCTATGCTATATTTGCTATGGGGGAGGGGATAGCTAGATAGTTGGTGGTTAGAGTGATGTGTATTGCGCTCGTGATCTGCTGACCCGGGTTTGAATCTTGTTCAAGAGGATTTTTCCTCTGGAGTTATCATCAGTGCCAACTCCACTCCCCACTAATGTCCTTTGGATGAGACTATAAACTGAGGTCCCGTGTGCCAACGTGAAAAACCGTTCCGTTTTTTTGAAAAGTAGGCCAATGTGTGCAAGTGGGAACGGATAATAAAATTTACTTAACTGCATACACACTGGGACTGGATGTACAATAAAGCACATATGTGCTCATTCCATTATCCTCGAATTAAAAGAGCAAAATAAAATAATTAAAATATAAAGATTGTTATTTTGTCATGGAAATCACCCACAGCATTGCCAACTTCACCATCACCATAGTTGGGTAATAAGATTTGTTTATAAATCTTGCTGGCAGGAAAAAGGCCGTGCCAGTAAAAATTATCTATAATTCATGGAATCTGGTGAAGCAAACAAACAAGTGAAATCCCTACCATACAAAAAAACCCAAACAAATAAGAAAAGAAAGAAACAACATCAGTGACTAATACTGCAGCATCAGCAGTAGCAGCACATAGGGAGTCTTCAGTCTGGAGAAAGTGAAAGCTCTTGAGTTTGCCATTCATGTATTCCTCAATATAAATCTGATTGACAGTAGTGTTATGACATAAACTGACCATACATCATTAACCATGCATATAACCATACTTTACTTATTACAAGGCATAAGAGTCAAATATGAATAGTAAACAAAAAAAAATTTTTTTTTTTTAAGTTTCCTCTTTCAGTTCATGAAATATTGAAATTGGACCAGCAAGTGTGTAAAAAACCCAACCTGATAGCCTTTCCCTCCCAGTCTGAAGAAAATGAGGGTTGGGATAGTCTGCTGGTTTGATCATTGCTTTCGTGATCTGACAGCCCAGGTTGAAGCTGCCACTGAGACACCCTTTCAAGGAGATTTTTCCCCATTGAGTTAACGTCACTGCCAACTTTACTCCCATGAAAGTCTGTCAGATGAGACTATCAACCAAGATCCTTTAGGCAAACACAGAGAACATTTTCATGCACATGTTCAGAAACCTGTTCTACTTTACAGAAGAGTAGGCCATTTTGCTCGGTGGGAACGGATGACAGAATCTACAAAATTGCATGCACATGGGGACTAGGCCTTTTAAAAAAAGCACACGAGTGATTGTTCATCATCTCATATTACAAGTATCTATATAAGAAAGATATCAAACAGTTTTTCGCAGTTGTATTACTGTGCTTTCTTGTTCTTCTTTTTTCCCCAGTATTCTGTAGAAACGTTTGTGGAGAAGCGCAAGGTGGGCTATGAGTACAAGCCTTACAAAGGAGGTGAAATTGATGATCCTTCCCATGGCCGAGCCCCCGAGTGTTGGGAGATGAAGGTGAAGTTCAAAGAGTACTTCAAGAAAGAGGATGAGAAGAAGGAAGTTCCTCACACGTCGTCTGTCAGGGTGAGATTTTGTGTGTGTGTGTGAGAGAGAGTGAGTGAGTGAGGGGGAGATTGTATGTGTGTGTGAGGGTGAGATTTTGTGTGTGTGGGTGAGATTGTGTGTGTGTGAGGGTGAGATTTTGTGTGTTTGGGTGTGTGTTTTATGTTTGGGTGTGTGTGTGAGGGTGCGTGTGTATATTTGTGTATACATATATGTGTATGTGTGTATATTTGTGTGTGTGGTGTGTGTGTGCGTGAAGCATGTGTGTGAGAGAAGTGTGGGGTGTGTGGATGCATGTTTGTGTATGATGATGGTGGGTATTTGAGTATGTGTGTGTGCGTGCGCATGTGTTTGTAAGTGTGAAAGTGAGTGTGTAATATATCTGTGTTCGTGTGTGTATGTGTACATATGCATGCATACATGTTTGCGCACATGTGTGTGTATGCATGTGATGCAATCACCAGACAAGACCAGACCATACCAGACCAGTATGTGTATGTGATCAGACATATTTAAAAACGTAACACTTTGTACAGAGGATTTTTTTTTTAACCCTGTATTTGTGTTGCTCTTTTTTCCTCCTCCCAGACCTGTCACTACTGCTGTGGGCTGGGCTTTGTTCGATGCCGTGCCTGCAAAGGCTGGGGCAGCCACATCTGTCGCCACTGTTCCGGCATCACCTCCATGGTGGAGGGTGGAGAAGGGGCAGAAGGGGTGGCGATGTGTTCAACTTGCAACGACACGCACCATGAATCGTGAGTGTCTGTTTTCCAGTTGTAGCCAGGATGTTTTAGTATTAGGTGAGATGAGATGGTGAGGTTCTTTCTGCTTGAGTGGGTTGTTTTTGTGGGTGGGTTGTCATGGAGATATTGAAAAGTAATAGAGTGAAGTAGGAGAAGGGAACTAACTGGAAGTCTTTTTTTTTTTTTTAGTAGATGAGAAATGAACTGTTGGGAAAAGCATGGGGTTTTTTTTTCAAAGTTCTGTGTATTCTTGAGAAAAGTTGAAAATATATCCCAGCAATAACACCAAAAGAAGACTGGTGGGTTGTTGTTTTTTTTATACATGGGCACTGTGTGGTCAACAGGATATGAGAAATAGCACCAAATATTGGAACCAGTAGAAAGATGTGATATTAACAATGTTGGCAAACCACTTTATTGGGGTTTTTTGTTAGGTTTTTGTGGGGTTTTGCTGTAGTTGGGTTGGATTTTAGTACAACTTTTGTCTATTGTTTTGAAAAATGTTAAGGACTTTGAGGTTTCACCAGAAAAGTGGAGAATGTTTTCAAGGAAACTGTGTGGGGGCAACAGTAAAAAGAAAGTAGCACCCAAAATTGATATAAGTAGGAAGAAATGACATCAGCAGTTTTATTTTATCATCCGTTTTCTCTTTAAAATATGACAGGTTTATCCCTGAGAAAAGTGGCATAGATCTTGAGCATCAAGACCAGAACAGAAATAAAGTGGATTTTCACATTTATTTTGCTAGTAATAGTAAAAACAAAAACAACATGGGAAGCTTTATCAATAATTGACAATGGGGAAGGAAAATCAGAAAACAACAGATTCAAAATTAGGAGACAGATAATATTGATCATACCTGTAATGAAAGAATAAAAGAATATGAGTTGTTCTCCCTTCTGGTTCTTGACCTTATTTTAAACACTACAAGATAGTAGAAGTGAAGTAATTGAGTGGATTTTTGTGGAGCTGCTCTGGCATTTAAAAAAATAGAAATGTTGTAGATGTAGCTTGAACTACTCTGGAATTTGTGTTCATGACAAAGAAATAAAAAGTAGTGTTTTGACTTGGCCCATTTTGGAGTTAGGTATCAAAATGAGAGCAGGCTTCATGAGAATGATAAGTTGAAAGCAGGCAAGTGGTTAGTGGTATGTATGGTGGCATGTATGTGTCAGTTTATGGCATAAAGGATGTAATACAGTTTTGAAGTGTGTATTTTGCGTGCATCAATGAACATAAGACTGAAAGATGTTTGTGGTGTGGTTTCAGATGTGAACGATGTGGTGGAGACGGTCGCATTGTCTGTCCGGCTTGTGACGGTTTCAGGGCTATCCGCTGTTTTATTCAGCTCAGGGCCAAATTGTAAGTGATACTGTCAGTTGATCTTCACTTTTGTCTTGTAGTGAACAGCTACAGATCTTTATCTGACTAGTACTAATCATCTGCAAGTCATAATAAAGATCTGACTTTCTTTTGGTGTTAGATATTGCATTGCATTAGACTGTAGCAAACATCCTGATAAGCCAGTTTGGGAGCTCATGTCCAGTGCTTTGATTCAGAGATGTACATCTTTCCATGATCTCCAATGCTTTGTATCTTTTTCTAGGGCTGTGAGCGATCAGGATGTTTGGGTTGGTTTGGTTTTTTTAGACTTAATGGTTGGAGTCCTTGCAGTGTTTGCCCACAGCTGTCGGGGAGATTTTGTTGATACTAGAATGTTTTTCCCTAACCCGAGTAGAGATCAAGGATGTCTAGCTTTCTAGCATCTCCCAGGCAATAGTGAGATCATGTGAGGTGAAAGACATCACCACACGACATAAGTTGTCCTCATCACACTGCCTGATAAAAAAAAAGGTGTGCAGTGAGTCTGAAAACCAACTGGAAGCTGGCAGCAAGACATAGGCTGCTGCTGCTAACTGTTTAGTTCAACTGTCCGGAAGCAGGTTTTTTTCACTTTTCTTTGTTCTTTTAGCTAGACTTTTTTTAAAAAATTAAAAGTGTGCAGGATTTATATTAATGCGGTGATTATGTCATACTTTTTATATCCTCCATACCCTGATGGGAATGAAAAGAAAAAGTGTGTGTGTGTCTTTGAATGTGCCTGCTCATGAACACATGTGTATTCTTGCATGTGTATTTTCTGGTCCAGGCAAAACGCTTTTGTGAGTTACGTAAGAAAATTGCTAAGACCCATGTTAAAATGTTGTTATACTTTAAAATGTTATGCGGGAATTTTTTTGGTCTATGACATACTCCTAGCATAATAACTTATATCTTCAATGAAAGGAGGGAGAAATTCTCTGGAGTCAAACTGTGGCTGCCTGTATGGTGAGGTATTTGAAAACAGTTGTACATGCAAACTTCTCATCCAGTGTGTACTCTCAAACTTGTTGTTATGCATTCCCCAGCTTAATACCCTGGGCTGGGAACCACCTTGAATATGAACTCGGTCTCACTCCACTCTTCTCACATAGAAAGCAGTGTGAGGCCAGAAGTACACACTAGATGAGAGGTTTGCTTCTTTGACTTTTCAGGTCCCTCAGCATAAAGGTAGCAGCCATACTACGACTTCAGAGAATTTTTTTTCTCTTATAAAGGATATTGTAGGTTGTTATGTTAAGAGCCTGTGATTTACAGGTGTGATGAGTGAGATAGTGTGCATATTGTGGGTGACTCCCAGGGTGCTTCAGGCTGGGAAAGCTTAACAACAACAACAACATGTGTTTTCAGTAAAAACTACAAAGAGGAGTACGTCAAGGAGGACACAGCACTCCCGGATCATCTCATCAAGGAGTGCAAAGGTGTTACCGTCTTTGAGCAGGCCCATGAAAAGGTAGCCCCTACCCATGCTTCCCAGTTTGTCTTTTATTCTTTTATTCCCACCTTGGGGGAAGAGTGGGGGGAGGGGAGGGTAGCCTAGTGGTTAGAGCATTGTGCTTGCCATTTGAGAGCCAGGGTTTGAGCAACCACTGAGACGCCTGTGCAAGAGGATTTTTCCCTGGGAGTTAACATCAGTACTGACTCGACTCACCTGAAAGCCCTTCAGATGAGACTGTAAGCCGAGGCCTCCATGTCAAAATGCAAGAGAACATAATACTAATGTATGGAATTTATATAGCGCTGAATCTTGTAAAGCAACAAATCAAAGCGCTGTTTTTGTTTGTTTGTTTTTCAAAATTTATGCGTGTGTATGCGGTATTTTAAATTTTGTCATCTGTTCCCACCGGCACACAATGGCCTACTCTTTCGAACAGCGGAACAGGATTTAACGTGTGCGCAAGATGTTCTGCATACGTTCGCACACGGGGCCTCAGTGAAGGATGATCTCACGCACAGGTTAAAAACCAGCTCTGCCTTTCAAAAGAGTAGGTCATTGCATGCTGGTAAGAATGGATGTCATAAGACTCATGCACACTGGTGCTGTCACAGCTGTTGGTTTCCCTCACTTTTAGATACTCTCAGCTGCTATCCATTCTATCCCATCCCAGCCCAGCTTGGGCCAGCTGGTGCTGATTATAGCAGGAACTGACCACACTTGGACTTGGTAAAAGGAAGGGGAATGCTAAATTTAGCACTGAGCCCTGGACTCTTGACTGCAGGATGTGCGCGCTGTGTTGTGTTTAGACATGATCCCAGAAGTTGGAATGCAGCTGCCATAACCCCGATGGGGCAAATAAGATTGCATAGACAAAAATCTCACCGTTGGTGAACCTCGGAGCTCTAGCTAAGGAACACCCCCCTCCCCCTCCTACCCCAATCAAAGTAACTAAAGTTTCCTGTCATATTTATTACTGCATTTAAAGTTATTATAAACAGAAGTAAGCATAACTAAACAAAACAAAACAGGAGACGCCCCATCCTCGTCCCTCCCCAAAACAACGCCATCCTCACCTTAACCCTTTACCATTCGCATTTCTTACAGAGAAACTCTCTGTAGTATTCGGAAATTTACGCTGTTTTTTCAGAGAATAAGGTACCTCAAGTACACATAGTCCTGTACAGTTACTATTGTTCGCAGAGCAGTCATATTTGGCCAAAGTATTCATATGATGTCATACTTTGTTCTGCACCCCAAGATGTGTGTCCTACCTACATGTGTCGTGCTGCTGTCCCCTCTTTGTCACCAAATACAGGTAACATTGCAGTGACATCATGCTGTTAGTCTACAACTACCCTCTAACATGCGCAATATAGGTATGTGATTAAAAAAAATAATATGTGTGGTCCTGCCTGAATGTGTCCTCCATCGCATCCACCGTCATGGTAATCCAATCGAACATTCACACGTCACAAAATTACTGTCACCAAGTCTACACTTCCTCAGTGGAAAGTATTCAAACATATTGAAAACGACGTTGACTAATGCGCCGTATATACATTATTTTTCAAATATATGCTGATGCCTACTATTTACAGACACTAGTGTGTCCTTCACCAATAGCTAGCTACATGGCTGTCACAATGCAGGTGTCCACAGCCAGTGTCGCGTCCAGGTGTGTTGGCGTGTTTTTTCAGGTGAAAATACTGATTAATTTGAGAAATCTGGTTTTCGTCATAATATTACTGATCTGTGACTCAGAAAATGTCAAATCAGTAGACCAGTAGAGATGAAGCCTCGGCAAACGCTTGATCCCCATCATGATCAAAACTGACAGGTAAGCCCAAATTTCATCAGGTGTTGTTTCTGTCCGTAATGGATCTATGACTAAGCCTTTCACAGCGATCTTTTGCCTGGCATAATTGTTAGTTTCATCTGCTACAATTTGAAAAAATGTTGGGGCACAAACAAAACAAAGTAATCTAAGAGCTTGGCATTCAGTGGGGGAGTTTGTGCCGGCCCAGTCGGCAGCGTGAAGTCTTGCACTGAGCAAGGCACTTGTGCGCTGGCCATGTCGTCTGCTATGAAGCCAACGGAATGTTATCCTCAGCATCACTTTCCGACTCACTACCTTCTCCTATTTCATCTCTTTCTTCTACATCTACTTCAACATCGGATTCAACATTTTATTCTCTTTTGAACTGTTCCACTTCAGCCAAAATAGCTTCAATTTCCACATCAGTATATTCCTCCCAAATTGTATGCTCAATCTTTGCTGCCATCTTTAGCTACAAGAAAGCGTGGGAAAGACAAAGCCAGTCACTGGCCAATTTCTTGTGAAAGGGAGGCTGTGTAGCACTGAATTTGGTGTCCATTCCTTCCTTAGTTTATGCTGACCTCAGTGGAATGTTCATTCATTGTGTGCGTGTACTAGGTAGAGCTTAGTGCGTGATGGAAAATCCCCACTAGGCTGAAATTACGTCCGGCGGGCTGCGGCGGGTATAAATAGATGCGGGCAAGCGGGCAGCGGCGGGCTACGGCGGGTAAAAATGGGAAAGGGTTAAGGAGGCAAAATTTATAAAAACAACTTCCAATTGATTACTTCCAGAAAAAAAGTTTATTTTGGTGAATGTTTTTGGATTTTCATATGTGGAAGGTGTGGAGAGTTCTGTCCTCAGTCTATATGTATGTGTTGTATGTGTGTTATTTATTAATATTATTTATTCTTTTATTTTGAGGATAATGGAATAAGCACTTGTGTGCTTTTTTACATCCAGTCCCCGTGTGTATGCAGTTTTGTAAATTTTGTCATCCGTTCCCACCAGCACACAATGGCCTACTCTTCTGAAAAGCGGAATAGATTTTAATGTGTACGCAAGATGTTCTCTGTGTGTTCGCACATAGGACCTTGGTTAATAGTCTCATTCAAAGGACTTTTAGGGGGAGTGGAGTCAGCACTGATGTTAACTCCAGAGGAAAAATCCTCGAGTGAGATTCAAACCCAGGTCAGCAGATCATGAGCACAATGCGCATCACTCTAACCACCAAGCTATCCCGTCTATCTATATGCTTGTTTAAAGTGCTCTTGCATGTGTGTGGGTGTGTTTGTGCATGCAATGTACATGTGTGTGTGTGGAGTGCCTGTGTGTGCAGACACATATATGTGATGCGAGTGTTTATTAAAATCCCGTCCATTCATTGTGGGCAGTTGGCACCGCTGGAAGAGTTTTCAGTTGTGGAGATCGCCAGCAAGTCCAAGCAGTTTTTCTCCAAACATCAGCTGGAGTTACTGGATAAAAAACGACTGCTGCAACAGGTGAGTTAGGTGTAAGACCTTGCATGGGAGGTTCTCCTCACTCGCAGGTGGTTCGGTGGTTTAGAGATAAGACACCCATTTAGAAAGCAAAAAGTTCTGGGTTTGATCCCCATTTGTACCCCATCCACTTGTTTGGTGATCTGGGTGCTAGTTTTTTGGATGAGGTGACAAGCTGAGGTTTCATGTGCAACTCTCATTTAGTGCAGGTAAAAAGAACTCATGGCAATAGGAGAGTTGTCCCTGGCAAAATTATGTAGAGGAAAACTGTTGATAGGGAAGCCAAAACGCATGCAAACAGGGAGAAAAAAGGAGGTGACGGTGCTCTTGTGATGACATACTTTCCCCTTGGAGGTAAGGCAAAGGTAAAGGTGTCTCATAACCTATGAGGTCCTAGAGGAGTGAGGCGTCATAGACCTCACTTCTCTAGGGGCCAGCATATTGAGTGCAGCGCCCATCTCCTCTCCCTTACTGCTTTACCTTGCCTGACCCTAAAGAGGCAGGTACCTATTTACAGTGGGTCAACTGGGGGACTGTACTGAAGCCAAGGCGCTCAAACGGTCAGCCATACAACTAGTAACCACACTCAATGCTGCTTAACTTTGGCTGGAGGAAAGCAAGCACTCCCAACCACTGAGCTATCCTGTCCTTTTGGAGAGCAGCCTGTTTTCACGCAGAAAAATCTGATGATTTAAAGTACTATAAGTAGAATCAAGACAGGACAATGCATGATACCGTACATTACAGTATTATACATAATTTTTAATAAGAAATTCAGAGGATGACTCAACCATGATACAGCTTAAAACAGTACACTATACCATACTTGATGTGAAATTGAAGGGAAGATTTTTTTTATTATTGTTTTATATCAAGGATATTGGAATAAGCACTTATGTGCTTTTTTACATCCAGTCCCCATGTGTATGCGTTTTTGTACATTCTGTCATCTGTTCCCACCGGCACACAATGGCCTACTCTTACGAAAAGTGGAACAGGATTTAACATGTGCGCAAGATGTTCTGCATGCGTTCGCACACAGGGCCTTGGTTTATAGTCTCATCCGAAGGACTTTTGGGGAGAGTGGAGTCTGCACTGATGTTAACTCTGGGGGAAAATATCCCCTTGAACGGGAATTGAACCCGGGTCGTCAGATTGCGAGCACAATGTTCTAACCACTAGGCTATACTCAACTGTATCAAGGTAAATATCTGGCTTTATAATACACGGTGATGAAGTTGATAGCTTTTGAGAATGGACACAAAAGTCTGCTGTCTTCTTGTGCATCTGTTTTTTGTAACCCATTTAAATTGTTGTAACACAGAAGACTGTTGATGACCCAAAACACTGCTAATGACCCCTCTCCTCTGGAGTTAACATCAGTGCTGACTCATCTCCCCCCAAAAGTCCTTCAGATGAGACTATAAACCGAGGTCCCGTGTGCTAATGCACACAGAACATCTTGCACACATGTTAAAACCCTTTCCACTTTTCGGAAGAGTAGGCCACTGTGTGCCGGTGGGAATGCATGACAAAATTTACAGAACTGTATATTCACGGAGACTGGTTGTACAAAAGCACATGAGTGCTTATTCCATTATTCTCAAAATAAAAGAATAAATAAAGAAAGAAATAAACACTGCTGATGACAACTGCTGATGACCCAAAACACTGTCGATGACCCAAAACACTGTCGATGACCCCTAACAGTGTGTGTTGATGAGCCAAAACACTGCTGATGACCCAAAACGCTGTCGATGACCCCTAACAGTGTGTGTTGATGAGCCAAAACACTGCTGATGACCCAAAACGCTGTTGATGACCCCTAACAGTGTGTGTTGATGAGCCAAAACACTGCTGATGACCCACAACATTGTCAATGACCCATAACAGTGTGTGATTGATGACCCAAAACACTGCTGATGACCCAAAACATTGTCATTGACCCATAACAGTGTGTGTTTGATGACCCAAAACACTGTCAATGGCCCAAAACACTGTTGATGACCCATAACAGGGTGTATTGATGACCCAAAACACTGCTGATGACCCATAACAGTGTATATTGATGACCCAAAACAGTGTATATTGATGACCCAAAACACTGTTGACGACCCATAACAGTGTATATTGATGACCCAAAACACTGCTGATGACCCAAAACACTGCTGATGACCCATAACAGTGTATATTGATGACCCAAAACACTGCTGATGACCCAAAACACTGTCAATGACCCCTTCTTCTTCTTCTTTCATCTGCCGCTGGTGCCCTTCGGCGTCGCGGGGAGACACAGACGTCTGTCTGCAGCTAGGCGGGAGGCTTGATGTAGTGACAGGTCATGGGCTCGCAGGGTGTCAGCCACGGAGTCGCTCCATCGTCTCCTTGGTCTACCTCTGGCTTTCCAGCCATTGTATTTGATGGTGTATGCCCGTAGGGCTGGTTGGTTGGGCGGCATTCTAGTGAGTGACCAAACCACCTGATCCTTTGTTGTTCGAAATGGTGGAGAATGGTGTTAGTCCCAACCATGTCTCTGATACCTCATTTCTTGATCTTAGTCGTATCTGGTCTTGTTGACAGCTTTCTCAGGCAGCGCATTTCACATGTGACCATTTCTCTCTAAGGCTTTTGAAGGGCCCATTGTCTGTCACTTGGTATGTGAGTGTTTGACGAAGATGGCGGATGAGTTTTTGCCTTGGTGCTCATTGGATCTGGGATGTTTTAGAAGGGGGCGAGTTTGGTAACTGACTGCATCGCTTTCTTCGGTCGATCTTGTTTCTAATCTCTCTGTCCAATTTTCCATCTTCATGAAGAGGCTGGCCAAGGTATGTAAATTCCTTTGTCTGTTTCAGCTGGGTGCCGTTGATGTTTGATGCACAGCTTTCCTGATTTCTGCTACAGACATAACTTCTGTTTTGTGTGATACTATCTTCAAGTGCCATTCATACCTCTCGCAGACTGTGTTGAGTTTGGTCTGTGTGTTTCTTGAAGAGCTGCTTTGTTCCCGCATCATCAGGGACCTAGGTCGTCAGAAATAATAGTTCGTTCAGGCCTCAGGATCTGGGTTGCTTCCTTTGTAATCTGTGTCCATGTAGATCACGAAGAGAAGGGGGAGAGTACGCAGCCTTGCCTGACCCGTGATGTAACCGTGGAACCAGTCGGATGTTCCACTGGCTGTTCGGACTGCACTCATACGTTGGCATAGATTGCTCTGATGTTTCAAGCAACTGCCCCTTCATGTCGTACTGCTCCAGGATCTTCCAGAGCTTGTCCTGTTGACTCGGTCGAAGCTTTTTCTTGTCAACGAATACTGTATGCAGGTCTTTGTTGTACCATGCTCTTTCACACAGCTGTCGGAGTGCAGAAAATGGCATTGTACACCCTCTTCCTTTCCGAAAGCCAAACTGGGCATTGCTCAGTAGGTGTTCTGCTTTGGCTCTTGTGCGCTGTTCCAGAATCTTTTGCATACATTTTCCCTACATGGCTCAGAAGTGAAATGCCTCTGTAGGTGCTGCAGTCTCTCTTGCTGCCCTTCTTCTTCCAAATTGGCACCACTATTGCATTTTGCCAGTCCATTGGTACTTTCCTCTCTTCCCATGCTTTCTGGAAGATGATGGTGAGCCACTTAACTCCCGTTTCTCCGCATGCAAGGATGGCTTCAGTTGTTAGGTTAGCCGTCATCACCTGCCGCTTTGCCCTTTGGGCTGGTTTTAATTGCTTTTCTTGTTTCAGCTTCAAGGATTTGGGCTCTAACTGGTCTTTGTAGCGTGGTGAGAACTGCGAGCTGGAAGCTTGTACTCCAGATGGGTTTAAAAGATCTTTAAATAGTCTTCCCATCGTTTAAGAATTTCCTCTTCTTTGTGCAGTGCCTCTCCATTTGCATCATTCACTACTGTTGTTGGATTGAATGGCTCATCTCTTACTCTCAATCGTCTTCACACTTTTGAAAAATCTCTTGGGGAGTTCTTGCAAATTTCGCTTAACTTCTCTCCATAAGTCGCCCAAGATTGTTCTTTGGAGGCTTTCACAACACGATTACTATGTCTTCTTGCGATTCTGTACTTGACGTAGCCTCTTCTGTCTTGGTCTTGACCCAAGCTTTAAAATAGCTGCTTTTTTTTCTTGATGGCTTCCTTCACCTCTTGGTTCCACCAAGCTGTAGCTTTCCTGTTATTACCTCCACATTTCTTTGTCCCGCAAACTTCCTTAAGGTGTTCAAGAGAGCTGGCTTGAAGGTGTCCCAGACTTGCTCCATGTTGAGAGGTGTTGTATCAATGGGGTCAAGTTTCACCTTGATAGCACTGTGGATCTTTTCTTGCACTTCTTTCTCTTCCAGTTTGAGGAGGTTGATCTTTTCAGGCTGGTTCTTCCTAGAAGTTGTTATTTTTTTCTTCTGAGTACTGGAGGCTAGAATGACAGGCCTGTGGTCAGTGTCAAGGTTGGCATTGGGGATGGCTTTTGAGTCTTTGATGGCATAACGTGTTCTAGATCTTGCAAGTATAAAGTCGATTTGAGACGAGATGTTGAGATCGTTCCATTTGTACCAGGTGTAAATTTGGGAGGCTCGATGTTGGAAAAAGGTGTTGGTGATGATCAGATCATGCTCTGCACATAGTTCCAGCACGTGGTTCCCGTTGTAATTACAAGGTGTTCTGTGGTCACTGTGGGGTCCAAGATGTTTTGTCCACGGGTTTCTTCTCTCACCAACTCTGCCGTTGAAATCACCCATGACATACAGGTCCTCTTTGTCAGGGTGCTGTTGATGAGGTCGGAGAGCTCTTGATAGAATGAGTCTTTCTCCTCTTCTGAGTACGAATCGTTACACGGTGCATATACTTGGATATAGTAGACAATTTTGTTGGACTTTCTTACACCGATTTTAATCAGTCTTTCTGATATATGTTCTATACTCATGAGATTCTTTGCTATGTCTGGGTGTAGGATGAATCCCACACCCATGCATTGCTCTCTGGTCTTTCCTGACTCCACTCCAGATGAGAACAAAGTTTGAATGGATTTCTTTCGTTCCTTCTCCTTTCTTCCTAGTGTCTGAAATGCCCATGATGGAGATCTTTCTTTTGGTCATGAATTCCACAATTTCTGGTTCCTTGTTTGTTAGGCCGCAGATGTTCCATGTTCCAATGTAGTCACTGTTCCTATCTCGATGTCCGTTTCCATTGCGAGGTCGTTTTCCGTTGGTATCCATCCGTTTATGTCTCTTTTCAGTTTTCTTAGCGTTGTTAAAATCAATGACCCCTAACAGTGTGTAATGATGACCCAAAACACTGTCGATGACCCAAAACATTGTCGATGACCCATAACAGTGTGTGTTTGATGACCCAAAACACTAACCCCAAAACACTGTTAGTGACCCAAAACACTAATAGTAATGATGATGACCAAGAACACTGCCGGTGACTGGAGTCATGTGGACTGACGTTGGCCGTCCTTCTCTCTCTCTCTCTCCCTGGACATGATTTCAGCGTCAGAAGCTGGTGGTGGTGCCCGTGGCAGAGGTGGAGGTGACCTGGAAGGAACAGCCGGGGCGGTTCTGGGTGTACGGCATGGAGAACAAGCTGCACCTGGCCGACTACCCCGACACCTGCGCGTGCTGCCTCATCCTGTGAACAAGCACCTGTGCGTACTGCATGGTCTTCTGTCTACAGTTCAGTTCTGTCCTGCATGGAGAAAGAGGGAGAGGGAGGGAGTCCTTCTCAGTAGGGCTGTCACTTGGCTGCCAGGGGATGGTGATGCGACGACAAGAGTGGTGATGATGGAGGTTGTGGGTCATTTCTGTTTCTTTTACTGGACTTTTGTATGGAAGAGAAAAGTGGGGTTGGGGTGGGGGAATGTTGTCTTTGTTGTCTTTGCAACTTTTAGAACAAGAGAAGGGGAATGTATAATATATTTACTGGACTTTTGTATGGAAGAGAAAAGGGGGGGGGGGGGGATGTTGTCTTTGCAACTTTTAGAACAAGAGAAGGGGAATAATAATAATAATAATGTATGGAATTTATATAGCGCTGAATCTTGTAAAGCAACAAATCAAAGCGCTCAGATTTTATTTCATACCACTTTAAGTCACGGCAGATTTCTCTCCGTGAAATTCGGGCTGCTCTCCCCGGGGAGAGCGGGAGAACGCGTCGCCACTTAGCGCTGCGCCACCCTTTCACCCTTTTTTTTTTTTTTTTTTTTTTTTGCTGCAGCTGTATTTGTTTCCCTATCAGAGTGGCTTTTTTCTAAGAATTTTGCCAGGGACAACTCTCTTGTTGCCGTGGTTTTTTTACGTGCGCTAAATAATTACGTGTAACACACGGGACCTCGGTTTATCGTCTCATCCGAAAGACTAGCGCCCAGACCACCACTCATGGTCTAATGGATGGGGGAAAAATTTCCGGTCCAAACGGGGTACGAACCGCCGCACACTTCAGACCCGGACTTTTCGCTTTCTAGACAGGCGCGTTACCTCTAGACCACCGATCCACCGATCTGTATGTATATATATATATATATATATATGTATGTATGTGTATATATATATATATATATATATATATATATATATATATATATCCTTACTGGCATGAGCGGCCTGCTAGTCTGGTTTTAAGGTTTGCACTAGATGGATGTACTTACGTTACAAGGGACCTCAGTTTAGATTCTCATCCAAAAGATTTTGGGGGGAGTAGATGGAGTCGGTACTAATGTCAACTCAGGGGGAAAAATCCCAAGGAATGGGAGTCTCGTTGGATGCTCAAACCAGGGCTGGATCCCAGACCGTCAAATCATGATCGCAGCCCTCCGACCACTGGCTATCCTGCTCCCCCACCCCCCTTGCTAATGGGCAGGATGATGTGTATTCCATTATCAAAATTTGATAGGTAGAGAGTGGCGGCAGTGTTCATCTGCTGTGGATTTTGCTGTCCACAGAAGGAGAGTGTAGATAGGAATAGACTTATTACTTCATTGCCATAAGGATCCATTGTAAGGACAAGGTCATCAGTATGGTTATAAATCACTGTGGAGTCAGCCAACAGATTCAGTGTAAAGGGTAAGCAGAAGGATGGGGAGGGATGTGTGTGTTGAGGTTTGTTTTCCAAGAATGCTGTTAGCAGTATTGACATTGTTAGCATTTTCTCAGGAGAATCTCGTGTATTGCTCAAACCAGACCAATTTGAGATGGGCCTTAGTAGGAGTTGTTTCCTTTAGGCTGTTTCTACCCTTTTATTTTTTCTCCATTTTGCTTTTTTTCTCTTTTGTTTTATTGTTTTCTTCTGTGTGCGCGCACACACACGTGCACACGCACACACACATATATATATAATTTTTTTAATTGTCAGAAATAGTTTTGATCTTTTATTCATATTGTAAGTTTTCAAATTAAAATTGAGAACAAGGGGTCATAATTCATACTTTTATAATGCATGTTCTAGTATACATAGTAAAATAGTGCTATGAGTGGTTTCCTGTTGCCAAAATCTCAGGTTCGCTGAGTGCTGCACTGGAGTATATTTGTCCACAGTCCCTCCGACCAACTTGTGTGTTAGTGTGAAAAAGATAGATGATGTTTTTTCTGCTGCTGAATTCAGTTCTGTACATATTGTTTTATGTAATATTGTTTTATGTAAATTTTGAACAAATTAAGGGTTAGAGTTGATTTTGATTTCTGATATCTGTAGATAAGAGTGATATATATTTTACATGGACACAGTGTGTCGCACACAAGATATAGATAAAATAGGAGGATGTAATTTGTACCGTATAAACCTGGTATGGTTGAACCCGTTTTAGTTTGGGAATGTTCCAAGTCATAGGCTTTGCTGGTTATAGGGTGTCAGAGACTGAGGTGGGTGGGTTTGGGTTTTTTTGTTTCTGGATGGAAGCTCTGCAGGTAATCTTACAAGACTGGACTTTTGAGTCAACGTGTACTTATTAAAAGCTTTTACTGAGGCTGCGTTGTCCTGTTGTGAAGCTACCTTTTTTTTTTTTTTTCATGAAGTCTCTTTGCAAGGTTTCACATATATTGGGCCAGTTTGTCACATTTGTATGGTTTAAATATGTACTTCTTAAGCTGTAGGTGTTAAATGTACTGTATCCCCACAGTCAGAATGTGGCTACCTTCATGATGGGCAAAAACGGTTGCTTACACCATTGGTGAACCTCAGAGCTCCAGCTGAGGAATGAAAATAAAACTGCGTTGTACTTTTTAAGCATGCACAGCAGAAGGTAACATTTCAACAGTTTAAAGGGGAATAGTTTGCTGGTTGGAGTGTGGGGTCAGGGGGGCATGTGTTCAAATTGTTGCTGAGGTGTGTGATTGAGGTGATATTCTTTTGTGGAGTTGACAGACGTTCCTACATTATCCCTCTGCTAAACTTTGTCTGGGCAAACCTATGTCTTATATTATCTCGGGCACTTGTTATAAACACACCCTTGTCCTTATAAAAAAAAAAAAAAAGGCCAGTTATGACCAGTGGCATGGATGATGTAAAAAAATTACCAGCATATACCCCAGACTTCATAAGCACATTGGGTTATGTTATACAGTTGATGAAACATTCCCCATGTACATTTCTTTGCCTGTGTGATATAACGTATATCTAATATTCTGATCACTGAAACATCTGCTATGGTGAACTGAAAACAAAAGTGAATGGTGTACAGATGTTGTGCATAATATGTGAACTGTTATATAATGAGGTTTTTCTGTAAGTATGTACTGTGGAAGTTAGCCATTGTCTTGTGTGTTGCCTGTTGTGTTCAGGTAAGTGATAGATCTGGACTGTATGACAGACGACAGCTGTCAGTTTCTCCCACTTTTATAGACTTTTAGCTACTATCCATTCCATCCCGCAGAGCATCTTGCGCACATGTTAAATCCTGTTCCGCTTTTCTAAGAGTAAGCCATTGTGTGCCGGTGGGAACAGATGACAGAATTTACAAAACCGCATACTCACAGGGACTGGATGTAAAAAAGCACATAAATGCTTAATCCATTATCCTTGATATAAAAGAATAAATAAATGAATAAATAAATAAATCCCATCCCAGCTCAGCTGATACTAATTATGGCAGAAACTGACTGCACTTGGACTTAGTAAAAGGAAGGGGTACGCTGATTTTACTGCCAAGCCCTGAACCCTTGACGGTTGACCATTGAGTTATGCTGGATTTGCATGCTGTGGGACGTGGTGTATATTGAGACCAAGGGTTGCTACATTGTGCGTTGTTGTCAAATACGCAGTCTAGGTGATGTCTGTTATGTTGAATTAGGCCTTTTAGACACAGTATGTGACATACAGTTTGGTAACATATCCTTATTGACTCAGTGTGTCAGTGTTGCATAATAACAATTCAATAATGGATTGTAGCATGGTATTGAATCTCTATTGATGCCAACTGTTGTTGATGGCATTTCAAAACAAGCGTTGCTGGATATTAAACCTTTATTGATACTTTGAAGGGTAAACATTAATTTTTTTTATTCTTTGGACTGTAATGTGTGTACTGTATCCTTTGATTGCTCATATAGAGGTATGGTATAGTGGCATGTATCATGTTATCACTTCTTTGGATATTATTCACATTAGCAGCTGAGTAACAACAAGATGGGAAAACAGTATAAAGTCCAGCTGAGTGTAAGCATATTATTGGTGCATTGTACTTGTAACCTGGTTGTAGGGTAACATGTTATGAATCGTTCATTTGTCATGGTTGTTCAAATTTGTTGTCCTCTGCTGAGGAGAGGTTGATTGCTTGATGGTCAATATGTAGTCTTGCTCATTGGTCCTTAGGTGGCTGTGATTGCTCGTCTGATGTGGTAAATGTGCTGTGCAGAGAGGTTATACTTACGCCGTCTGGCTGCTGCATAAATAACATAAATCAGGGGGTTGGGGGGATGTTTATTCTCTGTTACTGGTGGCAATAGCAACGTGTTTTTGATATAGTTTTTGATTGTTGGGGAGCATTTGGTAAAATTATATATATAATCTTTTCGGGTTTTTTTTTACAAACTGTTGGATTAAAAACTTGCATTGTCTTTCTATTAAGCTGATGGGGGTGAGTTAACTTCATTTGCTATCATTCGTTTACTGCCCTCTTCTGGTATTGTGGGATGGGTGAGTTAGGATGTGAGAATATTGCTTCAGAGATGACCAGAAGTTCTTGCCAGAAGTCTTAATAATTTTGTCTACTTCTTTAGGGACAATTTTGCACGTATGGATTTGTATGAGAGTTTATTTATCTTTTAAAAATGTATTTACTTTCTTTCTTTCTTTATTTTTATGCATGAGATTATCTGTCGATATAATTTATGTCTGTCTGTCTCTGTCTATTCTATTATCTGGCTGTCAAAAGAACCCTGACCTTAAAGGTTTTTCCATTTTTTCATCTCTAATTTGCCTGTCAGTAGCTTGAGTTATAGTAGAATATAAATTTTATTTGAACATGGATTGTGCATGTTTGTACTGTTGCCTTTGATATACTTTCTGCTCTGCTCTGCTCTGCATCAGTTATTACATGAATTTTTTTCAGCCTGTGGCTGGGAACCACAGTGGTTAGGGCCAGTAGTGACCTGTTCTTTCCCTTCCCCATTTTTACTTCCCTTCATGTCCCATCTTCCTCCACTCCACTTCCCTCTTATATATGAACATACATATAATGTGCTCATGCATGCTTATGCATATGAAGCTTAGTTTGTTTTGGTTTTTTTTTTTTTTTTTTGGAACGCTGCATGTTGGATTATTGGTGACAATGACTCAGACGACACTAAGCATTTTTTGCCTCCGCTCCTGTTGTCTTTTTTATGCTGGGAACCTTGGTTGTATTATGGGTGGTCAGTCCATTGACGTAGCAGATTTTTCTATTTAAAGTGTAAAACTTCAGTATTATTTCTTTTTCCCATTTACTCCTGTATTTTTACAATATGTATTGTACTTTTTGTGTGTGTTCAGAATCTACTGTTGTTGGGTACTTGTGCATATGCTTTTGTCTGATTAATAAGTGAAACTTTGATATTGTTCTTAACAAAATTGTATTTGTCTATTTCAGTACTTCTTCTTGCTTTAAAAAAAATTAATTGTCATTATATGTTCCTGCTGAAAATTGTACATTGTTATTTTTGTTTGTATGGATGTTCTTTACACATTCTTTTTCCTACAGACATCTTTGAATATTATCTGTTTCAACAGAATTTCTAAATTCACTCTATGCTGATTTGGCGTTTTGTTCTGATCTTTCTTTCAGGAGGTGCTAAAGTGTGTGTGTGTGTGTGTGTGTGCTCGCACGCTTATGCCCAGGTATGCATGCACTTATGCTCTGTGTATGTGTGTGTGTATGTGACAAGATAATAATTTTGATATTATCACAAACATTATATACGATCTTGCCAAGTTGCCTGTTTTGCCGACAGGTCACCAAGTGTCTCTTAATAATGGTTTAGCGTAGTTTCACGTTTAGAATTGTTGTTATAACCCACTAAGTGGGGAGAACTCTGTTATTAAATCACCTGTTAGAACATTCATTGGAGGCACTTGCTCTGAATTATATTAAAAAAAAGCCTCATCTGCAAGAATTGCTGCTGCACAAGTAGCAGTATCTACACCTCTGGAGCTTGTGGTGCCAGCAGGACTGCAGATTACTATCAAAAAAAAGAAACCCACAAAACTTCCCAGTGCTGGCTGAGCCAGATGGGTTTGCCAGACACTGCTGGGCAAAAGGGTAGAGTAGCTTGATAGTTAGAGTCCCAGATACGTGAATATTGAAGTGACCTTTCTTTTCTTTTTTTTTCTTTCCGATTCCTTGACTAGAGCTCCCAAGGTTCACCAGCAGTGAGATTTTTGCATATGCAACCACTTTTCCTGCCACTTTGGTACTGTAGCTGCATTCCAATTGCAGGGTTGAAGTTTGACAAGCAAGTAACCATTGTGAGGCAGAGGACTAGACACTGCAGACTGAGACATCACATATTTACCAAGTTCCACATTGGTGATTCTGAGGCGTGCCCCTGTGGCACTTCTCCCTGACAGTGGAGCACTTCCTCCAGACCTGTCCAACACACCAAAACCAGAGGGCCAATAATTTGGCCTACTGAACTGCCAATGAGTGACAATTTGGCTAATTGAAATGCTGATGAGGGACAAACACATTGAACCCCTGGAGGGCCTCCAGCGCACGACAGCATTTGTCAGGGCCTCAGGAGTTGCTGTCTGAGCTTTCAACAAACAAGAAGAAGAGTGTCTGACAAGACACCATGTACCATTGAGCATGTGGGGTTTTTTGTTGTAAATTTCGTCATCCGTTTCCACCGGCACAAATGGTCTTCTCTTCTAAAAGGCAGAACAGATAATGTGTAGATTAGGTGTTCTGTGTGTGTTTGCACATAGGTCCTCACTGTATAGTCTCATGTCGAGGACTTTTTCTGGGAGTGGAGCTGGCACTGATGTTAACTCCAGGGAATACTCCCCTCAAACAGGTGCCACAAAGGGGGTTCAAACCTGGCGGTGTCAGATCACAAGTGCAATTCTCTCACCACTAGGCTATCCTACCCCCACATACAAATATGAATATTTCAGTACTTCAAAAACAAAAGAGAATATCTTGCACTAATGTTTAAAATTCATATTTTGTATTAAAAAAAAAAACAACCCCAAAAAACAACAAACAAACAAACAAAACATCCTCCCCACAAAAAAACTGACAAAAAACAAAGTAGTACAGCTATGGTTAGTGTATGGATATAAGCTGTAGAACATTTTGCACACGTTTAAACACCATCCACCTTTCACAGAACAGTATTCCAGATATGTCTGATGGTATGGATGGCATGAACATACAGCGCTTTGATGTGTTGCTTTACAAGATTCAGCGCTATATAAATTCCATACATTATTATTATTATTAAGGAGGCACCGTGGTCGAGTGGTTTAGGCGGTCAACTCGTGATCCAGAGGTCGCAGGTTCGATCCCCGCTCGGCTTGGTGTTGTGTCCTTGGGAAAGACACTTTACTCCTATTTTCCTCACTCCACCCAGGTGTACAAGTGGGTACCAGCTCTGCTGGGGAAGTATCTGGCGACAGACTAGCGTCCTGTCACAGGGGTGGTGAAAAACCATCAGTTCGCTTAACGCTACAGAAACCGGGATAAGCTTCTGGCTCGAAAGAACATACTACACAATCACCTTTAATTCTTCTTCTGCCAGTGTGGCAGCAGACCAACGAGAGAAGTAACCAAAGCTTTGATTTGGATAACTTATAGCTGGCACCAAGGGAGAGACATTTAGCATTGAGCTTATAGTACTCTTGTCAGTGTCAGTGATCAAAAAGGCCTCAGCCTCCCAGCTCCCCATGGCAGAAGCGGCAGTAGCAGTGCAGCAGTAGAAGTGGTAGCAGCATCAGCAGCGATGGCAGTTGTAGTAGTTAGCAGAAATTTTAGCAGTAATAATAAAAAAGAAGAGAAAGATGATGATGATGATGGTGTAATGATAACGCCGATGCTGATGAAATTCAATCGATTGCACTTATGCACCAGCTTTGATCAATCACAGAATGCTACAGATTTAGAAAATTTTTATTGTATGTTTTATTTTATTCTAAAAACAGTGATGCAGTACAGAATTGTAAGATGTCTGCTATTCTTTTTTCTGTTTATTGAGAGCAAGGTTTCTCATCAGTTATAAAAAAGCACTGTAGATAGTAAAGGGGCATTCAGAAAGCAGTCTATCAGCAGAGAGAGAGAGAGTGAGAACTCAAACTCGAGAGTAAATGAGTAAGCTCAGGGTTCCAGGGCATCTTTACACCATGCTAAACAAGAAACAAAAAAAATGTTTGAACAGCAATAATCAACAATTCTAAACACATCAAAATGAAGAATTTAAGATTAAAATGATCATGATAATTGAATACAACTACTACTTTTAAGATTAAGTGATGGTGACTCTCAAACAGGGAAAAAATAGGAGAAGGAAAGAAAAACAAACAAACAAGCAAGTATAAAACAAACAACCCCCCCTCCCTCCTGGAAAAAAAGGAGAGAGAAAGAGAGCTTGTAAAGAAAAATGCAAACAAGAATAGGCAAGAGATTTATTTTAAATCAACTGTTAGTTTAGTAATAACTGTTACTGTTTGTGTTCCAACTGTCAACTACACTCAAATATTATGTGAAAGGAGAAAATGTGTGGAAAGTGTCTATATTCGATTTTTTACTTATCTATGTGGCAAAAAAAAAAACAACAACACAAGAAGTAATCAAATAATTTAAATAGAAAGAGGTATTTATGAGATTTTGGAAGACTACCAAGCAGCTTTTTTTTCTTTTAAAGAAAATATGGGGCTTCATTCCATAGCTTTCCACTGGATAATATTGAATGAGGACATTACTAATACATTATGAGAGAGAGGGGGATAATGATGATGATGATGGTTAATCAACAAATGTAGCAATGCAGCAGCAGTTGTAATGATGAATGGTGATAAGTGATGATGACAATGAATATGACTGAGCTACTGTGGTCACTGATACCATGATGATGAACTGGGACATGATGACAACTTTCATTTCAGAAAGAGAGAGAGAGGGGGTGGGGTGGGGGGGAGGGGCAAGGCAAAAATCTGCCATTTGATAATTGTAGGTAAGTACTCATGTGTTTTTGGGGACAGGATAACTCAGTGGTCAAAGTACTCACTTTCCCAAAGCTAAGGTTTAGCAGCATTGGGTGTGGTTACCAAGTAGATGGATGACTGCGCACCTTGGCTTCAGTACACTCCCCAGTTCACCCCGTGGTAAATGGGTACCTGCCTCTTCAGGGTCAGGGAAGGTAAAACAGCGAGATAGGAGATGGGTGCCGCCTTCAATTTGCTGCTGGTCCCTGGAGAAGCTGAGGTATCTGGCATCTCGCTCTCCAATGACTGCATAGGTTATTTATTATTTATTTATACCACTTTAAGTCAAGGTAGATTTCTCAGCGTGAAATTTGGGCTGCTTTCCCCGGGGAGAGCTGTCGTCACAAGAGCAGCGCCACCCTTTTTTTTCTCTTTTTTTCTGTCTGCAACTGCATAGGTTATTTATTATTTATTTATACCACTTTAAGTCAAGGTAGATTTCTCAGCATGAAATTTGGGCTGCTTTCCCCGGGGAGAGCTGTCGTCACAAGAGCAGCGCCACCCTTTTTTTTCTCTTTTTTTCTGTCGGCAACTATTTTTTTCCCTATCAGAGTGGCTTTATTCTACAGAATTTTCCTAGGGACAACGCTCTTGTTTCTGTAGGTTGTTTTACCTGCGCTAAATAATTATGTATAACACACGGGACCTCAGTTTATCGTTTCATCCGAAAGACTAGCATCCAGACTACCACTCATGATCTAATGGATGGGGGAAATGTTTCGGGTCCAAACGGGATTTGAACCACCACACACTTCCGACCCAGACTTTTTGCCTCCTAGGCAGGTGCATTACCTCTAGACCACCTTTACCTTGTTTTTACATTCAATACCCACCTTTATCAGAGATTATGTCATGATATTGAAATAATATATGGAATTATGACCAAAAACAGAAAATAACTCCCAAACAATATTTCTCATTACAAACTACACAAAAAGGCAAAAACAGACATTTTGAGGAGAGAGAGAGAGAGCAAATAGATGGGTAAGAACTACTCACATACTGATAAACCATATACAGTAAAAGATGGTTCACTACCTGAGGTGGGTTCTGTTGGCGGTTATGCAATGGTGACTGGCAGTTACTACAATTCAGCGTATTGAGAGCACAAGTAGTACTTTGATTCACCATTCTGACCTGAGATGACTAACTGGGTAAGATTTTATGTGCCACTAGTACTAATGTTTTTGCTGCTGTAGCTGAAATGTATTCATGATGTATCATCGATTACAATCATTATATTGATATTACTTTTTTTGTTTTTTATATATCACTTTAAGTCACAGCAGATTTCTCTGCATGAAATTTGGGTTGCTCTCACTGGGGAGAGTGCCTTGCCACAAAAGCAGCATGATCCACTTTTTTTTCTCTCTCATTTCCCGTCAGCAACTGTATTTGTTTCCCTACCAGAGTGGCATTTTTGTACATAATATTGTCAGGGACAACTCTCTTGTTGTCACTCTTACGTGTGCTAAATAATTTAGTGTAACACAGGGGACCAGGGACCTCAGTCTATTGTCTCATCCAAAGGACTTTAATAAAATAAAAATGCAGGCCTCGGGAGCAACCAGCTTTTGATGAATTCTGCTGATCTGAATAATTGGGATGTATACTATGCCTTCAGCGCCTGGGGTTTATAACAGTTCTTGATTAAACCATTGACGCTGGGGGCAACAGCAAAGTGAGAGACTGTATGATCAGTGACTTTCCCATTCATGGAATTCCACCTTACAGTTTATATTTTAGTGATCGACTGTGACTCTGACTAGGAGGATTGACTTGCACAGTCCTTTATATGTGCTGCAGCCCTGGAGGCTAGCTGGCCTTTGGAGAACATCTCCAACGTTGACTGTCGTATGCCCACTTGGCCGAGAGAGTGGGGATGTGCTGTGGGCAAGGCATCTTCACTATAATAAAATTTCTGCTCAATTTCCGAAACAGCAACTGCCTCCTCTGCTGTGTTGGAGGTCATCATCAAACAGGATGGATGAAAATGTAAATACATGTACAGCTAGTGCTGCTGCATTCCTGCATTTGTTGCCTGTGGCTATAAATTATGATGATAGATATTATTACGTGCTCTGTAGTGTAAGTGTATTCAGTAAAAACATGAGGTTGTAGAACTACCAGATTTTGTTGTATTCAACAGACTTTTAACTTGATTTTTTTTTTAAAAGGAGTTGAACATATCATGGCAGAACAAGACTTAGATGTTCTTCTCCATCTGTACTTGTTTAGTTAACACCCAGCATCATTTTTTAAGCACAAATTATTTCGGTTTGCCTGCCCTCTCCCCTCCTTCTTGCTCTCTCTCACTTTTTAATCTAGGTTGTGTTTGAAAGAAAAAGCAGGTTAAGTTTTAAGATGAATGATGTTCGAGACAAATTCTGATATGTATTTGTTTAGTTAACACTGAGCATCGTTTTTAAGCACAAATTATTTCGGATTGCCTGCCCTCTCCCCTCTTTCTTGCTCTCTCTCACTTTGTAATCTAGGTTGTGTTTGAAAAAAAGCAGCTTAAGTTTTAAGGTAAATGATGTTCGAGACAAATTCTGTTGTTTAGCTGTTAAATTACTTAATTATCAATAGTGATTTTACATGTATACTTTCAATACGTTTCTATTTCAATGCAAAGCTGAAAAAAGCGCTCTTCTTTCTGTTATAATCTGACTTTAGCTACTAATCACTTCTTTCTGGACCTGGCTCCCAGCTTGAGTTAGTTACATGCAGTATGTAACATTTTCATACATGTACTTCAAGAGGGGTTTGTTGTGAATTGCTCCTTACCTTGTCATGATTCTCCCCTCCTCACCACCCTTCTGAAAATTGAACTATTGTTTTATACAGTAGGTCAGTCAATAAACCAGCACAGTATGGTTCAAAAGAGGAGAGGTTGGAAGTAGAATTCTTTGCTGACCATTACAGATTTTAATTTAAAACAACAGCAACCGATTTTTAAGGGGAGAGAGAGAGGGGGTGGGGGTGCATAGAGTGGGGTCACTTGCAGGCTAGTGGACTACCACCCTATGATCAACAACATACTCTCAATTATCATTTGCCCGTTTTTCTTTTTTGTTCCCGGGGAAACCCCCCCCCCCCCCACCAACCCACCCCCCCCCCCCCCCCCCCCAACCTTTCTGGGCCCATGCGTAGCTCCACCATACAAGGCCCTGTCATTAATCATTGTATTGGGTTCATTTAGTAGGGAAAAGTAACAGATAAATGAATGAATAAGTTAACAGACAGGTAAAAAAAAAAATCTTTAAAATTGAAATCAAGAAAAGGAGCAGCCATTATTTTTGTTGTTCCTCATCGACAGCTTGGAAGTTCACCATTGGCGACATGATTTTGCGTATGCAACCGTTTCGGGGATAGGGTTAGATATGAAAAGTCAGTAGAAGGATCAATTGCCTCTAAACTGTAAAAATTATCTAGCTGATTTCCCTGCATATATTAGACAGGCTAGCCTACAGCATATTAAATTTTTATTCCACCGATTGGAAAGTAGCCTGGTGGACAATCACAGCAATTTTGAAAACTTGTTTCTGATTGGTCACAGCCTACTGCAGGCTCGGCCGTAGTGAGATCTAGGGGTGAGAAAAACCGCCATTACGATGGTGGTAGGCAAAACAATCTGACTGCTTAAACATTGGTAAGTGATCGTAGTTGAAAATAATATATGTTGCTTCAAATCTACAATCTGTATGTATGTTTCTTATTATTTTGAGCTTTACACGCATTTTATGCTGAAATTGTTCAGCTCAGCTGGGCAAACACCCCAGGACATTGTGAGAAAAGAAAAAAAATGAGGGTAGGGGTTCCCAGTCAGTAGTAGGGCTACATGAGCCCTGGCATTAACTTTTCACAACTTCTGGAGACCCATTTTCTTTGTAAGTACTGTTTGCGTGAGAAGCTGAGTACTGGGGAAAAAACATCGACCTGCTGAGTGAATGTTATTTAGCTTACCGAAAATAAAGCCAGGAAATCGATGTGATCAAAACAGTTCATTTATCACTGAACAAATCCAAGCATACAGCATAAAAAAATCCCATGGTTGTTTTTAAAGATATATATTCTATCCATTCGTTTTCTTTCAATTTCTTTTAGACCACCTAACATTGTGATTAGATTGTTTCACTGTTTAATCTCTTTGGAAATTTGCCAAGGCCTTGATGGGGACCTCAGATGTTTGGAGCCATGTTGCTGTTTCCGGCTGTCATATAGCCCATGTGGATTAGATTGGTGACATAATTTGTTGAGAAAAGTTCCCTTGCAAAGATGAATCACAACACCCATACTTACATACACAAACAGTTATTGGATGTACTTTAACTCGCTCTGTACCAAGCATATTAAGGTCCATGAGACCACAGAAACTAGCCATTTGTAATTGTGTGCATCAGAAAAAATAAGTAAAAATGAATGAAAAGATAAAGAAGTTAAAACTTGATGACAGGCAGCTTTTGTTTATTGAAAACAAGTAGCCTGACCAGCCTCCCATCTTTTTCGTGGACAGAAAGCATAAAAATAAGTATAAACACCTTTTCAACTGCATGTACGCTTTTGATAAAATCATTGTTTTGAGAAAATCATGTATTCCTATTTTTATGATTGCCATCTTCATCTTTATTGGAATGTCTTGATGACAAAGCCTTCTTTGCTTCTCAAGGTCTTCTTTATCACAAAGACTTCATCAGAGCAAGGATTCCTAGGTCATTGCAAGGACTTCCTCATCCTTGCAAGTATGTCATCACCATAAAGACTTCATCACTACACATTTCTACAAGGACTTCTTCATCACTGCAAGAACCTCATCATTATTACAAGGACTTCACTACAAGAACCTCATAATTATGACAAGGACTTTCATCACCGAAAGAACCTCATCATTAGGACAAGGACTTTTCATCACTGCAAATATTTTTTCATCACAGCAAGGCTTCTTCAGTGCTGCAAGGCTTCTTCATCTCTGCAAAGACTTCTTCATCACTGCAAGGACTTCAAAAGAACAACTTTTACTACTTTGGTTCAAGGTATGGTTCTGTCACCTGTCCACTTTATTCTTAATACAATGCTTTTTAATTGCACTGGACCTGATACCACTCTGTTGATAAAATGACACTGCTCTTAGAGATGTGTGAAATTCATATGCATATATTCTTAACAAGTTGAGGCTTTTTTAAAAATATAGTTTTGTTTTTGTGTTGTTCCTTGTTAATAGTAAGGTTTTTGGGCATGAGACTGTTTTTTTCTCTCACTCCATTAAGGTAGCCACATCCCGACTTTGGGGGTACATTTGGAAATTGAACCTATCAATTTTGCGAAGACAGTTTGGAGGTAGCTTTCTTGTCTTTCAGATATTCAGTTGTTTGGGGTTCTTTGGACTTGCACAAATCTGTAAGCACAAAGGTCTAACTGGTTTAGAGTCTTCACAGAAAGACTTGACATTCAGTTTGATTTTCCCATCAAAATGGGAAAAATGGGCAAGGCCAGGAATCGAACCCAGAACCTCATGGCATACTTATTAGGCAGGTGAACATCTAAAATGTCCTTCCACCTTCCTTCTCTAAATGTACTGAATAAAATTGTAAAAATGAGTAGCTATAAAATAGGCTGCATTAAGTCATTATGCATTAATGTAATATTGTACTGTACTTTGTAATGAATCATTTCTTCTTTCTTGATATTAATTTAATTCTCTTTAATTACTTCACTCATAACCTTATCTAACTTGTCTTTTTTGAAGTAATAATGTATTCATATTTGTATCTTTGACAGAATCTCACCATCACTAGGATTTCAGTTGTATTTCCCAGACATCATCACCAGTATTTCAGTCTTCATCATCACCAGGACATCAGTCTTCAAAATTGCAAAGACTTCACTATCAGGACTTCTTTCCCTCCGCGACTTTAGTCTTCATCATCACCACGACTTCAGTTTTCATCAGTGCCAGGATTTAGTCTTCATCAACACCAGGACTTCAGTTTTCATCATCACCAGGACTTCAGTCTTCATCATCACCAGGGCTTCAACAATGCCTGGACCTCACTCTTCTTCATTGCAAAAACTTCAGCACTCAGACTTCTTGACCTCCATGTCTCCTGTCTTTGTTGATTCTGGAACTTCAAAAGTCAGCTTCACTGTTTATCAACAAGGTATGGTTTTATCATGTATTGTCTTCATTCTTTATGCAAACAGCTTTAAATGAGCTTTTTTTATTTTATTTTATTTATTTTATTTTTTAAATATCACTCTACTGATCAAGTACACTCGTACTATATCATTCTACTGATCAAGTACCCTGATGACACTACTCTTGCAGATTTGTGAAATTCACTTCCTGTACATTCTAAAAAAATTGAATATTCTCTAAATACAAATTTACAGAATGATATTGCAAAATATTGTAGAGAGGTATTAGGCTATATAATGTATGGAATTTATATAGCGCTGAATCTTGTAAAGCAACAAGTCAAAGTGCTCATATGAGGTCATATGAAGTCATATGCTCTTTTGCTGTTCATTTTTTTCTCTCTTGTTCCTCAGCTAGAACTCCAAGGTTCACCAATGGTGAGATTTTGCATATATGTGTGATAGCTTTTGGCAACCAGTAAGGTAGCTACATTCCAACGTCTGGGATTATGTCTGAGGATGACACCAGTGTGCGTGTGTATTTGAAATTTTTGTCATTCATTCCTACGGGCACAAATTAGTCTACTCTTCCAAAAGGCGGAATAGGATTTAACATGTGTGCAAGAAATTTTGCATAGATTTGAACACAGGACCTTGGTTTATAGTCTCCTGCAAAGGACTTTTGTAGAAATAGAGTCAGTACTGATGTTAACTCCAGGGGAAACCCCCACAAATGGGTGCCTTGGTGATGGCTCAGACCTGGGAAATCAGATCACAAGAGCAGCACTCGAACCACTAGGCTATCCCACCCCCATAGACTTTTATGTTCTGTGATGATTTGTCTCTTCTTCCTGGATTATTTCATTTCTTTCTTTCTAAAGGCCTTGCTTGTAACCTCCACTGTCTCTGTTCTGAGATGTTAAAATATTCCTTATAGTATTTTGGGCAGGTTTTCTTCATCGCCTGGACTTCACCATCAAAGGGACTTCTTGGTTCTTCACCTGGATTTTGTCATTGCCAAAACTTTATCATCACCAAGATTTTATCAGTGCCAAAACTTTTATCATCACTAAAACTTCATCACCACCAAGACTATATGAACACCAAAACTTCTCATTACCAAGACTTTACCAGTACCAAGACTTTGTGATTATTAAGGGTTTATTAACGTTAAGACATCGTCATCCCTGAGACTTCTTCACCACCAAAATATCTCCACAGGACTTTCATCATCACTAGAGTATATACATATACCCCATCAATGCCAAGACTTCATCATCACCAAGACTTCATCATCATCAAGACTATCATCTACAAAACTTCGTCATCACCAAGACTTCATCAATTCCAAAACTTTATCAGTGCCAAGACTCTCAAGAATTTATCATTATTAAGAGTTTATTAACGCAAAGACTTCATTGTTGCTGAGACATCATCACCAAAATATCTCTACAGGACTTTCATCATAACCAGAATATACCTCATTGCTATGGTTTCTTACCTTCATCATCACAAAGACTTCTTGAACATCAGTACTTTGTCTTCACTACTACATTTTTGCCAGAAAAAGAAAGTGGGGAAAAAAGCCCCAAAATAAAAAAATCCTTAAAAAAACAAACCCAACCCCATTCTTCCCACACAAGGAAAGAATATGGAGAAAAGATATAGAAGGCCCCACTTAAAATGACCCCACTTCTTTCCAAAAATAGAAAGAAAAGGACCAGCAAACCTAAATCCCCTTTTCAAAAACAGAAAAAAGGAATTAAAATAAACTATACCTCCCCCTGCCCCCCCCCCCCCTCTTTTTGAAACAAAGTTGGATACCTCAGAGAAGAAAAATGTCTGAATGTTTGTGCGTATGTAATGTACCTTTTTTGTTTTGTTTAGATCATAGATCAAAGGACCATTGGTGATATAACCTGGTTTCAGAATGGTATTTAATTAGAGTAGATTTAATAATAGATTGTGGTGACATGAAGTTTGGATGTCAGAAAATGAAACTTGAAGTGGTAAAAAGAGGAGGATGGAGGACCCACATATAAAAAAGAAATGGGGAAAAGAAAAGGTGGTTGGAAATGACACCCCAAAAAAGTGGAGAAAAAAGAGCTGGAAAAAAAAGAAGAAAAAGGATAATGTGGAAAAAGTATGAGGTTGGAGGCCTCACCAAAAAAGTGTCTGACTGTATGTGTTTGTATTATGTCACCATTTATACATTTTGCAGTGAATTTTAAAATCATATTCTAAATTGTAAAAACGGTTCAATTATCTATCAAACCTTTTTTGTTGACAGGTTAGACTGGATATTTGTAATTTGTGAAAGTAGCACCAAAGATGTGTTTGTATGATTTTGCCTTACAATTACCATCACTTGTAGCTGGTGCTTTTTTTGTCATTTTGATCAGACTTTCTGTTTTATTCATTTATGTTTTGTTATTTGAATAAAACCGAGTTGCTGTTCTTAATATTCTCTGGAAATCATGTGGAACAAGATGCAATGTGTTGTGGGAAAATCCATGCTATGGCTTTGTGACTGATGATATGGCAGATTTGAGTGCAACGCAGATGTCAAACCAGCATGAAGTTTTGGGTATGGTTTTGTGCGTGGAATTGGCAGTTAACCAGGAGATATGGTATGATTTTCAGTTTGTATTCCTCTGTGGGAAGCATATCTGTGCACTGATGTTACCACGGGTTATAATGAATATGTAGCCATGACATATTTGAAGCAACACTCTTGGTTCTGTTGTAAAACCAGCTTCATCGTTGCATTACAGATGTACATGCTACTTCAAAACCAAATGCTTCTGTCTTAATGATGGACCTTCAGTTCGGATGGATATTTTGTTGTACGTTTTTTAATCCTGTTGTTTGGTACTTCACTTTGACGTTTTTTCTTTCTGCTTTTTTTTTATTTATGAAGGTGACATGAATTTTGGATGTCAGACAATGAAAATAGAGGAAAAAGTTAAAGAAAAAAAAAGAGGATGGAGGACCCACCCCCAAAAAAGGGGAAAAAGAAAAGGTGGTTGGAGGCCCCTCCAAAAAAAAAAGAAAGAAAAGAAAGAAAAATAAAAAAGAAAAGAAAAAAGTGAAAATAAGGAAAAGAATGTGGGGAAAAAAAGGGAAGTCAGGGGCCCCATAAAAAACACAAAAAAGGTATATCTGACTGTGTTTGGAAGGTACCATTGTTATGTTTAACTTCAAAGTCTTAATGATCTAAATCATAAAATCTGATCTAATGTCCATTGAAAAATAACCATGGTCTTATGATGGCAGTATAGTGTGTGTTATTGGCTGATAATCTGTGTATTGATGTATCCTTTTATAGATGTTACATCTACTGGGAGTTTTAGAAGAGCTACAAATGGAGTAAATGGATTAAATGTGTATATATATATATATATATATATATATGATGATGAATTGGAGAAAATGATGTGAACATGAATATTGTAAAGTGCAAAATGTGTTGTAACAGATACTTGTCTTTGTGTACATGGAATGTGTGTATGTATGTGTTAAGTTTTTACGATGTGGAGGGTAGATGATGGTTTGTTTATAGACTTAATTTGTTTGAAAAATGTTGTAGTTTAAAATAACCTTTGATGTGGATAGGCTAGACTAAATATTTGTAATTTGTGAAAGCAGAATCAAAAGTTGTACAGGTTTGTATGATTTTGTAATGCAGCCTTAACAGTTACCATCACTTGTGTGTATGATGTGTTTAAGTAGAAAAACCATTTCCTAAGTAGTTAGTGCTTTGTTGTCATTTTTGATCAGACTGAATTTATGTTTATGATCTCAAAGTCCAGAAATGATGTTTGTAGCATTATGTTGATAAAACATTCTGGTCCTGAAGTCACTGTTGATCTCAATAGGAACAGAATGAATTGTGTTATGGGCAAATTAGTGCTGTGGCCTAATGATTGATATAATAATAATAATA
Organism: Rapana venosa; assembly: GCA_028751875.1. NCBI lineage: Eukaryota > Metazoa > Mollusca > Gastropoda > Neogastropoda > Muricidae > Rapana > Rapana venosa. Next base: position 24,874,160 of record CM054142.1, on the reverse strand, counting down.
ATGTATGGAATTTATATAGCGCTGAATCTTGTAAAGCAACAAATCAAAGCGCTCAGATTTGAATTCGGGCTGCTCTCCCCGGGGAGAGCGGGAGAACGCGTCGCCACTTAGCGCTGCGCCACCCTTTCACCTTTTTTTTTTTTTTTTTTTTTTTTTTTTTTTTTTTTTTTTCTGCAGCTGTATTTGTTTCCCTATCAGAGTGGCTTTTTTCTAAGAATTTTGCCAGGGACAACTCTCTTGTTGCCGTGGTTTTTTTTTTACGTGCGCTAAATAATTACGTGTAACACACGGGACCTCGGTTTATCGTCTCATCCGAAAGACTAGCGCCCAGACCACCACTCATGGTCTAATGGATGGGGGAAAAATTTCCGGTCCAAACGGGGTACGAACCGCCGCACACTTCAGACCCGGACTTTTCGCTTTCTAGACAGGCGCGTTACCTCTAGACCACCGACCCATGGCAGATTTGATTGCAATACAGAGATATCAAAGAAGCATAGATTTTTGGGTAGAATTCTGTGTGCGGAATCGCCACTTTGCTAACCAGCAGGTACTGTATCGTATTTTATTTGTATTTGTAAGTGTTTGAGGAAGCAAATCGGTGCACTAGTGTTATCACAGATTCTTATGGATATGTAGCCATGACATGTTTGAAGCAGTACTCTTAGTTCTGTTGTAAAACCAGCACCACAGTTGCATTACTGATGTACATGCTTTTTCAGGTTACAATGCTCTTGTCTGAATGTCTTGTTTGGATGTCAGAAATTGAAACTAAAAACAAAAGTGGGAAAAAAGAGAAGGGCCTACCAAAGAACAAAAACAGGGAAAAGAAAAGGTGGTTGGGGCCCCTCGTAGAAGAGAAAAAAAATCGTGGGGAAAAGGAAAAGTGGTTGGAGGCCCCACATATAGAAAGAAGAGAAAAGGGGAAAAAAAGAAAAGAAAATAAAAAAAACGGGGAAAAGAAAAGGTGGTTGGAGGCCCCACATATAGAAAGAAGAAAAGGAAAAAAAAAAGAAAAGAAAAGAAAACAAATGGGGAAAAGAAAAGGTGGTTGGAGGCCCCACATATAGAAAGAAGAGGAAAAGAAAAGAAAACGGGGGAAAGAAAAGGTGGTTGGAGGCATAGAAAGAAGAGAAAAGGAAAAAAAGAAAAGAAAAGAAAAGAAAAAAAATGGGGAAAAGAAAAGGTGGTTGGAGGCCCCACATATAGAAAGAAGAGAAAAGAAAAAAAAGTTTAAATGGGGAAAAGAAAAGGTGGTTGGAGGCCCCACATATAGAAAGAAGAGAAAAAGAAAAAAAAAGGAAAAGAAAAGAAAAAAAGAATGGGGGAAAAGAAAAGGTGGTTGGAGGCCCCACATATAGAAAGAAGAGAAAAGGAAAAAAATGAATAGAAAAAAAAACGGGGAAAAGAAAACGTGGTTGGAGGCACGGGGAAAAGAAAAGGTGGTTGGAGGACCCACATATAGAAAGAAGAGAAAAGAAGAGAATAGAAAAAAAAAGTTTAAATGGGGAAAAGAAAAGGTGGTTGGAGGCCCCAGGTATAAAAAGAAGATAAAAGAAGAAAAAAAGGGGGGAGGGGTTATAAAAAATGGGTAGAGCCCCCCCCCCCCCCCCCCCCCCCCCCACAAAAAAAAAAAAAAAAAAAAAAAGTAGGTAAAAATAGGTTGGAGACCCCACAGAAAGGTATCTGACTCTGTGTTTCTGTTGCCATTATACATTTTGTATTTGAAATTATTTCAAATCATAAAATCTATTCAACTATCCATTGAAAAAAAGTCATGTTCTTGTGATGGCAGTATAGTTTGTGTTTCTGGCTAATAAACTGTATGTATTGATCTATTACAGCTAGATTTGACATGTGCTGGGAAATTTGTCTTTATTGTGGCAGGGACTTGTTTGTCACTGCAAGGACTTTCTTCATCATTGCAAAAACTTCTTAGTCACCACAGACATTTTAATTGCTGCAAGGACTTGTTTGTCACTGCAAGGACTTTTTCATTTGTCAGGGAAAGGACTACTTCATAGCTGCAAGGACTTGTTCATTGGTGGAAGGACTTCTTCATCGCTGCTTGGACTTCATCACCACAAAGGTGTTTTCAACACTCCAAGAACAGAGAACATCACTGCAAGGACTTGTTCATTGCCACAAGGACTTCTTTGTCAGGGAAAGGACTACATCATAGCTGCAAGGACTTGTTCATTGGTGGAAGGACTTCTTCATCGCTGCTAGGACTTCATCACCACAAAGGTGTTTTCAACACTCCAAGAACAGAGAACATCACTGCAAGGACTTGTTCTTTGCCACAAGGACTTCTTTGTCAGGAAAGGACTACTTCATAGCTGCAAGGACTTGTTCATTGCCACAAAGACTTCTTTGTCAGGGAAAGGACTCCTTCATAGCTGCAAGGACTTGTTCATTGCTTCAAAGACTTGTTCATTGCTGATGGGTCTTCTTCATCACCACAAAGGTGTTTTCATAACTCCAAGAACTTCTTTGTCACTGCAAGGACTTCTGCGTCGCCACAAGGACTTGTTCATGATTGCTTGGACTCCTTTATTGCAAGGACATCGTCATTGGAAGGGCTTCTTCATTGCAAGGACTACTTCATGGCTGCAAGAACTTCCTCATTGCCAGGACTTCAAAAGTCCATGTTTAGTGGTTCCATTCAAGGTATGGTTCTGTCACCTACGCTCTTCATTCTTTGTGTAAATGATTTAAGTTTGATTTGATTTGATACCACCCTGTTGAGTGCCTTGATGGCACTGCTGTTGAAGATTTGTCAAATTGAGGCTGTGTATATTGTGAAAGAGTTGAAGAGTTTCTATAGGTAGAAATGTTTGTTCTGATTGTTCTTTTTGTTGTTTATTTGTTGGGTGTGGGGTTTTTATTCTTTGGGTACAGCTCTGAAGTTTACCTGTGGTGATATTGTTGCGTATGCGACCTTTTTTACTCCACCATTTAGGTAGCCACATTGTGACTTAAGCTATACTATTGGGAATTAAGCATACCAATTTGGTAAGGTAGTCTGGAGGAAACCCCTGCTCTTTTAAATTTTCAACTGTTGTAGGTTTTTTTGACGTGCACAAATTTGTAAGGGCTCAGGTCTGACTAGTTTAGGGTCTTCTCCGAAACAATTATTCGGTTAGATTTACCCGTCAAAACAGCAAAGAAAGGGCAAGACTGAGAATTGAACCCAGAACCTCACATTTTACTTGTCAGGCAGGTGAACATCTAAATCAACCAGCCACCTACCTTCTTTAATGTTTGTGACTAAAATTGTGTAATTTTTTTCAATTTTATAGGAAGAAAGTATGTTGCATGAAGTCGTGATGCATAAAAGTTGTACTGCATAATACTGTATGATGATGTATTCTTTTTTTATGTATAAAAAAAAGAAATGATTTCTTTACAGACCTTTGTCTTGCTCATACGTTACTCCAGTTTCTCTTTTGAAATAATGATGTATTCCTTTTTGTCTTAGACAGATATTCATCATCACAAGAACATCCCCATCACTCTGATTTCATCATTGCCAGGACTTCAGCATTCATCATCACCATAGCCAGAACATCATCACTAGGACTTCAATCTTTGTTATCTCCATAGTTTCGGCCTTTATCATCCTTCATCATCACCAGGACGTCGACCTTCATCATCACCAGGACTTCAGCATTCATCATAGTGAGTACTTCAGAATTCATCATAGCAAAGACTTCACCATTCTTCATTGCGAGGAATTCAACATTCATCATCGCCAGGACTTCAGCGTTCATCATCGCCAGGACTTCAACATTCATCATGGCCAGGACTTCATACATCATCACCTGGATTCAGCATTCATCATAACCAAGACTTCAGTCTGCATCATGGCCAGGACTTCAACATTCATCATGGCCAGGACTTTATACTTCATCATCACCTGGATTCAGCATTCATCATTGCCAGGACTTCAGTCTGCATCATCACCAGGACTTCAGTCTTCATCATCGCCAGGACTTTAACATCTCCAGGACTGCAGTCTTCATCATCCGCAGGACTTTTGCTCCCTGCAAGGTATTGGTCTGCCATTTATTGTCTTCCATTTGATACAGTTTAACCCTCTTGTCCCCGATCCGGCCGCAGCCGACAGTAACGGTGGCTGCCGCTAGATTCCAATACGACCGCAGCTGACAGTTGGTGCTGCCCACGTGGGCAGTACTTTTCCATCACACACAGATCTCATGGTTTTCACACTATGTGTCTGAAAATTGGTGGGGCGATGCAGGGAGGGTGTCAGAGGATGCCAGTGATAAATTTAGACCACTAACATGCGTGTAGTGGGGAGGGAAGGAAGAAATAACAGCCAGCGACTGGAATGCTTTTCAATGGTGCAGCGTGGCGAAAAAAAAAAGGCGTTTTCTTTAGTAGCAGACGATTCATCTGATTAGCAGGACGATAAACTGAATGTTATTGTCTCGGAAGTAGAAACATTTGAACGAGAATTGTTAAGTGAGTCCGATATTAAACGATTACCAGGAAGAGGAGGAAGGAAATGCTGCAGTTAGGGAGAAGAGTGAGCCAGAAAATAACATTCCTGACCTGTGCTACACACAGCGACTGTGGAGAAATTTGAACCTCCCGGCCAGACACCTGAAAGCGTGATGCCTTTTGACTGTTTTCTCATTATTACCACACTTTTGCTTTGAAACTGCAATGGCAGAAACGAACAGATTGCTGATAATGAAAATAGCAAGAAGGAAAATAAAATAGGTCTCCGTTGCAAGGTTTGACAGGTGAGAGCAATGGGTACACCCCCCCCCCCCCCCCCACACACCACACATCCATAATTTGTGCTTTTGTGATGTGATGTGACCCTGTGCCACCACTATGACTACTTTAGGAAACTACAACATTAAGATTTTGTAGAGTTACAGAAGTTCGGGTGTTGTTTCGAATTTGTCACACCTGTGCTGTGCCCAATGGTGACAGTTTTGGAAAAGCATATACAATAATACCTTCTGTACACTTAACAAACATGTGGTAGCACACGCAGTATAAACTGCAGTATAAAGGTCACATGTTGATTTGAATAGGGATTTTATTTTCAAAAGAAAAAATAGTTAAAAAAAAACTTCTGTTCCTCGAGACATACCATAAAACAAAAAGGTGCTATGGGGGACATTGTGTGACACATCCTTGAAGTACTATTGCACATAACTATTGGTAAACAATCAGCTGGGTATCACTTCCTTATTCGACACTAATATGCTTGAACTATTGTCAAACCCATGCAGGATTTGCTGTTTAATCATATATACCATATTTTTACCTGTGATTGGTGACAAATAAGGTGACAATGACAAGACATCTGGTGACCAGACACATAAACTTGCGCCTAAATGCAAGTACAAAGACATGCCTAGCTTGTGACAAAATTTCAGCTTGATAACTTGTCATACACACACAAAATTCCCTTAGGAGTAAAGTAAGTCAGATGGAGGTAGAAAACCTGCAAAGAATTCAAAATCTACAGGCAGTTTAGCTCTGTAGAATCCCAACAACAAGAGGGTGAAACAGTGCTGGATCTGATAGCACCATGTTGATAGAGTCCTCTGAGGATGGTTATATTGGAGATGTGTGACATTGACACTATGCATTTAAAGGGAGTTGAAGGGTTTCTCTGCTGATGAAAATGGTAAAGATGTGTCGCAAGATAGAGGCAGTATGAAGTCATGATGCATTACATTGTCACCCTGTATTATCTTGTGTGCTGATTAGTTTCTTTTTCTGGCTGTCATTTTTTGGGTTTGTTTTTAAATGGCTTGATCATCACCTGCAGATATTTATCTGTTTTGAAATGATATATTCCTGTTTGTATGATTGCCAGGTCTTCAACTTTGCCAGGATTTCTTGAGTGGAAGGACATTTTCATTGCCACATGGACTTATTCGTCACTGCAAAGATGTCTTCATTGCATGGACTTCAACTTCATCAGGATGTCTTCGTCGAAAAGACCTCATCATCATTTGAAGGACTACTTCATTGCTACACGGACATTTTCAACACTTCAAAAACTTCTTGATGGCTGCAAAAATTGCTTCATGACTGCAAGGAAGCTCTTTAACTGGTTTTTTTCAAGGTGTGGTTCTGTTGCCTGTCCTCTTCATTCTTTATAGTTTTAATTGTACTGGATTGGACACCATACTGTTCATAAAGTAACTTGATGACATAGCACTTGGAGGTTAATGGAATCTATGTTGTGTATATTCTAAACAAACTGAAGAGTTTTCTGTCTATAGAAATATACTGAATAAAATGGTTAAAATGTGTAGCAAGAAAGTAGACTGTTTGAAGTCAGGATGCATTATCATTATACTGTATTATGGTGTTGTTTGATTTGTTTCTTCTTCATATAACTTTCTTCATTAAAAATGTGTTTATTTGCCTTTCCCATGAACTACTTGTATTTTTTTCTCTTGAGATATTCATGTATTCTTATTTGTTGTTTTGACAGAATCTCATCATCGCAGGAACTTTCATTTCTCTGACTTTAGTTATCATCGTTGCCTGAACTCAGGATTTCATCAACACCATGACATGATCAACACCAGGACTTGATGAATTACAGGACTTTGTCAACACCAGGACTTCATCAACACCAGGATTTGATCAACACCAGGACTTGATCAACATCAGGACTTGATGAACACAAGGACTTGAAGAACACCAGGACCTCCCAAGTCAACTTTTACTTGTTCCCTACAAGGTAAGGTTCTGTCATGCATTGTATTCATTTTTTATACAAACAGTTAAGGTTGCACTCCATCTGATAGCACTGTGTGATAAAGTTCTCTGATGATACTGCTTTTGGAGACTTCTTAGATTTGCATTCTCTATGTTTTAACATTGAGGATGGAGGGTGTAAATAAAAATGTAAGTATTAAAATTGTAAATAGTATGTAGCAAGAGAATGGGCAGATTGAAGGTCGTGATACATTTGGGTAGTGTTGTACTCTGATGTGTGATGACCTCTTTTTTGATGTTTCTTAGTTCATTTAATTTTTGATTGGCTTGCTCATCACCTATGCATATTTGTCTTTTTTTTCTTCTTTTTTTTTTACAGATAATAATATGTCCCTATTTGTATGATTTTTCAGGATCTTGACTAGAATTTATTAATCAAAGGGACCTCATTACGCAAGGACTTTGTCTTCATGAAGAAAACGTCATCCCAAGACTTCTTCATTGTCACAAGGGCTTCTTGACAGCTGCAAGGACTTCTTCATCCCAACAATGCCTACATCACCAGGACTTGCAATGCCAACTTTTGTTGCTTCCCTCCAAGGTATGGCTCTGACACCTTACCTGTTCATTCTTTATACATGGAACTTTATTTGTAATGGATCTGTTGCAACCTGTTAAGTATCCTGATGCTGCTGCTTTTGAAGATTTTAGAAATTGACACCCAGAAGGCTCCAAACAAGGTGATGAGATTTGTATTTGTAATGAATGGAAGAACATTATACAAATTTGTAGCAGGAATTTAAGACTGCATGAAGCTGGGATATGTTAGTCAAGTCAAGTCAAAAACACTTTTATCATCTCATGAAGGGCAATTACAATAGTGACAGGCACATTGATACACATCAAAAATCTCAAAGACACAAAAAGCTATATTTCATATTGGTTAAAACATTCGAAATTGACTTCAAATAAAATGTCACGAACACACACACAAACCAACACATGCGCATGCGCACACACACATACATACACACACACGCACACACATCAATTGTGAACACAATTTTAAACCCATTAACTAGAAGACATAAAAACTTATTTTTTACGCACGCATGCACGCAGCACGTACACACGCACGTTCGTGCATGTGCGAACACGCCCACACACACCCACACTATACTTCAATATATGAATTCAATGTTTTAAGACCGTTGACTAGAAGACAGACTTATTTCACACACCCACGCACCCACCCACACACCCCACCTCCCACCCCCCACACACACATAATTATGTATTGACTACACTCATAACAATGACAATCAGGCAAGTACTTCAGAGAAATGTCAAATCTTGTTATACTCTACAAGGTTCTGTTATAATTTGTATTTTTCTTGATGTCATTTTATTGGGTTTAAAAAAAAATTTGCCATACTCATGAGATGCTCCATTTTCCTCTTCCTTTTTTTGTTGTTGACAGAATCTCATCATTGCAAGAACTGAAATGGGAATTCATTTGTGTTGACTTCAGTCATTATTGTGTGGGCATATCAAGTCTAGGACTTCATTCTTCATCATTGCCAGGACTTCAGTGTTACAATTGCCATGACTTCTTCATTGCCAGGACTTCATTCTTTTATCTTCACCTTGACTTCAGTCTTCATCATTGCCAGATTTTCAGTATTCATCATTGGCAGGATTTCAGTCTTCTCATTGCCAGGACTTCAGTCTTTTGTCATCGCCAGGACTTCAGTCTTCATCTGACCAGGACTTCAACAACATCAGAACAGTTACTGCAGTCTTCATTATCACCCCAACGTCATCATTTCCAGAAGAGTTTCCTCACCAGAACTGCAGTCTTCATCATCACTGGGACTTCAACATCACCAGAATTTCAGCTTTTTCATCACTCAAACTTCATCATCACCCAGACTTCATCATGGCCAGGACAACTTTATCTCCAGAACTGCAGTTTTCTTCATCACCAGCACTTTCAAAGACAACCATTACTTGTTCCTTGCAAGGTATGGTTCTTTCACCTACATCTTCATTGTTTATACAATGATTTTAGTTGTACTAGATCTGATACTATTTGTTGATTTAAGTATTTTTATGATATTGACACTGTGTGTGTTATCAAGTTGAGTTTTTTTTATAAATAGAAATGTACCAAATAAAATGGTAAACATAATATATTATGTAGCAAGAAAGTGCTGCATCCTTGGTGCAGTGGTGAGCACCTTGGAATATGGATTGGAAGGTGGCAGGTTCGAATCCCATAAGTCATAATTTTTAAAAATTGTATTCCAGCTGGCTGCTACCCAGAGTGAGTGTCCCGTGGGCTCTTTGAGAAGACTGGGACCACACAGTTGAGCTTCATCCACTTTATGGATGCAAAGTTGCGAGTGTTTCTCAAATTGCCTGACCACACTGCAGGTGTCTGTATCCTGTCATACCTGGTTGATGCCAGGATATGTTAAAATGAAAAGTGTAGAGTACAACCCTGTCAAGTAGTCTCAAAGCATAAGCACTTCAATAGCAGCCTCATTTCTTCATCATTAATATTGATCATCATACAATAAAAGAGAAACTGACCCTGATTTGGTGGTTGTGGTTGCTCTGGTAATATTAATAATAATAATACATGGAATTTATAGATGGTTGCTCTGGTGTCATGGTGAAGTGAGTTTTGGTTTCCCCATACACTTGTGTGTCAGGTGATTTGTGTGGAAGCCTTTGGGTTGGAAATTCATGAGAGAGGGTGGTTGTAGGGATACTGTGGGGTTTGCTGCCTTGGGTGTTTGACTCAGTGAGCTGGGCTCCGTGACTGAGCTAATATTATCTATAAGTATGGTGTTAGTAGGTGATGTCCTGATATGTTAGCTCAGAACAGGCACCACTGAAACCAGTGACGCAACAGCGTGTAAGGCTCTGTGGCT
>CM054142.1:24777758-24863998 GCA_028751875.1 Rapana venosa | reverse complement strand
ACTCAACACCGGGACTTCATCAACACCGGGACTTCATCAACACCAAGGACTTCATTAACATCAAGATATCAACACCAGGACTTCATCAACAGCAGGATTTCATTAACATCAAGACATCAACATCAGGACTTCATCAACACTAGGACTTCATTAACAGCAAGGCATCAACACCAGGACTTCATAAACTTGAGGTCTTCAACACGTTATCTACATCGTTGCCTGAACATCAACCTGAGGACTTCACCAACACCAGGACTTCATGATCACTAAGACTTCATGAAAATCAGGACTTCAACACTTGAAGTACATCACCTTCAGACTTCACCAACACCAGGACTTTATCAGCTTCAGGACTTCACCAACACAAGCAGTTCAGAAGTGATACTTGTTTCCCTGCAAGGCACTGTTCTGTTTTATTTAAATCATTTAAAAAAATTTTGATGTCGAGATAATGAAATATGCATTTTTGTGCTGTTTTACATGCAGTCCCTGTGTGTATGCATTTTGTATAATTTGGCATACATTCCCACCAGCCATTGTGTGCCCTCATAAATTGAAACTCAAAAGAAAAGTGGGAAAAAAGAGAAGGGCCCACCAAAATAAAAAAGAAAGAAAAAAAACGGTGAAAAGAAAAGGTGGTTGGAGGCCCCACATATAAAAAGAAAAGAAGAGAAAAAAAGAAGAGAAAAGAAAAGAAGAAAAAAAGCGGGGAAAAGAAAAGGTGGTTGGAGGCCCACATATAAAAATAAGAGAAAAGAAAAGAAGAAAAAAATGGGGAAAAGAAAAGTGGTTGGAGGCCCCACATATTAAAAAAAAAAGGAAAAAAAAAAAAGAAGAGAAAGAAAAATGGGGAAAAGAAAAGGTGGTTGGGGGCCCACATATAAAAGAAAAAGAAGATAAGAAAAGAAGAGAAAAGAAAAGGAAAAAAAAAGGGGAAAAGAAAAGGTGGTTGGAGGCCCCACAAATAAAGAAAAAAAGAGAAAAGAAAAAAAAAGGGAAAGAAAAGGTGGTTGGAGGCCCTACATATAAAAAAGGAAAAGAAAAGAAGAGAAAAAAAAAAAAAACGGGTGAAAAGAAAGGTGGTTGGAGGCCCCACATATAAAAGAAAAAGAAGAGAAAAAAAAGAAAAGAGAATAGAAAAGAAAAAAAGAACGTGGGAAAAGAAAAGGTGGTTGGAGGCCCCACGTATAAAAAGAAGAGAAAAGAAAAGAAAAAAACCGGGTAAAAGAAAAGGTGGTTAGAGGCCCCACATATAAAAAGAAGAAGGAAAGAGGTAGGTGGGGGGTGCAGAAAAGGTGGGTGGAGGCCCCACAAAAAGAAGAATGGAAAAGAAAAAGATAAAAATTGTGGTAAAAATAGGTTGGAAACCCCTCAGAAAGGTATCTGACTCGGTGTGTGTTTCTGTTGCCATTATACATTTTGTATTTGAAATTATTTCAAATCATAAAATCTGTTCAACTGTCCATTGAAAAAAAGTCATGTTCTTGTGATGGCAATATAGTTTGTGTTTCTGGCTTTAGATTTCATCATATTCAGAACATCATCACCAAGACTTCAGTCTTCGTTATCGCCAGGGTTTCAGCCTTTATCATCCTTCATCATCGCCAGGACTTCAGCATTCATCATCGTCAGGACTTCAGCATTCATCATAGCGAGTTCTTCAGCTTTCATCATCGCCAGGACTTCAGCATTCATTATTGCCAGGACTTCAGTCTGCATCATCACCAGGACTTCAGTCTTCATCATCGCCAGGACTTCAGCATTCATCATAGTGAGTACTTCAGCATTCATCATGGCCAGGACTTCAACATTCATTATGGCCAGGACTCCAGCATTCATCATCGCCAGTACTTCAGCATTCATTATAACCAGGACTTCAGTCTGCATCATCGCCAAGACTTCAACATTCTTAGTTGCTAGGACGTCTTACTTCATCATCACCTGGATTCAGCATTCATCATTGCCAGGACTTCAGTCTGCATCATCACCAGGACTTCAGTCTTCATCATCGCCAGGACTTTAACATCACTAGGACTGCAGTCTTCATCATCCGCAGGACTTTTGCTCCCTGCAAGGTATTGGTCTGCCATTTATTGTCTTCCTTTTTGTACAGTTTAAACAGTGCTGGATCTGATAGCACCATGTTGATAGAGGCCTCTGAGGATGGTTATGCTGGAGATGTGTGACATTGACACTATGCGTTTAAAGGGAGTTGAAGGGTTTTCTCTGCTAATGGCAATGGTAAAGATGCATATCAAGATAGAGGCAGTATGAAGTTATGATGCATTACATTAATGTCACCATGTATTATTGTGTGTGCTGATTAGTTTCTTTTTTTCTGGCTGTTATTTTATTTGTTTGGTTTTAAATGGCTTGATCATTACCTGCATTGATTTGTCTGTTTTGAGATGATATATTCCTTTTGTATGATTGCCAGGTCTTCATCTTGCCAGGATATCTTGATGGCAAGGACATTTTCATTGCCACATAGACTTATTCGTCACTGCAAAGATGTCTTCATTGCATGGACTTCAACTTCATCAGGATGTCTTCATGGAAAAGACCTCACCATCATTTGAAGGACTACTTCATTGCTACACGGACATTTTCAACACTTCAAAAACTTCTTCATTGCTGCAAGGAAGCTCTTTACTGGTTCCTTTCAAGGGTGGTTCTGTTACCTGTCCTCTTCATTCTTTATAGAATTTTAATTGTACTGCATTAGACACCATACTGTTCATAAAGTACCTTGATGACATAGCTCTTGGAGGTTAATGAAATCCATGGTGTGTATATTCTAAACAAACTGAGGAGTTTTTCTGTTGATAGAAATATACTGAATAAAATGGTTAAAATGCGTAGCAAGAAAGTAGACAGAAGTCAGATGCATCATTGTTATACTGTATTATGGTGTTGTATGATTTGTTTCATCTTCATATAATTTTCTTCATTAAAAATGTTGTGTTTATTTGCCTTGCCCATGAGCTACTTGTATTTTGTTCTCTTGAGATATTCATGTATTCTTATTTGTTGTTTTGACAGAATCTCATCATCGCAGGAACTTTCATCATTTCTCTGACTTAAGTTATCAACGTTGCCTGAACTCAGGATTTCATCAACACCATGACATGATCAACACCAGGACTTGATGAATTACAGGACTTTGTCAACACCAGGACTTCATCAACACCAGGATTTGATCAACACCAGGACTTGATCAACATCAGGACTTGATGAACACAAGGACTTGAAGAACACCAGGACCTCCCAAGTCAACTTTTACTTGTTCCCTCCAAGGTAAGGTTCTGTCATGCATTGTATTCATTTTTTATACAAACGGTTAAGGTTGCACTCCATCTGATAGCACTTTGTGATAAAGTTCTCTGATGATACTGCTTTTGGAGACTTCTTAGATTTGCATTCTCTATGTTTTAACATGGAGGATGGAGGGTGTAAATAAAAATGTAGATATTACAATTGTAAATAGTATGTAGCAAGAGAATGGGCAGATTGAAGGTCGTGATACATTTGGGTAGTGTTGTACTCTGATGTGTGATGACCTCTTTTTTGATGTTTCTTAGTTCATTTAATTTTTGATTGGCTCGCTCATCACCTATGCATATTTGTCTTTTTCTTCTTCTTTTTTTTACAGATAATAATATGTCCCTATTTGTATGATTTTTCAGGATCTTGACTAGAATTTATTAATCAAAGGGACCTAATTACCGCAAGGACTTTGTCTTCACGAAGAAAACGTCATCCCAAGACTTCTTCATTGTCACAAGGGCTTCTTGACAGCTGCAAGGACTTCTTCATCCCAACAATGCCTACATCACCAGGACTTGCAATGCCAACTTTTGTTGTTTCCCCTTTCCCAAGGTATGGCTCTGACACCTTTCCTGTTCATTCTTATACATGGAACTTTATTTGTAATGGATCTGTTGCAACCTGTTAAGTATCCTGATGCTGCTGCTTTTGAAGATTTTAGAAATTGACACCCAGAAGGCTCCAAACAAGGTGTTGAGATTTGTATTTGTAATGAATGGAAGAACATTATACAAATTTGTAGCAGGAATTTAAGACTGCATGAAGCTGGGATATGTTAGTCAAGTCAAGTCAAAAACACTTTTATCATCTCATGAAGGGCAATTACAATACTGACAGGCACATTGATACACATAAAAAATCTCAAAGACACAAAAAGCTAGATTTCATATTGGTTAAAACATTCGAAAATGACTTCAAATAAAATGTCACGAACACACACACAAACCAACACGTGCGCATGCGCACACACACATACAACACACACACGCACACACGCATGCACACACATCAATTGTGAACACAATTTTAAACCCATTAACTAGAAGACATAAAAACTTATTTTTTACGCACGCATAACGCAGCACGTACACACGCACGTCCGTGCATGTGCGAACACGCCCACACACACCCTCACTATACTTCATATATGAATTCAATGTTTTAAGACCGTTGACTAGAAGACATACTTATTTCACACACCCACGCACCCACCCACACACCCAACCCCACCCCCCACACACACATAATTATGTATTGACTACACTCATAACAATGACAATCAGGCAAGTAATTCAGAGAAATGTAAAATCTTGTTATACTCTACAAGGTTCTGTTATGATTTGTATTTTTCTTGATGTCATTTTATTGGGTTTAAAAAAAAATTGCCATGCTCATGAGATGCTCCATTTTCCTCTTCCTTTTTTTGTTGTTGACAGAATCTCATCATTGCAAGAACTGAAATGGGAATTCATTTGTGTTGACTTCAGTCATTATTGTGTGGACATATCAAGTCTAGGACTTCATTCTTCATCATTGCCAGGACTTCAGTCTTACAATTGCCATGACTTCTTCATTGCCAGGACTTCATTCTTTATCATCGCCATGACTTCAGTCTTCATCATTGCCAGAACTTCAGTGTTCATCATTGGCAGGATTTCAGTCTTCATCATTGCCAGGACTTCAGTCTTTTGTCATCGCCAGGACTTCAGTCTTCATCATGACCAGGACTTCAACAACATCAGAACAGTTACTGCAGTCTTCATTATCACCCCAACGTCATCATTTCCAGAAGAGTTTCCTCACCAGAACTGCAGTCTTCATCATCACTGGGACTTCAACATCACCAGAATTTCAGCTTTTTCATCACCCAAACTTCATCATCCCCCAGACTTCATCATGGCCAGGACAACTTTATCTCCAGAACTGCAGTTTTCTTCATCACCAGCACTTTCAAAGACAACCATTACTTGTTCCTTGCAAGGTATGGTTCTTTCACCTACATCTTTATTCTTTATACAATGATTTTAGTTGTACTAGATCTGATACTATTTGTTGATTTAAGTATTTTTATGATATTGACACTGTGTGTGTTATCAAGTTGAGTTTTTTATAAATAGAAATGTACCAAATAAAATGGTAAACATAATATATTATGTAGCAAGAAAGTGCTGCATCCTTGGTGCAGTGGTGAGCACCTTGGAATATGGATTGGAAGGTGGCAGGTTCGAATCCCATAAGTCATAATTTTTAAAAATTGTATTCCAGCTGGCTGCTACCCAGAGTGAGTGTGCCGTGGGCTCTTTGAGAAGATTGGGACCACACAGTTGAGCTTCATCCACTTTATGGATGCAAAGTTGCGAGTGTTTCTCAAATTGCCTGACCAACACTGCAGGTGTCTGTATCTGTCATACCTGGTTGATGCCAGGATATGTTAAAATGAAAAGTGTAGAGTACAACCCTGTCAAGTAGTCTCAAAGCATAAGCACTTCAATAGCAGCCTCATTTCTTCATCATTAATATTGATCATCATACAATAAAAAAGAAACTGACCCTGATTTGGTGGTTGTGGTTGCTCTGGTAATATTAATAATAATAATAATACATGGAATTTATACATGGTTGCTCTGGTGTCATGGTGAAGTGAGTTTTGGTTTCCCCATACACTTGTGTGTCAGGTGATTTGTGTGGAAGCCTTTGGGTTGGAAATTCATGAGAGAGGGTGGTTGTAGGGATACTGTGGGGTTTGCTGCCTTGGGTGTTTGACTCAGTGAGCTGGGCTCCGTGACTGAGCTAATATTATCATAAGTAAGGTGCTTAGTAGGTGATGTCCTGCATATGTTAGCTCAGAACAGGCACCACTGAACACCAGTGACGCAACAGCAGTGTAGGGCCTCTGTGGCTGGTTGCTCCACTGCAGCCTGACATTGATGGACTCCCTGTGGACTTCAAACCCTGAGGATGGGACATACTGAATCTGGGTATGGCTGGAGTTGGGAAGTTGAAACAGCTTACATGGGAACTGAAGATAAGGCAACCACAAAAAAAAAGGGGCAGTGGTGGTGGGGGAAGAAAAAGTTGGCTGCATAAACTCATGGTGTATAAGTAATGTTTTGCAATGATTTGTTTCTTCTTTGTAAAGGATTAATTTGATTTCGATTTAATTTCCTTGCGGATAGGCTATCTTCCGTTTTGAGATTATAATTTGTTTCTTCTTTCTAAATGATGAATTTAATTTGTGTCTATTTCATTTCCTTGCTGATAGGCTATCTTCTCTTTTGAGATTATAATGTATTCTTGTTTGGTTTGATGTTTTGACAGAATCTCATCATCCCAAGAACTTTGAACATCACCGGAACTACGTCATCCTCAGGACTTTATCACCAGGACTTCATCAACACCGGGACTTCATCAACACCAGGACTTCATCAACACCAGGACTTCATCAACACCAGGACTTCATTAACACCAAGACATCAACACCAGGACTTGATCAACAGCAGGATTTCATTAACACCAAGACATCAACACCAGGACTTCATCAACACCAGGATTTCATTAACACCAAGACATCAACACCGGGACTTCATCAACACCGGGACTTCATCAACACCAGGACTTCATTAACATCAAGATATCAACACCAGGACTTCATCAACAGCAGGATTTCATTAACATCAAGACATCAACATCAGGACTTCATCAACACTAGGACTTCATTAACAGCAAGGCATCAACACCAGGACTTCATCAACTTGAGGTCTTCAACACGTTATCTACATCGTTGCCTGAACATCACCCTGAGGACTTCACCAACACCAGGACTTCATGATCACTAAGACTTCATGAAAATCAGGACTTCAACACCTGAAGTACA
Source organism: Rapana venosa (assembly GCA_028751875.1). Lineage (NCBI taxonomy): Eukaryota > Metazoa > Mollusca > Gastropoda > Neogastropoda > Muricidae > Rapana > Rapana venosa. The sequence goes on along the minus strand of CM054142.1, from coordinate 24,856,797 downwards.
TCACCTTCAGGACTTCACCAACACCAGGACTTTATCAGCTTCAGGACTTCACCAACACAAGCAGTTCAGAAGTGATACTTGTTCCCTGCAAAGGCACTGTTCTGTTTTATTTAAATCATTTAAAAAAATTCTTTGATGTCGAGATAATGAAATATGCATTTTTGTGCTGTTTTACATGCAGTCCCTGTGTGTATGCATTTTGTATAATTTGGCATACATTCCCACCAGCCATTGTGTGCCCTCATAAATTGAAACTCAAAAGAAAAGTGGGAAAAAAGAGAAGGGCCCACCAAAATAAAAAAGAAAGAAAAAAAACGGTGAAAAGAAAAGGTGGTTGGAGGCCCCACATATAAAAGAAAAAGAAGAGAAAAAAAGAAGAGAAAAGAAAAGAAGAAAAAAAGCGGGGAAAAGAAAAGGTGGTTGGAGGCCCCACATATAAAAATAAGAGAAAAGAAAAGAAGAAAAAAATGGGAAAAGAAAAGGGTTGGAGGCCCACATATTAAAAAAAAAGGAAAAAGAAAAAAAAGAAGAGAAAAGAAAAATGGGGAAAAGAAAAGGTGGTTGGGGGGCCCCACATATAAAAAGAAAAGAAGATAAGAAAAGAAGAGAAAAGAAAAGGAAAAAAAAAGGGGAAAAGAAAAGGTGGTTGGAGGCCCCACAAATAAAGAAAAAAGAGAAAAGAAAAAAAAAGGGGAAAAGAAAAGGTGGTTGGAGGCCCTACATATAAAAAAAGGAAAGAAAAAAGAGAGAAAAAAAAAAACGGGTGAAAGAAAAGGTGGTTGGAGGCCCCACATATAAAAGAAAAAGAAGGAAAAAAAGAAAAGAGAATAGAAAAGAAAAAAAGAACGTGGGAAAAGAAAAGGTGGTTGAGGCCCCACGTATAAAAAGAAGAGAAAAGAAAAGAAAAAAACCGTGTAAAAGAAAAGGTGGTTAGAGGCCCCACATATAAAAAAGAAGAAGGAAAGAAGATAGGAAAGAGGTAGGTGGGGGGTGCAGAAAAGGTGGGTGGAGGCCCACAAAAAGAAGAATGGAAAAGAAAAAGATAAAATTGTGGTAAAAATAGGTTGGAAACCCCTCAGAAAGGTATCTGACTCGGTGTGTGTTTCTGTTGCCATTATACATTTGTATTTGAAATTATTTCAAATCATAAAATCTTCAACTGTCCATTGAAAAAAAGTCATGTTCTTGTGATGGCAATATAGTTGTGTTTCTGGCTTTAGATTTCATCATATTCAGAACATCATCACCAAGACTTCAGTCTTCGTTATCGCCAGGGTTTCACCTTTATCATCCTTCATCATCGCCAGGACTTCAGCATTCATCATCGCAGGACTTCAGCACTCATCATAGCGAGTTCTTCAGCTTTCATCATCGCCAGGACTTCAGCATTCATTATTGCCAGGACTTCAGTCTGCATCATCACCAGGACTTCAGTCTTCATCATCGCCAGGACTTCAGCATTCATCATAGTGAGTACTTCAGCATTCATCATCGCCAGGACTTCAACATTCATCATGGCCAGGACTCCAGCATTCATCATCGCCAGTACTTCAGCATTCATTATAACCAGGACTTCAGTCTGCATCATCGCCAAGACTTCAACATTCTTAGTTGCTAGGACGTCTTACTTCATCATCACCTGGATTCAGCATTCATCATTGCCAGGACTTCAGTCTGCATCATCACCAGGACTTCAGTCTTCATCATCGCCAGGACTTTAACATCACTAGGACTGCAGTCTTCATCATCCGCAGGACTTTTGCTCCCTGCAAGGTATTGGTCTGCCATTTATTGTCTTCCTTTTTGTACAGTTTAAACAGTGCTGGATCTGATAGCACCATGTTGATAGAGGCCTCTGAGGATGGTTATGTTGGAGATGTGTGACATTGACACTATGCATTTAAAGGGAGTTGAAGGGTTTTCTCTGCTAATGGCAATGGTAAAGATGCATATCAAGATAGAGGCAGTATGAAGTTATGATGCATTACATTAATGTCACCATGTAGTATTGTGTGTGCTGATTAGTTTCTTTTTTTCTGGCTGTTATTTTATTTGTTTGGTTTTAAATGGCTTGATCATTACCTGCATTGATTTGTCTGTTTTGAGATGATATATTCCTTTTTGTATGATTGCCAGGTCTTCATCTTGCCAGGATATCTTGATGGCAAGGACATTTTCATTGCCACATAGACTTATTCGTCACTGCAAAGATGTCTTCATTGCATGGACTTCAACTTCATCAGGATGTCTTCATGGAAAAGACCTCACCATCATTTGAAGGACTACTTCATTGCTACACGGACATTTTCAACACTTCAAAAACTTCTTCATTGCTGCAAGGAAGCTCTTTTACTGGTTCCTTTCAAGGTGTGGTTCTGTTACCTGTCCTCTTCATTCTTTATAGAATTTTAATTGTACTGCATTAGACACCATACTGTTCATAAAGTACCTTGATGACATAGCTCTTGGAGGTTAATGAAATCCATGGTGTGTATATTCTAAACAAACTGAGGAGTTTTTCTGTTGATAGAAATATACTGAATAAAATGGTTAAAATGCGTAGCAAGAAAGTAGACAGAAGTCAGGATGCATCATTGTTTATACTGTATTATGGTGTTGTATGATTTGTTTCATCTTCATATAATTTTCTTCATTAAAAATGTTGTGTTTATTTGCCTTGCCCATGAGCTACTTGTATTTTGTTCTCTTGAGATATTCATGTATTCTTATTTGTTGTTTTGACAGAATCTCATCATCGCAGGAACTTTCATCATTTCTCTGACTTAAGTTATCAACGTTGCCTGAACTCAGGATTTCATCAACACCATGACATGATCAACACCAGGACTTGATGAATTACAGGACTTTGTCAACACCAGGACTTCATCAACACCAGGATTTGATCAACACCAGGACTTGATCAACATCAGGACTTGATGAACACAAGGACTTGAAGAACACCAGGACCTCCCAAGTCAACTTTTACTTGTTCCCTCCAAGGTAAGGTTCTGTCATGCATTGTATTCATTTTTTATACAAACGGTTAAGGTTGCACTCCATCTGATAGCACTTTGTGATAAAGTTCTCTGATGATACTGCTTTTGGAGACTTCTTAGATTTGCATTCTCTATGTTTTAACATGGAGGATGGAGGGTGTAATAAAAATGTAGATATTACAATTGTAAATAGTATGTAGCAAGAGAATGGGCAGATTGAAGGTCGTGATACATTTGGGTAGTGTTGTACTCTGAGTGTGATGACCTCTTTTTTGATGTTTCTTAGTTCATTTAATTTTGATTGGCTCGCTCATCACCTATGCATATTTGTCTTTTTCTTCTTCTTTTTTTTACAGATAATAATATGTCCCTATTTGTATGATTTTTCAGGATCTTGACTAGAATTTATTAATCAAAGGGACCTAATTACCGCAAGGACTTTGTCTTCACGAAGAAAACGTCATCCCAAGACTTCTTCATTGTCACAAGGGCTTCTTGACAGCTGCAAGGACTTCTTCATCCCAACAATGCCTACATCACCAGGACTTGCAATGCCAACTTTTGTTGCTTCCCTCCAAGGTATGGCTCTGACACCTTTCCTGTTCATTCTTTATACATGGAACTTTATTTGTAATGGATCTGTTGCAACCTGTTAAGTATCCTGATGCTGCTGCTTTTGAAGATTTTAGAAATTGACACCCAGAAGGCTCCAAACAAGGTGTTGAGATTTGTATTTGTAATGAATGGAAGAACATTATACAAATTTGTAGCAGGAATTTAAGACTGCATGAAGCTGGGATATGTTAGTCAAGTCAAAAACACTTTTATCATCCCATGAAGGGCAATTACAATACTGACAGGCACATTGATACACATAAAAAATCTCAAAGACACAAAAAGCTATATTTCATATTGGTTAAAACATTCGAAAATGACTTCAAATAAAATGTCACGAACACACACACAAACCAACACGTGCGCATGCGCACACACACATACACACACACACACGCACACACGCATGCACACACATCAATTGTGAACACAATTTTAAACCCATTAACTAGAAGACATAAAAACTTATTTTTTACGCACGCATATACGCAGCACGTACACACGCACGTCCGTGCATGTGCGAACACGCCCACACACACCCTCACTATACTTCAGTATATGAATTCAATGTTTTAAGACCGTTGACTAGAAGACATACTTATTTCACACACCCACGCACCCACCCACACACCCCAACCCCCAACCCCCCACACACACATAATTATGTATTGACTACACTCATAACAATGACAATCAGGCAAGTAATTCAGAGAAATGTAAAATCTTGTTATACTCTACAAGGTTCTGTTATGATTTGTATTTTTCTTGATGTCATTTTATTGGGTTTAAAAAAAAATTGCCATGCTCATGAGATGCTCCATTTTCCTCTTCCTTTTTTTGTTGTTGACAGAATCTCATCATTGCAAGAACTGAAATGGGAATTCATTTGTGTTGACTTCAGTCATTATTGTGTGGACATATCAAGTCTAGGGACTTCATTCTTCATCATTGCCATGACTTCTTCATTGCCAGGACTTCATTCTTTATCATCGCCATGACTTCAGTCTTCATCATTGCCAGAATTTCAGTGTTCATCATTGGCAGGATTTCAGTCTTCATCTTTGCCAGGACTTCAGTCTTTTGTCATCGCCAGGACTTCAGTCTTCATCATGACCAAGACTTCAACAACATCAGAACAGTTACTGCAGTCTTCATTATCACCCCAACGTCATCATTTCCAGAAGAGTTTCCTCACCAGAACTGCAGTCTTCATCATCACTGGGACTTCAACATCACCAGAATTTCAGCTTTTTCATCACCCAAACTTCATCATCCCCCAGACTTCATCATGGCCAGGACAACTTTATCTCCAGAACTGCAGTTTTCTTCATCACCAGCACTTTCAAAGACAACCATTACTTGTTCCTTGCAAGGTATGGTTCTTTCACCTACATCTTTATTCTTTATACAATGATTTTAGTTGTACTAGATCTGATACTATTTGTTGATTTAAGTATTTTTTATGATATTGACACTGTGTGTGTATCAAGTTGAGTTTTTTTTATAAATAGAAATGTACCAAATAAAATGGTAAACATAATATATTATGTAGCAAGAAAGTGCTGCATCCTGGTGCAGTGGTGAGCACCTTGGAATATGGATTGGAAGGTGGCAGGTTCGAATCCCATAAGTCTAATTTTAAAAATTGTATTCCAGCTGGCTAGCTACCCAGAGTGAGTGTGCCGTGGGCTCTTTGAGAAGACTGGACCACACAGTTGAGCTTCATCCACTTTATGGACAAAGTTGCGAGTGTTCTCAAATTGCCTGACCAACACTGCAGGTGTCTGTATCTGTCTAACCTGGTTGATGCCAGGATATGTTAAAATGAAAAGTGTAGAGTACAACCCTGTCAAGTAGTCTCAAAGCATAAGCACTTCAACTAGCAGCCTTATTTCTTCATCATTAATATGATCATCATACAATAAAAAAGAAACTGACCCTGATTTGGTGGTTGTGGTTGCTCTGGTAATATTAATAATAATAATAATACATGGAATTTATACATGGTTGCTCTGGTGTCATGGTGAAGTGAGTTTTGGTTTCCCCATACACTTGTGTGTCAGGTGATTTGTGTGGAAGCCTTTGGGATGGAAATTCATGAGAGAGGATGGTTGTAGGGATACTGTGGGGTTTGCTGCCTTGGGTGTTTGACTCAGTGAGCTGGGCTCCGTGACTGAGCTAATATTATCAATAGTAAGGTGCTTAGTAGGTGATGTCCTGCATATGTATTTTCACCTTTGCGCCTGGCGGCTGCATGGTGTGTGTGTCTCTCTGTTTGAATGTGAAATTGGTGTGTTTCTCCAGCGTCCTTCCTGAAAAGTTTTGTATCATTGTGTTTGTAACAACTCCAAGAATTGTGCGGTCAGAACAGTTTTCTTTGATATAATTTGACTTTCGACATATTTCAATTTATAATCTTTCTTTGCTTTATATTCATTTTCAAAATTTCATTGACTCTATGATTTGTGTTTACCGGATTGCGTTGGTCTTTGTGACCCTGTGTACTGTAACCCTGCCGCAGCGTGCACAATTGCACGTGATTCACGAATCAAAACCGCCCCCACCACCTCTGCCCAGCATTTGTCACTACTCGGCAATGGCACTATCTATTCAGACTAAGAGCTTTCTCCTCACGTGGTTTTCACCAAATGCAAAATAACATCAAACAACATATTGTGAACCTCGGAATCCACCGCCGGAAAACCAGACGAGGAACACGTGCAGGCATACGTCATCGCCTGCGGCGTGCTTCCCCCGCATCTGCCTCCCTCCTCACGTCTGACGTCACTACCACGGCAGCTGTCACCAGCCACAATACTGCTTCACCATCTTGTCCTCCGGATGTTTCATCCTTTGTCTGTTACTCTAGTGGTTCTGTCCCTGATGTGTGAAAATGATTTTCATGAAACTGTAAATCCCCTGACTGACCCAGTTTTTGTACCATCTTCCTTTCCCCTGACTCGCCATCCAAACCCTTTTTTCTACTCTTTCCACTGCACACATCTCTACCATCACCCTCAGCCTCTTCCTCTGATAGTCCTAGTCCATCACCACTGTCTTCTTCAACCTCTTTGCCTCCCCAAACCTTCTCCCACATGTGTCTTCTCAACGCCCAATCTGTCGTCCTGATGGCAAAGCCGACTTAATTTTCTGCCCTTCATTTCGAACACAACATAGATTTTAACCTTTATTACAAAAAACTTGGCTAAAACCACTGGTCACGAACCAAAGATAAAACAACTGACGCCACCGGGGCTACAAAACTCTTTCTTTCCCCCGACCTCCCCGTGGAGGGGCATTGCCATCGTCTACAAAGACACTCTGCATCCAACTCTTTCTGTCTGTCACTCCCTCCTTTTTCACCTAATCTTTCGGAACTGTGAACTCAACTCACCTTACCTGGCCACTCTGTTACTTTCTGTTGCCTTTACCGTCCACCTCCCAACCGTAGAAACAATTTGAGGTCTTCAGTTTTCCACCAAGAGTTCAATCCACCCCTTTGACCATTCAGCCTCTCTCCCAAGAAACTTATCATTCTTGGTGACTTCAACTTCCATTTTGACAACCAGTCCTCTCCTGAGTTAAGCTTTCCTTTCTCTTTCTTTGTCAACCACTCTCTTTCCCAAACTGGTAAACGAACCAACACACAGATCTGGTCCACATTTAGACTGGCTTATCACCGATGTCTCACAAGGTCTAATCACATCTCAGTCTGTATCTGTCACTGACGAACTGCTCTCCGATCATTCTACCATTCTTTCTCCTAAACATTGCAAACCTATCAGAAAGAAGAATGCATTACCCGTCGCCAACCTCAAGCCATAGATATTCAAACTTTTCTTTCCCAAAGCTGCGGGAACGTCTATCACAAATCCCTGACCATACTGCCCCTTTCCCAAAAACACTACAATACCGCCCTCAGCCAACTCCTTGATGAGCATGCACCTCCTACTGCCCAAACTCCTGCCTGATAGGCCCTGTGCACCATGGTACACCCATGACATCCTGGTCGAAAAAACGCAAACGCCGGCAATTTAGAACGGCAATGGCGTAAAACAAAAACTGAAATAAACAAACGCTTCTTCGTAAACAAATCAACAAGTCAAAACCTAATCCATTCTGCAAAACAAAGTTTTAAACTCTTCTCAAGTTCTTAATGCACATCTGAAATCTCTCTTTTCCCCTCACATCCACCCTGCTTGGATCTGCGAAGGCTAGCCCCTGCCTTCTATCTACAACCACTCTGAACTTCCTTCTATATTTTCTGCATTCTTTCTGACAAAATCCGCAACATTCGCTCTAGCTTGGATCAGACTCCTTTTCCCGCCTGTAATTTGTGATCCTCAATTTTCTGGCACTCCTCTCCTGTCCTTTCATCTAGCAAGCGAGAAAGAAATCGAGACAATTCTGAAAGGAATGACCATAAAATCATGCGATCCCCGACCCCATAAACCCGCTTCTCTTTCGCACAGTGCCTGCCACAGCTTATACCTACTATCACAAAGATAGTAAACACATCTCTTGTTTCGGAAATGTTCCTTCAGCTCTCAAAACTGCTTTAGTCACACCATTACCAAAAAGCATGACCTTGACCCTAACATTTTTGAAGAATTACAGACCTGTTTCCAACCTTCCTCTTATCTCTAAAGTCCTTGAAAGAGGGAGTTCTGAAAAAGCTCAACAACCACCTTCTCTCCAACAGTCTTCTTCCTGTGTTTCAGTCTGCCTATCGCGCCAACCACAGCACTGAAACCACCCTAGTTCACACTTTAAACATGCTTCTACTTGCTTTTGACTCAGGGAAAATCTCCCTCCTCACTCTACTCGACTTATCTGCAGCCTTTGACACTTTGACCACTCAATTCTTCTCTCCCGTCTTCAGGAACCCTTTGGTTTATGGTACGGCCCTCACCTGGTTTAGCTCATACCTGACTGACCGACTCCAGACAGTCATAGTAAATAAGATTCAGCATACCTGCCAAGACTGGAATGTGGAGTCCCGCAGGGATCAGTTTGGGGCCCTGTTCTTTTCACCTCTACACCGCACCCACTGTCACATATAATAACCGTCATCAATCAACCATCACTTTTATGCAATAAATCTCAATTCTAAGCAGTGACACACCTGAAAATCTGCCTTCTCTCTTGATAAATATGGCCTACTGCTTTCAAAATATCCAAAACTGGGTGTAAGAACAAGTTAAAAACTAAAACGCTGATAAAACTGAAGCCAAAGCTTGTAGGGACCAAAAAAAAAACTCTCTTCCATTACAACAGCTTCAATGAATTCGGCAATGCATCAGTCCCTCTATCCACTCTGTAAAGTATCTAGGGGGCTTATTGACAACACACTCTCTATGCAAAAATTCATCACCCAGACTGCCAGTCGTGCTTCTATCAATTACGGCGTATTAGTGCAATTCGAAAGTACCTGTCCAAAGATTCAACATCAAAAATCGTGGCATCTCCATTCTTTCAAGTCTGGACATTTGCAATGCCTTTGGCTGGTCTCCAGCTCATCTATCCCCTCCCTTCCCGTATCAAAACTCTGCAGCTCGACTATCCTCCAGAAAGAAAAAATCGAGCACATTACCCCCTCTTGCGATCTCTCCAGGCTGCCTGTGCCACAAAATAAACTAATAAGATCAGTACCCTCTGTTACAATGTCTCCACAAAACAGCACCCTCTTACCTCTTTGAATGTCTCCACCGTACACCCCTTCCGTTCCCTTCGCTCTGCTTTCAGATTCCTTGTGGACTTACAAATACTAGATTCAACCAGTCCACTGTTGGCCGTCGCTCTTTCTCTGTTTCTGGTCCATCGATTTGGAATGGCCTCCCTATCTCTCTTCGCCAAAGACCTTCTTGTGACACTTTTAAATCTGGCCTCAAGACATATTTGTTTCAAACTAAGAATTTCCTCTCCTGTTTCATTTCTAGCTACCCCTGCTTTTCACAGCCAAAATTCCATCACCTTGCCAAAGTGTAATAACCTGTGCATTTGGACTTGTTAGAACTATTACTTGCTATTGGTTGCATGACTGTGTAAGAATGAGTTGAGTGCAAGCGCTTTGATTTGTCTGTGCAAGATACAGCGCTATATAAGTTCCATTTATTATTATTATTATTATTATTATTATATGTTAGCTCAGAACAGGCACCACTGAACACCAGTGACGCAACAGCAGTGTAGGGCCTCTGTGGCTGGTTGCTCCACTGCAGCCTGACATTGATGGACTCCCTGTGGACTTCAAACCCTGAGGATGGGACATACTGAATCTGGGTATGGCTGGAGTTTGGGTGAAGTTGAAACAACTTACATGGGAACTGAAGATAAGGCAACCACACAAAAAAGGGGCATGGGTGGGGGAAGAAAAAGTTGGCTGCATAAACTCATGGTGTAAAAGTAATGTTTTGCAATGATTTGTTTCTTTTTTTGTAAAGGAATTAATTGATTTCCGATTTAATTTCCTTGGGGATAGGCTATCTTCCGTTTTGAGATTATAATTTGTTTCTTCTTTCTAAATGATGAATTTAATTTGTGTCTATTTCATTTCCTTGCTGATAGGCTATCTTCTCTTTTGAGATTATAATGTATTCTTGTTTGGTTTGATGTTTTGAAAAGAATCTCATCATCCCAAGAATTTTTAAACATCACCGGGAACTAGGGTCATCCTCAGGACTTTTATCACCGGGAAACTTCATCAACACCGGGTCTTCATCACCCCGGGGACTTCATCAACACCAGGACTTCATCAACACCAGGACTTCATTAACACCAAGACATCAACACCAGGATTTGATCAACAGCAGGATTTCATTAACACCAAGACACAACACCAGGACTTCATCAACCCCAGGATTTCATTAACACCAAGACATCAACACCGGGACTTCATCAACACCAGGACTTCTCAACACCAGGACTTCATTAACATCAAGATATCAACACCAGGACTTCATCAACGCAGGATTTCATTAACATCAAGACTCAACATCAGGACTTCATCAACACTAGGACTTCATTAACAGCAAGGCCATCAACACCAGGATTTTCATCAACTTGAGGTCTTCAACACTTTTATCTACATCGTTGCCTGAACATCACCCTGAGGACTTCCCCAAACACCGGACTTTAGAATCACTAAGACTTCATGAAAATCAGGACTTCAACACCTGAAGTACATCCCCTTTCAGGACTTCACCAAACACCATGACTTTATCAGCTTCAGGACTTCCCACCACAAGCAGTCAGAAGTGATACTTATTCCCGCAAAGGCACTGTTCTGTTTTATTTAAATCATTAAAAAAATTCTTTGATGTCGAGATAATGAAATATGCATTTTTGTGCTGTTTTACATGCAGTCCCTGTGTGTATGCATTTTTGAATAATTTGGCATGCATTCCCACCAGCCTTGTGTGCCCTCATAAATTGAAACTCAAAGAAAAGGGGGAAAAAAGAAAGGGCCCCCACCAAAAAAAAAAGAAAGAAAAAAGAACCGGGGAAAAGAAAAGGTGTTGGAGGCCCCAATATAAAAGAAAAAGAAGAGAAAAGAAAAAAAGAAAAAAAGCGGGAAAAGAAAAGGGGGTTTGGGGAAGGCCCACATATAAAAATAAGAGAAAAGAAAAAGAAGAAAAAAAATGGGGAAAGAAAAAGGTGGTTGGAGGCCCCAATATTAAAAAGAAAGGAAAAAAAAAAAAAAGAAGAGAAAAGAAAAATGGGGAAAAGAAAAGGTGGTTGGGGGCCCCACAATATAAAAAAAAAAGAAGATAAGAAAAGAAGAGAAAAGAAAAGGAAAAAAAAAAGGGGGAAAAGGAAAAGGTGGTTGGAGGCCCCACAAATAAAAAAAAAGAGAAAGAAAAAAAAGGGGAAAAAAAAAAGGTGGTTGGAGGCCTACATATAAAAGAGGAAAAGAAAAAAGAAGAGAAAAAAAAAAGGGGGAAAAAGAAAAGGTGTTGGCGCCCCACATATAAAAGAAATAAAAAGAGAAAAAAAAAAAAAGAATAGAAAAGAAAAAAAGAACGTGGGAAAAGAAAAGGTGGTTGGAGGCCCCACGAAATAAAAAGAAGAGAAAAAAAGAAAAACCGGGGAAAAGAAAAGGTGGTTAGAGGCCCCACATAATAAAAAGAAGAAAGGAAAGAGGTAGGGGGGGGTGCAGAAAAGGTGGGTGGAGCCCCACAAAAAAAAAGAATGGAAAAGAAAAAAGATAAAAAATTGTGGTAAAAGTAGGTTGGAAACCCCACAGAAAGGTACTGACTCGGTGTGTGTTTCTGTTGCCATTTTACAAATTTTTTTATTTGAAATTATTCAAATCATAAAATCTGTTCCACTGTCCATTGAAAAAAAAGTCATGTTCTTGTGATGGCAATAAAAGTTTGTGTTTTCTGGCTTTAGATTTCATCATATTCAGAACATCATCACCAAGACTTCAGTCTTCGTTATCGCCAGGGTTTCAGCCTTTATCATCCTTCATCATCGCCAGGACTTCAGCATTCATCATCGCCAGGACTTCAGCATTCATCATAGCGAGTGCTTCAGCTTTCATCATCACCAGGACTTCAGCATTCATCATAGCGAATACTTCAGCATTCATCATCGCCAGGACTTCAGCTTTCATCATAGCGAGTACTTCAGCATTCATCATCGCCAGGACTTCAACATTCATCATGGCCAGGACTCCAGCATTCATCATAGCCAGTACTTCAGCATTCATTATAACCAGGACTTCAGTGTGCATCATCGCCAGGACTTCAACATTCTTAGTTGCTAGGAATTCATACTTCATCATCACCTGGATTCAGCATTCATCATTGCCAGGACTTCAGTCTGCATCATCACCAGGACTTCAGTCTTCATCATTGCCAGGACTTCAGTCTGCATCATCACCAGGACTTCAGTCTTCATCATCGCCAGGACTTTAACATCACTAGGACTGCAGTCTTCATCATCCGCAGGACTTTTGCTCCCTGCAAGGTATTGGTCTGCCATTTATTGTCTTCCTTTTTGTACAGTTTAAACAGTGATGGATCTGATAGCACCATGTTGATAGAGGCCTCTGAGGATGGTTTTGTTGGAGATGTGTGACATTGACACTATGCATTTAAAAAGGGGGTTGAAGGTTTTTTTCTGCTAAGGCAATGGTAAAGATGCATATCAAGATAGAGCAGTATGAAGTTATGAATGCATTACATTTAAAGTCCCCCATGTATTATTGTGGGGGCTGGGTTATTTCTTTTTTTCTGGCTGTTATTTTATTTGTTTGGTTTTAAATGGCTTGATCATTACCTGCATTGATTTGTCTGTTTTGAGATGATATATTCCTGTTTGTATGATTGCCAGGTCTTTATCTTGCCAGGTATCTTGATGGCAAGGACATTTTTTATTGCCACTTTGACTTATTCGTCACTGCAAAGATGTCTTCATTTCAAAGGACTTAACTTCATCAGGATGTCTTCATGGAAAAGACCTCACCATCATTTGAAGGACACTTCATTGCTACACGGACATTTTCAACACTTCAAAAAATTCTTCATTGCTGCAAGGAAGCTTTTTACTGGTTCCTTTCAAGGTGTGGTTCTGTTTCCTGTCCTCTTCATTTTTTATAGAATTTTAATTGTACTGGATTAGACCATACTGTTCATAAAGTTCCTTTATGACATAGCTCTTGGAGGTTAATGAAATCCATGGTGTGTATATTCTAAACAAACTGAGGAGTTTTTCTGTTGATAGAAACATACTGAATAAAATGGTTAAAATGCGTAGCAAGAAAGTAGACAGAAGTCAGGATGCATCATTGTTTATACTGTATGATTTGTTTCTTCTTCATATAATTTTCTTCATTAAAAATGTTGTGTTTATTTGCCTTGCCCATGAGCTACTTGTATTTTTTTTCTCTTGAGATATTCATGTATTCTTATTTGTTGTTTTGACAGAATCTCATCATCGCAGGAACTTTCATCATTTCTCTGACTTAAGTTATCAACGTTGCCTGAACTCAGGATTTCATCAACACCATGACATGATCAACACCAGGACTTGATGAATTACAGGACTTTGTCAACACCAGGATTTGATCAACACCAGGACTTGATCAACATCAGGACTTGATCAACACCAGGACTTGATCAACATCAGGACTTGATGAACACAAGGACTTGAAGAACACCAGGAGCTCCCAAGTCAACTTTTACTTTTTCCCTCCAAGGTAAGGTTCTGTCATGCATTGTATTCATTTTTTATACAAACAGTTACGGTTGCACTCCATCTGATAGCACTTTGTGATAAAGTTCTCTGATGATACTGCTTTTGGAGACTTCTTAGATTTGCATTCTCTATGTTTTAACATTGAGGATGGAGGGTGTAAATAAAAATGTAGATATTACAATTGTAAATAGTATGTAGCAAGAGAATGGGCAGATTGAAGGTCGTGATACATTTGGGTAGTGTTGTACTCTGATGTGTGATGACCTCTTTTTTGATGTTTCTTAGTTCATTTAATTTTTGATTGGCTTGCTCATCACCTATGCATATTTGTCTTTTTCTTCTTCTTTTTTTTACAGATAATAATATGTCCCTATTTGTATGATTTTTCAGGATCTTGACTAGAATTTATTAATCAAAGGGACCTCATTACCGCAAGGACTTTGTCTTCACGAAGAAAACGTCATCCCAAGACTTCTTCATTGTCACAAGGGCTTCTTGACAGCTGCAAGGACTTCTTCATCCCAACAATGCCTACATCACCAGGACTTGCAATGCCAACTTTTGTTGCTTCCCTCCAAGGTATGGCTCTGACACCTTTCCTGTTCATTCTTTATACATGGAACTTTATTTGTAATGGATCTGTTGCAACCTGTTAAGTATCCTGATGCTGCTGCTTTTGAAGATTTTAGAAATTGACACCCAGAAGGCTCCAAACAAGGTGATGAGATTTGTATTTGTAATGAATGGAAGAACATTATACAAATTTGTAGCAGGAATTTAAGACTGCATGAAGCTGGGATATGTTAGTCAAGTCAAGTCAAAAACACTTTTATCATCTCATGAAGGGCAATTACAATACTGACAGGCACATTGATACACATCAAAAATCTCAAAGACACAAAAAGCTATATTTCATATTGGTTAAAACATTCGAAAATGACTTCAATAAAATGTCACGAACACACACACACAAACCAACACGTGCGCATGCGCACACACACATACACACACACACACACACGCATGCACATACATCAATTGTGAACACAATTTTTAAACCCATTAACTAGAAGACATAAAAACTTATTTTTTACGCACGCATATACGCAACACGTACACACGCACGTTTGTGCATGTGCGAACACGCCCACACACACCCTCACTATACTTCAGTATATGAATTCAATGTTTAAGACCGTTGACTAGAAGACATACTTATTTCACACACCCACGCACCCACCCACCATCACCCTTCCCCCAGCCCCCACACACACATAAATGTATGCTACCACTCTAACAATGACAATCAGGCAAGTAATTCAGAGAAATGTAAAATCTTGTTATACTCTACAAGGTTCTGTTATGATTTGTATTTTTCTTGATGTCATTTTATTGGGTTTAAAAAAAATTTGCCATGCTCATGAGATGCTCCATTTTCCTCTTCCTTTTTTTGTTGTTGACAGAATCTCATCATTGCAAGAACTGAAATGGGAATTCATTTGTGTTGACTTCAGTCATTATTGTGTGGACATATCAAGTCTAGGACTTCATTCTTCATCATTGCCAGGACTTCAGTCTTACAATTGCCATGACTTCTTCATTGCCAGGACTTCATTCTTTATCATTGCCTTGACTTCAGTCTTCATCATTGCCAGAACTTCAGTGTTCATCATTGGCAGGATTTCAGTCTTCATCATTGCCAGGACTTCAGTCTTTTGTCATCGCCAGGACTTCAGTTTTCATCAGACCAGACTTCAACAACATCAAAACGTTACTCCCAGTCTTCATTATCACCCCAACGTCATCATTTCCAGAAAGAGTTTCCTCACCAAAACTGCAGTCTTCATCATCACTGGGACTTCAACATCCACCAGAATTCAGCTTTTTATCACCCAAACTTCATCATCCCCCAGACTTCATCATGGCCAGGACAACTTTATCTCCAGAACTGCAGTTTTCTTCATCACCAGCACTTTTAAAGACAACCATTACTTTTTCCTTGCAAGGTATGGTCTTTCAACCCACATCTTTATTCTTTATACAATGATTTTTGTTGTACTAGATCTGATACTATTTGTTGATTTTAAATATTTTGATGATATTGACAATGTGTGTGTTATCAAGTTGAGTTTATTACAAATAGAAATGTACCAAATAAAATGGTAAACATAATATATTATGTAGCAAGAAAGTCTGCTGCATCCATGGTGCAGTGGTGAGCACCTTGGAATATGGATTGGAAGGTGGCAGGTTCGAATCCCATAAGTCATAATTTTTAAAAATGTATTCCAGCTGGCTGCTACCCAGAGTGAGTGTGCCGTGGGCTCTTTGAGAAGATTGGGACCACACAGTTGAGCTCATCCACTTTATGGATGCAAAGTTGCGAGTGTTTCTCAATTGCCTGACCAACACTGCAGGTGTCTGTATCTGTCATACCTGGTTTTTGATGCCAGGATATGTTAAAATGAAAAGTGTAGAGTACAACCCTGTCAAGTAGTCTCAAGCATAAGCATTTCAATAGCAGCCTCATTTCTTCTTCATCATTAATATTGACATCATACAATAAAAAAGAAACTGACCCTGATTTGGTGGTTGTGGTTGCTCTGGTAATATAATAATAATAAAATAATTACATGGAATTTATACATGGTTGCTCTGGTGTCATGGTGAAGTGAGTTTTGGTTTCCCCATACACTTGTGTGTCAGGTAAATTTGTGTGGAAGCCTTGGGTTTGAAATTCATGAGAGAGGGTGGTTGTAGGGATACTGGGGGGTTTGCTGCCTTGGGTGTTTGAACCCCGTGAGCTGGCTCCGTGACTGAGCTAATATTATCATAAGTAAGGTGCTTAGTAAAGGGAGTTCCTGCATATGTTAGCTCAGAACAGGCACCACTGAACACCATGACGCAACGCATGTAGGCCTCTGTGGCTGGTTGCTCCACTGCAGCCTGACATTGATGGACTCCCTGTGGACTTCAAACCCTGAGGATGGGACATACTGAAATCTGGGGATGGCTGGAGTTGGAAGTTGAAACAACTTACATGGGAACTGAAGATAAGGCAACCACAAAAAAAAAGGGGCAGTGGTGTGGGGAAGAAAAAGTTGGCTGCATAAACTCATGGTGTATAAGTAATTTTTTTGGCAATGATTTTTTTTCTTCTTGTAAAGGATTAATTTGATTTTGATTTAATTTCCTTGCGGATAGGCTATCTTCCGTTTTGAGATTATAATATGTTTTTTCTTTTAAATGAAAAATTTAAATTTTGTGCTATTTCTTTTCCTTGTATGGCTATTTTCTTTTTTGAGATTATAATGTTTCTTGTTGGTTTGATGTTTGACAGAATCTATCATCCCAAGAATTTGAACACACCGAAAACCGTATCCTCAGGTTTTATCACCAGGACTTCATCAACCCCGGGTCTTCATCAACCCCGGGACTTCATAAAACACGGGACTTGATCAACGCGGGACTTCTTTTAACACCAAGACATAAAACCCGGGACTTGCAACAGCGGGATTTCTTTAAAACACCAAAAATCAACCCAGGATTCATCAAACCGGGATTTCATAAAAACACCGGGACTTCTTTAACATCAAAAATTTCAAACAGGATTTCATCAACGGGAGGTTTTCTTAACATAAAGACTCAAATAAGCACTTCATCCCCCGGGATTTCATTAACAGCAAGGCCAACACCAGGACTTCATCAACTGAGGTCTTCAACACGTTATCTAATCGTTCCCCTGAACATCACCCTGAGGACTTCCCCAACCCCGGACTTATGATCATAAGACTTCATGAAAATCAGACTTAAACACCAAATACATCACCTTCGGGACTTCACCAACCCCCATGACTTATCGCTTCAGGACTTCCCCAAACAAAAGATTTTCAAAATTTACTTTTTCCCCTGCAAAGGCATGTTCTGTTTTTTTTTAAATCATTAAAAAAATTCTTTGTGTCGAGATAATAAAATATGCATTTTTGTGTTTTTTCATGCATTTTCCCTTGGTTGATTTTTGTAAAATTTGGCATCTTCCCCCCACCCCTTTGTGTCCCCTCATAAATTGAAACTCAAAAAAAAGTGGGAAAAAGAGGGGCCCCACCAAAAAAAAAAAGAAAGAAAGAACCGGGAAAAGAAAAGGTGGTTGGAGGCCCCATATAAAAAAAAGAAAGAAAAAAGAAGAGAAAAGAAAAGAAGAAAAAAAGGGGGAAAAAAAAAAAAAAAGGGGTTTGGTTGGAGGCCCCAATAAAAAAAAAAGAAAAAAAAAGAAGAAAAAAAATGGGGAAAAGAAAGGGGGTTTGGAGGCCCCAATTTAAAAAAAAAAAAAAGGAAAAAGAAAAAAAAAAAAGAGAAAAAAAAGGGGAAAAAAAAAAAAAGGGGGGGCCCCCCAAAAAAAAAAAAAAAATAAAAAAAAAAAAAAAAAAAAAACAAAGGGGGGAAAAGAAAGGGGGTTTGGGATCCCACAAATAAAAAAAAAAGAGAAAAGAAAAAAAAGGGGAAAAAAAAAGGTGGTTGGAAAGGCCCTACTAAAAAAAGGAAAAAAAAAAAGAAGAGAAAAAAAAACGGGGGAAAAGAAAGGTGGTTGGGGGCCCCCAAATAAAAAGAAATAGAAGAGAAAAAAAAAAAGGAATAAAAAAGAAAAAAGAAGGGGGGAAAAAAAAAGGGGTTGGGGGCCCCCACGATAAAAAGAAGAGAAAAGAAAAAAAAAAAAACCGTGTAAAAGAAAAGGGGGTTTAGAGGCCCCACATAAAAAAAGAAAAAGGGAAAGGTAGGTGGGGGGGCGAAAAGGGGGGTGGAGGCCCCACAAAAAGAAAAATGGAAAAGAAAAAGAAAAAAATTGTGGTAAAAGTGGGTTTGGGAAAACCCCCCACAAAAAGGTATTGACTCGGTGTGTGTTTTTTTGCCTTTAACATTTTGTTTTTGAATTTTTTCAAATCAAAAATCTGTTCAACTGCCCCATTAAAAAAAAGTCATTTTCTTGTGATGGCAATAAGTTTGGTTTCTGGTTTTTTGATTTATCTATTCAAAAACATAAACCCCAAGACTTCAGTCTTCTTATCGCCAGGTTTAGTTTATCATCCTTTCTCGCCAGGATTCAGCATTCATCATCCCCCAGGATTTCGCATTATCATAGCGAGTGCTTCAGCTTTCATCTCCCCAGGCCAGCTTCATATAGGAATACTTGCTTTCACCCTCGCCGGGACTTCAGCTTTCATCATTGCAGGCTTCAGTCTGATCATCCCCAGGGCTTCAGTCTTACATCGCCAGGTTTCCCGCATTCACATGCGGTACTTCAGCATTCATCATAGCGAGTATTCGCATTCTCATTGCCAGGACCCGATTCTCATAGCCATCTTAGCATTCTTATACCAGGATTCAGTGTGCATCATCCCCGGACTTCAACATTCTTAGTTGCTAGGATTCAAAACTTCATCATCCCTGGATTTCAGATTCACTTTGCCAGGACTTCGTCTGCATCCACCAACTTCAGTCTTCATCATCGCCAGGATTTTAAAATATGGATGCAGTTTTCATCACCCGCAGGATTTTGCCCCCTGCAAGGTATTGGTCTGCCATTTATTGTCTTCCTTTTGTACAGTTTAAACATGCTGGATCTGATAGCCCATTTTGTAGAGGCCCTGAGGAGGGTTTATGGGAGAGGTGACATTGAACTAGCATTTAAAGGGAGTTAAAAGGGTTTTTTCTTGCAAATGGAAATGGAAAAGATGCTTCAAGATAGAGGCGTATGAAGTTAGAGCTTACATTAATGTCCCTGTTTATTGTGTTGTGTTGTTTCTTTTTTTGGCTGTTATTTTTTTTGTTTTTTTTAAAATGGTTGAATTACTGCATTGTTTGTCTTTTTTGAGATTTTTAAATTCCCTGTTTGTATGATTGCCGGGACTTCATCTTGGGGGTATTTTGAGGGAAAGGACATTTTCATTGCCACATAGATTTTTGTCCTGCAAAGATGTTTTTCATTGCAGGATTTCAACTTCATAGGATGTCTTCAGGGAAAAAAGACCTCACCATCATTTGAAGGACATTTCATTGCACACGGAAAATTTTCAACATTTTCAAAAATTCTTCATTGCTGCAAGGAAGCTCTTTTACGGGTTTCCCTTTTAAAAGGTGGGGTTCTGTTACCTGTCCTTTTCATTCTTTAAGAATTTTAATTGTAGGATTAGACACCATACTTTCATAAAGCCCCTTGTGACATAGCCTTGGAGGTTAATGAAACCCATGGTTTATTTCAAAACAAACGAGGATTTTTTCGTTGATGAAACAACTGAATAAAAGGTTAAAATGCGAAAAGAAAGAGAAGAAGTAGGATCCATCTTGTTTATACTGTATTATGGGGTTGTATGATTTTTTCTTCTTCATAAAATTTTTCTTCATTAAAAATGTTGTGTTTATTTGCCTTGCCCTGGCTACTTGTATTTTTTTTCTCTGAATTTAAAATAATAAAAATGATGGAATTTATATAGGCTAAATTTTGAAAGAAACAAATCAAAGCGCTAAATTTTTTTTTCATCCCATTTAATCCGGCGATTTCTCTCCGTAAATTGGGCTGCTCTCCCGGGAGAGGGGAGAACGCGTCCACTTAGGCTGCGCCCCCCTTTCCCCCCTTTTTTTCTTTTCTGAGCTGGATTTTTTTTTCCCTTCAAGGGGGTTTTTTTAAGAATTTTCCCAGGAAAAACTCTCTTTTACTGGGGGTTTTTTTTTTACGTGCGCTAAAAATTTACGGAACACACGGCCCCTCGGTTAACGTCTCACCGAAAGACTACGCCCAGCCCCACTCATGGTCTAAGGGATGGGGGAAAAATTTTCCCGGGCCAAACGGGGTACAACGCCGCACACTTCAGACCCGGACTTTCGTTTCAGAGGGGGCTCCCTCTAGACCACCGACCCCATGAAATTTTATTTGTTTTTTTTGACGAATTCATATGCAGGAACTTTCATCATTTCTCTACTTTAAGTTATAAACGTTGCCTGAACTCAGGATTCTCTCACCATGAATATAAACCCCAGGATTTGATGAATTACGGACTTGTCAACCCCGGGACTTCTCAACCCCAGGTTTTGATAAACCCCCAGGATTGATAAACTCAGGACTTGATGAACACGGGATAAAGAAACCAGGGCTCCCAAGCAACTTTTACTTGTTCCCCCCAAAGGGAAAGGTTCTTCATGCATT
Organism: Rapana venosa; assembly: GCA_028751875.1. Lineage (NCBI taxonomy): Eukaryota > Metazoa > Mollusca > Gastropoda > Neogastropoda > Muricidae > Rapana > Rapana venosa. The sequence goes on along the minus strand of CM054142.1, from coordinate 24,835,785 downwards.
GATTTTTTTTTTATACAAACATTTAAAGGGTTGACCCCACTGATCATTTTGTGTAAAGTTCTTGATGATACGTTTTTTTGGAGACTTCTTAGTTTTGCTTTCTTTTTGTTTTAACTTGGGGAGGGAGGGGAAAAAAAAAGTAAAATTTTACAATTGAAAATAGTAGTAGCAAAAAAAAATGGGCATTTTTAAAGGGCGTGTTACTTTGGGTAGTGTTGACTTGAGGTTTGACCCTTTTTTTGAGTTTTTTAGTTTTTTAATTTTTGATTGGCTTGCTATCACCTATGCTATTTTTTTTTCTTTTCTTTTTTTTTACGATAATAAAGTCCCTATTGTAGATTTTTCAGGATCTTGACAGATTTTAAAAATCAAAGGGCCTCATTACGAAAGGACTTTGTCTTCACGAAGAAAACGTCACCCCAAAGACTTCTTCATTGTCCAAGGGCTTTTTGACAGCTGAAAGGGACTTCTTCACCCCAACAAGCCTACATCACCGGGATTTGAAATGCCAACTTTTGTTGCTCCCTCCAAGGTATGGCTCTACCCCTTTTTTTTTCATTCTTATACGGAATTTATTTGAATGGAAATCTGTTGAAACCTGTTAAGTATCCTGGTGCTGCTTTTGAAGTTTTAGAAATTGAACCCGAAGCTCCAAACAAGGGAGAGATTTGTTTTTGAAATGAATGGAAGAAATTATAAAATTTTTTGCAGAATTTTTGCTGCAAAGTGGGTATTTAGTAAGTCAAATCAAAAACATTTTATCCTCTAAAAAGGGGGAATTACAATTGACAGGGAATTGATAAAACAAAATCTCAAAAAACACAAAAAGTAATTTCATATTGGTTAAAACATTCGAAAATACTTCAAAAAAAATGTACGAACACAAACAAACCAACACGTGCGCTGCGCACACACACATCAAACACACACATGCCCCGCACACCGATGCACACACTCAAAAATTTAACACAATTTTAAAACCCCTTAACTAGAAACTAAAAACTTATTTTTTACGCACCATAATCAGCACGTACAACGCCGTTCTGCATGTGCGAACACGCCCCACACACCCCACTATCTTCGTTATGATTTAATGTTTTAAAACGTTTACTAGAAGACATATTTTTCCCCCCCACGCCCCACCCCACAACCCCTTCCCCCAGCCCCCACACACATTTAAATTTTGTTTGACTACACTAAAACAAGACAAACGGGAAGTAATTTAGAGAAAATGTAAAATCTTGTTATATTACAAGGGCTTTATGATTTGTTTTTTTTGTGTTATTTTTTTGGGTTTTTAAAAAAATTTGCCTGCTCATGAGATGCTCCATTTTTCTTCCTTTTTTTTGTTGTTGACAGAATCTATCATTGCAAAAAACTGAAAAGGGAATTCATTTTTGTTGATTCAGTCATTATTGTGGGACAATAAAGTCTAGGCTTTATTTTCCCTCTGGGCCCGGATTCAGTCTTACAATTGCCATGACTTCTTCATTGCCGGATTCAGCTTTATCATCGCCATGACTTCAGTCTTCATCCTTGCCAGAACTCAGTGTTCATCATTGGGAGGTTTCAGTTTTTCACATTGCCCGGACTTCATCTTTTGTCATCGCCAGGACTTTAGTCTTCATCATGACCAGGAAAATTCAACAAAACAGAACAGTTACTGCAGTTCATTATCACCCCCCGTCATATTTCCGAAGGTTTTTTCCCACCAGAAAGCAGTCTTTACATACGGGACTTTAACATCACCCGAATTTCACTTTTTCATCACCCCAAAATTCATCACCCCCAGACTTATATGGCCAGGAAACTTTTCTCCGAACGCAGTTTTCTTCATCCCCCGCATTTCAAAGCAAACTTTTCTGGGTTCCCTTGCAAGGTATGGTTTTTTTACACATCTTTATTCTTTTACAAGGTTTTTAGTTGTACTAATTTGATACTATTGTTGATTTAAGATTTTTTTTGATATTTAACCCGTGTGGTTATCAAATTGGTTTTTTTATAAATAAAAATGTACTGATTTTGGGGGGTTGTGGTTGCTTGGGAATAAAATAAACATGGAATTTTAGATGGTTTCCTGGGGTCATGGTGAATGAGTTTTAGTTTCCCCATTTTCATTTTGTTTTCGGTGTTTGTAGGAAGCTTTTGGGTTTGGAAAAACATGAGAGAGGGGGGGTTTAGGGATACTGTGGGGTTTGCTGCCTTGGGTGTTTGGCTCAGTGAGCTGGGCTCCGTGACTGAGCTAATATTATCATAAAAGGTGCTTTGTAGGTGATGTCCCGATAGTTTGCTCAGAAAAGGCACCCCTAAAACCAGTGAGCAAACAGCGTGAGGGCCCCGTGGCAGGCTGCTCCCCTGCAGCCTGACATTTTTGGTCCCCCTGGACTTCAACCTGGGATGGGACAACCAAATTGGGTATGGGTGGAGTTGGGAATTGAAAGACCCTTTAAAAGGGAACTGAAGATAAGGCAGCAAAAAAAATTTTTAAAAAAAGGGGGGGGGGGGGGGTTGTGGGGGAAAAAGTTGCTGAAAACTCGAGTTCGAATGTTTGCAAAGTTTGTTTTTTTTCTTTAAAAGATTGGTTTGGGCGTGTCTTTTGGATGAGACGAGAACCGGGTCCGTGTGTTACCGAAAATTATGCGCGCACGTAAAAAAACCCCCGGCAACAAGAGAGTTGTCCTGGCAAAAATTTTGAGAAAAAACCCCTGATGGGAAAGAAAAACAGTTGCACCAAAAAAAAAAAAAAAAAGGGTGGCGCTGCTCTTGGGCGAGGCTTCCCCGGAGGCAGCCCAATTTCACGCAGAGAAATCTCAAATTAAATGGTATAAATGAAAAAAATGAAATGATTTAAATTTTAAATTTTTGTCTATTTTAAAATTTCTTGTGATAGGTATCTTCTGTTTTGAGTTATAATTTGTTCTTTTTAATTTTTTTTTTATTTTAAATGATTAATTAATTTGTGTCTATTCATTTCCTTTCTGATAAACTATCTTTTTTTTTTGAGATTATAAATTTTTTCTTGTTTGGGTTGATGTTTTTTTACAGAATTCATCGTCCCAAAAACTTTGAAAATCACCGGAACACGTTCATCAGGGGCTTCATTTCCAGGACTTTATCAAACCCGGGCTTCATCAAAACCCGGACTTTTATCAAAACTAGGGCTTCATCAACACCAGGGTTCTCAACACCAGGACTTCATAACACAGGATTTCATTAACACCAAGACATTTAACACCAGGACCCCTTTAAAGCAGGATTTCATTAACACCCCAAAATTAACACCAGGACTTCATTAACACCCAAGGGATCAAAACCGGATTCATCAACCCAGGACTCATTAACACCAACATCAAACCGACTTTCATCAGCAGATTTCATTTCTCAAGCTTTAACACCAGGGTTCATCAACACCAGGACTTCATTAACCAAGGCTTTAACACCAGGAAATTCATCAAAACCCCGGACTTCATTTAACACCAAAAATCAACACCAGGACTTCATCATCGCAAGATTTCATTAAATCAAGAATTAACACCCGGACTTCTCAAAAACCGGACTTCATTTCAACCCAAAGGGATCAACACCCGGACTTCTCAAACCAGTATTCAATAACACCAAAACATCAACACCCGGCTTTTCTCAGCAGATTTTTTTAAAACCAAGACATTAACACCAGGGCTTATAATTGAGGTCTCAACCGTTATCTACATCATTTTCCTGAAAATACCTGGGACTTTACCAAACCAGGACTTCTGATCACTAAGACTTCAAAAATCGGACTCAACACCTGAAGTACATACACCTTCAGGACTTCACCAACACCATGACTTTTCAGTTAGGCTTCACCAACACAAGTAGTCAGAAGTGATACTTGTTCCCCGCAAAGGCACTGTTCGTGTTATTTCATTCATTTTTAAAAAAATTTTTTGATTTTGAGAAATAAATAGCTTTTTGTGCTGTTTTACTCAGTCCCTTGTGTATGCATTTGTATAATTTGGATAAATTCCCACCAGATTGTGCCCCCAAAATTTAAACCAAAAGAAAAGTGGGAAAAAAGAAAGGGGGACCAAAAAAAAAGGGAAAGAAAAAAAAACCGGGAAAAAAAAAAGGTGGTTGGGGGCCCCACATTCAAAAAAAAAAAAGGAAAAGAAAAAAAAAGAAAAAAAAGCGGGGAAAAAAAAAGGTGGGTTTGGGGGCCCCACATTAAAAAGAAGAGAAAAGAAAAGAAAAAAAACCGGGGAAAAGAAAAGGTGGTTTGGGGGCCCACATATAAAAAGAAAAAAAAAGAAAAAAAAAAAAAAAAGGGGAAAAAAAAAGGTGGTTGGGGCCCCCCATTAAAAAAAAAGGAAAAGAAAAAAAGAGAAAAAGAAAAAGGGGGAAAAAAAAAGGGTTGGGGGCCCCACTATAAAGAAAAAGGGAAAAAAAAAAGGAAAGAAAAGAAAAAAAAAAAGGGGGGAAGTAAAGGTGGGTTTGGGGGCCCCACGTAAAAAGAAGGAAAAAAAAAGAAGAAAAAAAGGGGGGGGGGGGGGGGCGAAAAGGTGGGGGGAGGCCCACAAAAAAAAAAGAATGGAAAAAAAGATAAATTTTGGAAAAATAGGTTTGGGGACCCCCCGAAAAGTTCTGTGAGTGTGTGTTTTGTAGCCATTATACATTTTGTATTGAAAAAATTTCAAATCATAAAAACTTTTTTCAATGTCCATTGAAAAAAAGTCACTTCTTGTGATGGCGATAGTTGTGTTTCGGCTTTAGATTTTATCATAGCCAGAAAAAATCATCACCCAAACTTCAGTCTTTGTTTTGCCGGGTTTCAGCCTTTATCTCTTCCATCGCCCGGACTCAAACCCTTTATATCCCGGACTTTGCATTCTCATAGCAAAATACTTTAGTTTATCATCGCCCCGGCTTCAGCATTCATCATTTTTTTTTTTTTTTTTTTTTTTTCTGCCTCTCTTTTGCGACCCCCGCCCATGTTCCCACGCCCCCATTCCAATCCCCCGCCCATCCATACCCGATTGTTATGTCTCGTCCTCAGAGTGGAAGTCCACGGGAGCCCATCACTAACGGCCCCCGTGGGGCCACCCGCCAAGGGGCCCTGCACTGCTGCTGGGTCATTTTGGGGGTGTTCAGTGGTGCCTGTTCTGAGCTAACATACGCAGGACACCACCTACTAAGCCCCCTACTAACGACAGTATTAGCTCAGTTGCGGAGCCAGACTGAGTGAGTTGCCCACCCGAGGTGGCAACCACCACAACGTCCCTCCAACGACCGTCCCCCGCGAAACCTCCAACCCCAAAGGCTTTGACACAAACTCACCACAGGCACAGAAGTGTATGGACAAACCGAATCTGAGGTCACCATGAGACCAGAGAAACTGGGACCACCGAATCAGAGGCAATTTTTTTTTAATGCATGATGATCAATGACAATGAGGATGACGTAATGATGCTGCTGTGGAAGTGCATATGCTTTGAGACTACTTGACAGGGTTGTACTCTACGCTTACTATCATAATATATCCCGGCGTCAACCGGGCCCGAGAGATACAGACACCTGCAGTGTTGGTCAGGTAATTTGAGCAACACTCTCAAACTCGCATCCGTTAAGTGGATGAAACTCGACTGTGTGGTCCCAGTCTTCCCACTGAGCCCACAGCACACTCACTCTGGGTAGGAGCCGGCCGGCGTCCGAAAAATCCCTATGACTCTTATGGGAATCGAACCCACAACCTTCCAGTCCGTAACCCAAGGCGCTAACCACTGCGCCATGGCGGCTGGTTCAGCATTCATCATAGCGAGTACTTCAGCTGTCATCATCGCCAGGACTTCAACATTCATCATAGTGGGTTGGAAATTCATGAGAGAGGGTCATTGTAAGGATACTGTGGGGTTTGCTGCCTTGGGTGTTTGACTCAGTGAGCTGGGCTCCGTGACTGAGCTAATATTATCATAAGTAAGGTGCTTAGTAGGTGATGTCCTGCATATGTTAGCTCAGAACAGGCACCACTGAACACCAGTGACGCAACAGCAGTGTAGGGCCTCTGTGGCTGGTTGCTCCACTGCAGCCTGACATTGATGGACTCCCTGTGGACTTCAAACCCTGAGGATGGGACATACTGAATCTGGGTATGGCTGGAGTTGGGAAGTTGAAATGACTTACATGGGAGCTGAAGATAAGGCCACAACATAAAAAACAAAAAAAAAGGGGGGGGGGGGGGGGGGGGGGAAGGAAGAGAGAAAAAGTTGGCAGTATAAACTCATGATGTGTCAGTGATGTTTTGCAATGATTTGTTTCTTCTTTCTTAATGAATAGTTGATATTTCTGTCTATTTAATTTGCTTGCTGATAGGTTACTTTCTCTTTTGAGATTACAATGTGTTCCTATTTGTTTGTTGTTGGGCTTTTTCTTTGACAGAATATACTAATTGCTAGAACTTTCAGCTTTGTTGGAACTACATCATCCTCAGTTCTTCACCAACACCATGACTTCAAGAACACCAGGATTTCAACAAGACGACTTCATCAACACCACGACTTCAACAACACAAGGACTTCAGAACTCATACTTGTTCCCTGTAAGGTATGCTTCTGCTTTATTTCATTCATTTAGTTTTAATTTCAATATTCTTTTATTTTGAGAATAATGGAATAATCATTCGAGTGCTGTTTTTCATCCAGTCCCTGTGTTTATGTGGTTTTATCAGTTTTGGCATACGTTCCCACTTGCACACAGTGGCCTGCTCTTCCCAAAAAGCGGAACAGGTTTTAACGTGTGCGCAAGATAGTCTGCATGTGTTCGCACATGGGACTTGAGTCTTGTCCAAAGGACTTTTGAGGGAGACTGAGTGGAGTTGGCTCTAATGTTAACTCCAGGGGAGAAAATCCCCTTGAACCGGATTCAAAACCATTGCAGCAGATCAAAAGCACAGTGTGCAACACTGTAACCACCAGGCTGTCTTGTGCCCCCATTGTCACCCTTTGTATTAATTTTTTATGCAGTTTAGATTGTACAGGATCTGATTCTCTCTCTCTCTCTCTCTCTCTCTCTCTCTCTCTCTCTCTCCTCCTAATGATCTTGTTTATAGTGAAACTAATAGATACCCTCTCTCTGTTAATGCTGCTGTAAGATGCATTAGATATTGGATTAAGATTCTGCATATGAATGAGAGCAGGCTACATTTAAATCCTACAAGATGCTTTATGATCTAGATGTCAAAGGGAAAAACAATTGGGCAACACAAATACGTACCTGTTTGTGTGAACTCGGGTTTGGATTTGTTTGGCTCAATCAAGGAGTCGGAATATGTAGAGAGTTTATTAACGCTTTCAGGCAAAGATTGATTGACTGCCGATGGCAGCAATGGAGTAATCATATACAAAACAGTGAAAGATTTCAAATGTACAGACAATTTATAAGTTCGCATGATGTCAAACCTTATCTAAAACTTGATATGGATATACATTTGAAAAGAATAATGTCTAAGTTTAGACTTGGTGTATCAGAAAATATATGTTCATAATTCAGATACAGAGAACATGATATTGACGACGTCAGGCTGTTATGCCCATTATGTAAGCAAGCTCCGGAAAGGGTGAAGTACACTTTGTCTTGTGCTGTCCAGTATTTGAGGATGTTAGGCAGAACTACATCCCTGTTAAATATAGTAGACAGCCTAATTTATTTAGACTCTGTTTACCCTGGCATCAAGTCATCCTGAGGTGTGCGCAGCCTCACTTTATATTTGTGTAAAGCCTTCAGAATAAGAGAGATAATGTTATCCTAAGTGATATTTTGTAGCTGACTTTGGTTATACAGTAACATGTTGGTCTGTGGTGTGTGTGTGTGTGTGGTGTGTGTGTGCGTGTGTGTGTGGTGTGTGCGTGTGTGTGTGTGTGTGTGTGTGTGTGTGTGTGTGTGTGTGTGTTGTGTGTAAAACTAAAATACTAAGCAGTTCGGCAACCCCCTTCTTTTATGGGCCAAGGCCTTTTGTGAATAAAAACGTTCGAGTTCGAGTTCGAGTTCTCTCTCTCTCTCTCTCTCTTTCTCTCTTCTCTCCTTCTCTCTCTCTTTCTTTCCCCCTCTCCCTTTTTCTCCTTTCCCCTCTGTCTCCTTCCCTTTCTTTCTTCTCTCTCTTCTTTCTTTTTTCCCCCTCTCATCCCCTCTCTCTCAAGGTGGGGTACTTATGCCCGGTCTTCCTCTGTGCTCGTGATTTTTCAGGAAATCTGCCTCCTGGCTTCAGCCAGCTCATTCCAACTTAAGATAAACTCATTTTTTTGTACAGGATGCATGCTGGTTATGTTCATATTTCCATAACCCCACCAAACGCTGACATGAATTATGGGATCTTTAACAAGCGTATTGTATCTTTTTCATGCATATATACATGAAGGAAATAAAGGCACTGGCAGTTCTGCACTTGAAGTTTACTTGGGAGATAGTAAAAAAATACCCACCCTTAAGTCACCAGACGCTGTCACCAAGATTAAATCCAGAACATCATGGGGCCCACTGGATAGAAGTCGGAAGGTGTTGACCACTTGGCTATAGCATCTGTCATGGATCTGATGCCCTACTGTTGATTAAAGTTCTCTGAGGACACTGCTCTTTTAGGTTTGTGATATCCACATTTTGTATATTTTAAAACAAGTTGGAGGGTTTCCTTTATTGACGATGTTCTTTTTTCTTGATTTAAAAAAAAAATTTTCTTCATTACTGCAGGACTTCCACTTTGCTGCATGGATTTCTTCATTGCTGCATGGACTTCAACATCACAAGGACATCTTCATTGCCAGGACTTCAAAAGTCAAGTTTTTCTGGTTGTCTTCAAGGTATGGTTCTGTCACCTATCCTATTCTTTCCTTGTATAAAGGAATTTTATTTTAGAGAATCTTATGCCACATGTGAAAATAAAAGTACCTTACAACACAGCTCTTGAAGGTTAGTGACATTCACATTCTGTTTATTCTAAAGAAGTTGAATTTTTTTTAATCAAGATAAATGTATTTAATGAAATTGTAAAAATGTGTGGCAAGTAAGTAGGATGCATACAGTCCTGATGCATTAGTGTTTTCCTGTTCTATGTTCCGAGTAGTTGTTTTTTCTTTCTTGATGTTATTTTAGTATTTCATTTTGAATGCCTTGCTCATAACCCACACCACTTTCTCTGTTTTGGGAGAATAGCATATTCCTGATGGTATTTTCTCCAGGTCTTCATCATCACCAGGTCTTCTCATCACAGGGACTTCTTGATTCTTTATCACGTGGACTTCTTAATTGCCAGAACTCCTGGATTTCTTCATCAGCAGGAGTTCATCACCATGAGGACTTCAAAAGGACTCTGCATCACCGCAAGGACTTCTCCATCACCGCATGGGCTACTTCATTGCTGCAAGGATTTTTATATTGCCACAAGGACTTCTCCATCTCTGCAGATCACCATTGACAGAACTTCAGAAAAGTCATTTACTGGTTCCCTGCAAGGTACAGTTCTGTCACCTACCCTCTAGATTAAAAAACAACAACAAATGAGTGTTATTGTACAGGATTTTAATTTTGTTGTATTTTGGCTAGAACTCCAATGTTCACCAGTGGTGAGATTTTGCATAGGCAACCTTTCGGTCACCATTAAGGTAGCCACATTCAGGCCTCGAGGATGATATATAAACACACCATTTTGTATGCATTTTTCACAAAATTAATTCTATCATTCATTCCTACCCACATGCAATAGGTCTTCCAAACGGTGGAATGGGCTGTAATAGGTGGTGCGCAAGGTTTTATTTGTCTGTTCATACTCAAGACTTAAGCTTATAGTCTAATGTGAAGGAATTTTCGGGGTGGTAGTGATGTTAACTGCACTGGGAAAATTTCATCAATTGGGCATTTGTGATGGTTTCTTTCTTAATATTATTTTTAATTCATTTATTTTCATATGGCTATTTCCTACACAGATTTGTCTTTTTTGAGATAATATGTATTCCCGTTTCTATGATTGCTAGGCTCTTCGCCATAATTTCTTGATCACATTCATAGAGACTTCATCACCACAAGGACTTTGTCTTCACCAGTATAACTTAATCACAAGACTTCTTCATTGTTGTAAGGACTTCTTCACTGCCACAAGGACTCCCTCATCCCAACAATGCCTTCATTACCAGGACTTGCAAAGCCTTCGTTTATTGCTTCCCTCCAAGGTATTGGTTCTGATACCTTTGCTGTTCATTCTTTATACAAAGAACTTAAATTGTAATGGACTGATACCACCTGTTGAGGGTGGGGAGGGGTGGAGGAGGAGGGGGGGGGGGGGGGGGGGGGAGGTGAGAAGGAAAGTACATAGCTGAAGTGGAAAAGGGATGGGATATTCAAAGCATAGAAAAGGCTACTTATTACTTCAAAATGTTCAGTCTTTTAAATAGAATAGAGTATTAAATGAATTGACATGATTTTTATTATAACAATTTGGTTTATGTCATAAAAGTGAGTGCGCAATGTGTGTGAACCACTCACTCTATGTGTGTGTGCTTACTAGTGCACGCAGGAGTGCATGTCATTTTATGCTGGTGAGTTTATGACTTGCTTAGATATTGCTGATGTTTGGGTGCTTTTTTATCTAGTGATGTTTGTGTGGTAATGTTCAGATACAGTATTGTGGTGTTTTCTGTGATAGATTTTTTTATCTATTTACTGTCTATGTATAGCTTGAATTTGTCTATTTGTAAGATAATAAAAGTATTTGAATTGAGTTAAGTAACCTGATGATACTGCTCTTGAAGATTTTTGTAATTGATGCCCTGAATACTGCAAACAACTTAAGAGATTTCTGAAAGTAGAAATTGACAGAAGAAAATTGTGAAAAATTGTAGCAAGAGAAGGTAAGACTGCATGAAGTCGGGATGCATTTATGTTATACTCTTTAAGGCTCTGTGATGGTTTTGTTTTTCTTAATGTCATTGTATTCATTTCTTTTTAATTGCCTTTCTCATAAGATGCTCCAATTTTCTCTTTTTAGATTATAATGTATTCTTACTGTGTATTTTGACAGAATGTCATTGTTTGCTAGAACCATCATTGCCAGGACTTCAGTTGTCATCATCACCAGGACTTCAACATCATAACTGCAGTCATCATCATCACCCAAGCTTCATCATCACCAGGAAAGCTTCATCTCCAGAACTGCAGTCTTTATCATCACCAGACATTGAAGTCATCCTTTGTTTGTTCTGTGCAAGGTATGGTTCTGTCGCCTATGTCTTCATTCTTTATGCAATGATTTTAATTGCACTAGATCTGATTCCTCCTGTTAAGTATCCTGATGACAATTGAAACTGGGTGTGTGTTATCACATTTTTATATGTAAACATCTCTTATAAAAAATTTTACAAAGTGGGTGTTTTCTGCATAGAAATTTTGATATTCTAATGCTGTATTGTACCATTTTCTGTGGTGAGTTTTACATATTAAGAATACTGTTCTTTGCTCTATGATTAATGCACATATTTTGTTTTGTTTTGAGATCATAAACATATTCATGATCTTTATCATTCTCAGGCCTTACCACCAGGACTTCAAATTGCCAAGATGTCATATTTGCCAAGTCTTCAATACCTGCATCGTCACTAAGACTTCATCAATGCTAGACTTCATCCAACCCAAGACTTCATCATTGGGAGACTTCATCATCACCCCCCCCCCCCCCCCGAGACTTCATCTTCAACGAGACATACTTTTTTAATGCAGAGACTTCATAGATAAAAACACTTCCATCAGCACCTAACTTTAGTTTAAATACAGTTCAAGACATCTTAAAGGCCATATCCTCTTTAATGACAAGACTTTATCAACACCAATACTTCATCTACATCAATATTTCGTCTACACAAAGACGTTATGCACACCAAGACTTCATCTACATCAAGACTTCTTCTGTGCCAAGACTTCATCATCACCAAGTCTTCATCACTGGGACTTTTTCAATGCAAATATTTTATTGTTATTAAGAGTTCAAAAGTGCCAAGACTTCATCATCATTGTGACTCAGTCATCAGCAAAATATCTCCACAGGACTTTCGTTGTCCATCTAGATTAATTCTTCATCACCATGTGTATCTTGGCTTCATCATACCTAATATACATGAAGATGTGTACAACGTTAAATTGAAGCTTATCATTTGTGGGCTTTCTCAGTACTGGACTGTGCTTTGGCATTTCTTTGCCTGGAGAAAAATCCCCACCCCCCAAAGAAAAAACCAAAATATAACATTGAGAGGAAAATAGCAAGAGACCTTAGATGAAGAAAAAATTCTTACTTCCCCATCACTGCCCCTGAAACAAAGTTAGAATCCTAAGTGAAAGTACCTCCCCCCCCACCCCAGCCGAATGTTTGTATGTATGAATGTACCTGTGATTTGTTTTTAAGATATAGTCTGTAGGGCAATGAAATATTATCTTCTTAATATAATGGAATGAAACATAAAGAATTATCCAACAAGATGGGTTGCTCAATTTTTGTTTGGAATGTGTATGGATATGCATAAACAACTTTTGTTGTTTACATGGTGTGGTTTTTTTGGCCTTTTTTGGAAATGAAAATCTGATAGATTTTTATGTTGTCAGGACTGGAAAGGACTAGAGCAGATAAATTTGTGTTGGTATGCTGTTGCCTATTTTACAGCAGCAGTAGGTATTTGCAAATTTATGTAATGGTCTGCCACTAAGGCCGGCATAACAGAGGGATTAGTGTGTGTATGCTGTTATGTTTCCTGTGGAAAATGTAGTTATGGTGATGTTTAGGGAAATTATGTGTGTGTATAGATGTGTATAAAAAGAGTGTATGTGTTAAGGTTGGGTGTTGCATTTAGAACAAATATGTCTCCATTTATAGACAGGCATAGAAATGGCCTACTCTTCAAAGGCAGCTGGTATTTTAACCTGTGTGCAAGAAGTTCTGCATGCATTGGCATGGACCTTGAGGTTTTGGTTTATGTCTGATTCAAACGGGGTGTGGAGTCAGTATGTTAGAGATCCAGAGGAAAATCCCTTAAAACTAGTGCCTTGTGGTGGTTTCTAATGGCTGTCAGATCATGACAATAGACAGGTAATCCCACCCCCAAGTACTACCATGATAATCAGGTGGTTATAGGAATGTGTGCGTGTGGGCATGTGTATGCGTGCTTGCTGAAGGGGTGGTTAAGCATAATATTATGAGTTTAATGGACAGCAATTTCAGGTAAAGGAGTATTCGAGAGGAGGGGGTAGGATGCACATTCACATCAATAATTAAGGGAAAATTATAGTAAGGCTGGGAAAACTGATTTATTTCATACCTAATCTTTATCCTTTTTTGTAATTATTTCTGTGAACACTTTTTTTTTAGTTGTTTCATTCCTCAAAGCTAAGGGGTTCATTAATAGCGAGATTTTGCATATGCGACCAACAGCCCTCCCCTTCCCCCCCCAATCATCATTAAGGTAGCTGCATTCTGACTTCGCAGGCACACCTTAGAATTGAACCTACCAATTTTGCCAGGCCAGTCAGGAGATATCTCCCTGGTCTATCAGATTTTTCAACTGTCGTGGTTTTTTTTTATGTGAGCAAGTCCTTAAGCATACAGGTCTGACTTGAGTCTCTTATGAAAGACTTGACATTTATTTTGATTTTCCCATCAAACTGGGAAGAAAGGGAAAGGCTGGAAATGGAACCCAGAACATGATGGTTTACTTGTTATGCAGCCACCTTTCATGTGAAAATAGCCCTGAAGCCTTTTTCGCTGTTGGGGCTCAAACTTGGGAGTACAAATTTAAATTCACAGAAATACCATCTGCTTTTGGTGGGAATAGTAATTTGTGTGTAAAAGAAAAACCAGTCTGAAAACCATGATGTCCACATGCCATTGTGTTTACATGCATGCATTCATGCATACATACAGGCTGACAGGCCCAGTTCCAACTACTAATCTTAACCATAACCTGATACTAACTCCTAACACTAACCCTGACCACTACCCTGCATGTGAACATACTGGCAGGTGGATGGAATGGTACATGGACATTATAGTAACTTTTCTGTCCTGAAACCAATGAAAAGGTTTGGGAGGGATGAAATATGAGAAAATCTGTTTTTCAGGAGAAAGGAATAGATTATTTATTCTAGTCCACAGAAAAAACAAAAATCCTCTCTTTTATTTCAAGGAAAATGAATAAGCAGTTGTGTGCTATTTTACATCTAGAACTCGTGTGCCTGCGATTTTGAAAATATTGTCATCAGTTACCATTGGCACAAAATGGCCTACTTTTCTAAAATGCAGAACACGTTTTAACGTGTGCAAGATGTTTTGTCTGCAGTCGCCCTTGGGGCCTTGATTTAATCTCATCCAAAGTATGTGTGTTTTCTTTTGGAGGAGTGAAGTGAGCTTTATGTTTGTTTAAAGAAGAGGGACAGAAGGAATTAAAGAAAAAAGATATTCAGGGAAAAAAATGTGGACAAATATCTATATCAATTAAACATTGGGAGACAACCAGAGGAATTAGTGTGCATGTATGCAATCAGTAAGGAGGTCAGAAGGGGAAGTTTAGGGAAAGGGGTGTTCAGGAAGACATAGGTTATGCACATTCAGGTCAGTGGGAATGTGGCAAGCAAGGGGCGTGCGTGCATGTGTGTGTGTGTGTGTGTGTACGTACATGGGAAATAGTTTGTGCTGCAAGCAAACTTCTGCTCTGGTGTTATCGTGAATTATCATGGATATGTAGCCCTGACATATTTGAAGCAACACTTTTGGTTTTATTGTAAAACCAGCACCACAGTTGCACTACTGATGTACATGCTTTCCTAAGACAAAATACTTCTGCTGTAATGATAGTACTTCCTTTTGTATAGATTTTCCTCCTTATTAATGACCATTTGGTTTTGTACATCACTTTGATGGGTTTTCTTGTTGGTTTTTGAATGAGTTTTTAAGTAGATGACATGAATGTTGGATGTCGGAAAATAGAAAAAAAAAATAGTGAGAAAAAATGGACCCACCCCAGAAAAAAAGAAAAGAAAAGAAAAAAAAAACTGTAATGTGGAAAAGAAAAGGTTGTTGGAGGGCCCCCCAAAAAAAACCCAACCAAAAACAACAACACCAAAAAACCAAGAAGAAAAGGGGGAAAAAAGAAAGAAGAAAGTGGGGGAAAATAGGAGGTTGGAGGCCCCCCCAAAAAAGAAAAATTTTGATTCTGTGTATGTGTGCAAGATCCGTCTTTACTGAAGGAGTGAGATAGATGAATGATTTGTTTCTAGATTCAATTTGTTTGAAAAATATTGTAGTTGCAAATAACTTTTGTTTAGATTTGGCTGGACTGGATGTTTGTAATTGTGAAAGCAACACCAAAGTTGTAATTGTATGTTGTTTGTATGATTTTGTAATGTAGCCTTGCTATTACCATCACTTGGGTGTATGATGTGTTTGATTAAGTGGAAAAGTCATTACCTAAGTAGCTAGTGCTTTTTTGTCATTTTGATCAGACTGAACATTCTGTTTTTAATATCATAGTGCCGAAAAGACAGGCTTATTTTTGTGTGTGATCTGTTGAAGATTCAGGTCCTGAAGTAATTGTTGATGTCGGCAGGAACAGAGTGGGCAAATCCATGCTGTAGCCTTATGACTGATAATGCCCTAGCAGATTTGAATGCAACATGCATATGAGAGCAGCATGAGTTTTTGGGTATGGTTTTGTGTGTGGAATTGGCTGTTAGCTAACTAGTAAATACTGTATGATTTTCAGTGTGTGTGTATGTGTGAAATAGAGGAAGGAAACCTGTGCACTGTTGTTATCACAGATTGTTATGGATATGTAGTCTTGACATATTTGAAGCCACACTCTTGGTTCTGTTGTAAAACCAGCACCATAGTTGCATTAATGATGTACATGCTACTTCAAGACCGATTGCTCCTGTTGTAATAATGCTACTTCAGTTTGTATCATTTTTTTTCAAAAAGTATTTTAATCCTGTTGTTTAGTGATCACTATGTGATCTTTTTGAATGAGTGTTTATGTACGTGACATGAGTTTTGGATGTCAGAAAATGGAAATAGAAGGAAAAGTGGGGAAAAAAAGAGGAGGATGGAGGACCCACCCCCCAAAAAAGGAATGGGGAAAAGAAAAGGTGGTTGGAGGCCCCACACATAAAAAGAAGAGAAAAAGAAAAGAAATTGTGGGAAAAAAGAAGAGGAAAAAAAGAAAAAAGAATGTCTTACTCTGTGTTTCTGTCAACCATTATATATTGTGCATCGAGTTTGAAATTCAGATTTCAAATCATAAAATCTGTTCTTCACCAGCAAGGACTAATTCATGGCCACAAAGATATCTTCTTTATTACATCATCGTCACAAGAACTTCACCATTGCCCCGATTTGATCAATACCAGGACTTAAGTCTTCATCACCACCAGGACTTAAGTCTTCATCACCACCAGGACTTCATTCTTCATCACCACCAGGACTTCATTCTTCATCATCGTGACCAGAATTTCAGGCTTCATCACCACCAGAACTTAACACCAGATTTTCAGTCTTCATCATTGCCCAAAGTGCATCACTACCATCACAACCTCATCTCTAGAACTGCAGTCTTCTTCCTCACCAAGACTTTAAAGTCAAGGTATGGTTCTGCAATCTGTCGTCTTCATTTTTTCCCCTATGGGTTGCTGGTTGCCTGTTATTTTAAATGGCATCACCACCTTCTGGAAATTCTGTGCTAAGACCTCCCTCTTTTCTATCCCCCTCCTTGTTTCTGCCTTGTTCCTTTTCTTCCCATCATCTGTGTTGTTTCTTGGTCCATTCTCCTACTGTTTCACCAGAAAGACTTAAAAGATTACAATTCTCTTCCATGCTGAAGTCAGATGCACACCAGCCGCCATGTGGCAGTTGTTAATGCCTTGGGTTGCGGACTGGAAGGTCGTGGGTTCAAATCCCACAAGTCATAGGGATTTTTTTTTTAAAATTCTTGCTGGCTCCTACCCAGAGTGAGTGTGCTGTGGGCTCAATGGGAAGACCGGAACCACACAGTCGAGCTTCATCCACTTTACGGATGTGATTTTGAGTGTGTTGCTCAAATTATCTGACCAACATTGCAGGTGTCTGATTCTCTTGAGCCTGGTTGACGCCAGGATATATTGTAATAGTAAGCATATGGTACAACCCTGTCAAGTAGTCTCAAAGCATTTGCACTTCCATATCATCATCATTGTCATTCCCATTATTGATCATCATGCAATAATTTTAAAAAGAAGTCAGATGCTCTGGGCATGTCTTGTCAGGCCCTTAACGCATTTTCACGCGTATGACAGACAACTGTTGTTGTCCAAGCATTCAAAGAGGAAGTCTTCGGTTTTTTAAATGTACAATTTAAATGTTAAAGGATCTGATAGCACCATTTCGATAAAGTTATCTGTTGGAGATGTGTGACATTGACACCATGCATATTGTAAGGAAGTTGAAGAGTTTACTCTCCTGATGAAAATGGTAAAAAATGTACAGCAAGATACAGGGCAGCATGAAGTCATGTTGAAACAATATTTACCTGCCATCCATGACAACTCTTTGGCCAGAGTTTTCAGCAATTGTAGACTGTTACACAAAATTGGTTTTGCCTTGAAGCGGTGCCCTATTGCATCTCTGCTGTAGTGAGGTATGTGCATGGTTGGTTGGTGGATTGGTTTTTTAAATCAAGGCATGAATCCAATCCCCCCCTCCCCCACCCTTCTTTAAACTCCTGTTGGTTGTAGGTTATTTTCACTTTTTGGTTAATGATGTTATTGTTTTAATATTGATTTTCTTTAAAAACTGTTTTGGGCATTGCTTGGGTTGTTACGCTCCAAAATTCACCATCATTTCCTTTTTGTGGTCTTAAACTACTCAATTTTATCATACATCAAATTGAAACACACACTTACACACAGACACAGACGCACACACACACTCACACACACACATTTATTATAGACATATCATAAACTATATTAGCATTTCTCATGTATTGTTGTTATTGTATGGCCCATTTGTGTGTACTAAGTTATTTAGGAATTGATATCCATTCCACTGCACACATCCATCAACTTAAGTACCCCCCCCCCCCCCCCCTCTCCCCTCTCCCACCTCCTCTCTTATCTAATAACACTTTGAGTGGACAGACATAAAATTGAAGCAACAACAACATGAAGTCATGCTGCATTATCATTACCGTGTATCTTGTGTGAGGATTTGTTTCTTTCTCCTTGATGTTATTCTGTTTGCTTATTTTTGAATGGCTTGCCCATCACCTGCAGAGATATTTTCAGAAAATCATGTATTCCTGTTTGTATGATTGCCAGGTCTTCATCTTTGCCAGGATTTCTTGATCAAGGGACCTCTTCATTGCCACAAGGACAGCTTCATCATTACAAAAACTGCTTCATCACTGCAGGGACACCTTCATTGCCAGGACTTCAGAAATCATCTTTTGCTGCTTCCCTTCAAGGTATGATTCTGTTGCCTGTCCTATTCATTCTTTATACAATTTTAATTGTACTGGATCTGACACCACACTGTTGATAAAGTACCTTGATAACATAGCTCTTGGAGATTAATGAAGTCAACGTTGTGTATATTGCAAATGAGTTGAGTTTTCTATGAGTAGAAATGTACTGAATAAAAGTGTAAAATGTGTAGCAAGAGAAAAAACTACATGAAGTTGGGATGCATTACTGTTATACTGTACTATATTCTGTGATGATTTGTTTCTTGTTCATGTCATTTAATTCATTTTTTAATTGCTTTGCTTGTAAGCTGCTCCTATTACAATTTTTTTTCTCTTGAGATGAAAAGCTCGTTTTTTTGGACAGAATTTCATCATCACAAGAACTTGCATTATTTCTTGGACTTCAGTCGTCATCATTGCCTGAACTTTATCACCCTCAGGACTTGATCAACACCAGGACTTTGTCAACACCAGGACTTCAGAAGTCAGCTTTTACTTGTTCCCTATAAGACATGGTTCTGTCATCCATTGCATTCGTTTTTTATACAGTTTTAAGCTTGCACTACATCTGATATCACTTTGTGATAAAGTTCTCTGATGATACTGCTTTTGGATATTTAAAAAAATTTTGATTTACATTCTGTTTATTCTAAAGTTGGCGGATGGGGGTTTAAATGTAGAGAATAAAATTGTAAAAAAAAAAAAAGAAAAAAAGAAAGAAAGAAAATGTAATAGAATAGTGAAGAGAACAAAGGTCATGATACATTAGTGTAGTATTGTACTGGTTTCTTTCTTGATATATATTTTTAAAAAATTAGTTTTAAATGGCTATTTATTTCCAACACAGATTTGTCTTTTTGAGAAAATAATACATTTCTGTTTGCATGATTGCCAGGATCTACACTGGAATTTCTCGATTACGGGGACTTCTTCATCACCACAAGGACTTTGTCTTTGCCAGTATAACTTCACCCCAAGACTTCTTCATCGTCACAAGGACTTCTTCACAGCTGCAAGGACTTCTTCATCCCAACAATGCCTTCCTCACCAGGACTTGCAATGCCAACTTTTTTTGTTTTCCTTCAAGGTAATGGATCCCATACAACCTGTTAAGTATCCTGATGATACTGTTCTTGAAGATTTTTTAAATTGACACCCAGAATACCCTAAACAAGGTGATGAGATTTTTATAAATAGAAATGTAAATAATGAGATTGTAAAAATTTGTAGCAAGAAAGTAGACTGTATGAAGTCTGGATGCATAAATTTTGCACTGTACAGTGTGTTTTTGTTTCTTCTTGATGTCGTTTATTCTTTTCTTTTTAATTGCCTTGCTTATAAGCTGCTCCAATTTTCTTTTTTGAGATGATCATATATTCTCATTGGGTTGGTTTTTTGTTGTTGTTTTACAGATTCCCTTCATTGCAAAAACTTTCATCTTCGCCCAGATTTCATCATTGCCTTCATCATCATCTGGACATAACAACTGAATTTCAGTCTTCACCATCACCAAGGCTTCAACAACAGCAGAACTGCAGTCTTTATCACCACCCAAGCTTCATCATTACCAGGAAAACTTCATCTCCAGAACTGCAGTCTTCATCATCAGCAGGACTTTAAAAGTTAATTTTGATTTGCTCCCTACAAGGTATGGTTCTACCATGTATCATCTTCATTTTTGGGGGGTACATTTTTAACAGTACTGGATCTTATAGCACCGTGTTGATAAAGTCCTCTGTTGGAGATGTGTGTCAGTGACACTGTGTATTGTAAGGAAGTTGAAGAGTTTTCTCCACTTATGTAAATGGTAAAAATGTGTGGCAAGATAGAGGCAGTATGAAGTTACAATGCATTAATGTTACCCTGTATTATTGTGTGTAATGATTTTTCTTCTTTCTCATAATTTTAGCTTTTAATGGTTTTTGAGATATTCATGTTTTCCTATTTGTATGGTTGCCAGGATCTTTGCCATATTTTTTTTATCACAAGGATTTCTTAATTGCAGGGACTTCTTCATCTCAAGCAAGGACCTCTTCATTGCATGACTTTTTCATTGCTGCAAGAATGCCTTCATCATTTCAAGGTCGTCATCATGGATAGAAGGACTTCTTCATTGCTTCAAGAACTTCCTTATCACTAGGACTTCAAGTCATCTTTTAAGGTATGGTTCTGTCGCCTTTCCTCTTCATTCTTTAAACACATTTAAAACAAAATTCAACTGGGCCCGATACCACGCTTTTAATAATACCCTTTTGAAACGGATCTTGGAGGTTTGTGAAAGGCATAAACTGTATACTCTAAACAAGTTGAAGAGATTTCTATAAATAGAAATGTAATGAATAAAATTGTAAACATGTGTAGCAAGAAAACAGGCTGCATAAAGTCGAGATGCACATATTAATGTTGGAATCTACTCTTGTTTTGTGATGATTTTTATTTTATTTTTAAACAATTTATTTTTATATGGCTAGCTTATCTCTTACTCAGATTTTTGTGTTTTAAGGTAATCATGTGTTCCCATATGTACCATTGCTAGGTCTTTATGTTTACCAGTTTCTTGATGGCCAGGATTTCTTATCATTGCAAGAACAGCTTTATTGCAACAAAGACTTCTTCATCACTGCAAGGACTCCATCACCTCAAGGACATATTCATCACTGCAAGAACACCTTCATCACAACAAAAACTTCTTCATCACTACAAGGACTTCTTCATCACTACAAGAACTTCTTCATCACTACAAGGACTTCTTCATCACTACAAGAACTTCTTCATCACTACAAGGACTTCTTCATCACTACAAGAACTTCTTCATCACTACAAGGACTTCTTCATCCCAAGGACACCTTCATTACCAGGGCTTCAGAAGTCAACTTTTACTGGTTTCCTTCAAGGTATGGTTCTGTCGCCTGCCGTCTTCAATCTTTGTACAAATGATTTTAAATGTACTGTATCTTTTTAAAAAAAAAAGTGTTCTTAGACTAGAGCTCCAAGGTTCACCAATGGTGAGATTTTGCATATGCAACCATTTTTACCCAACATTAAGGTAGCTGCATTGTAGCTTCAGGGATGGTGTCTAAACATAACATCTGTGTGCATGCATTTTATAGATATCGTCTGTTCCTACCGGGACGTAATATCCTGCTCTTACGAAAGGCGGGACAGGTTTTTAACATGTACACAAGATGTTCTGCATCTGTTTACACATGGGACCCTGGTTTATAGTCTCTTTTGAAGGACTTTTGGGGGATATGGAGTCAGTACTAGTGTTAATTCTGAGGTGAAATTCTGTAAAATTGGTGTCTGCATGGTGGCCTGATCCCAGGCAGTTATATCACAAGCGTAACACTGGCTATGCCACTGCCATACAGGATCTGATACCACACTGTTAGGTATCTTTATAACACCACTTTTGAAGATTTGTGAAATCAATGCTCTGTATATTGTAAACAAAATGAGTTTTCTATAAATGGAAATGTACTAAATAAAATTGTACAAATATGTAGCAAGAAAGAATGTATGACGCCATGATGCATCAACCCTTGTAACACAGTTCCCGGAACATTCCAGGATGACCTTTCAAAGCCACACGGTGGATCCTGGAATATTCCGAGATTATGTAGATGGTTGTTGTTGATAGCTCACTTTGCTTTCAAAAGTCACCCAATGAATATTAAGGCCAGTGTAGCGATTGTTTAATATTTTTAAAATACTTGGTAGAAATTGATCACCATCCCACCAAATCAAGGGGCGCTAGTTTTATTTCATGCTTTCTTCGCTACTTGGCGGTTTCAACATAGATTGTTTTACTATATTCTGATGCAACAAGGCTTCAAAATAATTGTTGTTGAGACAAATCGATATGCTGCTGAGTACTTTGCATCACACAAAAACAACTGATCGTCACATTGTCACAACAAGACTTAATATGTTGACATCAATCCAGAGCTGTGACGGTTCAACAGTGATTGATAGTGGACACGCAACATTTTTTAATTTTATTTTACATGATCATAATCAGTACATGTTGCTATAAAATTACCTTCATATAAAAGGTTATCTAAGCTTTCCAATGATGTATAGCTTTACACACTTAGTGTAGTTTTACATATTAATATCACAGGTTGTTTGATCCCACCCTGCTTCAAAACAACACTGGCCAATGTTAATTCAGCCCGCAGCACTGATCTCGCTGCTGTAAAATTAGCGCCACCATGGTTAATGTAAAACTGTACAGTGTTCTGTGATGATCTGTTCCTCCTTTCTTGACTTTTTTCCCGTTATTTTGTTTTGAATGCTGTGCTCATAACCAACTCTTCTGTCTGTTTTGGGATAATAGTGTATAGCATTTTCTCCAGGTCTTTGTTATCGCCAGGTCTTCATTGTTACATGGACATTTTTGTCGCCAGGATTCCTGAATTTCTTCTTCACTGGAGTTCATCACCATCAGGACTTCAAAAGGACTTCATCACAGCAAGGACTTCTCCATCTTCATAGATACAAGGACTTCTTTATTTCTACAAGGCTTTCTTCATCTCCAGGACTTCAAAGTCATTTACTGGTTCTCCACAAGGTACAGTTATCTCACCTACCCTTTTGAACTCTTCTACAAATGATTGTTATTGTACAGGATGGAGTTTTTTGTTTTATTTTGTAGCTCCAAGGTTGTCTTAGTGGTGTATTTTTGTGTTTGCAACCGTTTGCTCACCACTAAGGTAGTGGCATTCAGACCTTGAGGATAAAGTCTAAACACGACAGAAATTGACATTTACTTGTGGCATACAATGGCCATCTCTTCCAAAAGGCAGAACAGACCTTTTGTATGTGTGTCAGATGTTCTGCATGCACTTATGATCTCATCCAGAGGACTTTCAGGGCAGTGGAGTCAGTACTGATAACTCTGAGGGAAAAAAATTTGTTGAAGGGGCATCTTGGTGGACTGAATACATGTTGTTAGATAGATAGTTCAGCGCTTTAACCGCTAGACTATCCCCCCCACCGCCCCAAATGTACTGGATCTGATACCACTGTTGATTTATAGAGTGCTCTGATGACACTTGTGTTGAAGATTTTGGGGAAATGACCCTCTCTATGTTTGAAATGTTTTGAGATTTTTCAATGATGAGCTCAGAACTAGTTAGATAAAAATGTCAGAAATCAGGAAGAACTGTCCGGTGATTTCTGTAAGGACCCAGTCCCTGTTCCTGATGTTTTCATTGATGGAGTAATAGAGGAGTGTGTGCAGGCACTACTTACTTACTTAGGCCCATCACTCCCCTTGGAGCATAGGCCGCCGACAACAGTCCGCCAGAGTCCTCTGTCCTGGGCTATTCTCTCCAGCTGTCTCCAGGTATATCCCATCTTCTTGGTTTTTGCCTCAAGGTCACGTCGCCAGGTGTTTCTTGGCCTTCCTCTTTTTCGTTTTCCCTGGGGGTTCCATGATAGTGCCTGCCTTGTGATGTTGCTGGCTGGCTTTCTCAGGGTGTGCCCGATCCATCCCCATCTCCTGTGATGAAAACAGAAGTAACAGACTGTTTATTTAGTGCCAATTCAAAAGGTCTAAGCGCTTTACAACATTTTTCCATATAGTTTTTCCCTGTAGATGTTTAGGTGCTGTTATTGTTGATAAATATAAAGGCAAGCACAGATCTTATAAATGAGAAGTGTCAGTCTTATTTCTTTTCCTTTTTCGTTCTTTGTTTTTGTTTGTTATTAAGCTTTGAAGTTGGCTTGTAAGCTGAAGTTACTCAGAATTTTTACTGGTGTTTTATTGAGTGGATGATTTATTTGTTGTTAGGGATGTGTGAATATCAAAAACAAAATTGTATTGAATAGAATTTTTTTAAAATGTAGCATGCAAAAGAATTTGACTATGTATGAATAATTTGTGAAAAGAAGATGGGAAGAAAATGTGAATGGTGGTACCGATATTTTGCTAAGTATTACAAACTTCTGTCTCGGTATTCTTCATAAGAGGAATAGTGCCATCCTTAACTCAGTTCTGTTTTTAATAAGAAAAACAAAACAAACCCAGTCATGTTGACAGTAAACCAAAGGAAGACAGGGTAAGGGAAAGAGTGGTCAGTAGTAATGGGAGTGAATGGCATGGAATCTAGATAAGAGGAAATTTTTTCCAGAGGTGAAGCTTGTATCAGTGTGATGTTAAGTTTTATGCTGCCGTGAAATGTAGCAATATTTGATAACATGAGCTTCCTGTGCAGCTGATGTTGTAATCATATATATGTTGTTATATGTACGCATTAATATTAAAAAATTGGGTGTTTTCTGCACAGAAGTAATGATACAGTATTGCTATACTTCATCATGTTGTGTGGTAACTGTTTTATTTTTTTTTAAAATTCTATTTGTTTTTGATTCTTTGTTTTATGATTTATGTACATAATCTTTTTTGGTTTTGTTTTGAAATAATAACATATTTATGAATTTTGTCATACTCAGGACTTAACCACCAAGACTTCAAAACTTCACCTTCACCAGACATCAACTCTGCCAAGTCTTCAATACCTGTATCTTCGCCAGAACTTCATCATCACCAAGATTTATCATCACTGGAATTTTTTTCAGCACAAAGACTTCTTTCTTATTAAGAGTTCAGCAACTCCCAAGATTTCATCATTGTTGGGACCTTATCATCTCCAAAATATCTATATGATATAGTGTCTGTGTGTGCATGGGAGAGATAGAGTGAGAGAGAAAGTTAGAGAAAGTTGCATTAGTTATGAGTATGTTTTCCCCTAGGTTAGAGCTCAAGTGTTGACCAGTGGGGAGATTTTGGTATTTAACTGATTTTACCTCCCTTAAGTTAACCGCATTCTGACTTCAGGGATGGTGTCTAAACACGACACCTGTGTGCATGTGATTAAAAATTTTGTCATCCGTTCCTACCGGTACAGTATGGCCAACTCTTTCAAAATGGAATAGGTTTTTAACTGTGCAAAATGTGTTAATTCGTGGTGGCTTGATTCTGGGCCATCAGATCACAACTGCAAGGTCCTAACCACTAGGCTATCCCAACCCCTTGTACAGCATGATTATCAGTTATATAGTGTTAGAGATGTGTGTGTGCTTGCTGAAGGGTTGGGTCAGCATAATATTATGACTTAATTGGACAATGATTTATGGTAAAGGGGCATTTGAGAGAAGGGAGTAGGATGCATGTTCACATCGGAAATTATGCTAAGGTTGGGGAAAATTATTTATTTTGTATTTAATCTGTCTTTTTAATTTTTAATTTATCTATTTCTGTGATCTTTTGTTGTGGTTGTTTCATCCTTCGGCTTGACCTCCGAGGTTCATCAATGGTGAGATTTTGCATATGTGACCATTCCCCCCACCCCAGCCCCCAAATCATTAAGGTTGCTGCATTCTGACTTTGAGAGTACAGTTGACAAGAAATTGAACCGACTAATTTTGCCAGGCCAGTCGCAAGATACCTCCCATTTTTCTTAATTTTCAACTGTCGTGGGTTTTATGGACATGCACCAGTCTAAAGGCACACTAGGTTAGTTTTCTCTGAAAAATTTGAGATTGATTTTGTTTTTCCTGTCAAATTGTGAAGAAAAGGCAAGGCTGGAAGTCTAACCCAGAACCTCACAATTTACTTGTTAAGCTAGGTGAACGTCTAAACTGTCCTATTGCCTTCCTTCTTATTGAAAACAATTAATCCCTGAAGCCTTTTTTGCTGTTGGGGCTGTAAATTGGAATAAAAATGTTAAAAGTCAGAAGTCGGAAATACCGTCTGCTTTTGGTGGGAATAGTAATTTGTGGTTAAAAGAAACAACCTAAAATTCATGGTGTCCACATACCATTGTGTCCACAGACATACATTCAGACTGACGGGGTCAGCCCCAACTACTAATCTTAATCATTAACCTGATACACTAACTTTTTACTCTTACCCTGACCCTTAACCTGCATGTGAACATACCGGCAGATGGATACAATGGTACATGGACACAATGGTAACTTTTCCTGTCCTGAAACCAGTAGAGAGATTCATGGAGGGGTGAAATTTGAGAAAAATGAATATTTAGGGAGGATGGAATAGAATATTAAAGTTCACGGGAAAGAGTTTTAAATTTTAAAAAAAAATCTGAAATCTTTGATTTTGAGGATAATTAATAAGCAGTTGTGTGCTTTTCCCCATCTAGTCCCATGTACCACCAGCACACATAGTGGCCTACTCTTCCGAAAGGCAGAACAGGTTTTAGCATGTACAAGGGGTCACACATAGGACCTTGGTTTGGGCTCGTCCGAAGGATGCGTGTGTTTTTTTAGGGGGGTGGGTGCGGGGAGAGAGCAAGCATTTTATTTTGTTTAAAAGGGGTGCCCGAGGGAATTTCCCAAAAAGATGTTCAGATACAAAAAATTTGTGGATTTGATATTCATACAATTAACATGGGGAGGCTGTTTAAAGGCATGATGTATGTTTGGGAATAGTACAGGGGTCAGGGGGGGGGAAAGTTTAGGGGAAAAAGGGGTGTTTAGAAAGTCAGGTTTTGCATATTCATGTCAGTGGGAACTTGGCAGGGGGGGGGGGTGGGGGTTTGGGGGGTATTTTAAAGCCTTTACCCTGCTGCTTTTGTCTCTTACATGTTATGTGTATTTATATGTATATTTATATGTTTAAACCACGGGGTGTTTTGTGTGCATTAGGATTTGTTTGTGGTCAATTAAAATTGTGCACTGTATTTTCATAGATTATCAGACATGTAGTAACCATGACATATTTATTGAAGAAACACTCCCTTAGTTCTGTTGTAAAAACGGCACCACGTTTTCATTAATGTAATATAAAAGTGAGTGTGTGGGTGTGTTTAAGCATGCACACTAATGTGATTTAAAAAAGGAAAAACGGCCATGTTTATCAGATCAGCTCTGTTATTTAGCATGTGAATGCTTGCAGAACATCTTGTGCACACATTACAACCAGTTCCATCTTTTGGAGGAGTAATCCATTGCTTGCCTGTAAGGACAAAAAACCCCCAAAAACCCAGCATACTCACTGGTACTATGATTATACATCATCTTCATAGTAGGACTGTAGCTACTCAAGTGGTGGGCAAAAACCGTTTCACATGCCAAAATCTCACCATTGGTGAAACTGCAGAACTCAGCCAAGCAACAACAATAACAAAAAGAGAGAGAGAAATGGCTGTAAATTTTGGTTCAGTATAAATTTACAGTTAGTGTTGTACTGGTGTAACAATTCTATAGTCTTTGTGGTTGGATATTGTTTACATAATTTAAAAAAAATTCTTTTTTCACTTTTGTTGCTGTTTTGAGAATACATTTGTCACTGATAAAGTTGTTATCATCTAGGATCCATATTGTACTAGTATTATACACTTTTGTTGACGGCCTTTGAGTTTTTAATCCAGGCCGTATTTTTCTGTTGAAGTACTTTTTGATGCAAACATGAAACTTTTGGTGTATACCGATTGTCAGTATAACACATCTTAATAATGAAATTTTTTATTGTAGGTGTAATATTTCCAGATGACACGAGAAACATTTTTCATCAAAATGTTTATTTTCCTATGAATTAATATATATTTTAGTTTTCATTCCATCATTATAGCATGTGTTTTCACATTTTGTGTTATGAATTGTAAATTATTCACACCTTGAAATGATTTTAGGTCAGTAACCAGCACTTTGGTGTAACTACCCCTGTGCATTCAATCAGGCAGTAATTGATATTTTATCATTGAAGATTTTTTTTTTCTGTATCTGTTTACATCCCACTGGACCTGTTCACAGTCTGTTGTCGTCATATTGGGTACAACATACAAGTGGTTGAAGCATCAGATTTGTAATCCTAATGGTCATCAAGTCACAGGTTGCAGCTCAAGTCTCTGTGAGGTCTGATAACCAATGGTCATTTCAGGCTGCTTCTTAAAACCATCCCCCTTCCACCAATTCCTTACCCTTTTAAACTTTTTTTTCTTCTTTCATATCAGAGTTTTATTTTATGCTTTATCCCCTTCCTGATCTTTTTACTATATAATCACTTCAGGCTGTACTCTTCTGCCCTGCCTCCCCACCCCACCCCACCCCTTTTTTCCACCCTTATACTGTAATTCTAAGTGTTTTATCTTCTAATTAGATGGACTGTATTTTGTTTGCTTTTACATAATTTACTTGGTAAGGAAGAAATTCATTTTTTTATCAATAGATGTGTTCATTTTTTCAGGCTGCTCAGGCCTAACATTTTTCTGTTATTTTGGAGATTTTTTTGGTTACTATTTAATGCAACAGATTGTTAAACCTTGTTATATAAATGATAATACTGTATGGAATTTGCATAGCGCTGAATCTTGTGAAGTGAACAAATCAAAGTGCTTAAACAGAAAAGGCTGATTGTATTTTGTTAAGTGATTCTTTTATCTGTTATTTAAAAAAAAAGAAGTGCTGAGTATGAATTTATGCACTTTTTAGTAGGTAAAAAGATTGATACATTTGTTGTTGTTATAATTTATTTTTTTCCCCACACTCATTGCCAATACTAGCTCATGAAAAAAGACACTTCGGAATTGACTTTTAAAAACCAATTTATTTTTTGTGGATCTGTTTATTTCCTGCGGTAAGAATTAATTTGGTTTTCATATGAGACTTGGAATCTGAGCTGTTGATTCATTACTTGAGCTTAGTTGGTGTATTATATTAATGATAATACTGTATGGAATATAACTTCAGACACAGATGTTTCAGAACAATTATGACGTTAGATTAAAGGACATATTTCTCTTTTCTACCTCCTGTCTGTATGTCTTGTATCTCCTGTTCCTATTATTTCTTTTTTGCCAGTCTCTCCTTGTAGTATAATAGGTTAAACAGCTTAATTAAACAAATTGAAACAGATGGCCACAAACTCTCTCTCTCTCTCTCTCTTTCTCTCTCTCTCTCTCTCTCTCTCTCTCTCTCTCTAATGTTAGTAGTTTGGTAATTTTTCTAGATACTCTGTGGCTTGCTTTCTTCATGCATAATAATGTTCATTGGTTGGTCTTGTTGGTGGAAATGTGGTTATGATATTTTGATGATTATGACATGTGTCCATTATATTGTATGTGAGGAAATGTCCATGCATATGGATATGTACCAGGATGAGTGTGTGAGTGCGTGTGTGTGTGGAGGGTGTGTATGTGTGTGTGTGCATGCATGTATAAGTGTGTTGTGCGTAAGTATGTGTGCGTGCGTGCACACATGTGCATATTTTTCCTGGACTTTTAGGGGAGTGTTGTTTGTTTAGGGGAAGGGGAGTTTTTTTCTTGTTTAATTAGTCTTGTTTATTCATTTGATTTTTTGACTTCTTGATTTTTCAATAATTGAATGGGAATTTGAGTGATTGATTTCATTGCTATTTGACATTATCTTGTTTATTAATTCATTGATTTATTCATGTTTGTTTTCACTTTTCTCCCATGAAGGCTTGGCGTAAAGAAGCCTCTGGCTTATCCAATTACCCTCATTAAAATATTCGAGTTTGAGTTCAGCAACATCAGTCATTTTCCAGTGCTGCAGTAACATCAGTTTCTGGACTTTGAAGCAACTGGAAAAGACCCTGATCACCTTACTGCACTGATGGACCCCACTGTCATGTCTCCCGCTGGAAAGTAGCAGGAGGCAAGGGTCAGAAATCTATTTTCGTTTTATTACTCAAGCCACCAAGGTCAGCAGTCTGGCAGGGTTATGAGGTCAGCAGTCTGGCAGGGTTATGAGGTCAGCAGTCTGGCAGGGTTATGAGGTCAGCAGTCTGGCAGGGTTATGAGGTCAGCAGTCTGGCAGGGTTATGAGGTCAGCAGTCTGGTGGGGTCAGCAGTCTGGCAGGGTTATGAGGTCAGTGGTCTGGCAGGGTTATGAGGTCAGCAGTCTGGTGGGGTCAGCAGTCTGGCAGGGTTATGAGGTCAGCAGTCTGGCAGGGTTATGAGGTCAGCAGTCTGGCAGGGTTATGAGGTCAGCAGTCTGGCAGGGTTATGAGGTCAGCAGTCTGGCAGGGTTACAGGAGATAGTGGAACCTAGCACAGATAGAAAAAGATTGCGAACCCTGGTGGCATTATGTGGAGCTCCTGCCACCAAAAGTCATGATGTTGACAGGTGGGTAAAGCCAGGTATGTTGTGGAAGAACTGTCTGTGTCTGACATAATGTGTTAAGTAGCCAGTACAAATAAACCAGCCACAGAGCACACTACACTGTGAACACAACCAGTCTCACCAATGTAGAATCAGTTGAGGAAGAAAAGAGTTCAATGAAGTCATGCCAAACATCAAAGAATAAAACCAGCCTTGACACGGTTGTGTTACTGTGAAAGACTGAAGACAGACCAGCCCTGACATAAACTGATTTTGTTGATTTATGTATTTTAAAAACTATTTAGATTTATCTTATTTCAAGGATAATGAGTAAGCGCTCATGTGCTTTTTTACACCCAGTTCAAAAGTAGGTTTTGTAAATTGTATCATCCATTCCTACTGGTGCACAATGCCTTACTCTTGCAAAAGTTGAAACTGGTTTTTAACGTGTGCAAAACATATGCGTGTGTTTAAGGTCAGGGGAACGATAGTGATGATGATGATTCAAGCCATTTGGTGCATCTGCTATATCCTCAAACCTGGCAGATGTCAGATCTTGTCTTCAATCGCCAAAATTAATGCAAGTTCAGTATTGGTTACAGGAAGAAACCTCCCAGCCACTAGGTCATGTTAAAGAGCGAGATAAACAGCAACAGCCGAAATGATCAGTGCAGGCTGGTGATAGTGTATAACTCAAGTTCTATGTCTGACACAGTGTGTGAAGTGCCCAGCAAAAATGAACCAGCCACGGAGCACACACTATACCACACACCAGTCTTACTCATGCAGAATCAAGTCAAAAGTCAAGTAAAAAACACTTTATTCATTCCATGAAGGGCAATGACAATACTGATAGGCACATTGATACGAATCATACCGTTGAGAAAGAAAGCTGTTTTGCAAGTCAAGTGTGTCAACATCTTAACTATAACATTAGTGTTGGTCAACAGTTAGGTAACATTGAAACTGTCCCTGCTATCAACACTACTTTGATGGTGGTATTATGAAACAATACAATGTTTCCTGTAGCTATGGGGACAGGATAGCTCAGTAGTCTGAACACTCACTTTACCCCAGCCAAGGTTAAGCGGCATCAAGCGTGGTTACCACTTGGATGGGTGACCGTTTGCGTGCATTGGCTTCAGTACAGTCCCACAGTTCGCCCAGCTGTAAATGGGAACCTGCCTCTTTAGGGTCAGGGAAGGTAAAGCAGCAAGGGAGAGGAGATGGGCGCTGCCCTCAATAATGCTGGCCCCTTGAGAAGTGAGGTCTTTGACGCCTCACTCCCCTACGACCACATAGGTTATGGGACACATTTACCTTTTACGTAGCTATTTATTTATTATTTATTTTATTTATTTATTTATTCTTTTATATCGAGGATAATGGAATAAGCACTCATGTGCTTTTTTACATCCAGCCCCCGTGTGTATGCGGTTTTGTAAATTTTGTCATCTGTTTCCACCGGCGCACAATGGCCTACTCTTCCGAAAAGCGGAACAGGATTTAACGTGTGCGCAAGATGTTCTGCATGCATTCGAACACGGGGCCTCGGTTTATAGTCTCATCCGACAGGAACAAGGAATCCGGAAGATTATGACTGTTGCATCTATCAGACACTGTATTGATATACGAGTCTATGGAGGGAATACAGTTGTGACGCCTGTACTGAGAAGGAATGCACTTTGTAGTTCCTTGTAGTTCCTTGAACAAGACACCACACCCACCCTTGCTTGATGAAGGATGTGTTAGGCTTGCGAACCTATGGAAGGGAAGACATGTAGAAGCAAAATAGCAATACATTAATTCGTTTCTTCGTTCGTTTGTTTATCTCTCTCCTCTCTCTCTCTCTCTCTCTCTCTCTCTCTCTCTCTCTCACTCTCTCTCTCTCTCTCTCCTCTCTCTGCCATTGTCTGTGTGTATGTCTTTCCGTCTATTTGTCTGTCGGTCGTCTTCTTCTCTCTCTTGTCTCTCTCTTCTCTCTCTCTCTCTCTCTCCTCTTTAAGAATGGTTGCAGGTTATTCTCAAAAGAATAATGGGTCTATAAGAAAAAGTATACTTATCACAGCAGACAATAAGCAATACTTAACAGAATGAACAAAGCACAATGAGCTCTGTTTGTACAATAGCAAAGAAATTAACTACTTCAATAACACAAACACACACACACACGTCAGATCACTAAATTTTATTGGAAGGACGTTAAACTGAAGTACTAACATACATCACTCGCGCGTGCGCGCGCACCACACACAACACACACACACAAAATCGCACAACTTTTTATAATTCCTGTAGCATAGTCAAGTTTCTTTGTAAGATTTTTTAATACGTTTTTTAAAAAATAACACATCCACCCCTCCGAGTTTTTTCCCCGTCTAATAGCACTAGAAGTCAACAGACGTAAAATTGAAGTCAACAACACAACACACGTCTGATATTACTATTTAGTGGAAGGACGTTAAACTGAAGAACTAACACACACTCTCACTCACTCATGTGCGCGCGCGCACACGCGCACACGCACACATTAATATAAAAAAAAGAAGAGATCACTTTTGTGCACACAGTTCATCCGATCTCTCTCTCTCTCTCTCTCTCTCTCTCTCTCTCTCTGATTCTTCGGATGAGACTACAAACCGAGGTCCCGTGTGCGAACGTACGCAGAACATCGTGCGCACATGTTAAAACCCGTTCCACTTTTGGGAAGAGTAAGCCATTTTGTGCCGGTGGGAACCTATGACAATTTACAAAACTGCATTCACACGGAGACTGAATATAAAAAACACATGAATGCTTATTCCATTATCCTCAAAATATATAAAACTCTCTCTCTCTCTCTCTCTCTCTCTCTTTCTCTTTCTCTCTCTGAATGTCTATCTCTGTCTTTCAGTCTCTATGTCTTTCTGCCTATCTCTATCTGTCTGTCTCTGAATGTCAATCTGTCTTTGTCTCACTGTCTTTATTCATACGTTTGTATGTTTTCTTGTAAATGCGTGCGTGTAAATTATATTTTCGTCCGTCTGACTATGTATGTGTGTGTATGTATGTACGTACGCACATACATGCGCGTGCGCGCGCGCGCGCGCGCACACACACACACACACGCACACACACACACACACACACACACACACACAGTTATTCAGAGAGAAATAAAATGTTGAGTGATGAGACACGGCAAGACAAGATTGTATCGACTTTCTAATGATGCCAGCAAACGGTGAACACTATGGCAGTGTTCCTTCCTTCACTCCTAGCACAGGGTCAGGCTAGAAAGCTTTGCCAATTAGAGATACAACCAAAGTAAAGTGCCGACACGAACATGTTATGCTGGGAAAATATTGTTATTTGGGGGATTGCCTTCATCCATGGCAAGCTCCTAGCACAACAACTTGTATTCTACATTTAAGAGTTACTTACTTAGGTCCGTCACTCCCCCTGGAGCATAGGCCGCCGCCAACAGTCCGCCAGAGTCCTTTGTTCTGGGTATTCTCTCCAGCTGTCTCCAGGTATATCCCATCTTCTTGGTTTCTGCCTCAAGGTCACGTCGCCAGGTGTTTCTTGGCCTTCCTCTTTTTCGTTTTCCCTGGGTGTTCGATGATAGTGCCTGCCTTGTGATGTTGCTGGCTGGCTTTCTCAGGGTGTGCCCGATCCATCCCCATCTCCTGCGTCGGATTTCTTTCTCGGCTGGCAGCTGGTTGGTACGTTGTCACAGGTCTGCGTTGCTGATGGTGTCGGGCCAGTGGATCTGGAGGATTCGTCTCGGGCAGCTGTTGATGAAGGTCTGCACTTTCTTGATGGTGGTCTTTGTTGTCCTCCATGTCTCCGCTCCATATAGTAGGACTGACTTGACGTTGGAGTTGAACAGCCTGATCTTTGTGCGGGTCGACCCCACCTTGGAGCTCCAGATGTTCTTCAGCTTGCAAGTACGCTGCCCTTGCCTTGCCAATTCTTGCTCTGACGTCTGCGTCTGTGCCGCCCTGCATGTTAATGATACTACCCAGGTATGTGAATGTCTCCACTTCTTCCAGCTCCTTCCCATTTAGTGTGACTGGGTCCTCACTCGCTGCGTTGATCTTGAGAATTTTGGTTTTGCCTTCATGGATCTTGAGACCAACTTGTAATGAGGTGGCTGCCAGTTCTGTAGTCCTGTCCTGCATCTGTTGGAGGCTGTGGGAAATCAGGGCCAGGTCGTCTGCAAAGTTGAGATAATCCAGCTGGTCCCACAGTGTCCACTGGATTCCATTTCTTCTGTATGCTGTTGATTCCTTCATGGTTCAATCGATCGCCAGGAGGAAGAGGAAAGGTGACAGGAGACAGCCTTGTCTGACTCCGGTCTTCACCTCAAAGCTGTTTGTGGGTTGTCCTCCATGGACCACCCGGGAGGTCATTCTTTAGTAGGAGTTCTTGATCAAGTTGACCTGTTTGGTTGGCACTCCATGGTGGCGAAGCAATTTCCAGAGGGTGTTGCGGTCCACACTGTCGAATGCTTTCTCATAATCAACAAAGTTGATGTATAAAGACGAGTTCCACTCTAAAAATTGCTCAACAATGATGCACAAGCAACAATCTGATCTACGCATGATCTGTTCTGGCGGAAGCCGGCCTGCTGGTCTCGGAGGAGAGGGTCGACTGCATTTTTCATTCTCTCGATGAGGATCCTGTTAAAGACTTTTCCTGGCACCGACAGAAGCGTTATCCCTCTATAGTTGGCACAGTTGCTGAGGTCTCCTTTCTTGGGTAGCTTGATGAGGTAGCCCTCCTTCCAGTCTGATGGTACTTCTCCTCTTCCCAAAGAGAGGGTACAGCATCTCTACCGTGGTCTCCAGGTCTGCCTTGAGTGCTTCTGCTGGGATGTTGTCTGGTCCTGCTGCCTTGCCATTTCTCAGCATTTTGATGGCTTTCCTGATCTCCCTGGTTGGTTGCTCACAGTTGATGTCTAGGTCTCTATCAGCAGGGTCGATGTCTGGGAGGTTTGAAGGGACGGATCTGTTCAGGAGTTCCTCAAAGTGCTCTGCCCATCTGTTCAGTTGTCCCTCTGTTCCCAGGATGATATTTCCTTTCTTGTCTTTGACTGGTCGCTCAGGCCTGCTGTACTTCCCTGAGAGTTTCTTAGTGGTGTCATACAGCAGGTTCATGTTGTTACTGGCTGCTGCTTCCTCGGCTTCCTCTGCCAGGCTGTCGATGTAGTTGCGCTCCTCTTGACTTCTCTGTTGGCTTCTGTGAAGTCTGCTTGTACCTTGGCCTTTGCTGCTCTTGTCCGGCTGTTGTTTACTGCTGCTTTCTCTTCTCAATCTTGCCCATTGTGACTGCCGATATCCATTCCTTCTGTTGGTGTCTCTTGGGGCCCACTAATTCCTGACAGGTTGACGTCAGTGTCTCTTTCACTTTCTTCCACTGGCTCTCGATGTCAGTCTCTTCTTCAAGCAGTTCTTGGTACTTGTTGGTGAGGGACAGCTTGAATTCTTCATTTATCTTTGAGTCTTTCAGCAGGCTGGTGTTAACTTCTGCCTCTTTGTTGTTGCTTCCATCCAGTTCTTCTTCAGCTTTAGCTTCAGCCTGGCTACCAAAAGGTGGTGGTCAGATGCAATGTCTGCTCCTCTTTTCACCCTTACATCCTGTAGAGATCTCCTGAATTTCTTGGTCATGCAGATATGGTCGATCTGGTTCTCAGTCACATGATTTGGTGATACCCAGGTGGCTTATGTACCTTCTGTGGGGAAAATGCTGCCACCGATTACCAGATTGTTGATAGCACAGAAGTCTGCAAATCTCTCGCCATTCTCATTCATCTCTCCTAATCCGTGTCTTCCCATCACTTCCTCGCATCCCGTGTTGTCTTGTCCGATCTTGGCATTGAAATCACCCATGAGGATGTTTATATCTTTTTCTGGGTACTTGGCAATGACGTTCTGCAGTCTGTCCTAGAATTGATCTTTGGCTTCTTCATCGCCGTCATTAGTTGGCGCATAACATTGGATGATGTTCATCTTGATCTTCTTCTTCTTAGTCCTGAAGGATGCCGCGATGATTCTTGATCCGTGTGCTTCCCATCCTATCAGGGCTCGCTGCGCAGGTCTTGACAGCATGAGCGCTACGCCTTCTGTGTGTGGACCCTTGTCTTCTTCATGGCCAGAATAAAGCAGCATCTCTCCAGTGAGCAGTCTCCTTTGTCATGACTGTGTCCAACGGATCTCACTGATGCCAAGCAATGTGAGGTTGTACCTTTTCATCTCTGCTGCTACTTGTGTTGTTTTTCCCGTCTCGTACATGGTCCTCACTTTCCATGTTCCGACGTTGATGGTCCTGGTCGATAAAAGGGGGGTCGGCCTTGTGGCTTCCGTAGACTCACGGCTTTCACCACACGGCGTCATACATCCTCTTGGCGAGGACCCTTCCTCTCCCAGGGCAGTAGTCTCTTGGTCCGTTGTTGGCGTTTCTGTAGCAAGCTTTATTTTCACGGGGTGGGGTTGCTAGCCCCACGCCCAACCCTCCTTTCTCATCCTGGCTTGGGATCGGCCATGGCGGAGTTTTCATTTAAGAGAAAGCAAACAAATCCCTCTGAAGTCGGAGTGTAGCTGCCTGTATGGCGAGGTCGTTGCAAACAGCAAACTTGTCATCCAGTGTGTGCTCAAAAAGTCTTAACTGTGATTCCCAGGTGTGATGAGTGAGACAGTATATTCTGGGAGCCCCCCCCCCCCCCCCCC
The DNA here is from genome assembly GCA_028751875.1 of Rapana venosa. Taxonomy (NCBI): domain Eukaryota; kingdom Metazoa; phylum Mollusca; class Gastropoda; order Neogastropoda; family Muricidae; genus Rapana; species Rapana venosa. Next base: position 24,798,491 of record CM054142.1, on the reverse strand, counting down.
CCCGGAGTGTTAAAGCTGTGGGGAAACGCACACAACAATGACCTAAGTAAAACTAAACAACATTTCTATTCTTGCTCAGATTTTTTGTCGGCAACTTTCTGCGGGCTTTCAGACGCCGGCTTTCAGACTGTGGCTGTAGTGTGTGTGTGGAGAGAGAAGGGGTGTGTGTGTCCTAAGCACTTTCCTTAAAGATTATGACCAGAGTTGATTTGGTTTTTTTTTTCTAGTTGTGAGGTCGTAACAGGTTGCATACTGAGGGGCTCCTTCACCTATCACCAGACCTGTAGGGTAGGAGTCCCCAATGTAGCACCTGTTAAAGACAGTCCCCCTTTTTCTTCCATAAAAAAGAATAATTATCTTCTTTGTTTCCTCTGCCCATTGGTACTGAAAATACAAGTATTATTATTACACTCTAAACTTAGCGATCGTAGGTTAGGGGACTCAAAGAAGCACATATTTGGGGAAGTTTTCGGGGTGCAGCCACCAACTTCGATGAAGTGTGGTATTGACCCAGTGGATGGACTGTGACCACAGTCGACTATCACATACTTATGTCTAGCTTGACAGATGCAGCTTTGTATTCCTGTGCTCAAATTAGGATGGGATACCTCCCCAGTGAGGATGCCGGGGGAGGGGGTGGGGGGGGGCGTGAAGCTGTCAGTATAAAAAGCATACCCACAATCTGGAAATTCTGTGCTAGGAATTTCCTCTTTTCTATCCCTGTCTTTGTTTCTGCCTTGTTCCTTTTCTTCCGGTCACCTCCTTCTTGCCTATTATCCTCGATATAAAATTTAAAAAAATGTCATCTGAGCGCTTTGATTTGTTGCTTTTACAAGATTCAGCGCTATATAAATTCCATACATTATTATTATTATTATTATTATTTTCTGCCTTCTTGGTCCAATCTTCTGCCTTCCCCCCCCCCCCCCCCCCCCCCCCAGAAATGCTTAAAAGATTAACAATTACCCTTAAGCCGAGTTGGATGCCTGGGCTTTACTTGTTAGGCGCTAACACACGTGACGCATTTTCGCCATATAACAGACAACATATAGTTGCTGTCCCGAGTGTTCGACGACGACCGCGACGACAACGAAGAAGAAGAAGAGGGAATGACACTTATGACCCACAAATTTCTTTAAAGGGTTCTGAAAAAAAAGAAAGGGTTCTCATACCTTAGGGGTCGTTTTGGGAGCGAGGTTTTTTTCAAAAGAAAAACCTGAGTTTTCTAAGGCCAGCATCTTGGGGCCCCCATCTCTTCTCTCTCGCTGCTTTTAGCTAACTTCCAAATAAAAGGTAGGTACCCCCGTTTAAAACCGGGGGGGGGATGGGGGTTTACTGAAGCCAACCAAACATTTTCCCCACCCATAACAAAAACAACCAGCCACTTTGGGGGGGGGAGACCTATCGACTACACCCCCCCCCTTACAACGTAACCACCCATTTTTTAAAAAATTTTGTTTAAAAAACCCCCAAACCAACCATTCAAGGACCGCATTGCCTGGGTATTTCTCCCAAAAATCAAAAATTTAAACCATGCCCTGTTTGTTCTTTTTTGAAATCTGCTTGTATAATTTCCCTTTCTGTTTCCTCTGAAAATTTACTTCACGGGGGTTTCTTTATAATGATGATGTCATTGTTGTGTTGTTGTTGTTGCGTTTTGTTTTCTGCCTTTTTGTCTTTTTATTTCGTCCTTTTCCCTCCTTTCTTTCACTCGGGTTTTGGGGAAAAGGGCGTCATTCTAAACATGACAACACACTCAGTTTGGTCGGGCCCCTGTTATTGTTCACAAAAAAAATTTTAAAGTTATTTCCCCTTTTATGTGGGGCAGAATAAGAGTTTTTATGGATCCACACATGGTAGTTTTTTTTAAATTTGCCCCGTCATTCACCCACGGGGTCTCTGAATAAGTTCCCCAAAACCCTCCCCTGAAAAAAGGGATAACCAAAACCGCACTTTTGTTTTAGCACTACAACAACCGATTAGCCCCCATAGTTTTAACCAAAAGAGCATTCATGATCACAGCAAGCTGATGACTAGCACGACAAAAACAAAGCAAAAACTCAACAAAAAACCAACAACAAACCAAACTAACAACAACAGCCAGCAAAGAGATCCACACAAGGAAGTAAGTGTGCCATTGATAATAAATCATCTAAATTGACGCATTTACACCTTAGGTATCATGGGAAAAAATAAAGTCATAAGCAACGATGGAGGGACCAAGAGCATAAGCGATGAAGTGACCGATACTGATATAAGCCTGTTTTGTCCTGGGATAAATGGCCTGGTTCAGCAATCTAACTTAAGCGTGACCTTCTTCAGGAATGTGACCAACTGTACTCAATCAGACACTAACTTTCCTTCCAGTCAGGGAATAGTGTATGGCTACTGTCAAGACTCCATCAGTTTCTGCCATTTGCATGTAAAGGCACTACAACACAAGATCATCAAAGCCCAAATATTAGCCATTCCCACTGCCACCCCATGTCGCGGAGACCCGTGGTCTGTACATCTGTATGGTAGCCGTCCTCTCTTCCTCACTTCCAATCCTTCTTTTGCAGACGGGTATGTTTCATGTTGGACTACTTTATCACCTGGAGCATTGAAATTTTGCTGGAGTACTAACAATGCCTACATGTCATTTTATAACATGGCTGAGAATTTCACAGAGATATCCGTTCAGAAAAAGGAGAAGCGGTTCATGACATTGCACTATCCACGCCAGTTTGCAGGCTACATGGAAGCAGTGATCCCAGATGGAGTTTACCTAAATCCTACAGATTATTGGAAAGATGTCAGCATACCTGCTGGATTTCTTGCTGCAATCAAATTCAAAGCTTACGAAAGTTTCACCCAATGTTCGATTTATTTTAGAATTTTCATCAGGAAAGACTTGGAGAATCCTACTGTTATGATGCATGTATGCAGAAGAAGTAACTGGATTGATAAAGTACTGAACACTTCACACCTACGATTTAATCTCCTTATCACAAAAACAAACGTAAACATAACTTTTTATGTCCTGTTGTTGTATCATCCTACTAAGCCACACCAGATAGACCCGAAGTTACTAAGCAGTGCCTTTGAGTGTACCACGGGACATCAGAAAGGCAAATACTGCCAGAAGTTAACTCACTGTGAGGATGGACAAGAGGAAAAGAAGCACTGTCCAGCCCAAGTCACTGGTTGTAGAAAATGGTACCAGGCAGAAAATAAATGCTTAGAAATAGTGACCGACACACACTCTTCAACTAATAAAAAAGCAAGTGAAAATTGTAAGATCCGTGGCGGACATCTGGCATCACTTAAAACCAAACTGTCCTTTGTCAGTGTCTCCAAATGGCTGCTTGATTTTCTTGCAGAATATGACTCGGTGCATATAGGTTTAACAGTTGGGTGGTACCGCACACCTTTCATATACAGACAGTTTCCCAAGTGGTCGGATAACACTGTTATGTACACGTTATATCCTTGTCCATTTTGGTGGGGTGCTGTCCATTACACCCCAACCACCTATTTCACCAATGGTGTACTAGAAAAAAGGAACACAGGATCGAAAACAACAATCTTAGTGGGTCAGATTATACCAGCATTGCAGTATAGGTCCTACATGTGTGAGTTTGGGTCACAGATTGAGAAAGGGTCTGTGGCAAAAAATTCAACACTTCCTGTGCTGGGACTGCCACCCGCCTTTCAAAAGCGGGAAGAAAAGTTTCGAGTTTGCCCAGGAAGGCATTTTACACAGTCTTTCTTAGCATGTGATCTTCAAAGTCACTGTGGGCATGTCCAGCCAGTGTCAGACTGCACGCTGACGCCTTCACATACGTATAATACAATGCAGCCTTCTTTTCCAAGCTCTACCAAAACCAGGGTTGCTATGTTTGCCTGTGATGATGAATATACAACTATACCATTTACTCTGGTGTGTGATTCCAGACAAGACTGTCTCCATGGCGGTGATGAATCCTTCTGTCAACATCCACCATGTGCAGGTTTTCGGTGCCAGAATGGTCAGTGTGTGTTGCAAAATCAGTGTTGTAATGGATATTCTGACTGCCTGGACGATTCTGATGAGTTGGTTAAGCGTTGTGGCGTTGTTATAAAGCGGAAATCCCCTTGCCCCCAGGAGCCTGAGGAAAGGCTGGTTGTTCGCAGTCTGGATGGGACAGGCTACTTTACCCAGGTCTTTCTCACAGACCAACAACACTGTCCCCACACCCACTACCAGTGCACAAATACATCCCTTGACTGCTTGCCTGTATACACACGGTGTAATGGAGTTTATGACTGTCCCTTTCAGGAAGATGAACAGGAATGTGAGAGAGCAACGTGTTCAGGTTTCTACAAGTGTCGATCTTCCACCGTATGTGTGCATCATGAACACGTCTGTGATGGTTGGAGTCAATGCCCTCAACGTGATGATGAAAGTCTGTGTGATGTGACCTGTCCCAGGAGCTGCCTGTGTCAAGGTTTGTCCTTTGTATGTTCCCACTATTTTGATGCTCACAGTTTCCCCCATCTCCGTTACCTGGATGCCACAGGTTCAGAAATGATGCCCTCTGATTTAAGACACAACTTATACCTTATTCGATTGAAGCTTTCTAACTGTTCACTTGTATCTGTGTCTTTCATGTCCTTTCCCAATATGCAGTTTCTTGATTTGAGTGACAACAGGTTCACAAACATCACTATGAACGTCTTCCTCAGAATGACCAATCTACGATTTCTTTCACTGGCTGGCAACCCCCTTACTTCACTGAAAAAGGTAGCAGAAGATGTAACACAGAACGCACTGAAGAAAATCGATTTGTCAGGAACTCATCTATACATGTTTGACAGTGGCACTCTTGCACAGTTTCCAAAACTCGAGTCAATAAACATCTCATTTTGTGCCATAGAGCTGTTAGGAGGCTTCCAAGCAACAGCACAACTACAAGAAATAGATGTCAGGGGAAATGGCCTGACTAATTTCTCTACTGACATGTTTCTGGGTGTCAGTCAGCTATCTAGGATATACTCTTCAAACTATCGACTATGCTGTGCCAAGGTAGTGTCCCACTTGCCAAAACTGTCCCTGTGCATGGCACCAGAGCCGGTTCTGTCTTCCTGTGAACATCTCCTGTCAACCAGATTATACACTGCTGTGTTCTGGCTGCTTTGTCTTTCTGCAGTTTGTGGTAATCTGACCTGCTTCATTACTCAGTGTGCTAGAAAAGAAGGCGTGTTTGACAGCAGCGCTTTGGCAGCTTTTGTGAACTTACAGGCGAGCTATCTGTGCTCTGGAATCCACAGCATCATCATCGTGTCGGCCAACGAACTGTTGCATGGGGAGTACATGCTGTATGAAAGGAGGTGGACCACCAGTGAGGTCTGCAGGCTGGCCGCTGTCTTCTCTCTCCTCTCCTCCAACACCTCACTGCTGGTTGTCTGGCTCCTCACCTTCCAGCAAGTTGTCATTTTCTGTTTTCCTGGTCGTGTGTGGAGCTTTACTCGAATGTCCACATTTGTGTCACTGGTGGCGGTGTGGATGACGGGGCTGATCTTGACTTCAACTCCCCTGCTTCTTGGGCCTCTGCGGGTAGGTCTCTTCTGACTTAAGCGGATCATGCCACTTGAGCTACTTGACCACGCCATCCTCAGCATGGAAATCAGCCTTGTTTCATTTCCTCGCAATATTTCGCTTGACGCTTTGTGTGATGATAGGTATGGGCCAACTCCTGGCGTACTGGGCTACACCCAAATACAGAATCACGTGTAAAGGCATAAAGAAGGATGCTGTGCGCTGTCAGCACCTGGTGATGAAAGTGGGTGTGACTACCCTTCTGTGCCAGGGAGCGGTCACTGTCCTTCACCTGATGGATCTTGCGGGCACCGCTGTGTCCGTGCCGGTCAGTGTGGTGGTCAGCACCTTTGCGCCAGCTGTCAGCGGGGCAGTGTACCCGCTGTGGTACTGCTGGAGCTGGCTGACCAACAACAAGCAGCAGGAACACGAAGAGCTGCTGCTGCAAGTATGGAGAGCGCGCATTTTATCCTCACAGAAGTGAAGGATGCGTAGAATACTGGATAACAGCTGGTAACGTTATGTTGAAGTGATAGTAGGAATCTTTTCGATGATGATGATGATGATGATGATGATAGTAGTAGTAATTGTGAAATTATGATAATGATAACAATAACAATAACAATAACGCTACTACAACTACTATTCTACTACTACTACTTACTAATCTACTACTACTACTACTACTGCTGCTGCTGCTGCTGCTGCTGCTGCTGTTGCTGCTGCTGCTGCTACTGCTGCTGCTGCTGCTGCTACTACTACTTCTACTCCTCCTCCTGCTCCTCCTCCTCCTCCTCCTCCTACTACTACTACTACTACTATAAAGAATTTCTATAGTGCTGAATGTTGTAAAGAAAACACTTAAAAGCGCTTAAATGTTATACTACACATTTAAATAGCCGGAGAAACGAAGACCAGCAATCTACATGTAGCAAAGCATAGAAAATGATATAATTATACAGAGTGGTACCAGCAGATGTGTCCTGTACCATCTATATTCCTTTTCCATGGCACTTTGTACAGAACAAAGCAGTTGTGGGGTAATCTTAATTTATACACAGACCAACTAATATTACAATACAAGCAGAATCATTCTTCGTGGATGGAAAAAACCCTATGTACTGAATGCTTCAGCTTCTTTTAAAACAAAAGACAAACAAATTAATCAGTTATCATCCCAGAAAAAAACACCCACAAAAAAAGAAGTCCAAACCCTCTAGCAACCAGCAAACAACCACCTCAAATAACAACAATAACAAAAAATGCCCAAAGCCAGCCAACCAAGCAAGCAACCAATCATCCAGCCAACCAAGCAAGCAAGCAACCATCCAGCCAGCCAAGCAAGCTAGCAAACAAGCAAGCAACCAAGCAAGTAACCAGACCATTTAAACAAACAATACAAAGCCTTTTCAAACCCGTGTTTAGGATCAGAGAGCCTGTGGTAAAGAATACCAGACTAGCGAGCACATCCTTCAAAGATGCACGCTATACAGCGACCTGAGGAAGACTGTGTGGCCGACGGAGGTAGATAACCCTGCAAACCAAGCTGTACGTCCCACCACGAGAGGAGCTGGAAAGGACATGCCATTACTTTTCCCAGACACATCTGACTGTGTACAGTAAACGAGAGAAGAAGAAGCTGATGCCTTTCGTTTAACAACAGAGTCTTTGGCACAAGTGACTGTGTGAGGTCTTTATGATGCTTCTGTTATTCAGAGTGCAGAGAATTATTGTTTGAAATTAATGTAGGTCCATTGTATGTCCTACTAGGTTTGACTAACCACTTGCTATGCCTTAAAAAAAACCCACTTGACAGACGCTATAGCTCAGTGGTTAATTAAGACTATTCCCTTCGTGTGTGTGTGTGTGTGTGTATGCAGAAGATCACATATGCACGTTTAAGATCCAATAACTCATGCCAGCGTTTTGTGGGTCACGGAAACGCGAACATACCCAGCATGCAACTTGTACGATGAAATGAGCTGCTCTGAAGTCGGGAATGTGTCGGCTGCGAAAAGCGGGCAGACCTCCTGTAAAGTGATTAGCACAGGAAAAGACCAGGTACTACGGACTCCACCTAGTAAGAAAACGCAGAGAGAGAGAGAGAGAGAGAGAGAGAGAGAGAGAGGAGAGAGAGAGAGAGAGAGAGAGAGAGAGAGAGAGAGAGATTATGGAAGAAATAATGACACTTACTCAAGAAAATGATTACACCACGATCCAGATATTGGAACATGCCTTCTTTTCCAGCATAGGTTTAAAAAGGGAGTGGAACTGGTCATTGTATCTCCAGACTATTCACCATTCTCATACTACTGCCAGCTATCCCTGAAGTCGGAATGCGGCTACCTAAATGTGGTGGTAGTGGTGGTGGTGGTGTGTGTGTGTGTGGGGGGGGGGGGGGGGGTTGACGGTCGCATACGCAGAAATCTCACCATTGGTGAACCTTGGAGCTCTAGCCTCATCTCATCTCATCTGCTCCCATAACCCCATCCAGGGTCGTAGGGGCACTGCAGTGACGAACGCTGCACCAGTTGGCTCCATTTGCGGCGGTTGTGGGCAAGTGCCTGCTGTTGCGGAGAAGCTCTTCCCCGGTCCATTCAGCGATGTCGTCTGCCCATTTCTTCTTCGGCCTGCCTCGCCCTCTCTTCCCCTGCACGGTTCCTTGCAGTATGGTCTTGGAGAGCCCATCTGATCCTAGCCCAGGAACGTAATAAAATAATGCCAGCTAAGATTGGCAACACCACAACCAGCGCGTGGACAAGCCTGTGTAGAAACATCACACAGCAGGTCTGCCAGCTGTCCCACAGATAGACGTCAGCCCTGTCCTCTCTAGGAGTTATTTCAGTGGTCAGAGGGTGGACGATAGCTCTGCACTGAGAGAGACTCTAGCATGAAAAGGAGTGCTGTGGGCAAAAATAACACCCCCCTCCCACCTCCACCAGCATTTACTTGGTTATTTCCTTCAGCATCATGTTGTTTGCTATGATTGATTTTCAGTGCCTGTAATGTTTAGCATCCTGCTAATAGTGCTGTACAGGCACAGTTTCACGAGACTATAAATCGAGGCCCTGTGTGTGTGAACACACGCAGAGCATCCTGGGCATACGTTAAAACCTGTTCTGCTTTTTGGAAGAGTAGGCCATGTGTGCCAGTGGAAAAGGAGGACAGCATTTACAAAACTGCATACACACGGGGACTGGATGTAAAAAAGCTTATGCCATTATTCTCGAAATAAAAGAACAAGATAAATAAATAAAAATACCAAGCTTTTTCAGTTTAAGCTTGGCTGTTGGGGTCCAACGTTTCAATTCTTGCAAAACGACATAGTTTACATTCCATGTTGTGTAGTATTTTGGGAAAGGCAGATTACTTTCTTTTTATACATTCCCTTCTAGCGAGACTGTGGTGTCCCATGTTTGTATCATCAGGAACTAAAGGAAGCAACTAGCTGAGTGCTACAGGTGTGGTGGTCACTGCATGGTGTGAGCACTCCACTGTAATGCCTCCTATGGCTTGAGGGGTTAGCCATACAGACATGTACTACGAAGCAAGTTTTCATACAAGGCAGACGCCATTTTGTGTTCCAAGACTAGAAGTGCCGATCCTTTATATTCCCAAATCGGGCTAGCCGCTTAGTCTCAAACCTGACTACTACATCTACCTGAGCCAGGAGAGACAAGAAGTTGGCAGCTTCAATTAGTGGCCGTTAATTAAACAGGGTCCACTTGTTTCCCCACATGCAAGCCTTTTTTTCACTTGCATAGTTGAGTTGAGTTGTTCATGTTAACACTGAATGTTTGGTGGAATTGCTCCATGGGTCCTTAAGAAGGTTGAAAGACTTCTCAAGGGGGCCAGGATTTTGAGGGCGGCGCCCATCTCCTCTCCTACGTTGCTTTTCCTTCCCTGACCCTAAAGAGGGCAGGCACCCAACTACAGCTGGGTAAACTGAGGGACTGTTCTAAAGCCAAGGTGCACTCACATCATCCATGAGGTAACCACGCTCAACGCTGCTCAACCTTAGCCAGGCCAAACGCATGTGCCGGATAGATATCTGCGTGCACGTTTCAACATCATTCTTTCAAATATCAATCACGATATTGCTCCATCATTAACCCGTCCCCGTATCAGATATTATATCCCTATGTTATATATATCCCTATTTTATATCCATAATCCTTTTGAAAAGATGGGGGAAGTAGACGCAGGGGCGAATAGATGAAAAAGTAGACGCAGAACACCAAAGACTGGACCGGCATGAAGATAAGTTTGGAATGCCTCTCGTCTTTTTTTCTTTGAATTGTTTTGTGTTGGCATTGCCTAACTGTTAGTTCCCTGTTGATACTCTGATGGTATTGCTTTATTGACAAGTTTTCCCGATTGTTGTTTACATGTTTCCAAAAAGAGATGCGATATGTAGCACTTTTAGGTTCCTCTATTGGGGTTTTGAAATAACCTTTGCCTCGCTTTACCTTGCCTTTCCTTGTTTGCCTTAACTTGCTGTACCTTACCTTACCTTGCCTTAACTTACCTTGCTTTACCTAGCCTTACCTTCCCTTGCCTTACCTTGCCTCGCCTTACTTACCTTGCTTTACCTTGCCTTACCTTACCTGACTTTGCCTGACCTTACCTTGCCTTTCCTTGCCTTACCTTGCCTCGCTTTACTTACCTTGCTACTAGCTTACCTTCCCTCTTACCTTCCTGGCTTCATTTTCCTTTGCTTACCTTGCCTTCATACCTCTTTACTTTACCTTGCCTTGCCTTACCTTGCCTTATTTACCTTGCCTTTGCTTTACTTACTTGCCCACCTTACCTTGCCTTATTTTACCTTACCTTGCCTTACTTACCTTGCCTTTCCTTGCTTTACCTTGCCTTTCTTTGCCTTACCTTGCTGCTTACCTTGCTTGCTTTACCTTGCCTTACCTTAGCTTGCTTTACTTACCTTGCCTTGCCTTACCTTGCCTTGTTTTACCTTACCTTGCCTTACCTTAACTTGCTTTACCTTGCCTTACCTTACCTTGCTTTACATTACCTTGCTTTACCTGACCTTGCCTTGCCTGACCTTGCCTTGCCTTACCTTGCCTTACCTTGCCTTGCCTTACCTTGCTTTACCTTATCTTGCCTGACCTTATCTTGCCTTGTCTTTTTTTAAACCTTGCATTACCCTACCTTGCCTTACACTACCTTGCCTGACCTCACCTTGCCTTGCCTTATTTGCCTTGCCTTACCTTATATAACGATTCTGTATAATTACACACCTGGTAAAGTGGAATACTGTTCCAAACGCAAAGGAGATGTATGCACGGTAGTCACAAAACACATGTGTTACAAATGGAGGCGCATACGTTTTTCTGGAGGAGGAGGAGGAAGCAAATCTTATGAAGAGGTGGCACAGAAACATTGCAGATCTTCAGGTGGACGTTTGGCAGCCCCTAAGCGTCTTGACGAATGGTCTGAACTGCTGGGTGCCTGTGCTCATTTACAAGGCAAGCGGTACAATTCACTGATTGGCATCTTTTGGGGGGACACATCACTGCCTAACATGTACAGAAGGTCGCCAATAGCTGACGACGGCACTGTGCTTTATCACACACTTAAAAATGACAAGGGGCTGATGATAGAAAACAATGTTAAATCGTTCTCAACCCTTGTAAAAGAATATGTACACATTCACCCTGTACACAGCAGGCTGTGGAATGTAGATCGTGTCATATGTGAATTTGCCAAAGAAAACAACGTTACAAAACAAACATATGTACGCTTAGCAAATGTTTCTTTTGGGTTGTGGAAAAAACGATTCCAACATTGTCCTAATGGACACCTAACGCATTCATTCTTATCCTGCGGCTCTCAAAGTGTGTGTAGCTATGAGGAAATATCTCCTTGTGTTTTTGCCAATCCCCGGTACACAGGTCACGTCGTTAGTTCAAGGAATGAACCTGCAGCGTCAGTTGTTTTCTTTGTTTGCGATGAACAGAAGAACCACCTGTCTTACACCTTCGTGTGTGACTTCAGGCATGACTGTCAAGACAAGAGGGACGAATCGTTTTGTGTCCACGAACATTGCCCGTCCTTTTCCTGCAGGAATCATCAGTGCCTGTCTCACAGAAGGGTGTGCGATTTGCTGTCGGATTGTCTGGACGGTTCGGATGAAGAAGACTGTACAGATTATCAAAGCATACACCTGACAGATCATTATTTCACAGCTCCTGTGCTGGTCAGTTTTGACGGTATGGGGGAGTTTATGGTGAGGAAGATGAAACCTTATGACCCCTGCCCTGTTACCCACTACCGCTGTCCTGGAGATGTGGACAACTGTCTCCCTGTGTACACCCGTTGTAATGGAATGTACGACTGCGTTGATCACGACGATGAAGACCAGTGTGAGAAAACGGCGTGTCCAGGGTACTTCCGATGTCGGTCATCCACCGTATGTGTCCATGGTGAACACCTGTGTGATGGCTGGCCTCACTGTCCCTCTGCACGACGATGAACTGTTGTGTGACCTCACCTGTCCCCCTGCCTGTCTGTGTCACGGACTCTCCTTTTCCTGTTCTCACTCTTTCCCTGCTGACCACTTTCAGCAGCTTCGCTACCTGGATGCCACAGGCTCAGGAATGACACCTTCCGACGTGAGCCACAACCCATACCTTTGCTACCTATCTCTGTCCATGTGTTCTATACACACCTTGTCTGACCTTGAACTGTATAACCTGCAGGTCTTGGATCTGTCTTACAATGACTTGGCGCACGTTGAAATAACCGTGTTTCTCAGGTTGAAAAATCTTCAGCAGTTATCTCTGGCCAGAAACCCTGTGAGTTTGATCACTGCTAAACCCACGTCTGTGACACAGGCAGCGCTGAAGAGGTTGGATTGTCTCACACAAGACTGGCAGTTTTTGACAGCCAGGTTTTATCCGCTTTCTTGTCCATCAACATCTTGAATCTGTCCTTCTCCACCACGCATACCATCGCAGTTTCTGGATTCAAGTCACTGCCATTGTTGACCACACTGCTCATGGAAAACACACCCGTGATAACTTTTCCACCTGATATTTTCAAAGACCTCTCTCACCTGAGCGTGGTTTCTGCACAGAACTACCGACTGTGTTGCAGAGAGGTTCTGCCTGGACATTTTAAAGATAACGTGTGCAGTGCCCCAGAAGACGAAGTGTCGTCCTGCAATGACTTACTGCAGACTGGAACATACAGGGTATTTCTATGGCTGGTCAGCTGCCTGTCTGTGACTGGAAATGCGTGCTGTGTGCTCGTGCGCCTGTGTGCTCAAAAGACTTCAGGCAGCAGCTTCGGAGTGCTGGTGAACAACCTGAGCGTGTCTGATTTTCTGATGGGTGTCTACCTGTCCATCATTGGGGCAGCTGATGAAGTGTATCGTGGACAATACCTCTTCCACAGCAACACTTGGGTCAGCAGCGTGGCATGTCAAACAGCCGGTTTTCTGTCCCTCATGTCCAATGAGGTGTCGGCCATGATCATCTGGCTTATCACTCTGGATCGCTTTATCGCAATCCGCTTCCCTTTCTCAGAATTTCGGTTTGGGATGAAATCAGCGATAGTGGCCTGCCTGATGATTTGGTTTCTGGGCATTTTTGTGGCTTCTGTGCCTCTGTTTCCTTTTGCAACCCACTGGAACTTTTACAGCCAGACTGGAATCTGCCTCCCTTTGCCAGTGACTAGAAATACATTCCCAGGACACCTTTATTCATTTACTATATTAATCGTGTTTAATTTCATCCTGTTTCTGATGATCTCAGTGGGTCAAACCTTCATCTACTGGACGATAAAGAAAACCAGTCTGGCAACTGACACTACCAAAGTGTCTCAGGAGGTGACCATAGCACGCAGACTGATCATGGTGGCAATGACAGATTTCCTGTGTTGGTTTCCCATCAGTCTCTGCGGTCTGTTGGCCATAGCGGATGTTCCGGTTCCGGGTGAGGTTAACGTGTCTTTCGCTATCTTCGTTCTGCCCTTGAATTCAGCTTTAAACCCATTCGTGTACACTTTCAACGCTCTGGCGGAGAAAAGAAGGAAATTACACCAAAGCAGAGTTTTAAAATGGCTGGAAACGAATAGTACTATTCTCGAACATTGACACACACACTCACATGCAGGCACTCATGCACCCCCCCCAACCACAACACACACACACACACACACACACACACACACACACCACACACACAACACACACACACACACACACACCACACACAGGCTGAAATACACCAGGCTACAAATGAATCTAACAATAGAAAAGAATCAAACTATCTTTGTCAACAAAACAACCTAAACTAAAATCGAGAGTGTAAAATATTTCTATGTTGTGTTTTTCTGTTTATTTTTCCTTACATGGCTACATCTTCGAGGTTCACCAATGGTGAAATTTTTGCCTATGCAACCGTTTTTCCCCCCTACCTTTAAGGCAACTGCATTCCGACTTCGGGAATATTTCTCTGTACTGATTTCATTTCTTACGTCTATCACACTATCAACAAAGTAGAGGGAACTGGAGGTGAGGTTGGGGATGGAGGTGGAGCGGGATAGCCTAAGTGGTTAAAGCGTTGAGCTCGCGATCTGGCGGCGCAGGTTCGAGCCTCTACTACCGAGACGTCTGTTTGAGAGGACTCCCCCCCCCCCCCCCCCCCCCCCCCCCGGGAGTTAATAGCAGTACCGATTCCATTCCGCCGAAAAGTCCTTCAAATGAGACTATCAACCGAGGTCCTGTGTACGATCGCGCGGAGAACATCTTGCACACATGTATTAAAAACCATTCCGCCTTTCCGAAGAGTAGGCCATTGCGTGCCGCTAGGAACGGATGGCGATTAAAAAAAAACCCAACTGCATAGACATTGGTGTCGTGTTTGTTCATCATCCCTGAAGTCGGATTGCAGCTGCCTTGTTGGTGGGCAAAAACGGTCGCATATCCAAATATCAGCATTCTAAAAAATTCTTGACCAATGCCATTCGTTCCATTCCAGTACAATCCAGTTCACTCCAATCCACTCTAATCCAACCCGACCCAATCCAATCCAACCCTATCCAACTAAACTCAACCCAACCCAATCCAACATATCCAACCCAACTAAAACCCTGTCCAACTCAACCTGTCCAGCCCAATCCAACCATACCCAGCCATAATCAATCCAACCATATTCATTCCGATCCAAATCCAACCTTTCAACCCAATCCAAACAACCATATCCAACCCAACACAACCATATTCAACCCAACAATATCCAACCCAACCCAACTAAACCTTAATCAATCGAATCCAACTCAGTCATATCCAACGCAACCACATTCAAACCCAACAATATCCAACCCATTCCAACCAAACCGAATCAAATCCAATCCAACTCAGTCATATCCAACGCAACCATACTCAACCCAACAATATCCAACCCAATCCAACCAAACCTTATCCAATCCAATCCAACTCAGTCATATCCAACGCAACCATATTCAACCCAACACAACCCAATAAAATACAGCCATACCCAATCCCGCACAACCCGATCCAATCCAACCCAATCCATCACAACCCTATCCATTCCAGCACAGCACAACCATATCCAATCCAACCCAACACGACCCATTCAAACCCAATTCAATCATATCGCTTATAGCCCCGCTGACCATAGAGGCCTTACCAGGGCCATCACCTTGCTAATAGTTAAAATGCTCACATCAAAACGGTGCAGCTAGACACAGATTAAAATACGTTTTTTCTTGACCATCCCAAACACTTACACATGTGACTATCATGAATGAGCAAGGGGCTTATGTGTGTTTGCAAGTGTTCTCTGCAAAGATGTCCTTCTCTCTGGGGTCGGGAGCGAACCTCGTGGTGGCACCTCAACACCACGTTAATGTGGATGTTCTCTTGATGGCCCAGATGCATCGGCCACTTTGGTGTCGGCAAACTCAACGAGAATGGACAGAGACTTCTTGAGCTATGCTCTCTTCATGATCTTTGCATCACCCGGCCAGAGTGTCCTGGCGGCATCCCAGATCTTGTCACTGGCACCAGCTGGATCTCATCATTACACGCAGGCCCTTGCTGAACTGTGTCCTCAGTACTCGCAGCTACCACAGCGCTGACTGCGACACCGACCACTCTATGGTCGCAAGCAAGGTGCGTCTCCAACCCAGACGAATCCACCGATCCAAGCAAAAAAGGGCGACCACGCATCAAACAGCCATGCCCTCATTTCCTGAGCTTTGGAATGTTTTGCTGACACCATCCAGGGGGCCCCTCAGCAACTGCCCAATCACCAGTGGGGAAAGGAGATGGAACCCAATCCGTGATGCCACATACAGTCCCTGTCAACGCCTTTGGAAAGAGAGAACAAAAAAACCCCGGGACTGGTTTGAAGCGGAATTTCTGAACTCAGCCAGCCATCTCATTCAAAGAGCCGCCCTGCTAAACCCTACAAACAAGACCCATGCGCAAAGACGCTCGCTGCCTTAGAAAAGCCAAAGTGATGCTCACGGATTGCTAGTCAGTGCGCCAATAGCTACTGGCAGAAACTTGTGTCAAAGCATCTAGTTTGTCTGCTGTTTGTGGCAACATTCGTGCCATTGTACGAGGGTATGAAGAAGGCCTTGGCCCATGCACAATCAAGCCCGCCCTCTGAATTTCAACCACTGGCGAAATCATCACCGATCGCTCGAAGCAAATGGAGAGATGGCAGAGCATTATAAAGAGCTTTACTCGAGGGAGACCATTGTGACAGACACGGCAGTGGGAAAACACAAGCCCCCTGCCAGTCATGCAAGAGTTTGATGACTCACCCACCATTGAGGAGTTTCAGCAAGGCGTTGACTCACTAGCAAGCGGCAAAGCCCCGGGAAAAACGATGGCACCCTCCTGAGATCATCAAAGTGGGCAAACAGAGGCAGCCTCCTCGGATCTCCACGAACTGCTGATACAGTGCTGGGAGGAAGGGACCTTTGCCTCAAGACATGCGCGTTTGCCAATATCATCTTTGCTGTACAAGAATAAAGACGATCGCAGCGATTGTAACAACTACCGTGGCATATCCCTCCGAAGCATTGTCGGGAAGACTTTCGCCCGCGTAATACTGTACCGACTGCAGTCTCTCGCAGAGCGTGTATACCCTGAGGGCCCGTGCGGCTTTCGAGCAGAGGATCAACGATCGACATGATATTCTCCCCGAGACAGCCCGCAAGGGAAAGTGTCTTGAGCAGAGGACGTCCCTTGTACATCGCCTTCATTGATCTGACCAAGGCGTTCGAAATTGGTCAGCAGGGGAGGGCTGTTCACACTCCTGCAGAGAATTGGATGTCCCTCCAAGCTCCTGAGGATGATCACTTCCTTTTATGAAATATGAAAGGCACCGTCCCGTACGATGGCTCCCCCTCGGACCCTTTTCCCATCAAGAGCGGGGTTAAGCAAGGCTGTGTCCTCGCTCCGACGCTTTCGGCATCCTGTTCTCGCTGCCGCTGCGTACGCCTTTAGACAATCTGAAGACGAGGTCTACCTCACACCAGAAGCGACGCAGCCTGTTCAACCTCGCGCGCCTTCGTGCAAAGACAAAGGTACGCAAAGTCCTCATACGTAAGATGCTGTTCGCCGATGACGCCGCCTTGACGCACACACTGAGGCTGCCCTCCAAGAACTCATCAACTGCTTGCGCATGCCTGCACTGAGTTCGGCCCGACGATCAGCATCAAAAAAACGAAATCCCGGGCCAAGATGTCAGCTCCGCCCCTTCCATCTTCATCGGCGACAGCCCCCTCGACGTCATGGAAAACTTCACGTACCTTGGCTCTGCCATCTCCATAGCCTCAGCCTGGACACCCAGCTGAACTCCAGAATTGGCAAGGCATCAGCAGCAAAGGCTCGTCTGTCAAAGAGGTTTTGGGAGAACTCCCTGCTCACCCTCAAGACAAGACCCAAGTTTATCAAGCCTGCGTGTGAGCACATTACTGTACGGTAGCGAGAGCTGGACTCTATACGCCCCACAAGAACGCAGGCTCAATACCTTCCACCAACGCTGCCTCAGAAGGATCCTTGGCGTCCCCATGGCAGGACCAAAGTTCCCAACAAAGGATCCTGGAAAGGGCAGGAACACTCAGCATGTTTGCCCTGCTCACCAAGAGACGTTTGCGCTGGCTTGGCCATGTCACCCGCATGCATGACGGCCCGGGCTGCCTAAAGACATTTGTACGGTGAGCTTGCCACCGGCTCCAGACCAACAGGAAGGCCAATGCTTCATCAAAGATGTGTGCAAGCGGGACCTGAAGGCGGGTGGCATTGCACCAGCAGGCCTTGAAGCACTGGCAGCAGACCGCAGCAGTTGGCGAGCCACTACCAGGTGGGCCATCAAGACAGCAGAGCAGAAGAGGGAGGAGCAGTGGGGAGACAGACGAGCACGCAGACATCGGAGAGCGGAGTCAGCACCATCAGACAACTCCGTCTTCACATGCAACACCTGCAACAGGATCTTTCGCTCCAGGATTGGGCTCTACAGCCACAGTCGGCGCTGCAGTTCCACCACTGACTGACTGACCCACGGCGTATTCTCCATTGTCTCCCGAGCCAGACGGATGCCAACAATCTCTTGATGGGGACATAGGGCAGGGTGGGCACAGGCTCATACTATAGGCCTAGAGAACGCAGACGATCAGTACGACAACGAAACCGGTTTTCGACATTCTCTAGCAAGAGAGGTTGCAGGCTAGACTGCTCATGATGTTTGGTTGGGATAGCTTAGTGATTAGTCATATATTCGTGATCTGCTGACCGGGTTCGAATCTCGTTCAAGAGGATTTTTTCCTCTGGAGTTGTTAACATCAGTGTAGACTCCACTTCCCCCAAAAGTCTTTCGATGAAACTATAAACCGAGGCCCCGTGTTGCAAACGCATGCAGAACATCTTGCGCACACGTAAAAACCCGATCCTCTTTTCGGAAGAGTAGGTCATTCTGTGCAGGTGGGAACGAATGACAAAACTCGACAAAACTATATACAATGAATGAATGAATGAGCTGCAGTGAAGTGGGAATGTGTCATTCCCACTTCACTGCAGCTCATTTATTTATTTATTCATTCATTCAATTATTTATTTATTTATTTGTTCTTTTATTTCGAAGATTGTGGAATAAGCACTCATGTTCGCTTTTTTTAATTTACATCCAGTCCCCGTGTGGCTAAGGCCAGTGGGTAGACATCATGCAGAGTTAGTCACAAGCACAGGAGAAGACCAGGCACTACACATCTCTCCCAGCATGATTCAAGATTTTATTTCAAGAAAACCCCCCAAGGGGTACATGAAATTTAACAAAACCACAACTTGCCGATGTGGCCGTGTGAAAAATACTATGGTCATGGCCAGTGAACGCTGAAAAAACAAAGGAAAAAGTTGGCATGTGTGTGATGTGTGTGTTGTGTGTGTGTATTGTGTGTGTGTGGAGTGTTGTGTGTGTGTGTGTGTGTGTGTGTTTGTGTTGTGTGTGTGTGTTTGTTGTGTGTGTGTGTGTTGTGTGTGTTTGTGTGTTGTGTGTGTGTTGTGTGTGTGGGGTGTGTATGTTGTGTGTGTTGTGTTGTGGTGTGTTGGTGTGTTGTGTGTGTGTGTGTTTGTTGTATTGTGTGTGTTGTGTGTGTGTGTGTGTTTGTGTGTGGTGTGTGTTGTGTGTGTGTGTTGTGAGTGTGTGTGTGTGTGTGTGTTATTGTGTGTGTGTTGTGTTTTGTGTGTGTTGTGTTGTGTGTGTGTGTTGTGTGTGTGTGTGTGTTGTTGTGTGGTGTGTGTGTGTGTTGTGTGTGTGGTGTTGTGTGTGTGTTGTGTTTGTGTGTGTTGTGTGTGTGTTGTGTGTTGTGGAGTGTATTGTGTGTGTGTGTGTGTGTGTGTGAGTATGTTGTGTGTGTTTTGTGTGGTGTGTTGTGTGTGTGTGTTTTGCGTGTGTGTGTGTTGTGTATGTGTTGTGTGTGTATGTGTGTTTTGTGTTTGTGTGTGTGTTTGTGTGTGTTGTGTGTGTGTGTTTGTGTGTGTGTGTGTGTGTTGTGTGTGTTTGTTGTGTTTGTGTTGTGTGTGTTGTGTTGTGTTGTGTGTGTATTGTGTGTGTGTGTGTGTTGTGTGTGTGTTGTTGTGTGTGTTTTGTGTGTGTGTGTTGTGTGTGTTTTTTGCGTGTGTGTGTGTGTTGTGTATGTGTTGTGTGTGTATGTGTGTGTTGTGTTGTGTGTGTGTTGTTTGTGTGTGTGTGTGTGTTTTTGTGTGTGTGTTGTGTTGTGTGTGGTGGTGTGTGTGTGTGTGTGTGTGTTGTGTGTGTGTGTTGTGTGTGTTGTGTTGTGTTGTGTGTGTTGTGCGCGCGTGCGTGCGCGTGTGTGTTGTGCGTGTGTGTTTTGTGTTGTGTTTGTGTGTGGGGACGGGATAGCTCAGGGGTCGGAGCACTCGATTTCCCCCAGCCAAGTTAAGCAGCGTCGAGCGTGGTTACCAGTTGGATGGGTGACCGTTTGCGCGCCTTGGCTTCAGTACAGTTCCCCCAGTTCACCCAGCTGTAAATGGGTACCTGCCCTCTTTAGGGTCAGGGAAGGTAAAGCAGCGAGGGAGAGGAGATGGGCGCCGCCCTCAATATGCTGGCCCTAGAGAAGTGAGGTCTCTGACGCCTCGCTCCCCTACGACCTTATAGGTTATGGGACTCCTTTACCTTACCTTTACCTTGTGTGTTTTTGTGTGTGGTGTGTGTGTGGTGTGTGTGTGTGTGTGTGTGTGTGAGGGATAAACATGAACCAGTTTGTTAGAAATGCATGAACTAAGTTTCCACTGGGGATATCTGATATTGCTGCACACACACACACACACACACACACAACAAACACACACACACACACACACACACACACACACAAACCACACAATACACACACACAACACACACACCAACACCACTACAACACACACACACCACACACACACACACAACACAGAGAGAGAGAGAGAGAAAAACACCACTAAACCACCAACACACACACGCACACCACAGAGAAGAGAGAGGAGAGAGAGAGAGAGAGAGAGAGAGAGAGAGAGAGAGAGAGAAGAGAGAGAGAGAGAGAACACCACTAACCACTCTGTATCGGTCTGTAGACTTCAGTCAAGATTTCACGCTGGCTGCTTACAGAACAAAACGGCG
>CM054142.1:24743621-24777258 GCA_028751875.1 Rapana venosa | reverse complement strand
TTTTGGGTTAGGGCCCCCGGGGTTTTTGTGTTGGGTCAGGTAATTAGGGCCCGGGGTTTTGTGTTGGGTGGGTGTTAGGCCCGGGTTTTTGTTTTGGGGTCGGGTAGTGGGCCCCCGGGGTTTTTTGTGTTGTGGGTTTTTGGGGTGGTGGGGGGGTTGGGGGGGGGGGTAGGGTGGTGGTGGGGGTGGGGTTGGGGGGATGGAGTTGGTTTCGTCTTTTTGTTTCTCGGGGTAGACCTATATAATAATATTATAATAATAAAATTTTAATAAATTATATATTTATTTATATATATATATAATATAAAAATTTTAATAAAAATTTTATATTTAATTAAAATATAATAAATATTTATATAATTATAATATAATATAATAATATTTTTAAATTTTTTACACCCCAAGCACTCAACAGGGGAACACCATACCGCACACAACCCCAATCAAGCCCACCACACACACACACAAAACACACACACACACACACCAAAAACAACACCCCAAAAACCACCCCCAAAAAAAACTTTTAAAATTTATATATATTTATGCACTACATACACACACAAGCAACACACACACCCCACACACAACACACACAAAACACAACACACACACACACACCCCCAAAACCACAACCCCACACATTCTGGGCCCCTGGCAATAAACGATGTTCTGTTTTTTCTGTCTTTTTACCGATAAATGTATTTCATTATGAACTCAGAAACAATTTTAAAAAAATTTTCAACCAAAAACAAAAAAGTACCATTTGATAGAAAAATTTAAGTGACATAATCCAGTTGATACTACAGCAGATATCATCAAATATGTGTATGAATGTTTAAGAAAAAAGAAAATAAAAAAATCAACATGTTAGTGACATTAAATTTGAACCAAAGAGATGGTTTAAAATGATTTTGCTTGTTTGTTGTTTTGTCAAATAAAATCTACTTTACTTAAATGGCAATAAAATTTTCTGAATCTGAACTGAATTAAACAATCACACACATACATACACATAACACTCTCCCGCACGCCCCTACTTCCCTTTTTAAAAATTTATTTTTTTTACCCCTTTCCAAAAAAACAACCCTAGTTAAATTTTAGACAAAAAATCAAAAAAAGCGGTGGATCAGTGGGCTAAAAGGTAAGCGCCTCCCTGAAAACGAAAAATCCCGGTTTTGGAAGCGGCGGGGGTTCGATCCCGTTTGGGCCCAAACGTTCCCCTCCCCCCAAACCCCAGACCATAAAGGGGTTGGGCTGGTCTTTCGGATGAACCCCCCAAAAAAAAAAACCCACCCGATTTTCGTGTGTTACAAAAAATTCTTTTCGCGCCACAAAAAACCCCCCACGGGAACAAAGGTTACTCCGGCAACATTCTGTAGAAAAAACCCGAAGGGGAAAAAAAAATAAACAGTTCAGACAGGAAAAAAAAAAAAAAAATGGGGGGCGCTGTTTTTGTGGCGACACACTTTCACCCCCCGGGGGGAGAGCACCAGCCCGTATTTTACGCAAGGAATTTCCCGTGACTGAAAAATGGTAGCTAAACGTTCTTCGTTTTTTCTCTCCCCCACAGCAGGACACGATTTTTTGTAAGGGGGGAGTTTTTGTCACAAGTCACAAGTCATGGCTTGTTTTTTCCGCAGCGCCTGGGCTTGATCCCGTTCTTTATTAAAAATTGACGCTGGGCAACAAAAGCAAAATGAGAGGGTGCATTATGACCTGCTTTTTTTCCCACTCAGAATTCCACTTTACAGCTCATCTTTATGATCGACTTGACTCTCTGTTTAGGAGTTTGCTCCACAGTCTCCTTATGTGTTTTGCGCACCCTGGGGGGTTGGCCTTTGGAAAAACACTCCAACCGACTGTCCTTTGCCCATTTGGGCCCGAAGAGGGGGGGTGTACTGTGGGCGAGGCATATAATCCATTTCTGCGCAGTTTCCAAAACAGCGCGGCCTCCTCTCTGGGTTTTGGGGGTCATCGCGGGGACACGGACAAACATGCATGGCTCGTATACTGTCCGCACTGGGGGCAGTTCGCGGCAAGCGGTAGAGAGGAGGGACCCAACTTTGACCCCCCACGCCCTCTTCTCTGCAACTGTGGGCCGGGGCCCCTCAGGGCCAAGGCCACGTTAGAGGGGACCCTGCACCGCCCCAGCCCAAGTGTGGGCCCGGGGGGCAGCGCCAGCAGATTTCCCTCTGTCCTCTACCCAGGGGATAGCCGGGGGGTTTTTTTGTTTTTTGGTTTGTTGGTTTGGTTTTGTTTGTTTTTTTGTTCTTTGGGGTTTTAAAAGGGAAAATTGGTTTTTTGGGGGGTTGTTGGTGTTTTGGTGTTGTTTTTTGTTCTTGTTCTTTTTTCTGTTCTTGTTTTTTTTTGTTTTGTTTTTTTCTTTTCTTCTTTTTACTTCTTCTTCTTCTTCTTCTTTTTTTCTTTTTTTCTTCTTTTTCTTTCTTTCTTTCTTTCTTTTTTTTTCTTCTTCTTTTTTCTTTTTCTTCTTCTTCTTTCTTCTTCTTCTTCTTCTTCTTCTTCTTCTTCTTCTTCTTCTTTCTTCCTTCTCGTCGTCGCGTCGTCGTTTTTCGACGAACGCTTTGACAGCAACTCTTGGGGTCTTTCTATAGCGAAAATTTCGTTGGCTGTCTTTAAACGCCGGGAATCAGGCCCAGCCATCCCACTTCGAAACAATTTGGGGGATTCTTGGCTATCTGTTATCACTCTTTCTTGACAGATGTTCGCTTAACCTTTTAACCCACAAAAATAAAGCAACAAAAGATGATGTGCTCCCTCTTCCCCCTTCTCATTTCTCTCTCCTCTCTCCCCACTCTTTCCCCTTCTCCCCCTCTCTCTCTCTCTCTCTTTTTTTGTTGTGTGTGTGGGGTGTGTGTGTGTGGTAGTGCGTGTGATGATTGGTGTTGTGTGCGTGAGTGTAGTGTGTTGTGTTGTGATTGTGCGTGCTGTGCGTGCTGTCTGTGCTGGGGTGTGTGTGTGTGGTGTGTGTTTTGTGGTGTGGGGGTGTGTTGTTGAAGAGGGGAGTTGGTGCGTGCGTGGCCGTGCGGTGTGTATGTTCCCCTTATGATATCATGGGCGTGTTTATTTGTAAAATATTTGAACCAGGGGTTTGGGTGACACAGCTTGTGATGCAGTTTTGGGTTTTAATGTGGTTTTGGGGCGAGGGTTGTGATTTTTGGTTTTGTGAGTGGTTTTTTGGTTTTTGTGGCTTGTGATGGGGCTTTGATGCGGTTTGAGGGTTTGTATGTTTTGTTTTGTGATGTGTTGTGATGGGTTTGTGTGGGGTTGTGATGGGGTTTTGTGGTTGGGGTTGGGTTGGATGGGTTTTTGTGATGTTTTTGATGTGTTTGTGAGTATTTGTGATGAGTTTGTGTTTGGGGGGCGGTTTGTGATGCGGTTTGTGTGGGTTTGTGATGGGGGTTTGTGATGTGGTTTTGGGGGTTTTGTGATGTGTTTGTGATTTTTTGTGATTTTTTTGAAGGAGTTTTGTGATTGGGGGATGTAGTTTTGTGATGAGTTTGTGATACGGTTTGTGAGGCTTTTGACGCGGTTTCTAGTCTTTGTGTGCGTTTGTGATGTGGTTTGTGACGCTTTTTGTGACGCGGTTTGTGATGGGGTTTTGTGATTGGTTTTGTATGCGGTTTGTGATGGGGTTTGGGTTTTGGGGCTATGCCCCTGAAGTTGGTGGAAGGGGTAGGTGGACCGGTACGGGAAGGGTGGGGAATACGACAGGTCCTCCCTGCCCCCCTTAAACGCAAACTGGCCCATACTACGGGTTTAGCTCTTTCTTTTAAACCTTTCACCCTTGACCCTTCAACCCTTCCTGTCTCCAGAAGCCAAAGTGACAGTGAGCGTTTTGTCATTGGATGATCGATTGTGAAACTCCCTACTTAAAAAGACATAAAAAAGCAGAGAAAAGGTTTCGCTTTTACAAGCGTTTCTTTCTGTTTCGACTGTTTGTATTTGCCGAAGTCGGAATGTGGCTACCTTCATGGTGGGTTAAAAAAACACCCAACAACAACAGGTCGCACGCAAAATCTTACTTTGGAAAACCCTCAAAACCCTTAGTGGAGGATTAACCCCCCCCCCCCCCCCCCCCCCAACCAAACCAAAAAAAATAATCAAACTTTTTGTACTTTTTTAAATATTGGGGTCAATTTTGAAACCAAATCGGTATAAAAATATGGGGGAAGAGTTATAGTTACATATCCACATGCAGTTAATTTTTTGTTTGTTTGTTAGCTTTCGGGATTGGTTTTTAAAGGTTTATTTTTTAAAAAAAAAAAAAAAACCCACCCACCTCATCATCCACCCGCTTTTAAAAATTTATTTATTTTTTAGTTTAGAAAACAGCACATAAAGTTGGGGTCATTAAATTTTCATTTCCTTTTTCTCATAAAAACCCCATACACGCAGGAATTTTTCCAACCGTCCGGATAATGGAAAATAGAGAACAGTTTGTCGATCTTGTAGACCCGCGCGTAGAGTGTATTGCTTTGTTCACCACCCCTCACACTTTTTTTTTTTACTTACTAGGGAAAATCTTTCCCATGAACTTAAAACTTAAACCCAGGGCCCCCTGTGCGAACGCACCAAACGTCTTCGCACACGTAAAAACCCCGTTCCCCTTTCGGAAGAGTAGGGCCCTGTGTGCAGTGTGGGAAAGGATGAAAAGTTGACAAAACGCGTACACACTGGAGCGGTGATGTAAAAAAAAAAAAAAAGCACACAAGGCTTTAAAATTTCTAATCCCCGAAAAAAAAGAATAAAAAAAGAAAGAAAGAAAGAAAGGGGCGGAAACTAAGACTGTCAAAAACTTTATGAATTAAAAAAATTTTTTCACACAAACCCACCTCCCCCCCCTCCCACCCCATCCCCACCCAAACCCTCTCATGAAGGGGGCCCGGCCTTTTCCACAAGAAAAAAAACCAACACTCCAATTTTGTCTGCCCGCCTTTGGGGGGGGGTTCCACACCCTGCTGAATGTACAGGCTTTTTTTTGTGTGGTGTGTTGTGTGTGTGTTGTGTGTGGGGTTTGTGTGTGGTTTTACATTTGAATTTGGTGAGGTTTGTGAGTCGTTTTTTGGTTTTCTTGGGTAGGGGCGGATTTAATGGAAGCGCTCGATTGAATTTTCAAATATAGCGCCTATAAAATTTCCCTTAAACATTTTTTATATTTTGTTCATAAATTGGGGGGATAGCTCATGGTCGGAGCCCGCTTTTCCCCCAAAACCCAAATTAACAGCGTCCCCAGCGTGGTTTCCAGTTGTGGGTGACCGTTTTTCGTGCCCTTGGCTTTAGTACAGTTCCCCCCAAGTTCACCCAGCTTTAAAGGGGTACCTCCCCTCTTTGGGGTCGGGGAAATTTAAAATAGGAGGGAGAGGGAGGGGGCCCCGCCCTCAATATGCTGGCCCTAGAGAAGTGAGGCCCTCGGACGCCTCGCCCCCCTTAAAAACCTTTTTTGGGTTATGGGACCCCTTTCCCTTTTTTTTACTATAGAGATGGGGGAAAAAGCCGAGCCCAAGCTAAACCAAACATACGTTTATCCAAAACCAGGAAAATTTTGGGTTCCAAAATTCGGCTTGCCTCATCAAACCCAAATTTTTTGCATAGTTTTTTTTTAAAAAAACAAAACAGTTTACCTTGACTCGGCTTTTTCCCTATCTCTCAACTAAAACAAAAAAGTAAAAAAAAAATTTTTTTTTTTGGGGAGGGGTTTAAAACCTATAAAATTTTTGGGAACTTATGCAAAAACAAAAATCTTAAATCAAGAACTTGTAAAGAACTTTAAAAAACAACGTCAAAAACTTTATAAACAACTTATAAAAATTTTATCAAGAACTTTGTAAAGAATTTTTAAACAACTTTTTAATAACTTATCAAAAATTTTGTCAAGAACTTTATAAAAGAATTTGTCAAGAACTTTTTAACAACTTATCAACAACTTATCAAAAACTTCCCAAAAAACTTATTAACAACAAATTTACAAGAACTTATCAAAAACTTATAAAGAATTTAAACAAGAACTAAAACAAAAAACTAATTAAAAAAACTTGTCAAGAAATAAACAATCCCCATCAAAAAAACTTATAAACAACTTTTCAACAATTTTTCCCAAGAACAACAACAACATTATTTTACAAAAATATATTGAAAAAGATAGACAACATAAATTGCGAGAATTTTTTGTTGATGACATCTACTGGTTTCTAGTCAAGAAGAAAAAACCCTTTGAAAAAGAGCCCAACTGGATAAAAAGGGGAAAGTTGTACTCTCTTGCTGCTTGGGGAAAAACAAAGAAAATCTTGGGGAAAAAAACAAACATTGAACGGGGTGGGGGCAGTTATCACCAAAAGGGAAAATTTTTTAAGTTTTTTAAAATAGGTTTTAATCTCTTCTTGGAGCAAAAATGGTGAAAGCCAGGGAAATACTTTTTATTGGCTATATGGAAAGAAAACATTTAGGATTTTTAAAATTGGACTCAAAGTGACTTAGCAAAATGACCCTCACAAACCCTATTTTGTTAAAACGCTGGAGCCCACTTGGCTGCGTTGTATTACCTTTTGGCCCCTCTGTTAGCACCATTAGCGGCTAGTATATAACATTAAAACATAAAAAAATTTAACCAATAGAGAAAGTTGGAGGAAAGAACACACCCAAGGAAAAAAACAGGAAGCACAGGAAAAAAAGGTAAAAAAAAAAAACCCAAGAGAAACCCCCCCTTTTCAAAAAGTGAAAACTGTAACAAAAAAACCTGGGAAAAGTTGAAGCGGAAAGAGGTTAGCAGAATGGAATCGACAAAAAAACTTACCCAACCCAACAAAGCAAAAGTTTATCTGGAGAAACATTAAAAAAAACAGATGCCTTAAAACACAGAAAAAGACACGCACCAAAAAAAACAAACATTCAGTTTTTATTTAATAATGGTATAACACTAGGGGAAATTTGGGTTATACACCCCATAGAGAAAGGAGCAACAAGCAACCAGAAAGGGACAAGAACCGAAAGCAAGAACAAAACCAAAAAACCCAAACAACAACCAAAAACAACAGCACAACCATTGAAAAGAAAACACCCGGGACAACGACCCAAATTCAATATGAAATTAATAATAAAAATTTAAAAAATTTTATACTTATATTTGAAATATGAGAAAAGGGAAAAGACTGCAGTAAATTTTGGTCTCCCAGGGCGGGCCGTTTTTTTGGCAGTCTTAGGGTGGGCAAATTTTTTTTAGGAAAGAGTTTTCTAAAAAAAAGGCCTGCTGATTTGGGAAAACTAGACTTTAAAGGGAAAAGCGCAAAGTAGTTCCCGGTTGTAACGCACCCCTTGCTACAAAAAAATTTTTGGGTAAAGCAGGGAATCTTCCCAGAAAATATTAGTCCTTAAATGAAAATGGCTTTTTGTGATGGGGGTTGGGGGTTCCCTGTATTTAACGCACTTGTTTTTACGGGTTAGAAAACTTTTTGGTTTTCTAACCTTCTACAGCCCGAAAAAAAGGAAGAGACATAAAAAAGCAATAAAAACAACTGAACAGAGCAAAAGGAAAGAATACAAAAGACAAAGAATTTGCTAGGTTAGACTTTATTAATAAAAAAATTTCGTAAAACAAGGACATCCCCAAAAAAAATTTTAGATTTTGACGGGGCAATAAAAAGAGTACAATTGTGACGGGCAAACAAATATCTCCTATTACTAAGCCACAGCTTCGTGTTATTATAAACCCCCACTAAAAACACAGAAGAAAGGCGAGATTGCTTTTATTGTGGGGGCATGAAAATTTGAAATACTTCTTAGACGGGAATTTTTGGTTAAAAAACACCTTTTTTTTTTACTTATTATTTTTGGGAACAATGGATCCCAAACTCTCTAAGATCAACTACAAACCAAAAGGGTCGGGAAAGGGACAAAAATATTAAAAAAACGGGAGCTTTGCGGGCAGGAGTAATTTTCCAAAGTAGAAAAGAAGGGGCTGTCTAAACAAGCTATGGCAATTATTTACCTGCACCAAGGCGCTTTAAAAACCCCCCTTTAAAAAACTTGAACCAAAATGATACTCACCAAATAGACCTTTTAACTTCCCAATGACAAAATTCAGAAGAAAGGGGTAAATTATCCCTTTAAAACTGTGTGGACGTAGTTCTAGGTATAAAGATGCAACCCCCCTTACTGAAAGAGGGGCCACCGAAAATTTCCCAGTTGCTTTCCCAAGAACCCAATAGACGGGGCCACTAAAAAACCCCAGACTTTTCGTGGATGAGGGTAAAATTTTTAAAGGAGCATTTAATCATTTGGTTACAAAAGCATGGAGACAAAAAAAAGAGGTAAAACCGGCAACCACAGATCTAAAAGGCACTGGTGACATTTTTAACAACTGTTTAGCAAAAGACTTTTTGCAAAATCGAAACCCCCAAAGAAATCATGACCCGGGAAACCAAAATTCCCAAGGGGGAAAGAAGACTGCTGCAGTTTTTGGGGCAATAAACCGAGAAAAACTAAAGCCACAGGATTAAAACTGCGGAAGTATCAAACATAAAATTTTTACAGCAGCCAACCAAACAACACCTTCAAGCAACCCTAATCCCCCTTTGGGGAAGAAACTGAAAATTCTGTATGCCCCTGGGAAGTTTAAGCCGCAACATCACAAAGAGCAACAGATCCCTTTCTGGACCCATAGACACTTATGAAAAAAAAAAAAAGTTGTGGAGATGGTTTCCCCCTATTTTTTATTTGTCTTTAAACCTGCCCCCACAGGGGGCTTTTTTTTAGAGAGGAACGCATTATGCCACCTAATCGCCCCGCTTCAGTAAGGTAGGCTAAAATTCACCCGAATAATTGACTGTATGGCCCTAATCTAACTGTTTTTTGTTACTCCAATTTATGGGAACATTTTTGATAAAAATGAAGGGGGTTGGCCCTTTCACCCCAAACTAACAACCCCTTAAATATTATTTAGCATTTCCCTTCTTTCGTCCCAAATGATCAAGTTTTTTTTACTTGCTCACCAAAGTGTCTAGAATGTCGCACTGTAAAAGCAAGACTGGCATTGTACCATCCATAGTATTTGAAAAAGAGTAAAAAATCCATTGTGAGTTTAAACCCAAAAATTTTTAGCTGTATATAAATTTTAAAAAAAAAAATTAAAAAATTTAAATTTACTTTGTTCCCAAGGTCCAAAATGCAATGGTATTTTTGGCGTTTAAATTATTTTCGTTTTGTATACCTGCGCAATCAGTGTCTTTTTTCTAACCACAGTTGTGTTGTTTTGGGGCCCAATGTTAAAAAAAATTTTTTTGGGTTTTTCATGATGAAATACTCTACCTTCAAAGAGACCCTTTTGTATGATCATGACTGATGATTTTTGGACCACCTTTTTGCCAAACGTTTTTCCCTTTTTTATAAAAATTTTTCTGGTTTGCAACGCTATACATCTTAGCTCTTACCCAAAAAACATATTCTTTGATAATATTTCCCGGGTCATCCCCTTTCTTTCATTTTCCCCCAAAAACTTTTTTGTTTCTGGAAGAATGCAAGGGACTGTTTTTTGGATAATCACATGGCTTCCAGGGACTCTTTTCCCCAATGCAAATCCTCTTCAAGATTTTTGTTTATTTTCGGGGGGATGCCCCAAGGATAAAAGAGTTTTGGTTTTCTGTGTACAAAACCCTTACAGCGGGGATTTTAACCTTTAAGGGAAATTTTTTCAAAAAACCTGCATAAAACGCTTTGACAGCCCCACACACAAAACCCAAAATTAAATACGGGGTTTGTCTATTTTAAAAAAAAAAAAAACCTTAAACCCTTTTTCATCAGGGAGCCATACGACTGTCAGGGAAATTGCCTGTATTTTCTTGAAGTTGGCTTTGATGTTAGCTTTATGGCTTCATTTTCCTTTGGGGACTAATCTAACATCTTTTCTTTTGGGGGGGTTTTCCATTGTTTTCCCAAAAAGCGCTTTGTTCATGAGCTTAAAGTAACCCTTTTCTAAAGCATCGGTTGCTTCTTTTCTCAGATCGTTTTTCTTCATGATTTTTTGGTTTCATGAATTGCTTTTGGGGCCCAAACCAATGTACGATAACACAGTAAAAATTTAAACCCCAGCCTTTGGGTAGAACTGAAACCCCTTTCTGTAGTGACAACATACTTGTTTTGTCATTTTTTTTGGGTACAAGCTTTGGGGGGTTTCTTTTGGAGAGGTTTTGACCCTTTTCCCTGCAGTAATGGAAATAGTATTGTGGAACATGTATTTCATGGGATAGACTAAATCTATTCTAAATCCAACCTATTGTTTGTTAAGGAGCCATTTGTGACAACGCTTTTAGAGCCCTCATCAACACTAAAAGGACCTTTAAAAAACCGAAAGTTTTTTAAAGTGGAAGTGATAAACACTTTGGGCCCATCCAAACGATTGTTTGTGTCCAAGTACATGTGTAGTTAAAAGGGTTTTTTAAGGATCAAAATTTTCAAAATTATTTGTTGTGGGCCTTACGTAGTTGGGGCGATCCCTACTGATGCCACCCACGCAGACCATCCCTAACCCAATTAAAAGTTTGGAAAGGTCAACAACAAATCAATCTGAAACCCCAGAAAAATTTTAAAGGAAAGAAATCCCAATACTTTCCCCGGGTTGCGAAATTTTTGTGTGATGGGTCTAGTCCTTAATGTTTCATGCCAGTCTTTCTGTATTTTCTCAAAGCACAGCAAGAAAAACCATGAAATCAGAAAAGTGGGATACTGACCCATGGAAATCCCCCCATCGTCCGCCCACTGCATCTTTTGCCATCCCCACTGAGCAGGGTTTATAGTCATCATCACTGATTCCTTTTTTTTAAATTTGCTGAAGAATGTTCTTTTGGAGCGGGTTACTTCATCAAAGTTTTTCCCATGAGTCCATGTATCAAAAGGATAAAACCCCCCTTTTCGCACGAGCTTTGTGTCGAAGTATTTTTCTGTAATTGAGCAATTTACTCAGGTTTGAAGAAAGGCCTAGATCCCATCAGATGTTTGCAGAATCAAAAAAAGAAAAGGCTGTTCAAAGTAAAAGTCGGGTATTTCCTGAGGGACTGTGCAATGCAGTGACCCTTTTTACTCATCGTCACTTCCCTGCATGTTTAGGGGGAATTCTTTAACCCTCTAAGATTGGGGAAGAAGATTGGGCAGCTTCCATGTTTTGGGATAAAAACTTTTAGTTGAAAATTTACACTTACTATGTGTGCTCCACGAAACTTCCACAAAATGTGGTCATGTTTCCCCAACTTTTTGATTGTCTGGCACATCGGGGGTTTTTAATAAATTATCACAAACCCAACAATTTTGTGGCTGGGGTCATACTGTTCCTGATCTTTTTTCCTGTCATAAAAATCTCTTGTAAATTTAGCTGCTGAGAAAAAGTGATATGATTCGCTTTCATGTGTTAAAAAAATAACTTAGCTGCGTCTGGTCCTCGAAAAAATTTGGGTTTCTGTGGGGTCCTCCTTCAGATCAAAACAACAACATAAGAAAAGGGAAACAGACTTGATGATTATTTGGGGCATTTGGGTATTTTTTGGGTAGAGGGTTCCGGGTGTGGCCCCGGGTATGGTACAATGATGGACTCGAAGTCGATCCCCTACAAAAGGGAAACTTTTTTGCATCTTTAATATATTCTTGAAGTAAAATTTTGTTTCCGGGTTTTCCCGGGTGACAAGTTCGTGTTTGGGCCTTAAACCCCGCCTTACAATAAATTTCGGGTTTATCTGCAGTTTGGGCAAAGATGGAAAACAAACCAAGCATCGTCTGAAAAAACTTTTTGTTTGTGCTGATGTTTTGTTGTCTGTGTTTTTAGCCCTACTCATTTTTTAAATTTAAAGTGTATAGTGGATAGACCGGGCTCCGCCCCCCCGGGGGGGAGCTTCTTGGTTTAAATTTAAAAGGGTTTAAACATGATTCTTGTCAGGTTTTCTATTGTTGGAGATTTTTTTGATATCCTAATTGGTCTTAACCCAAAAAGAAGTACTCCCGCATCATTTTCCCCAAGTTTACACATTAACACTGTTTGGGGTTTTAATTCTTAAAAGAGATCAATACTCTTTAACCCGCCCCCCGGGAAATTTAAAATTAACCGGTAAAGGGTTAAGTTTTTTTGAAATTTTCATGATAGTTTAAACTCTCTCTGCATTCTTTGTTACATGAAAAAAACTTGGGCCCAGAAACACACCACAAAAAACATTTGGTCTTCTTTTTTTCTGTTTTGTTCGCAAAGCTCTCTTACAACTATTTTTTTTGGTGCCCGGGGAATGTAACTTTTCCCAAAAAAAGGGGGAAACTTTGTTTGCTTTAACTTATTTTAAAGAACCTTCCCAACTTTTCCATCCTAAACCCCTTCATTTTTTGCTGTTTCTGCAGAATTTTGGGAAGTTGCGCATCATCTCATCTGCCATGTTGTTTTTTAGCTCTTAAAAGGGTTCATGCTTGTTGTGTTTTTTGGGATACATGAACATTTTAATTTCCTCTTTGTTTCTGGTTGTTTTTTTATCTCGGCAAAAAACTGCCCTTTACTGGTGGTTCGATTGTTATTTTTTTGGTTTAATTGTGCGATTGCATCTTGAATGTTTTGTACAACTTTTTGCGTTGTGTCCCCCCTCAGCTCTATTCTGAAACCTTTACCCAAAAATGAGTCTCAATTTAAAATCTCAACTCATATAGTAAAAAAAAAAATTAAATTAAATTTAAATTTAAATTAATTGCTTTTTTGTTTTTTTTTTTTTGCAACGGATGAAGCATGAATCTACCACGGGTTAATTTTTAGCCCCTTAAATAGTACTCAGGGAGTTTTGTCCGGGCCAACAGATCCCCTTTTTTTTAAATATATTCCTTTTTTATTGATCAATGCCCCACGGCCCTTAGCTTTGTGTTGTTTGTTTGGGGGTTCGAACTTTTGAGTTTGGGTATTATCGTATCACCCTAAGACCGGGAAACTCCTTTTCGATATTGTGGAATTGTTAGGGGCTTTGTAAAAAAGACCCTGAATGAGCTTAGTTTGGGCAAAAGGTAAAGGCAAAAAAATGCATCATGTTTTTTTTTTTTAAGCACAACCTTCTTCGAAAAGAGGATGTGACAAATGAACGGGCTCCTGTTTTAAAAGAAACGGGACCCCAATGCTATAGATGCAGGGGGCTCCAACCCAGTAGCCAAGAAGAAATGCCTTTTCCTGCTGCGGCTGTAACAGTGTTGCTGTACCGTAGAAATTAGAGCTAAACAAAAGTAAATGCTAAACGTACCAAACCCCGCATTTTGTATACTTTGCTGGGTTGTTGCTAAAAGTCTTGCTGCATCTTTTGTAATTTTTGGGCAAAAGAAAGGTATTAGCATTATCTTAAAAAGGTTTTCGGGAAAGGGGTGCACTAGGAACTTTAGGATATTTATGGTCGCCCATTTTCTTCTTATACTTTTTAAAAAAAATGTGTGTAATTTTTTTGGGATTCAATCAGAATCTTGTTTAATTTTATTTTCCCGGGGAGTACAACTCTGTGGAATAGACTGCAACGAGGTCAAAGTGGTGTAGATTGAGGGGTTTCTAATTGTGTCCCGCTGTGGTGGGGCTAGTAGCAAGTTTACTTTATTCTGGAAATGTTCCCTTTTAATGTCATTGTCACCGCCCCTTGTTCCCAATAGCAATAGCAAATTTTTGGGGTTTGGGGTTTGGGTCTTTTCCATTTTAAAAAGAATCCCATCCATGAAAAAAGAAAGAAACTCTTTCTTTTCTTGCAACCCGAACAAACACCATGGGGTACTGAAAACCAGAGGAAAGTATGGGAAAGGGAAACCCTAATGTGGTTGTGGGGTTAAAACACTGAGTCTTTTTTAAAGAAGCAAGAAAAGTGTCTTAATTTTGTAATCAAATTTTCTTTTCTTCATTTCTGCTGGCTGATTGATAGGCTATTTCTATGTTTTTCTGGGCCCCCCATTTTTGGCTTTAAAGGAAATTTTTTGTCGGGGGCATAGAGAGTGTATGGACAAAAAAACTCAAACTTGATTGCCAGTCGATGCTTTTGGGTTTTATGTGCCAAATTTTTTAGCTTTTAAAAAGTTACTTTGTAAGTAAAATCTCACTGCTAAAAGCTTCGCTTTAAAATTTCGCAACTGTTCAATTTAGGGAAAACCCAGGAGGTTTCTTAGATTCTTCTATTTTGTACGCTTGTAGTATCCCTCAGTTGTTTACTCAAAGGCGTAAAATTCCCCAAACTCCCATCCTTTTCAAAAATCTTTTAAAATCACCAAAATCTTTAAAACTCAATAGTTTGGCATGTTTTAGGGGTCTTATTTCAGGAAACCCCTGACATGGTTACGTATGTAATTTGTATTTTTATTTTTTTATTTTAAAAGTAATATGTAAATTTTTTCAGGGCCCAAATGGTTTTTTGTGCTGCTCTTTGATTTTATAAAGAGTGTTTCAAAGGAAGCCTTTTCTAGCTCTTTGAATTGAAGTGTAGTAAAGCTATTGTTCCCGCGTTTCACAGTAAAATTGCCTTTCCCAGGGGGAAAGGTTCTTAGTAGGCCCGAAAGGGGTTAAGGAAGACTTTTTTCACCACTTTTGGGTTTTTTGTTTTTGTTTAAAATGAACAAGTGGGACAAAAAAACAAAGAGTTTATGCCAAGTCAATGGGGCTTTTACCGACATAGGTTTTGTCCTCGCCAACATATCAACACCCCCAACAAAGGGTACTTCCCCACAACCCCAGAACTGAAACCTTTTTAAAGGGTTCCCGGGAAACCCAAACATTTCTGCAAGACGTAGTGGATACTTATATTTAAGAAATCTGTAATTACTCTTAAAAACTAGTTGGGTTTTTTTTTGCGTGAACCCGCTGGATGAAAAGCCCCCTTTTCCCCGTGTGCAGAAAACAAAAAAACCTTCATCTACATAAATTTTTTTAAGCATTCTAGTTCTGGGGGCTATTACTTTTAAACCCAAATTTTTGCTGCTGTCAATGTTTTTTTCCATTATACTTTGAAAAAGACCTCGTTTCAAAGCAAATGTTTTTTTGTTTACCCGGTTGTAATAGGAATGGGGACTTTTACAGGCACACCTAATTTGGTTTTTTGTTATGTTAAAACATTTTATCTACTAAAAGAATAATAATGTTTTTTAAAAAAATAATAAAGGGTTCAAAATTTCAAGGGTTTGGGGCCTCACTTAAAACCCCAAAAAACTATTACCTTTAATTTAAACTAGTGTTGCTTTTGTCGAGACATTGATTTTTCGAAGTAAAAATTTTCCCCCCCCCGAAATATAAATTAAACCCAAACCTTAAGGTGGGTGCAATGCGAAAGCATGGTTTCTAATTTCCTTTTAAAAGTTTTTCCCAAAACCACTTAAAAATTTGCTATCCACTGTTTAACTACGGGGGTGTGGTTTTCCTTGCTGACCCCCATGAACCCTCCAAACCAGTTAGTAAAGTCTGTGTCCCGGTTTCCCTGGGTACTATCAATTCAGGCGTGTGCTATCTGAGCTGCAGGCCCCCTGCCCACTGATGCAACTTTAAAACCCTTTAATTGAAAGGGTTTAAAATGGGAAAGGGGTATGAGAGGCTGTGCAATTTTGGGTTTTAAAATTGATTCTTTAAACTGCCCTTCAGACAAGCAAAAAGGGGCAAAAATCATTTGGGATGGGGGCTTTGTTTTGGGGGGGGGTGCACAGGAGGTTTTTAACTATGGGCTGGGGGCCGCCAAAAAACAAACTTTCTACGCGGTTTCAAGAGTTTGGGTTTTGGTTCAATAAGCAAATGCAAAATGTAGCAAAGGACGACTTTTATTCTTGATAAGGGTTTAAGGGTTAACAAGACCGGATTAGAGAGGATTAATGACTTTTGTTCGGAAACCCTTTGTGGTGCTTGCTTTGGGGCACCGGACAGACAAAATCAAGGGATTATTGAAAGGTACTGGGGTTTGGAAAAGCCCCCGAAGCAGTTTTAGCAAAACTTTTAAGACAGTAATTTAAATCGGGGTGGGGTTTCCCCACCTCAAGCATCAAGCATTAAAAAGAAAGTTTTTCACTAGGGGAAAGGGAAAAGGTTTGGGCTTTGCATAGGGGGAAGGTTTTATATGCTGCCTTCCCCAAAATGCAGTTACAAATAGGAAAAAATTAAAAAATTACAACAACTTTTTTAAATTTTAAATGGAGAGAGTTTCCCGTTGGAAAAAAAAACAAAGTTAAAAAAAACATCATCCCGAGTATCAAAGGGAGCAACAAAAGCAAAAAAGTGGGATAACACGCCCACCCAAGAAACAGGGAAAGAACTACTTCCCCCCCCACAGGCAAACAAAAAAAATTTTTTTAAATTTCCCCTTTTAAGAAAACCCGACACAATGACGAAATAAATGCTTTTAAAAATTAAATTGTTTTAAAAACGGCCCTTTCCCTTTTCTTTTTTTTAGAAAAAAAGAAACCCGACAACTAAAAAAAGTTTTTGCCCATAAATGTTTGGCCATAAAAACCCAAAAAACCCTTTTTCCCGCTGTGGGGTAATAACCAACCCAAAAAACAGGCCGATTATGCCGGGAAATGCACTTCCAGGGTTTGTAGGTAATTTTTTTTTGTAGCCCCAGCTAAGTGGGGCCGGGGTTGTTTCCTAACCCCGGTGTGCCGGGGGGTGCCCGGAAAGGGGGTGGTGGTGGTGGTGGGGGAAGTGAGCTTCCTGTCAGCGCATACACAATTTTGGGAAAAAAGCGAAAACCCCTTTCTTTTAATTATACTGACAAATGTTATGGGCCCTTTCTCGCCAAACAGTGTACGGGGTTTTTTGGCTAGTGTTGTATTTTCATAAAGAAACGATTAATTGTTTCTTTTATTTTTAACCTGAGAAATTTTAGTTTTTGTCTGTTATTGTTTAAAACCCTTAATCTTGCTTGGCGTTCCTTGCAGAAATTTTTTTTTGACGCTGTGTGATTCTTTTTTTTTACTTCCTGGGCAAGGTTTTTATCCTCTGCGGGCTTTTTTTGCTTCTGCTTTTCTCGTTCTATGTGTTCGTCTAAACGCCTAGCTTTGGGGTAAATTATTTATCAGTTCGGGCCCCCTAATACTCTGTAGTGCTTGATTTTAGCCCCATTATTTTTCCATGGGTAGGGGGGTTTAAACATTTTTTGTTTTCAAATGCTGTGTCCCTTATTGCTTGTGTAAGCTAGTTTTCCCCCCTCTAGAATAGTTTTTAGTTGTTGTGTTTGCCCACTGTGTAGGTTTTTCAAGGGGGGTAGACTTTCAATTTTTTGTTGGTAAGTTTTGTTTGCTTTTGGGTTGTGCAACGGTTGGTAGGCGTCTGTTAGGGAGGTTCCCGTGCATCATTTAATACCAAGTTTTCTCTGATAGCAACACCCTTTGTCTCTGCTTGGGTGTATTTTTTTCTAGGGAAATGATTTGGGGTTATTTTTTTTTGTTTTCAAATTTTTTTTCTCCTTTGGGCAGTTACAGCATACAGATTGTCTTTTTGTCCATTTTTTATAGTTTAGTATGGTCTTTACTTTTGGGGGTTGGTTGTCCCAAAATTTTTGTTTAAAATCTTTAACTCTGCTTTCTAATAATTTTCTTCTGATGAAAGAAAGGGGTGTACAGAGGCTTTTGCTTCAAATATCATCGCTGGCGGGAAAACATCGTCCCCAAAATTTTATATCATAGTCTTTCCCTTTTTCTATTATTTTTTTTTTTTTTTATTTTTCAAATTATAGAAAAAGATGGCGCAAAAAAACATTTGGAGCAATCCTTGATCCCAAAACAGACTTTTTAAAAAATTTCCCTTAAACATTTAAAAAGGGAAAAAGACAACCCAATTTGTTTTACAAAAAAAACCCCTCCACTATTTATGAAAATCGATTCTGGGCTGTTAGGTTTTCCCCAATTTTGGAAAAAATGAGTCAAATTTTTCCAAAGGGGCAACTAGGCTTTCCCTTTTTAGTTGAACTGATTTTGAAATGATCCAAACGAATGTGGTAGCAAACTTAGGTAGGGCCCCATTATAAAAAAAATTAGTTCAAGCTAGAAGGGAGGGAAGTACTATCATTGAACAACGCCCCCCTTTTTCTTGTCTTACGGGGTTTTTTGGGGTGACAAAAGAAAAAAGAGAATCTTATTTATCAAGGCTTTCAGGATATTAGGGACTAAAACACAAATAGGGGGCTGCTGAAAGGGAAACAAGAAAAAAGATGCTGCCATAAACAAAAACCAAAGGGAACAGGTTTTTTTTTTCCTCTTGCTTTGGGAACCCGCTCAGCTCTCACATGCCTTACTAAACAGGGTGCACCAGAGACGATGTCTATGACTGACCTTTAAAAGACAGTGCCGGTTTTTCATCCCGTGATGCTGAAAAGCAAAGTACAAAAAAATTTTAGTATATCTTTAGAGTATGATGTTGTCAATTTACCCCGAGCTTTCCCTTTATTGCACAGCAATATCAGGCCCAAAGGGTTGCTTTCAAATTTTGAAAAGTGCAACCAAAAAAAAAGCCCCATTAAAAGAAGGGTAAAGCAGGCCTGTGTGGAACATAAATCTGAACACACCGGGAAGATCATTAAAAGGAATATAATTTTGTTTGAAGAAAACCCCGGCCCCTTTTTGATTTAAGTGAAAGGTTTGTTAATCCCGGTTTTTAAACATTTTTCATTACTAAAGAGGGACAGCCAAAACCCCGTCCCAGCCTCAGGGGTATTTACCCTATCAACCCCTTTGATGAGGGAAGAAAAAAACTTTGGTTCTGGGCAAAACAATGAAACCATAAATGGGGTTACAAACAAAATTTTTAAAACTAAAATAAAAGTTTGGCTTAAAAGAATACCTAACCCTTTTTTAAAAAATGCAAATTTTGGGTTGACTTAAGATCAACAGATGATGATAAGCTTCATGGTTTAGGAAGACCCCTTGAAAACGGCTAGAAGGAAAAACTAAAACCAAAAAAAAAAAGAGGAAGAAAATGATGAACCCATTTAAAAAATTTTTCTATTTGTAGTGAGGATGCACAGCTCAACAAGAAGGGGAAAAAGGGCTAAAAGAAATCGTTTTCTAATTGGGCCAGCAAATTTTTTTACCAAAAAAGCACACTGTCTCTAATATGTGGGCAAACTGGTGTGGCAAGACTGTAAAAAGTTTTTGATTTTTAAAACAGTGTACAAAAAACATTTTGAGTTTTTGTTTATTCGCCAAAAAACCCGCACCCAAAAAACATACGAGAGAGAAAATTTATTTGGGGCAGATGAGAAATAATTTTAATTATAAATCAAACCCTCTGACAAAAGGGTAAGGAGTTTTTAGAAAAACATTACAGGGTCTTTGAAAATAGGCCCGACCCTTTTCTTTAAAAACGACTGCTCAGGGAGAGCGGACATTTTTAAGAAAAGGAATTGTTTTGTCTAAGTCGCTTTTAGTGGGAAAACAAGCACAGAAATTTTGTTTGGGTTTCTGACACAAAAAAAATTTAAAAGCATATTAAAAAATTACCGTGGGCAAAACAAAAAACGTTGTGATATTTTTTTCTGAAAACAAGATGGGTTTTTAAAAATTTTCCTTTGGGAGAATGATGTTATTACAGACGGACCCAAAAAAAGAAAGAATAAAAAAATAAAACCGAAGCTCAAAGCATATTTTTTAATACTCAAAAAAAGATCAAAACCCAAAAAGATATTGTGTCGAGGAAAACCCAAAAGCTTTTTTTTAAAAAAACCCTACACAAGAAATGCAGCGAGACCAAACATAAATACATTGTTGAATCTCATTGGTGTGTGGCGTGTCACTAGGCCAGCCGCCCCGCGGGAGTCAATTTAGCCCAAACAGAAAACCAGTGGGTTTTTGGGACCTCTAAGCTGAAAGTTATATGTTTTTTTTTTTTACACAAACTTTGCCCTCCCCGGGGGGCAGACTTGCTAGCAGTTTGGGCGGGCTTGGCCCAAGGGCAAAAATTTGGGGTTGGGGTTGGGGGTTTCCCCCCGTTCGAGTCCCTTTTTCCCCGAATTTTTTTTATTTATATTTTTGTTTCGAAAAAGTATAAAATGAAATGGGGTTAGATTTGCTGTAAATCTGAATTGCCACACACCCGTTTTTTAATGTTATTAATTTTATATTATAACATTGTGCTGTTTACTGGCCCTTATGAAATTTTTGTTTTGTGTGAATGCTTTTGGGGCGGCTCCCGGTTTTGAAAGGCCCGGGAAAAAAATTCCCCCCCTGCCCATTTCCCATTTAAAACATCCGGAATTTAAAATGCACTAAACTTTAATGGGCTTGGGGGAGAGGGGTTTTTCAAATTTTTTTTTTGTTTTTTCCCATAATTTTATAGTTTTTACCCATCAAAAATTAAAATTTGTATTAAAATTTTAGTTTTTGTAGGGAAAAGGGGGAAAAAGCCGAGTCAAAGGGAAACTGCTTAATTTTTTATAAAAACTATCAAAATTTTGGTTTGATGAGGCGAAACCGAAACGGACCAAAGTTTTCCTGGTTTTGGATAAAAACAGTATTTTGGGTTTAGCTTGACTCGGCTTTTTTCCCAACCTACTATCCTTTTTATTAATTTTTATTATTTTTAATTTTTTATTCACTTCACCATGATTCCCCCTTTTTTCTCTCTCTCTCCTTTTCTCTTCCCCCTCTCTCTCTCTCTCTCCCCGTGTGCAGGTGGCTGTCAGCGGGGCTGAAGCGGGGCCCCGTACTCTTTAAGATCTCCTCCAAAAGTCGGCGAAAGCACTTTGGGGGAAAAGGGAAACCGCCCTTTCCCCCAGCGTTTCCCCAACCAAATCGAGGCTCTGGGAGCGAAAACCGGAAGTCAGATTGACGCATGAGAGACGGGTCCCGGGGAGAGGCGACAACAAATTTTCAGGTCAGTGGAAAAAAAAAAAAAAATTTTTTAAAGATTATTTTTTTTTTATTTCAAGGATACGGGAAAAAGTACTTGTAGGGGCTATTCTTTGTGTTTTTGGTTTTTTTTTTTAAACCCGTCCCTTTTGAGCATATGCTTTTAAAAAAAATTGTATAAAAAATCTTATTTTATTTTTAAGGATAATGGAATAAATACTCGTGGGGGCTTTTTTCAAAAAAATGTTTTTTCATCAAGTCCCTGAGTGCTATGCATTCGTAACATTTTTTTCATCTTTACTAAACGGCCCCCCAATGGCCTACACTTCCCAAAGACAGAACGGGTTTTTTAATTGTGCCCCAAAATGTTCTGCGTGCGGGCATACTGGTATTTTTTTTAAAAATCTCATTTAGAAGGGGGGGTGTGAGAGGGGCGAGAGAGAGAGGAGGGGAGCGAGAGAGAGAGAGAAAAGAAAAGAGAGAAAGAGAGAGAAAGGGGAAAAGAGAGAAAGAAA
This sequence comes from Rapana venosa, assembly GCA_028751875.1. NCBI lineage: Eukaryota > Metazoa > Mollusca > Gastropoda > Neogastropoda > Muricidae > Rapana > Rapana venosa. The sequence goes on along the minus strand of CM054142.1, from coordinate 24,755,932 downwards.
AAAAGAAAAAAAAGAAGAAAAAAGAGAAGAGGGGAGGAAAAAAAGAAAAGAGAGGGAGAAAAGGGGGGGTTGGGGGGGTGGAAGAAGTAAGAATAAAAAAAAATAGGGAAAAGGGAGCCCACACATACATACGCAAAACAAAACACACACACACAAACACACACCAAAACCCAAAACCCCCACACACACACCCCCAAACACACCCCACACAACCCCACACCACACACCCCCACACACACACACACAAAACCCCACCAAAAACACCCCACACACACATAAACAAAAACACACACACACATCCTCATAGCAACCCTCAGGGCTAATCAAAAACCACCACCACCACCACCACCACCACCCACCACCACGACCACTACCACCACCACCAACCTCCACACCACCCACCACCACCACCACCACCACAACCCCACCACACCACCATCAACACCACACCACACACCACCACACCAACCCACCCCCACCACACCCACCACCCCCACCACCACCAACCACAACCTAACCACCCCCACCCACCACACCACCCACACACCAACCACACAACCACCACCAACCACCACTCACACCAAACACCCCACCAACCACTTCCACCACCACCAACCACCACTACCTCCATCCACCACCACCCCAACCCCCCCACACCCCCACCCACCACCCCTCCACCACCAACCACCAATCACCACCACCACCACCACCACCACCACCACCACCACCAACCCCCACCACCACCACCACCCAACCCACCACCACACCACCACCAACCACCAACACCACCAACCCACCAACCACCACCACCACCCACCACACACACAACCAACCACCACCAAACCACCACCAACCACCAACCACCACTCCCCCCACCCCCACCAACCATCACCACCACCACCCCCTACCCCCAATCCCCACCACCTCCAACCCCCACCAACCACCAACACACCCAACCACCACACCACACAACCAACTACCAACCACCCAACCACCACACCACACACCACCCACCACCACACCACCAAAACCACCACCATAACCACCAACCACGCACCACACACCACCACCACCACCATCCATCCATCCATCCATCCATCCATCCATCCACCCATCCATCCACCCATCCATCCATCCATCCATCCATCATTCCAACCATCCATCCATCATTCCACTTCCATCCACTCACTTCATTTCCACATTCGTCAAATGCGGCCAGGAAGCTGATGTCCTTCCTGAGGTCAGACAAATGCCTGGTGGAGGTGAGCCGCTGGTCGGCTCCGGACTGCCCAGCGCCCGAAAAGGACTCCAAGAGAGTGGTCAAGGAAGCCGCCTCCAGGTTCTGCGAGAGGCTGTCTGGCCTGGTGGACGTGTGGGAGACCCAGAACAGCCTGGTGTCCAAGGTCAAGACCAACATCCTCAAGACCTTCCAGCGAGACCTGGAGCTCTTCGAGGACCAGATCAAGCGAGTGGAAGGTGTGGGGGTGGGGGGGTTGGGGGGTTGGTAGCATCTGCCTGGCTTACTGACTGTCCTTATGCCCCACTTGGCCGAGAGAGAGAGAGAGAGTGTGGGGATGTACTGTGGTGGGCAAGGCATCTCCACTATAATCACATTTCTGCCCAGTTTCCGAAAACAGCAGCTGCCTCCTCTGCTGTTTTTGGAGGTCATCGTCGAAAACGACGGACTGACATACATATGGTGGGTGGTGGTGGGTGGTGATGGGTGGTGGTGGTGGTGGGTGGTGGTGGGTGGTGGTGGTAGTGGGGGGGTGGTGGGGGGGGGTGGTGTCAGGGGATAGGGTCAGCGGGGGAGAAGACTCGCTTGTCTCCCTGAAAAAGGTTCAGGTTGAAATACATGCGTAGTGTGGAGCGTGGTAAACGTTTTGGGGCCCAAAAATTTCTACACAACCCACCCTCTCCATCCATTAGTAATAATAATAATAATAATAATAATAATAATGATAATGATAATAATAATAATAATAATAATAATAATAATAATAATGTATGGAATTTATATAGGGCTGAATCTTGTAAAGCAACAAATCAAAGCGCTTTTTTAAAAATATATCGAGGATAATGGAATAAGCATTCATGTGCTTTTTTTTTTTAATAAAACATCCAGTCCCCGTGTGTATGCGGTTTTGTCAATTTTGTCATCTGTTCCCACTGGCACACAATGGCCTACTCTTTCGAAAAGCGAAACAGGATTTAACGTGTGCGCAAGATGTTCTGCGTGCGTTCGCACACGGGGCCTCGGTTTATAGTCTCATCCGAAAGGTTCAGGTTTAAATAAATGCGTAGTGTGGAGCGTGGTCAACGTTTTGGGGCCCGAAAATTCCTCCCCCGTTCCTTCCCATCCATTAGACCATGAGTGGTGGTCTGGGCGCTAGTCTTTCGGATGACACGATAAACCGAGGTCCCGTGTGTTATACAAAGTTATTCAGCGCGCGTAAAAGAACCTACGGCAACAAGAGAGTTGTCCCTGGCACAATTCTTAGAAAAAAGCCACTCTGATAGGGAAAGAAATAAATACAGTTGCAGACACCCCCCTCCCCTAAAAAAAAAACCAACAAAAAAAGGTGGCGCTGCTCTTGTGGCGACGCCTCTCCCCTGGGAGAGTAGCCTGAATTTCACGCAGAGAAATCTCGTGACTTAAAGTGGTATAAATAAAATAAAAAATAAATAAAAGGGGATGGAGTTTTATTTATTTACTTCTTTATCTATTCATGTATTTCGAGGATAATGGAATAAGCGCTTATGTGCTTTTATTTCTTTTTACCTCCGGTCCCTGTGCGTATTATGAAGTTTTGTCAATTTTGTCATCCGTTCCCACCGGCACACAATAAGCCTACTCTTCCGAAAAGCGCAAGATGTTGTGCGTGCGTTCGCACTCGGGACCTCGGTTTATAGTCTCATCCGAAGGACTTTGTGTGTGTGTGTGTGGGGGGGGGGGGGTGAGAGGGGGGAGTGGAGTCGGCACTGATGTTAACTCCAGAGGAAAACTCCTCTTCAACGAGATTCGAACCCGGGTGACCGTTTGCGCGTTCTTGGATACAGTACAGTCCTCCCCTCAGTTCACCCAGCTGTAAATGGGTACCTGCCCTCTTTAGGGTCAGGGAAGGTAAAGCGGCGAGGGAGAGGAGATGATGGGCGCCTCCTTCAATATGCTGGCCCCTGGAGAAAATGAGGTCTCTTGACATCTCGCTTCCCAACGACTTCATAGGTTAAACATTTTTTAAAATTCTTTTATATCGAGGATAATGGAATAAGCACTTATAGCTTTTTTACATCCAGTCCCCGTGTGTATGTGTGTGTTTTGTAAATTCTGTCATCTGTTCTCACCGGCACACAATGGCCTACTCTTACGAAAAGCGGAACAGGACTTAACGTGTGCGCAAGATGTTCTGCGTGCGTTTGCACACGGGGCCTCGGTTTATAGTCTCACCCGAAGGACTGTTTGGGAGGGTGGAGTCTGCACTGGCGTTAACTCCAGGGGAAAAAATACCCCCCCTTGAACGGGAATCGAACCCGGGTCGTCAGATTGCGAGCGCAATGTTCTGAACACTAGGCTGAACACACACACACACACCACACCACAACACACACACACACACAACACACACACACACACACACAACACACACACACACACACAACACACACACACACACACCACACACACACACACACACACACAATAATATATATATATATACAACAAACACACACACACACACACACACACACACACACACACACACACACAACACACACACACACACACACACACACATACCGCGAACACACTTAGAGGTGAAAGATGCTGTTGAAAATTAGGGACAGATATTTTGGGGGAAAGTCTCAGGTAGAAATAAGTGTGTTTTGAGGCTGGATTTGAAGGTATCAAGTAAAGCTTTTGGCGAAGTGAAAGAGGGGAGTCATTCCAGGTGAGGACCGAAACAGAAGGAGCGACGGCCAAATGAATACACATACACACACACACACCTCTCTAATGCTCTAACCACTAGGCTATTCTCTCCCCGCTCTCTGATGTTCTGGATACTCTACCGTGTGTGTACACGTGGGTTTTAGGTGTACTTTTCGAGGGCATGGATAACCGCATCATCACTGATCTGCATAGCTCCATGAAACACCAGATGCCTGTGAAAAATGTGAGCGTTTTTGGCTGTAGTTTGTGTGTTGATGGATTAAGGGCGTGTTGTATAGTCTGTGTGTGTGTGTCAAGTCAAGTCAAGTCAAGTCAAAATTTTATTTCCAGATGGTACATTGAATAAGCAATGCATTTGCTTTTTTTTCATCAAGCCATCTATCTAAGAACAAATTTCTTAATGATTATACAGAAATACTACATGGGGTGGGGGCTTGTGCGTGTGTGTGTGTGTGTGTGTGTGTGTGTGTGTGTGTGGTGTGTGTTGTATGTGTGTTTTGTGTGTTGTGTGTCTGTGTTTGTTGGGGGTGAGGGTGGGGGACTTTGTGTGTGTGTGTGGTTGGGGGTGGGGTGGGGGACTTGTGTATGTGTGTGTTGTGTGTTGGGGGTGGAGGTGGGGGCTTGTGTGTGTATTGGGGGTGGGGTAGGGGTGGGGCTTTTGTGTGCATTGGGGGTGCGGTAGGGGTGGGGACTTTTGTGTGTGTGTGTGTGTGTGTGTGTGTGCGTGTTTGTGTGCGCGTGTGCGTTCCTACTCATACTTAACAAAGAAAAACCAACCCTGCTTTCCCCTGCCACAGAACTCAAACCTTCCACTCATTCATTGTCCTTCACTCATCATTCATTGTCCGCCACTCATCATTCATTGTCCGCCACTCATTCCGTCACACATTCATTATCCGCCACTCACTCATTATCCCCCTCTCACTCATTATCCGCCACTCACTCACTCAATCATCATTATTCGCCACTCATTCACTCAGTCACTGCCCACCACCCACTCACTCAAGGATTATCCTCCACTCACTCACTCAATTATTATCCTCCACTCACTCAATTATTATCCGCCTCTCACTCAATCATTATCCGCCACTCACTCACTATCCGCCACTCACTCACTCACTCACTCACTCACTCACTCACTCACTCACTCACTCACTCACTCACTCTCACCCACTCAATCACCCACTATCCTCCACTCACCCACTCAATCATTATCCGCACTCACTCACTCACTCACTCATCCTCACTCATCATCACTCACTCACTCACTCACTCACTCATCACTCATACCCACTCACCACTCACTACTATTCTCCACTCACTCACTCACTCACTCACTCACTCTCCTCCACTCGCTCACTCACTATCCTTCACTCACTCAATCATTATCCGCCTCTCACTCAATCATTATCCGCCACTCACCCACTCACTCACTCTCCTCCACTCACTCACTCACTCAATCTCCTCCACTCACTCACTCTCCTCCACTCACTCAATCATTATCCGCCTCTCACTCAATCATTATCCGCCTCTCACTCAATCATTATCCGCCACTCACTCACTCACTCACTCTCCTCCACTCACTCACTCACTCACTACTCCTCCACTCACTCAATCATTATCCGCCTCTCACTCAATCATTATCCGCCACTCACTCACTCACTCACTCTCCTCCACTCACTCACTCTCCTCCAATCACTCACTCACTCACTCACTCCTCCTCACTCCACTCATCATTCACTCTCACTTCACATCATTCACCACTCACTCACTCATCCACTCACTCACTCACTCACTTACACGCTATCCTCCACTCACTCACCCTCACTCACTCTCCTCCACTCACTCACTCACTCTCCCCTCACCACTCACATCTCCTCCACTCACTCACTCACTCACTCTCCTCCACTCACTCACTCTCCTCCACTCACTCACTCACTCACCCACTCACTCACTCACTCACTCTCCTCCACTCACTCACTCACTCACTCTCCCCCACTCACTCACTCACTAACTCACTATCCCCCACCCACCCAATCACTCACTCACTCATTATCCTCCACTCACTCACTCACTATCCTCCACTCACTCACTACTACTCACTATCACCACTCCTCCTCCCACTCACCTCACTCACTCTCCTCACTCACTCACTCACCACTCACTCCTCCACCCACTCACTCACTCACTCACTCATCTATCCTCCACTCACTCACTCACACTCACTCACTCACTCACTCACTCTCACTCACTCACTCACTCACTCTTGTCCGGCCAGTGTGGAAAAGGCCAAGAAGGACAAGGCCGGGAGCGACACGTGGGGGAGGGCTTCACCTGGCAACGCCATCCGTGTGGCAGCAAACCTGGACCTCAGGCAACCCCGTAAGAACACCTTCCGCAACGGCATAGGACCCTGACCATGGGCAGCTAGTGCTATCCTCACATGCAGTCAGGAGAAGACCTCCACTCTGCTACCAAGAAATACTTTGACAGGTAAGGTCCCTCCCGCTGAAGAGTGCTGCAGTGAAAGCTTAAGAGACACCCCCCAAAAAAAATTTGCTGTTGCTTTTGTTGTTGTTTGTTTTTTCTTCTTTGAGGGAGGGGTACTCGTTTTGTTTTGTTTGTTTGGTTGGTTTTTTATGTTTTTATTTTATTTTATACCACGTTAAGTCACGAGATTTCTCTACGGGAAATTCGGGCTGCTCTCCCCGGGGGAGAGCGCGTCGCCAAAAGAGCAGCGCCACCTTTTTAAATTTTTGTGTGTGATACTTTAATTACCTTACTTGGAGTATTCAACAACAATTGAAGGTCCAGTTGTCATTGCTTCCGTTCGGTGAGATTGCAGCTAGCTATGTTCTCCGCACAGCGCTGAGCATCAAGCCGCTGTCTATCTCACCTTGAAAACCGAAGCAACTGATGTGTGGCACTACAGTTCACAAATAGACTTTCTGTCGAAAGTGGATACACTGATCTTGATTATCTCTGGATACACTGATCTTGATTACGTCTGGATACACTGATCTTGATTATCTCTGGATACACTGATACATTGGTTGGTTGGTTGGTTGGTTTGAGGGAGGGTATTCTTATTCGTTTGGGTACAGGATAGCACGGTTGTCAGAGCACTCGCCCTTCCCGAGTCTAAGGTTAAGCAGTGTTGAGCGTGGTTTACTATCTTGGATGGGTAGCCTTTTTTATTCGTGTACTATGGCTTCGGTCCAGTTTTTGCAGTTCACCCAGCTGTTAATGGGTACCTGCCCTTTTCCTTTAGGGTCAGGGAAGGTAAAGCAGCGAGGGAGAGAAAATGGACGCCGCCCTTAATATGCCGGCCCCTTGAGAAGCTGAGGTCTCTGACACTTCACTCCCCAACAACCGCATAGGTTATGGGAGCATCTTGACCTTTTCAAAAACGTCAAACTTGTAGGAAGAATGAGGAAGAAATACAGAAGATGTTGTACATGAAAATAGAAAAGGTACAAGTTGAAGCTATAATTATATGCTTGTGTGAGTGTGTGTGTGCGCGTGTGTGTGTTCGCGTGTATGTATTATGTGTGCGCGTGCACGCATGTGTGTACGCATTTGTGTGCATATATATGTGTGTGTGTGTGTGTGTGTGTGTGTGTGTATGCACGTGTGTGTACTCGTACGCGTGCACATACATGCGCGTGCACGCACGCCCGTCCCCTACACTTATCTTTACCACAACCATCCCAGCCAAGTTAAGCAGCGTCGAGCGTGGTTACCAGTTGGATGGGTGACCGTTTGCGCGCCTTGGCTTCAGTACAGTTCCCCCAGTTCACCCAGCTGTAAATGGGTACCTGCCCTCTTTAGGGTCAGGGAAGGTAAAGCAGCGAGGGAGAGGAGATGGGCGCCGCCCTCAATATGCTGGCCCTAGAGAAGTGAGGTCTCTGACGCCTCGCTCCCCTACGACCTTATAGGTTATGGGACTCCTTTACCCCTCCTTATACCCAATCTTCCTTCCTAAAACTTACCTACTACCACATCCTTCCCTTACCCTACCTACCTTCCTACCCTAACCCTAACCCTAACCCTACTCTCAACTCTTGCAACACCTCCAACCAACTCACTCTCACTGCCCAGAATCGCCAAGCGGTTCGACGCCGCCACCCAGCTGCTGCCAGAGTTCCTGAAAGCAGACAGGCACCTGCTGCAGGTGCTTCAGGGGGAGGTGAACGGGGAGCAGGAGAGGCTGGCCGGCATGTACCCCAACCTCCTCCACACCGTCACCGCTCTGCAAGGTCACCTGGACATGTTCTACGTCCAGCGGCTGATGCGGTTCGATTTCAGCATCAGCGACCTCAAGTAGGTTTGAAAGGGGGGTTAGAAGAGAGAGAGAGAGATGAGAGAGAAGAGAGAGAGAGAGAGAGAGGAGAGAGAGAGAGAGAGGGGTTGGGGAGAGAGAGTGAGGGGGGTGGGGGAAAAGAGGGTGAAGGGATGGAGTCACCTGGACATGTTCTACGTCCAGCGGCTGATTTCGGTTCGATTTCAGCATCAGCGACCTCAAGTAGGTTTGAAAGGGAGAGAGAGGAGAAGGAGAGAGAGAGAGAGAGAGAGAGAGAGAGAGAGGGGGAGAGAGGAGAGAGAGAGAGAGAGAAGAGAGAGAGAGAGGAGGAGGGGAGATGGGGGGGAGAGAGGGGGGGGGGGGGGGAGAGGGTGAAGGGATGGGGTCATCTGGACATTTTTCTACGCCAGCGGCTGATGCGGTTCGGTTTCAGCACCACGATCTCAAGTAGGTTGAAAGTGGAAGGGGGGGGGGGGGGAGGGGGGGGGGGAGAGAGGGGAAGGGAGAGGGGAGAGAGGCAGGGAGGGTGGGAGAAAAGGGAGGGATGGGGGGAGGGAAGAGAGGTTGAGGGGAGAGGGAGAGAGAGGGGGAGGGAGGCGGAGAGGGGGAGGTGGAGGGTGGGGTGAGAGACAGAGGGAGGAGAGGGGAGAGAGAGAGAGAGAGAAAGGGGAGAGAGGGGGGGGGGGTGGGAGGGAGAGAGATATTATGTGGGGTGGTGTGTATGTGTGTGTATGTGTGTGTGGTGTGTGTGCGCGCACAAGCAGGTAGAAGACAGACAGACCACACAGACAGATTACAGGCGCACACTCACTTGCATTCACACACAGACAAGATAGAGACATTACCAGGACACAGATAAGACAGAGACAGACAGACACACCCACCACCACACAAACACACACACACACACCACACACACACACACACACACACACACACAAAACACACACACCCCAACACACACCCCACACACAACACACATACATGCATAATTATCTCACGAGCACACAACACCCCCCACACGAACGTACCAAACTAGAATTGACCATAAGGATTCGTACTCCTCCTGCTCTTCCTCCTCCTCCTACTACTCCTACCACTACTACTATTTCCTTCCACCTCCCCCCTCCCCCCCTCCTACTCCTCCTCCCCCACCCCTCCTCCCCCCCCTCCACCTCCTCCCATTTCCTCTCCCCTTCATATGGAATTCATAGAGCGCCGAATCTGGTAAAAAAAAAAAAAACCCAACCCAACACACAAAACAATCAATTGACCTTTACATGACAATCAGGGACCACGATTATTCTCCTCTGCTGCCTACGGGTTTATGACCGAACTCAAGCCATCGGTCGAGGTTCCTTTGCCGACGTGTACACCTCGGAAGCCCCTTTCGGGGACAAGGTGGCCCTGAAGATCCAGAGGGATGCCTTGAATGTCAAGACCGTCACGGATGTTCTGCTGGAGGATAGGACTCTCAGGTAGGTAGGGTGTGTGTGGGTAGGTAGGGTGTGGTGGTAGGTGTGTGGGTGTGTGTGTGGTGTGGTGTTGGGTGTGGGGTAGGTGTGGTGTGGGTGTGGTGGGGTGTGGAGGTTGTGGGTGTGGGGGTAGGTGTGGTGTTGTGTGTGGGGGGGGGGGGGGTAGGTGTGTGTGTGTGTGTGGGGGGGGGTGGGGGTAGGTGTGGTGGTGGGTGTGTGTGTATGTGATGGTGTGTTTTGTGTTGGTGGTGTGAGGGTGTGTGTGGTGGTGGGTGTGTGGTGGTGGTTGTGGAGGGTGTGCGTGGTGGTGTGGGGTGTGAGGTGATGGGTGTTGGTGTGTGGGGGGGGGGGGTGGTGGAGGGGGTGGGGGTGAGTTTAGTAGTAAATATTGTGGTTGTAGTGTGTGGTTTGTGTGTGTGTGTTGTGTGTGTGTGTAGTTTATATATAGTAGTTGTTGTTGTTTTGGTTGTAATGTGTGTAATGTGTGTGTGTTGTTGCGTGCGTGCGTGTGTGTATGCGTGTGTGTTTGTATGTATGTATGTACGCGCGTACGCACGCACGCACGCACCCACGCACGCACACACGTATGTGTGTATGTATGCATGCATGTTGCAACATAAACAACAAACACCAAAAGCATCATCGTGTTGTCGTCATCACCAGAAGTACAACCACCTTCACCACCACTGCCACCATTTGTCGTCATCATCATCATCATCATCATCATCATCATCATCATCACATCATCTCAAACATTATCACCCAATCACCACCAACCCCCACCACCCCCACCACCCCACCACCACCCCACACACTTCATCATCAAATCATCATCACAATCATCAATCATCATCACATCATCAACCACCACACCACCCCACCACCCCCCACCACCCCCACCACCCCCACCACCACTACAATCGTATTCTTTTTGTTGTTGTTATTTTTATACCTAAATTAATATTGATCTATTTTTTTTTTTGTTTTTTTTGGTACAAAACAGAGAATGGATCACAAGAACATCATCCGCTACTTCGGGGCGGCCCGAGAGAAAGAAGGGGAGCGAACTGCGGTGGGTGATGGTTTTTCGAGTTCTGTCCCCGCACCATCAAGCAGCACTTCATGTCCGAGAACGCCAACGTCCCTGGCCGCCAGGAGATTGTCTCCCTTCGCGTGGACGCTATGCGCGAGGTGGCGCTGCTGGCCAGTCAGATCTGCGACGCCATTTGCTATCTGCACAACAAGGGCATCGTGCATCGCGATTTGAAACCGGACAATATTCTGGTGAGTTGGCGGGTTTTTGTTGTTGTGTTTTTGTTTTTTGTTTTTTTTTAAATGGGAATCAGAATAAAAAAAATAAAAATCAGAAATTAGAAGCAGAATCAGTGTTCGGTTGGTAATGCTTAACTGTTTTGTGTTTTGTTGTGTCGTGTTGTGTTGTGGTGTTGTGTTGTGTTGTATTGTGTTGTGTTGTATGGTTCCTCAAGTCCGAGCTGTGGTCAGTTCTTGCTATAATTAGCACCAGCTTGACCCCCCCACCCTTCCAGCTGAGCTGAGCTGGGATGGGATGGGATGGGATGGGATGGATAACAGATAAGTGTAGCTGAAAGATTTAATTTTTATTTAGTCTTTTATTTCGAGGATAATAGACTTAAGCACTCATGTGCTTTTTTTCATCTAGTCCCCGTGTGTATGCAGTTTTGTCAATTTTGTCATCCGTTCCCACCGGCACACAATGCCTTACTCTTCCGAAAAGCGGAACGGGTTTTAACGTGCGCGCGAGTTGTTCTGCGCGCGTTCGCACACGGGACCTCGGTTTATATAGTCTCATCCGAAGGACTTTTTGGGGAGAGTGGAGTCGATACTGATGTAAGTAAACTCCAGAGGAAAAAAAAATCTTGAACGAGATTCGAACCCGGGTCAGTAGGTCACGAATGCATTACTCTAACCACTAGGCTATCCCGTCACCCACAAGAGAGGGAAACTGACAGCCAGCTGTGTGTTCATTCAATTTCATTCATGCGATTCTTTTATATTGAGGATAATGGAATAAGCACATATGTGCTTTTTTTACATCCAATCCCCGTATGTATGCAGTTTTGTAAATGTCATCTATTCTCACCAGCACACAAGGGCCTATTCTTACAAATAGCGGAACAGGATTTAACGTGTGCGCAAGATGTTCTGCTACTCTGTGTGTGTGTGTGTGTGTGTGTGTGTGTGTGTATGTGTGTTTGTGTGTGTGTATGTGTCGTGCCGTCAGCGCCTGGGCTTTATCACAGTTCTTGATTAAACCATTGATACTGGGGGCAACAGCAAGGTGAGAGGCTGTAGTATGACCAGTGGCTTTCCCACTCATGGAATTCCACTTTACAGCTTAGTCTTTAGTGATCGACTATGACTCTCTGACTAGGAGGCTTGACTCGCACTGTCCTTATGTGCTGCAGCCCTGGGGGCTGGTTAGCCTTAAGAGAGCATCTCCAACGCTGACTGTCCTTATGCCCACTTGGCCGAGAGAGTGGGGATGTGCTGTGGGCAAGGCATCTCCACTATAATCAAATTTTTGCCCCGTTTCCCAAAA
>CM054142.1:24644005-24743121 GCA_028751875.1 Rapana venosa | reverse complement strand
GGGGAAACCCGGGTCGTCAGTTTTGCGAGCGCAATGTCTGAACACTAGGCTGAAACACACACACACACCACACACACCCCACACACACACACACACCACACACACACACACACACACACACACACACACAACACACACACACACACACACACACACACACACACACACCAATATTATATTTATATATATACACACACACAACACACACACACACACACACACACACACACACACACAACACACACACACACACACACACACACACACATACTCGCGAACACACTTAGGAGGTGAAAGATGCTGTTGAAAATTAGGGACAGATATTTTGGGGGAAAGTCTCAGGTAGGAAATAAGTGTGTTTTGAGGCTGGATTTGAAGGTATCAAGTAAAGGCTTTTGGCGAAGTGAAAGAGGGAGGTCATTCCAGGTGGATGGACCAGAAACAGAAGGAGCGACGGCCAAATGAATACACATACACACACACACACCTCTCTAATGCTCTAACCACTAGGCTATTCTCTCCCCGCTCTCTGATGTTCTGGATACTCTACCGTGTGTGTACACGTGGGTTTTAGGTGTACTTTTCGAGGGCATGGATAACCGCATCATCACTGATCTGCATAGCTCCATGAAACACCAGATGCCTGTGAAAAATGTGAGCGTTTTTGGCTGTAGTTTGTGTGTTGATGGATTAAGGGCGTGTTGTATAGTCTGTGTGTGTGTGTCAAGTCAAGTCAAGTCAAGTCAAAATTTTATTTCCAGATGGTACATTGAATAAGCAATGCATTTGCTTTTTTTTTCATCAAGCCATCTATCTAAGAACAAATTTTTAATGAATTATACAGAAATACTACATGGGGTGGGGGCTTGTGCGTGTGTGTGTTGGGGTTTTGTGTGTTGGTGTGTTTGTGTGTGTGTTGGTATGTGTGTTTTTTTGTGTTGTGTGTCTGTGTTTGTTGGGGGTGAGGGTGGGGGACTTGTGTGTGTGTGGTGTGTTGGGGGTGGGGGTGGGGGACTTGTGTATGTGTGTGTGTGTGTGTTGGGGGTGGAGGTGGGGGCTTGTGTGTGTATTGGGGGTGGGGTAGGGGTGGGGCTTTTGTGTGCATTGGGGGTGCGGTAGGGGTGGGGGGCTTTTGTGTGTGTGTGTGTGTGGTGTGTGTGTGCGTGTTTGTGTGCGCGTGGGGCGTTCCTACTCAACATAACAAAGAAAAACCAACCCTGCATTCCCCTGCCTCAGAACTCAAACCTTCCACCATTCATTTGTCCTTCACTCAGCAATCATTGTCCGCCACTCACCATTCATTGTCCCCACTCATTCCGTCACACATTCATTACCGCCACTCACTCATTATTCCCCCTCTCACATCAGTAATCCGCCACTCACTCACTCCAATCATCATTATTCGCCACTCATTTCCTATCATACTGCCCACCACCCACTCACTCTCTCAAGGATATCCCTCCACTCACACACTCAATTATTATCCTCCACTCACTCAATTATTATCCGCCTCTCACACAATCAGATTATCCCACTCACTCACTTATCTCGCCACTTCACGTCAACATCACTTCACGTACACTCACTCATCACTCACATCTCACTCACTCATTATCACCTCTCAATCAACACACTATCCTCCACTCACGCCACTCAAAATCATTATCCGCCACTCACTCACTCACTCACTTCCCCCCCCCACGCACTCACACACATTCACACCTCACTCACTCACTCACGTCACTCACTCAACTATCCTCCACTCACTCACTCACTCACTATTCTCCTCTCACTCACTCCACTTCACCACTCACAGCTCCTCACTCGTCACTCACAATCCTCCACTCACTCAAATTCCATTATCCGACCTCTCACTCAATCATTAATCCGCCACTCACCCACGTCACTCCACTTCTCCCTCCACTCACGTCACATCACATCAATTCCTCCACTCACATCACTCTCACTCCACTTCACATCAATCATTTGCCGCCTCTCACTCAATCATTATCGCCTCTCACACAATCATTATCCGCCACTCACTCACTCACTCACTCTCCTCCACTCACTCACTCACTCACTCTCCTCCACTCACTCAATCATTATCCGCCTCTCACTCAATCATTATCCCCACTCACTCACATCACTCACTCTCCTCCACTCACTCAATCTCCTCCACATCACTCACAAGGGGGTCACATACACTCACTTCTCCTCCACTCACTCCACTCAACTCTCCTTCACCTCACTAACTCACTCACTCACTCTCCTCCCACTCACTCACGCTACAGTTACACGCTATCCTCCACTCACCACCTCACTCACTTCCCTCCAATCACTCAACTCACTTCTCCTCCACTCACTCACTGAGCACTCTAAATTTCACTCTCCTCCACTCACCTCACTCAACATCACAATCTCCTCCGAACAACTCACTCTCCTCCTCACTCACTAGACACTCACTCACTCACCCACCTCACTCACATCACTCACATGTCACACACTCACTCACTCACACACATACCTCCCCCACTCACCTCACCCCACTAACCACTATCCCCCCCACCCACCCACTCACAGCAACGTCACCTCATTATCCTTCCACTCACTCACATCACTATCCTCCACAGCACTCACTCACTATCTCACTATCCCCCACTCACCCCACCACTTCACTCATTATCCCCCACTCACCCACTCACTCACTTCATTTATCCTACCACCCACTCACTCTCTCACTCACTCACTCACATCACTGTACTCACATCACTATCCCTCGCACTACACATCACTAAGAATCACAAACTCACTCACTCACTCACTCACACTCACACTCTTTGTCCGGCCAGGTGTGGAAGAAGGCCAAGAAGGACAAAGGGGGCCCGGGAGGCGACACGGGGGGAGGGTGCTTCAGCCTGGGCAACGCCATCGTGGGCAGCAAGAACCTGGACCTCAAGGCCAACCCCGTGAAGAACACCTTCCGCAACGGCATAGGACCTCTGACCATGGGCGAGCTGTGCAAGATCCTCCTCATGCAGTTCAGGGAAGAAGACCTCCACTCTGCTACCAAGAAATACTTTGACAGGTAAGGTCCCTCCCGCTGAAGAGTGCTGCAGTGAAAGCTTAAGAGACACCCCCCAAAAAAAATTTGCTGTTGCTTTTGTTGTTGTTTGTTTTTTCTTCTTTGAGGGAGGGGTACTCGTTTTGTTTTGTTTGTTTGGTTGGTTTTTTATGTTTTTATTTTATTTTATACCACGTTAAGTCACGAGATTTCTCTACGTGAAATTCGGGCTGCTCTCCCCGGGGGAGAGCGCGTCGCCAAAAGAGCAGCGCCACCTTTTTAAATTTTTGTGTGTGATACTTTAATTACCGTACTTGGAGTATTCAACAACAATTGAAGGTCCAGTATGTCATTGCTTCGTGTCGGTGAGAATTTGCAGCTATGCCGTTTTCTCCCGCACAGCGCTGAGCATCAACGCTGTCTATCTCACCTTGAAAACGCGAAGCAACTGATGTGTGGCACTACAGTTCACAAATAGACTTTCTGTCCGAAAGTGGATACCACGGATCTTGATTATCTCTGAAACACTGAACTTGATTACGTCTGGATACACGATCTTGATTATCTCTGGATACACTGATACATTGGTTGGTTGTTTGGTTTGGTTTTAGAGGAGGGTATTCTTATTTTATCTCGTTTTGGTTACAGGATAGCACGGTTGTCAAGCACACGCCCTTCCCGAGTTCTAAAGGGTTAAGCATGTTGAGCGTGGTTTTACTATCCATGGATGGGGTAGCCTTATTTATTCGTGTACTTATGGCTTCGTCCAGTTTTTTGCAGTTCACTCCAGCTGTTAATGGTACCTGCCCTTTTCCTTTAGGTCAGGGAATGTACAGCACGAGGGAGAGAAAATGGAGCCGCCCTTAATAGCCGGCCGCCTTGAGAAGCTGAAGGTCTTCTGACACTTCACTCCAATCCCAACCAACCGCAATAGGTTATGGGAGCAATCTTGACCTTTCAAAAACGTCAAACTTGTAGGAAGAATGAGAAGAAATACAGAAATGTTGTACTTGACAATAGAAAAGGTACAAAAGTTGATGCATAATTAAATGCCTTGTGTGAGTGTGTGTGTGCGCGTGTGTGGTTCGCGTGTATGTATTAAATGTGTGCGCGTGCAGCATGTGTGACTCATTTGTGTGCATATATATGTGTGGTGTGTGTGTGTGTGTGTAGTGTGGTGTGTGTGTGTGTATGCACGTTGTGTGTACTCTACGCGTGCACATCTGCGCTGCACGACGACCGTCCCCTATCCCTTATCTTTACAACAACATCCCACCAAGTTTAAGCCGTAGAGCGTGGTTACCATTGGATGGGTGTCCGTTGGCGCGCCCTTGCTCAGTTACAGTTCCCCCAGTCACCACTGTAAATGGTTAGCCTGCCCTCTTAGGTCAGGGAAGTAAAGCAGCGAGGGAGAGGAGGATGGGCGCCGCCCTCAATATGCTGGCCCTAGAGAAGTGAGTCTCTGACAGCATCGCTCTCCCCTACGACCTTATAGGTTAATGGGACCTCCTATACCCCTCCTTATACCCAATCTTCCTTCAAAAATTACCTACTACCACATCCTTCCCTACCCAACCTACCTTCCTACCCTAACTCTAACCCTAACCCTACTCTCAATCTTCAACACCTCCAACCTACTCACTCTCTTACTGCCCAAATCGCCAAGCGGTTCGACGCCGCCTCCCACTGCTGACCAGAGTTTCCGAAAGCAGACACCACCTGCTGCAGGTTGCTACAGGGGAGGTGAACGGGGAGCAGGAGAGGCTTGGCCGGCATGTACCCCAAACCTCCTCCACATCAACGTCACCGCTCTGCAAGGTCAACTGGACATGTTCTAACGTCCAGCGTGATGCGGTTCGATTTCAGCATCAGCGACCTCAAGTAGGTTTGAAAGGGGGGTTAGAGAGAGAGAGAGAGAGAAGAGAGAGAGGAGAGAGAGTGAGAGAGAAGAGGAGATAGTGAGAGAGAGAGAGAGAGATGGGGAGAGAGAGTGAGGGGGGGGTGGGGGGAGAGAGGGTGAAGGGATGGAGTCACCTGGACATGTTCTACGTCCAGCGGCTGATGCGGTTCGATTTCAGCATCAGCGACTCAAGTAGGTTTGAAAGGGGAGAGAGAGGGAGATAGCGAGAGAGAGAGAGAGAGAGAGAGAGGAGTAGAGAGAGAGAGGAGAGAGAGAGAGAGAGAGAGAGAGGAGAGGGAGGGAGATGGGGGAAGAGTGAGGGGGGGGGGTGGGGGAGGGGGTGAAGGGTGGAGTCATCTGGACATGTTCTACGTCCAGCGGCTGATGCGGTTCGGTTTCAGCATCCACGATCTCAAGTAGGTTGAAAGTGGAAGGGGGGGGGGGGACGGAGAGAGAGGGGAAGGGAGGGGAGAGAGGGCAGGGAGGGTGGGGAGAGAGAGGGAGGGATGGGGAGGGAGGGAAGAGAGGTTGAGGGGAGGGAGAGAGAGGGGGAGGGAGGCGGAGAGGGGGGAGGTGGAGGGTGGGGTGAGAGACAGAGGGAGGAAGAGAGAGAGAGAGACAGAGAGAGAGAGAGAGAGAGAGAGGGGTGGGAGGGAGAGAGATATTATGTTGTGTTGTGTGTGTATGTGTGTGTATGTGTGTGTGTGTGTGTGTGCGCGCACAAGCAGGTAGAAAGACAGACAGACCACACAGACAGATTAACAGGCGCACACTCACTTGCATTCACACACACAGACACAGATAGAGACATACACAGAGACACAGATAGAGACAGAGACAGACAGACACACCACACAAACACAAACACACACACACACACACACACACACACACACACACACACACACACACACACACACACACACACACACACACACAACATGCATAATTATCTCACGAGCATCACAACACCACCCACACGAACGTACCAAACTAGAATTGACCATAAGGATCGTACTCCTCCTGCTCTTCCTCCTCCTCCTACTACTCCTACCACTACTACTACTCCTCCACCTCCCCCCCACCCCTCCTACCTCCTCCACCACCCCCTCCTCCTCCCCCTCCACCTCCTCCCACTCCTCCTCCTCCTCATATGGAATTCATAGAGCGCCGAATCTGGTAAAAAAAAAAAAAACCCAACCCAACACACAAAACAATCAATTGACCATACATGACAATCACGACCACGATTATTCTCCTCTGCTGCCTACAAGGTATGACCGAACTCAAGCCATCGGTCGAGGTTCCTTTGCCGACGTGTACACCTCGGAAGCCCCTTTCGGGGACAAGGTGGCCCTGAAGATCCAGAGGGATGCCTTGAATGTCAAGACCGTCACGGATGTTCTGCTGGAGGATAGGACTCTCAGGTAGGTAGGGTGTGTGTGGGTAGGTAGGGTGTGGTGGTAGGTGTGTGGGTGTGTGTGTGGTGTGGTGTTGGGTGTGGGGGTAGGTGTGGTGTGGGGTGTGGTGGGGTGTGGTGGTTGTGGGTGTGGGGGTAGGTGTGTGTGTGTGTGTGTGTGGGGGGGGGGGGGTTGTAGGTGTGTGTGTGTGGGGGGGGGGGTGGGGGTAGGTGTGGGTGGTGTGTGTGTGTGTATGTGATGGTGTGTGGTGTGGTGGTGTGAGGGTGTGTGTGTGGTGGTGTGGGTGTGTGTGGTGTGTGAGGGTGTGCGTGGTGGTGTGGGGTGTGAGTGATGGAGTGTGTGTGTGTGGGGGGGTGGTGGTGGAGGGGGTGGGAGTGAGTTTAGTAGTAGTAGTTGTGGTTGTAGTGTGTGGTTGTGTGTGTGTGTGTTGTGTGTGTGTGTAGTTTAGTAGTAGTAGTAGTTGTTGTTGTTGTGGTTGTAATGTGTGTATGTGTGTGTGTTGTGTGCGTGCGTGCGTGTGTGTATGCGTGTGTGTTTGTATGTATGTATGTACGCGCGTACGCACGCACGCACGCACCCACGCACGCACACACGTATGTGTGTATGTATGCATGCATGTGTGCAACATAAAAACAACAAACACCAAAAGCATCATCGTTGTTGTCGTCATCACCAGAAGTACAACCACCTTCACCACCACTGCCACCATCGTCGTCATCATCATCATCATCATCATCATCATCATCATCATCATCATCATCATCATCATCATCATCATCATCATCATCATCATCACCAATATCTATCACCAATCACCACACCACACCACCACCACCACCACCACCACCATCATCATCATCATCATCATCATCATCATCAATCATCAATCATCATCATCATCATCAACCACCATCACACCACCACCACCACCACCACCACCACCACCACCACCACCACTACAATCGTATTCTTTTTGTTGTTGTTATTTTTATACCTAAATTAATATTGATCTATTTTTTTTGGTTTTTTTTTTGGTACACACAGAGAACTGGATCACAAGAACATCATCCGCTACTTCGGGGCGGCCCGAGAGAAGAAGGGGAGCGAACTGCGGTGGGTGATGGTTCTCGAGTTCTGTCCCCGCACCATCAAGCAGCACTTCATGTCCGAGAACGCCAACGTCCCTGGCCGCCAGGAGATTGTCTCCCTTCGCGTGGACGCTATGCGCGAGGTGGCGCTGCTGGCCAGTCAGATCTGCGACGCCATTTGCTATCTGCACAACAAGGGCATCGTGCATCGCGATTTGAAACCGGACAATATTCTGGTGAGTTGGCGGGTTTTTGTTGTTGTGTTTTTGTTTTTTGTTTTTTTTTAAATGGGAATCAGAATCAAAAAAATAAAAATCAGAAATTAGAAGCAGAAAACAGTTTTTTCGGGTTTGGGAATGCTTAAATTTTTTTGTGTTTTTGGTTGTGTCGTGTTGTGTTGTGGTGTTGTGTTGTGTTGTATTGTGTTGTGTTGTATGGTTCCTCAAGTCCGAGCTGTGGTCAGTTCTTGCTATAATTAGCACCAGCTTGACCCCCCCACCCTTCCAGCTGAGCTGAGCTGGGATGGGATGGGATGGGATGGGATGGATAACAGATAAGTGTAGCTGAAAGATTAAATTTTATTTAGTCTTTTATTTCGAGGATAATAGACTTAAGCACTCATGTGCTTTTTTTTCATCTAGTCCCCGTGTGTATGCAGTTTTGTCAATTTTGTCATCCGTTCCCACCGGCACACAATGCCTTACTCTTCCGAAAAGCGGAACGGGTTTTAACGTGCGCGCGAGTTGTTCTGCGCGCGTTCGCACACGGGACCTCGGTTTATATAGTCTCATCCGAAGGACTTTTTGGGGAGAGTGGAGTCGATACTGATGTAAGTAAACTCCAGAGGAAAAAAAAATCTTGAACGAGATTCGAACCCGGGTCAGTAGGTCACGAATGCATTACTCTAACCACTAGGCTATCCCGTCACCCACAAGAGAGGGAAATGACAGCCACTGTGTGTTCATTCATTTTATTCATGCGATTTTTTATTGAGGATAATGGAATAACCATATTGCTTTTTTTAAACCAATCCCCCTTGTTGCAGTTTTTATGGGAAAGGTTTGGCGAAGGGTTTGTTTTTGCTATTGTGGGGTTTGTTAGTTTTGTTTTGGGGGCCCTTGGTTTGGTTTTGTGTTTGGGGTTTTGTTGTGTGTTTTTGTTTTTTTTGTTTTTTTTGATTAAAAAAAATATTAAAACAAAAAGGAAGGGAATAGGTTTTTTGGAAAAGTAAAAAAGGGGGGTTTTTTGGGGGGTTTGGTTTTGTTTAAAATTTTGTGTTTATGTTTTGGAGGGGTGTTTGTTTTAAAGGTTGAATTTTGGGGGTTTAGGGGGTTTTGGGTGGGGGTTAAAAAAAATTGGTTTAATTTTTTTTTTTTGGGTTTTGGGATATTGTTTTTTTTTAATTTTGGTATAATTTTTAATTTTGTGGGGGTTTTAAAAAAACCCTTTTGGGGCCAAATATTGTTTGGGGGTTTGGGAAATTGTTAAATTGTATGGGTTTTTTTGGAGTGTGTGTATTGTTTTTTTGGGGATTTTTTGGGTTTGGGGTGTAGTGTTTATGTTGGGAAAAAAAAATAATTTTTGGGTTTCTATACGGAAACGGGAAAAAATTTAAACTATTTTTTTTCCCCCCTTTGTTTTTTTTGGTTTTTTTGGGAAGGGGGTAAAATGGGGGATTTAGTTGGTAGGTGTTTGTTTTGTGGTTGTGTGTTGGTGTGTGTGTGTGTATGGTTTTTGGGGGGGGAAATTTTTAGGGGGGTTTTAAAAAGGTTTTTGAAAAAAATATATAGGGAAAAGTAAAATTTTTATATAAAATTTTTCGGGTTTTAAAATTTTTTAATTTTATTAAAATTGATTTTTTGGCCTCCCCCAAAAAAAAAACCCCTTTTTTAAAAACTTCAACCTTATTTCCCCCGGGAAATTTGTAAAGGCCCCCTAAAAATTTTTGGCCCCACCCCCAGAAGCTACCCCAGGGGGCCGGACCCCCAAAAAACAAACAGTTTATTTTGGAAAGGTGATGGGATTTTGGTTTTTTGGGGGATTTGATTTGAGATGAAAAGGGAAAATGGATTGTTTATTTTTTTATTTTTGTTTTTGGGGGTTTTGGGAAAAGGGAAGGGGGGATTTAAAATGGGAAAATAAAAAAAAACATTTTTAAAATTGGGAATCGTGGGCCCAACCAAAAGGTGGTTTTTAAAGGGGGGGGGGAGGGGAAATTTTAAAGGATTTATTTAAGGTTTTTTTTGAGGGGTGGGTTTTTGTTTTTTTTTTGGATGGGGGTTTGTTTGTTTGGGGGGGGGGGGTTTTGGTTTTGGGGATTTGTTTGGGTTATTTTGTGTTTTTGGGCTTTTGGGGGGCAGGGGGAGGGGGGTTTTGGCCCGGGGGGGTTGAAAAGGCGGGAAAATTTGTGGCTGCTGGGGTTTGGGGAGGGAGACGGATGTTTGTGTGCATGTTTGTATGACGATTTTTTTTGGGGGGTGTTGGGGTTGTTTTTGGGTTTTAAACCGGTGTTGTTTTTGTGTGTTTGTTTTTTTTTTTTTGTTTTTTTTTATTTTTTTTTTTTCGTCTTTATTTCTTTTTAAAAGTTTCCTTTTTTTCCTTTTTTTTCCCCCGGGAAAAATTTTTTTGCCGGGGGGTTTTTTGGGGGGGCCCAAAATGGGGGGGGAAACCAAAAGAAAAACCCCCAAAACAAAAAAAGGGGTTTTTTGGGGGATTTAGGGGGGGGTTTTTGGGGGGGTTTTTGATGTGAAAAAATTTGGGGAAATCTAAAAAAATTTCGGGAAAAACAGAAGGGGGGGGGGGGGGGGAAAACTTTTTTTTAATTTTTTCCCTGGGGAAATTGGAAAAAGCCCGTGGGTTATTTTTTTTTCCAGCCCTTGGCGGGGGGGACGGGATATTGGAATTTTTGAGAGAACGCGCTTGGTGGGGTGGTGAAGGGGGGGATTTTGGGGGGGGTGGGGGGGTTTGGGGTTTTTTTGGGGGTTTGTGGGGGGTGGGTTGGGGGGGGGTTGTTTAAATAGGGTAGGGGGGGTTGGGTTTGGGGGGGGTTTTGGGGGGTTTTTTTGGTGCGTTTGGGGGGGAGGTTTTTAGGTTTACCCGGGTGTGAAAGTTTGAGTTTTTCCAAACAAGCAGTAAAAAAAATTTTTCTTTTATTTATCTAATTTTTTAAAAAAAATTTTGGGGGGGGGTCCCCCTTAAAAACCCCTTTTTTATATTTTTTCTTCTTAATTTATTTTTTCCACAATTTTTCCCCCCAATTTTTTCCCCTTTTGTTTTTTTTTTATGCAAAAACCCACCGAAATTTATTTTTAAATAAAACACCCCAAAAACCATAAATTTTTTTATATTTATATATACTTAAAAATTTAACCCAAATTTTGGGGTTTGGGGGGGTTTGGGGGGGAACACAAAAAAATTTTACCAATATTAAAAAACATCAGGTTTTGTTGTTTTTGAAACCCCAAAAAAAAAATACAAACAAACAAACAAAAACAAAAAAAAAAAAAATATATACATATTTTTAATATACTATATTTTTTATATATATTTAATCCATTTAAATAAAAAATACCAAAAACAAAATTTTTTTTTCAACCAATAAAATACAAAACAACAACAACAAAGGGTTTGTTTCCACCACACAACACTACAACACAACAACAAACCAACAAAAACAACAACAACAAACACAAAAAACATTTAAAAACTACTATACAAACTACTATACTACTATACTACTACTTACCTTTTTACTCCTTCTACTACTACTACTTACTACACCATACCACCCCCAACAACCCCACACTACACTACACACACAAAAACACACAAAAAAAACCCCCCACCCCCCCCACACCCCCCCCCACCACACAACTACCCCAAACAACACAAACACACCACAACAACAAACAACAAAAACCCCCAACAACAACAACAACCCCAACCCCAACATCCCAAAAAACAAACCCCCACCCCAAAAACCCCAAAACCTAAACCCCTTCAATTTAATTCAACAAACCCCCTTTCCCCTTAACCCCCCCTACCCCCCCCACCACCCCTCTTTTCCCCCCTACCCCAACTCATCCCCTTTACTTTATAATCCCCGGGACACACACTCCCCTTTTGCGCTAAACCTCAAAATCCTCCCCTCCCTCACCTCAACAACCCCCACATTCAAAACTAAAACGGGGGGGGATTCCCCCCCAAAACCCCTAGCCAATCACACCCACACCTTTCAAACACCTACCGGGGGGGGGGGGGGGGGGGGGGGTTTTGTTTTTTTTTTTTTTTGTTAATTTATTTTCCCCCACCCCCCTCTTTTTAAAAGGGGTAGACTTGCCAAAGGGGTGGGGGGGGGGGGAGGAGGGGGGAAAAAAATTTGGGGGGGGGAGGCCCCCCAAAAAGTGGGGGGTTTTTGGGGGGAAAAGTGAATTCAAAAAAGGGGGGTGGGGTGGGGGAGGGAAAGGGGAGGGGGAATTCAAAAAGGGGGTGGGGGGGGGGAAAATGGGGGGGTGGGGGGGGGGGGGGGGGAATTTAACCAAAAGGGGATTTTTGGGGTGGGGATTTAGGGGGGGGAATTAGGGGGGGGGGGGAGGGGGGGGTGGGGTGGGGGTGGGGGGGGGGGTTTTTGATATTTACTGGGGGGGTTTTTATGAAAAAAGGGGGGAATTTAGCCCTTGGGGGCAAAAGGGGGGGTTTTTTTGGGGGGGGAAATTTGGGGATTGGAAAAAATTTAAACCAAAAAAGGGGGGGTGGGGGGGGGGTAAGGGATGGCCAAAAAACTTCCCACTCAGGGGGGGGGGTTTGGGGGGGGTGGGGGGGGAGTTTTAAAGGGGGACAGAAAACCCGGGAAAAAAAACCCCATCAAATGGGTGGCCGCTTGAGGGAAAAAAAACCCTCCCCAAACAAACGCAAAAAAAGTGGAGGGGCCCGTCCAAACACTGGGGGCCCCCAACGTCCAATACGGGAAAGTAAGGAGGGGAGATGGAGGGGAAAAGACAAAAAAGGGGATGGGAAGAAAAAAGGGGATGGGACTAAAGTTTGGGGAAGAAAAAAAGAGGGAATGGGATGGGGGAAGGGGTCCCTTTTTTGGGGGAAAGGTGGGAAAGGGTGGGAAAGGGTGGAAGGGTTGGGGGGGAAAGAGGGGGGAATGGGGAGAGGAAGGGTGCGGAATGTGGGGAAAAAAAAAGGGTGCGGAATTGGGAGGAGAAGGGGGGGGAAATGGGGAGGAGAAGGGTGCGGAATGTGGAAGTAAAAGAGGTGGGGAAATGTGGGAGAGTGCCCTTTTTACCCAAAGACAAAAACAAAATTGTTTTGTACCTTTGCTTAAAGAACTTTGAAAAAAACAATCATATATTTAATATAAGTATATTTAGTATATATATCTTCTATCTATTTTTCATCTTTCTTTTATTATCTATCTATCTTTATTTCTTTTTAGATTTTTTAACAGGAGATTCATTTTAAAATTGACAGTGGAAAACCTGTCATACTGACTAATCACCGAACCATGGCTTGTTGGTTTTTAAACGTGTGTTGTAAGTTAACATCTGGGGGTTTTTTTGTTGTTTTTTTTTTTAAAAATTTTGCCGTGCGATTCAGAAAATGTAAATCTGCAAAGTACAGAAAGAATCTTTGTGTTTTTGCATTTCCATCGAAAATGGGATTCGTTTGTTTTTGCTTTTTTTGTTTTTGTTGTTTATTTTGTTTTGTTTTTTTTTCTTTCCCTGGGCTCACTCTCGGTTTACATTATGGCGGATTTTACATTCCCAAAATTTTTTGCTCCCTTTTAAGGTTTCCCACATTCCTTCCATCTTTTTTTTTCCCCCCCTTTTTTTTTCCTTTTTTTTTTTCTTTTTTTTTTTCTTCTTTTCTTCTTTTTTTTTTTTTGTTGTTGTTGTTGCTTCAATTTTACGTGGGGGCCCTTTTATGTTATTGACAAAAAAAACCCCCCCAAACAAATAAAAAAAAAAAACCCAGGAGAAGGGGATGTGTTGTTTAAAAAAAATCTCGGAAAAACTTGGTAATCAACAGGAAAAAAAACCCAAAAAACAAACAAAAAAACAAAACAAGTCTTTTAACGTTAATGCACCTATAAAAATGTCTAGGGGACTGTGAAAAAAGACCTTTACAATTTAAAATTGCCAGTTTTAGTTACTAAATATCTGGTGAGGCTTTTTAGAAAAAAGGGGGCATGAAAAATTTTTTTACACTCTGACAGTCAAAAAGTATATATTTTTTGTGATTTCTCCCCACACAGGTTTTTACCATTCTTCTTTTTTTAAAAAATAATGCGTTATCCTTTCGTGTTTTCTTAACGGTTTCTCTTTTTTGAAAAGCGGAACGGGTTTTTTTTAAAAATTGGGGAAGTGGGTCGCCACGGATTTTTTCCCGGGGGGGGGTTTTGGGGGGGGGGCGGGGGGGGGTTTCCCCGGGGGGGGGGGGGGGGGGGGGGGGGGGGGGGGGGGGGGGGGGGGGGGGGGAAGGGGGGGGGGAATCCCCTAAAACGGGTCCCCCTGGTGGTGGCTCAAACCCGGCCCATACAGATTACGAGTCAATGCCTAACCACTGGGCCCCAACCCCCGCCTCCGAATTTTTTTAGAATTTTAGGTATTTGAATATTTTGTTTCCCCATGTTTATTTCACTTTTTGCTATTCTAGTTTTGTTCTATCTGTATGAAAGAGAAAAGCGTTGTTTCTGTGTGATGAAATAAAAAACAGAAATAAAAATAAAAGGATTTTTTCATTGTAAAGATTTTATGAGAAGTTAAAGATTTCTCTCTCAATCTCTCTAATTTGAATGTGAACGATTTTTGACTATTTTAAATTAAAATTTTTTCAGAGTGTTTGATAAAACTTGTCTTGGCTTATACCAATTAATGGATCATTTTTCAAAAGAATTTTTAAGAAAAAAAAAATTGACCACATGGTAAGCTGTGAAATATATTGGAAGTGGGGATCATTTTCTTAAGAGGCCTTTTACTGTTTAAGAAAATTTATTTGGACTTTGAACCACCCCTTAAGTGGTTTGCTAAAACAGGGGTACGTTTCTTCCTTCGCAATCTCCGTTTTTTCCCTTTTAAATGTTTTGATAGTCGGAGGATAGGGTTTTGAAAATTTGGGAATGGCTATTGAATAAGGTTTTTATTTATATTTTTTTTATTTATTTTAATAAAGGGAAAAGGGGAATAAGCACCTATGGGGCTTTTTATATCCGGGCTTAATTTAAAAAAAGCTTAAAGTAGAAAATTTTTGGTCTCATTTTTGTAGCCCATGTTACATTAGTTAGTTTTTGAGTTCCTATATTCATGTTTTTTTTTTTGGCTTCTTTTTTGTATTTGGTTTGACCCCATTTTAGGAGGGTGGCTGAAATAACTTTGTTCATTTTTCATTGTTTTCCCCCTTTTTTTTGTGTGTTTTTTTGGGGTGTGTGTGTTGTGTTGTTGTTGTGTGTGGGGATTAAGTGTGTAAAAAGTTAATATTTCAGTTAAGTGTGTTTGTGCTTTTTTTGTGTGTGTGTGTTGGGGGCTGCGTATTTTGGTGTGTGTGTGTGTGTGTGTTTTGTGTGGGGGGGGGCCCCGCGCCCCGGGGGTTGTGTGGTTTTAACCTTTTTTTTCTTTTTTGTTTGTAGAAACCTAAGACGGGGACATTAGCTTTAACGTTCTTTCTTCATGACAAGAGGAATGTTGAGAAAATCACAACACTTTATTTTTGGATACATGGATATTTTTTTTGGGGTATAAACAACTAAAAAATTATTAATAGGTGATAGAAAAATAAATCAACTTGGTTGTGGTGAATATATTCTTTTTAATCTATTTTCTATCTATCTATTTTTCCTATCTTCTTCTATTTTTAAAAATTTCTATATATATATTTATGGGTTTAAAAAAATCCTTTTTGTTTTTAAAAAAAAAAATCTCTTTCAATTTTTCTCTTTTGCTGGCAGCGGGGGGAAACACAAGCTATTTTTTTATTTTAGGGCAGCAATAGACACTTCTAAATTATGGGGGTTGTTTGGTTGTACCCAGAATGGGTGAAGGGGATTAAAAACACTGCGGCCCCTCTAAAGGTGCTCAACCGGGAGCCAAAACTGGAGTCTTGGGTCAGGCCAAGGCATGGCCTTACTGAATTATTCCCCAAATGCTGCCTTTTTAAAGTTTTTTTGTGGGAAAATTTTTTTCTTCTCAAATTTGAGAAAAAAATCATTTTTTGAGGGGGGATGAAATTGCACTTTCCCTGATTGTTTTTTCTCACTATATTTTGTAAATTTATATATATTTTTTAAATATATATTATTATATATTTTATTTTAAAAATTTTTATATATAATATTATTTTTATATTATTATAGTGTTTTTTAAACCTTTTTATCCCCCGGAAAAAAGTGTGTCATTTAAATGATTCGGTTAATGCCAAGTCTACAAAACATTTTTTTTTGTTGGAAATGTGTTGAGATTGTACCTTCAGCCTGAAAAGTTTTTAAACGTAAACAACTACACTCTCCTTAAAGGAGAAAAAAAACCCCTTAAAGTCGGATATGGTGCCTATACGATAGCGAGGTGCTAAAAAGAAACAACCCAGACTTCTCATTCAATGTGCATTTTTAATCTCACAGTGATTTCCAGGTGGGAGGGTGAGTGAGTAGGTAGCTATTGAGCGCTTTGATTTGTTGCTTTACAAGATTCAGCGCTATATAAATTCCATACATTATTATTATTATTTTTTATATTATTATATTCTGGGTGACCTCCCCAGAGTGTTAAGCTGGGGAAGGTACAACAAGAAGAAGAATAACAATAACAACGACAAATCCCAGTTAAAGTGTTAAGATGTCTCCATAATTATAAGTATTAACTGCAAGACTTTTGAGACTATGAGGAAATGTGTACATTATGAGTTGGTGCCAGTGTATTATAATCGCTCTTTTGTGCCTAATGGTACGCGCGGTGTTTTTGGTGTGTATGGGGTTTTGTGTTGTGGTGTGTGTGTGTGTGTGTTGGTGTGTGTTGGGTGTGTGTTGGTTGGGTGTGTGTGTTGTGTGTTTTGGTGTGTGTGTGGGTG
This sequence comes from Rapana venosa, assembly GCA_028751875.1. Classification (NCBI taxonomy): domain Eukaryota; kingdom Metazoa; phylum Mollusca; class Gastropoda; order Neogastropoda; family Muricidae; genus Rapana; species Rapana venosa. The sequence continues at coordinate 24,726,588 of CM054142.1, read as the reverse complement.
TTGTGGTGTGAAAAGGGGAATAAACAAGATTTGCAGAATTTAAATCAGCTAATAATTCTGTTTTTTTTTTGGGTATTATATGAATGACGGTTTTGCTGTCTATGTTTTGTAGGTGATTAATTATTTGTGCCTTTTAAAAATTGGACTTTTTGAAAAAAACAAGTGTGGGGTTTTGTCTGAGTGTGTATTTTTGTAGTGTGTGTGTTTTTGTCGGGGGGGTGTTTTCTCTCTCGGTTGTCTCTGTCAAGAAAAATTTTTTTCCAGAGAAAAGATTTTGCTTTTTTTATAACCCCAAAAAACAAAAAAAACCCAACTTTTTCAAAAAAAAAAATATTTTAAAAAAATCCCTAATAATAATAATAAAAATAAAACTAACCCAAAAAAAAAAAATCAAAAAAAAAAAAAAGAGAAAAAGAAAAAAAAAAAACACACACACACAAACAAAACCCAAAACCAAAAAAAAACCCAAAAAAACCCTAATCAAAAAAAAATTGGTTTCCCCCAACAAAAAAATTCATGCATAATCGTACACCTACACACGCGCAGTTTTGTGTGTGTGCTTTTTTTTTAAATGTTGAGTGGTGTGTGTGGGGGGTTTTGGGGGTTTGTGTGCGTGTGCGTGTGGTGTTTTGTTGTGTGCGTGTAGTGTTGTGTGTTTGGTGTGTGTATTGTGTGGCGTCTGGTGTTGTATGTGTTGTGGTGTGTGTGTTTTTGGTGTGCGTCGGCGGGGGTGTGTTTTTTTGTGTGGTGTGAATGTGTGTGTGTGTGGGGTTTTTGTGTGTTTTCCTGTGTGTTTTTGTGTGTGGTTTTGTGCGGTGTGTGTGTGTTTGTAAAGTCACTCCAAGCAAGGTAGCGATTCACCTTGCAGTCGGGAAAGTTTGTTCCTTTGGAAAGGGGAGGCCAGCAAATCCCTTTCCTGTTGGTTTTAACTAAAAAGAAAAAAAAAAAAAGAAAAGGACCGAAAAGGAAAGAAAAAAAGAAAGAAAAAATACCACGAAGAAGCTGAACGTGAGACTAAAGGCCTTGCCGCCTATAGGTTTAGCCCAGCTGAAAGAATCTCACTTTAAATGGTGCTTACTCAAATTTCGGGGAAGTGTCGGGTTTATTTTAAATTCGTAACATAGGTCAACACCGGGGGAAAATTGTTTTTAAAATTTGTTGTTGTGAGGGGGGGGGGGGGGGGGGGGTAAAAACTACTGACGCAATACAAACCACAACAACACACGAAATACATACGCACGCACACACAACAAAACCACACCACACACACCACCACCACCCCGCACGCCGCCCCCCACCAAACACACCGCACAAAACCCACAACAACAAAAACCCACAACACACCACACCCACACAACACACACACAACACACCACCATTTCCATGTTTTAAGGGGGTTTTCACGAACGCACATTCGTTACTATCTTCTATCTGCCCCGTAGCGCGCCCTTTGGGGGCCCCCTCAAAGACAAAAAAACCATTTCCCCCATTCCTTTCTCTGTTCTGCCTTTCCGGGGTTTTGTTGAGTTCTAGGCCTGTCCTTCGCTGATGTTATCCCCCCCACCTTTTTTTATACCAAAAAAAAAACCCCCCCCCCCCCCCCCAACCCCCCCAAAAAACAGATTCTGCGTATTAAAATCCAAAATCTCGATCGAACAAGCAATTATCAAAGATTTTTAAGCAAATTTTTTTCATGTATTTTACAATTTTACTGATTTATTTTCAAAGTGTTCATTTTCTTTTGTTAATGAAAAAAATTTTGGGCCTTTTTTTTTTTTTTTTTTTTCTTTTTGAACCCGGGTCCCCAATTTGGGGTGTTTTTCATGTTATAGCTTTAAAAAAATTTTTTTTAAAAATTTCCCGGGGGTTTGAAATTGGGGACCTTTTTGGGGGAAGGGGGGTGGTTTCCGGAATAAAAACCCAGGGCGTCCGGAAAAATTTAAAACCCCCTTAAAAATCGTTTTTCCCTTTCAAGTTTTTTCCTGTTCCGTTTTAAAAGGAAATTTTTTTGGGCGGGGGGGGTTTTAAAAAAAACCCCCAAGGGGTTTTAAAAAAAAATGATTTAAAAAAAAGAAAAATTTTTTTTTTTTTTTTTAAAAAATTTTTCCCTTTATTTTTTTTTTTTTTTCCGGTTTTAAAATTTTTATTTAAAATATGGTTTTTTCCCCTCTTTTCCCCCCCCCCCAATTGGAGAAATTTTCAAAAAAAGTTTAGTTGCCCCCAAAATTTTTTTTTTTTTTTTTAAAAAAATGCCCTTAAAAAAAAATCAGTAAAAATTTTTTTGGCCCCTCCCCCCCCCCCCCCATAAAACCAAAAAAAAATTTCCCTTTTTTGGTTTTTTTGGGCTTTTTTTTTTTTAAAAGGGGGGCTAAGAAGGGTTTTTTTTGCTTTTTTTTGTCCCAAAACCCGGTTTGGGGGGGGGGAAAAATAAAAAACCCAAAATAAGTTGGAAAGTTTGGGGAAAAGGGGGTTTAAAACCCCAAAAAAAGGGAAAAAAATGCAAAAAAAGGGGGGGGGGGGTTCCCCACCCCCCTTTTTTTTGATCAAACCCAGGTGGAAAAGGGAAAAAAAAGGGGGGAAAAAAAATTTTTAAAAGAGAAAAATTGGAACTTGGGGTTTCCTAAATTAAAGGGGAAAAAAAGGGGAAAAGAAGAGGTTAGGTATTGGAATTATTGGTAGGAGAATTTGGAGGGGGGTTAAAGATGAAGAGGAAAAAGACACCAAGAAAAATTTTCCCCGGGGAAAATTTTGTAAAAAAATGGGGGGTTTAAAAAGTGCCCTTCCCCGGGGTTTTCCTTCCCAAGAAAACATCCTTAAAAAAATTTCCCTTTTGCCTCAAAGGAAATAAAGGTTTTTAAAAAAAAAATACCTGAAAATACCCAAAAACATTCAACCCAAGGGGATTTTAACCAAATGGCCTCCCCCTTTTTTTTTTGGGGTTTTTTGGGGGAAAAAAAAAGGGGCCTTTTGGGGGGTTCCCCCCCAAAATTACCTTGGGCCCAAAAACCTTATCCCCCTAGGGGCCCTGGGAAAGGGAAATCTCCTTTTTTTTTTTAAACCAGGGGCCCCTGATAAAACCCGAAAAGAAACCCGGGCGCTAAACCCGTTTCTCTTACAAAATGGCTGGCCCCCCTCAAACCCCTTTTTTAGTGGACAAACTGAAAATCCCGTGCGGGTTTAACAAGTTGGGGTTTTTTGGGTTTTTCCCCGGCTACTCCCTCCCCCTTCCCCCCCCCCCCTTTTCTGCAAAATAAAAATGGAACCAAACACTTGGGTGCGTACAAAAGAGCACTAAAACCCAACCGGTTTCCAACCCAAAATGGGAAAAATTTAAAATAATGTAACCAGAAAATGGATATTTTTTAATTATGGAAAGAAAAAAAAAAAAAGTGGGAACTTTTGGGAACAATGAAGAAAAAACCCCCTTAAAAAAATTTGATTGAAGGAATTTTAAAATTTAAAAAATAGTATTAACTGGGGTTTGCAAAAAATGTAAATAAAAAAAAACCAAAAAAAAAAGGAAAAAAAAGAACACAAAGCCCTTTAAATATACTGAAAGGGGAAAAAGAAAACCCCCGCAGCTTCCTAGGGAAAAACCCCGGGGGAAAAAAACCCCGGGGTTCCCGCATGGGGGCAAAAGCATAAAATTTTTACCTTCTGTCTTTGGGGAAAAAAAGGAAAAATGGAAAAATAACAATTTCCCAAGAAAGGGAAAAGCCCCCAAAAAAGGAAAAAAAAACCCCCCAAAAAAACAAAAAAAGAAAAAAAAAAGAAAGCAAAAGGGAAAAGGGAAAAAGAAAGGGCAAAAACCCCCCAAAAAAAAAAAAGGCATTCCCCCTCAAGGGGGTTTTTAACCCTTTGCAAAACAAAAAGGGGCCCCAAATTTTTTTTTCAAAAAGGGGGATTTAGAGGTGGCCCTCAAATTTTCCCCCCGAAAAAGGTGGGCCCCAACATTAAACCCTAAACCCAAGGGGGGAAAAAGGGGGGTTCTTCCCCCCCGGTCCCAAATTTGGGAAAATTTTTATCCCTCTTTAATTCATGGGGAAACCCCCCTTTTTTTCCCCCCCCAAAAAAACCCTTGGGTTTAGTTACCCGTCCCAGAAAAGGTGAATTTTTGGAAAAAGGGGAAAAAAAAAGGGAGCTTTGAAAAATTAAAAAAAAGAAGAACCCCAAAAAAAAAAAGGCCCCGGGGGGGGAAATTTTTAAAAAAAGGGGGGGTCCCAAAAATTTTTTCCCAAAATTTTTGAAAAAAGGAATTTCCATAAACAAAATCCCCAAAAAAACCCCCCCCCCCCCCCACCTCCCCCCCCCAAACCCGCTTTAAAACCTGGGGGGAAAAAAAAGGAAGGGGGAAAAAAAAAAAAACCCCCCTGGGAAAAAACCCCCAATTTGGGGGCAAAAAAAGGGGGCAGAAAATTTCCCCCCCAAAAAAGGGAAAAATGGGTTTGGAGACCCCCCAAAGGGGCCCAATCAGGGGGACCCAATTGATGGGGGCCCCGGGGGGCCAAAAGTTGGGGCCCCGCAAAGGGGTACTCCTCCCCCCGGGGAGGCCCCGGGGAGAGGGGGTTTTTTTTTTGCCCCCAAAAGGGGGGAGGGCTTTTTTTTTCCCCAAAAATTTTTTCCCTTTTTTTTTTTTAAACCCCCCAAAAAAAAAAAGGAAAAAGGGGGGGGGGGGGGGGGGGGGGGGGGGGGGGGGGGGGGGGGGGTTTTTTTTTTTTGTCCTTTTTTTTTTGGTTTATTCTGGGTTGAAAAATTTTATCCGTTTCTTTTTTTTTTTTTAAACGAAAAAATTTTTTTTTTTCGTTCGCCTTTCCCCCGGGTGTCCTGGGCCCCCCCCTCATTCCCCCCCCCCAGTTTAGTTCGTTTTGTCGCCCAAAAATCTGGGCAATAAGGCCTGCAGGTTTTTAATTTTTTTTTTTTTTTTCAACTTTTCCCCCCAAAGGGGGTTTTCTGAAACCTTTTTTTTATTAGGAAAAAGTTGTCTTCCTTTCGTTTTTTTGTCTTCTGGGTTGGGGGGTTTTCTTTGTTCTTCGGGGGTGTTTTTTTTTTCTTTTTTTTTTAAAAAAGGGGGAAAAAAAAAATGTTTTAAACCCTGTTTTTTTTTTTGGGCAAATTTTTCAACCCAAAAATTTTGGGGCTCCGGGGTGGGTTGGGGTTTAAAACCCAATTTTTTTTCCCTCTCTTCCCCTCCCCCCCGCAAACCCCCCCCCCCCCCCCACCCCCCCCCCCGGGGGGGGTTTTTTTTTTCCCCCCCCCCCCCCCCCCCCCCCCCCCCCCAAAAAAAAAACCCCCCCCCCCCCCCCCCCCCTTTGGGGTTTTTTAAAGGGGGGGGGGCTTTTGTGGGGAAAGGGGTTTTTTTTTTTTTTTTGGGGGTTTTTTTTCCCCGAAATTTTTTTCAAAAGGGGGGAAAACCCTTTTTTGGGAAAAAAAATTTTAAAAATTTTGCCCCACAAAAATTTGAAAAAGGGCCCCGTTTTTTTGAAATTTTTTGGGGGGATTTTTTTTTTTTGGGGGGGGCCAAAAAGGGGAAAAAAAGATGGGAAAAACAAAGGGGAAAAAAAAAAGGGAAAAAAAAAAGAAAAAAGGGGGGGGGAAAAAGTTAAGGCCCCAAAAAAAAAAAAAGGGCTCCCCCAAAAACAGAAAGAAAAACAGAAAAAATAAAAAAAAAAAAAAAAAAAAAAAAAAAAAAAAAAAACCTAAAAAAAAAAAAACCAAAAAAACAAAAAGGCCCCGGGGAAAAAACAAAAACCCCAAAAAATTTTTTTTTTTTCAATCCCAAAAATTTTTTTCGTTTTGGGGGAAAAAAAAACAAAAATTCTAAAAAAGGGGGGGTTTGGGTGGTTTGGGGTTTTTCCCCGGGGTTTTTTTTGGGGGTTTCCTTTTTTTTTAAACCCTTAAATTTCCCCCCCGTTTTTTTTTTTTTTAAAAAAGGTTTTTAAAAATAAATTTTAAAAAAAGGGAAAAATGGGGGAAAAAAAAAATCCCCGAAGGGTTTAAAACCCCGAACAAATTTTTTTTTTGGGAAAAAATTTTTTTAAACCAAAAAACCCCCCCCCCAAAAAAAAAAAAAAAAAAAATTTTTTTACCCCCTTTGGGGGGGAAAAAAAAAGGGGGGGGGGGGGTGGGGTTTTTTTTTTTGGGTTTTTTTTTTTGGGGGTTTTCTGGGTTTTTTTTGGGGGTTTTTTTTTGGGGTTTTTTTCCCCACCGTTAAAGGGGGGGGGGGGGGGGTTTTTTTTTTTTTTTTTTTTCCCCCCCCCCCCCCCCCCCCCCCCCCCCCCCCCCCCCCCCCCCCCCCCAAAACCCCCCCCCCCCAAAAAAAAATTTTTTTTCCACTTTTAAAAGGGAAAAATTTTTTATTTATGCTACGAACGGGGCCCTTTTGTTTTTGGGGGTTGGGGGGTTGGGTGGGTGGGGGGGGGTTTTTTTGGGGGGGTTTGGGGTTGGGGTTTTTTGGGGGTTTTTTTTTGGGGGGGAGGAAAAAAGGGGGGTTTTGGGGAAAATTTGGGAAAAAGGGGGGGGGCTGGCCCCCCTTTTTTTTTGGGGTTTTTTTTTTTTTTTTTTAAAAAGGAAAAAGGGAAAGAAAAAAAAATTTTTTTGGGGGGTTTTTAAAATTTTTTTGGGGTTTTAAAAAAAAAAAAAAAAAAATTTTTTTTTTTGGGGGGGTTTTGGGTTTTGGGGGTTTTTTTTTTTTAAAGGGGTTTTTTTTTTCCCCCCTTTTTTTGGTTGAGTTTGGGTTTTATTTTTTTTTTTTCCCTTTTTTCTTTTCTGTTTTTTTTTTTTTTTTAGGATTTAGGGGGGTTTTTGGGGGGGGGAGGTTTTTTGGCGGAAAAAAAAAAAAGGGGGGGGAAATTTAAAGGGCAAAAAGGGCTTTTTTTTTAAAAAAAAAGGGTTTTTCCAAAATTTTTTTTTTTTGCCCGGAAAAAAAAAAACCCCCGGGCAAGGGGGTTTTTTTTTAAAAAGGGGGTTTTTTGGGGTTGGGGCCCCCCCCAAAAATTTTTAAAAAAGGGGTTTTAAAGGGGGGAAAGGGGAAAAGGGGGGGGGGGGAAAAAAGGGGTTTTGGGGGGAAAAAAAAAATGGGAAAATTTTGGGGGGGAAAAGGTTTTAAAAGGGGGGGGGAAAAAAATTTTTTTTTTCCCCAAAAGGTTTTTGGAAAATTTAAAGAATTAGGGGTTTAAAAAAAATTTTTTTAAACGGGGGAAAAAATTTAAAAAAAAATTTTTAAAAAAACCTTTTAAATTACCCAAAAAAAAATAAAAAAAAGGGAAAAAATTTAAAAATTTGGGTTTTGCCCAAAATCGGTTGGGGTTTTTCCTGGTTTAATTTTTTCTTAAATTTTAAATTTTTTTTGAAATTTTAAAAAAAAGATTTTTTGAAATTTAACAAAAAAAAAAATTAAATTTTTTTTTTTTTTTTTTTAAAAAAAAATATAAAATTTTTTTTTCTTTATTATTTTTTTTTTTAAAAAAAAACCCTTTTTTTTTTTATTCTTTGGGGGCCCTTCCCCGGTTTTCCCGGTTTTTGCTTTTTCTTAAATTTTTATTTTTAAAAAAAAATTTGTTAAAAAAATTTTTAAAAAACAAATTTTTTTTAAAAAAAAAAAAAAAATTTGCTTTTTTTTTGGGGGGGTTTTTTTTTTTGGGGTTTTTTTTTTTTTTTTTTAAAAAATTTTTGGGGGTTTTTTTTTTTGGGGGTTTTTTTTGTTTTTGGGGGGTTTTTTTCTAAAGAAAAAATTTTTGTTTTTTTTTTTTTCCCTTTTTCCCTTAGTGTTTTAAAACCGTTAAAAGGGAAAAAAATAAAAATTTTGAAAACCCTTTTTTTTGGGGGGGGGTTTTTTTTTGGGGGCTTTTTTTTTGTTTTTTTCTTTTTTTTTTTGAGTTTTTTTTTTTTTTTTTTTTTTTGGGGGGGGTTTTTTTTTTTTTTTCCGGGGGGAAAAAATTTTGGGGGGTTTTTTTTTTTTTGTAGTGAAAAAAAGGGGGAAAAGGGGAAAAAAAAGGATTTTGGGAAAAAGGGAAAAAAAAGGGGGGGGAAGGGGTGGTAAGGGGGTTTTTTTAATGTTTTTTTGGGTTTTTTTTTTTGGGGGGATTTTCCCCGGGGGGTTTTTTAAAAAAGGGTCCCCGGGGGTTCCCTTTTTACCGGGCTAACCCAATTGGGTTTTGGGGTTGTTTTGGGGGTTTGGTTTTTTTATGTTAGGGGTGGGGGGGGGGGGGTTTTTTGGGGGAAAGGGGTTTTTGGGGGAAGTTTTTTAAAGGAAAAAAGGGGGGGGCCCCCAAAAAAAGGGGGAAAAAAGGTTTTCCCCAAAGGGTTGGGCCCGGGGTTTTTTGGGGGGAAAACCCCCCCTTCCCCAAATTTCAAACCCCTTCCCTTTTTTTTTCCCTCCTTCCCCCTTTCTTTTTCCCCCCCTTTTATTTTTTTTTTTCCCCCCCTCCCCCCCGCCTTTTTTTTTCTTTTTCCCCTTTTTCTAAACCCCCCCTTTTCCCCTTTTTAAACCCCCTTTTTCCCCTTTCCTTTCAAACCCCCTTTTCCCCTTTTCCCCCCCCTTTCCCCCTCCCCCTTTTTTCCCCTTTTTTTTTTTTTCTTTTTTCCCCTTTTCCCTTTTTTTTCTTTGGGGTTTTTTTTTTTCCCTTTTTCCTTTCCTTCCCCCTTTTTTTTCCCCTTCCCTTTTCTTTTCTTTTCTTTTTTCCCTTTTTTTTTTTCCCTTTTTTTTTTTCTTTAAAAAAACCCCTTTTCTCTTTTTTTCCCCTTTTGGGGGGAATTTAAAATTTTTAACCCCCCTTTTTTTTATTGGGGGGCCCCTTTTTTTTTTAATTCCTTTCTTTTCCTTTTCCTTTTTTTTTAAATTTTTTGTTTTAAAAAAGGGTTTAAATTTTATTTGTTTTCCCCTTTTGTTTTTTTTTCTAATTTGGAAAAAAAAAATTTTTTTATTTTTCCTTTTGGTTAATTTTTTTTTCCCTTTTTTTTTTTTTTTTTTAATTTTTTATTTTCCCTTTTTTTTTTTCCCCTTTTTTTTTCTTTTTTTAAAATTTTTTTTCCTTTTTTTTTTCAAAAAACTGGAATTTAAAGAAATTTTTCCTTTTATCTTTTTCTTTCCCCCCTTTTTTTTTTTATTCCTTTTAAAATTTTCATTTTTCCCCTTTTTTTTCCCTTTTTTGCAAACTTTTCTAAAAATTTTTTTATTTTTTTTAAAAAAGTTTTTTTTTTTTTTTTTAAATTTTTTTCCCCCCCTTTTTTGGGGGTTTTTGGGGCCCCCTTTATTTTCCCCTTTTTTTTTCCATTTTTTCCCCCCTCTTTCCCCCCCCTCTTCTTTTTCTTTTCCCCCCCCCTCCTTTTTTTTTTTCCCCCCCCCCCTTTTTTTAATTTAAAAAAATTTTTTTTTTTTGTAAAATTTTTTTTAAATTTTGGAAAACCTTATTTTCCCCCCTTTTTTTAAAAAAAAAAAAAAAAAAAAATTTTCTTTGTTTCTTTTTCCCTTTTTTTTTAAATTTTTTTTCTTTTTCTTTTTCCCCCCCTTTACCCTTTTTTTTCTTTAAAAAATTTTTGGGGTTTTTATTTTTTTAAAAGGGGGGCCCCCAAAAAAAAAAAAAAAAAAAAAACCCCAAAAAAACACCCCAAACAAAAAAACCCCCTTATTTGGTTTTTTTTCGTAAACCCGGGGTTTTTTTTTTTAAAGGGTTGGACCATTTTTCCAAAAAATTTTTTTTTAAAAATAGTTTAAAATTTTTCCCCCCCCCTTTTCCTTTTCTTTTTCCCCCCTTTTCCCCCCCCAAAAAATTTTTTTCCCCCCCCTTTTTTTTTTTTTTTTTTTTTTTTTTCTTTTTTCCCCTTTTTTTCCCCTCCTTTTTTTAAAATTTTTTTTTTCTTTGGGGGGGGGGGGTTTTTAAAAAATTTTTTTTTAAAATTTTTTTTTTGGAACTTTTTTTTTTTTGGTTTGGGGGGGGGGGAAAAGGGGTTTTTTTGGGTTTTTAAAATTTAAAATTAAAAAATTTTTGGGGGAAATGGGAAAAAGGGGGGAGGGGGGGGGGGGTTTTTTTTGGGGGGAAAAGGGGGGGGGAAAAGGGGGGTTTTTTAAAAAAAAAAAGGGGGGGGGGGGAAAAGGGAAAAAAAAAGGGGGGGGGGGGGGGGGGGGGGAAAAAGGGAAAAAAAAGGGGGAAAAAAGGATTTTAAAAAAAAGGGGGGGAAAAAAAAAAAAGGGAAGGAAAAGGGGGGGGGGAAAAGGGGGGGAAAGAAAGAAAAGAAAAGGGGGAAAAGGGGAAAAAAGAAAAAGGGAAAAAAAGAAAAAAAAAAAAATGAAAAGGGGGGGGGGGTTTTTTCCCCCCCCAAAAGGGGGGTTTTGGGGGGGTTTTTTGGAAAAAGGGGAAATAAAAAAAAAAAAAAAGATTGGGAAAAAAAAGAAAAAAAATTTAAAAAAAAGGGGGAAAAAAAAAAAAAGGGAAAAAAAAAAAAGGGTTTTAAAAAAAAAAAAAGGGAAAAAATTTTGGGGTTTTAAAAAAAAAAACCCGGGGGGGGGGAAGGAACCCCAAAAAAAAAGGGTTTGGGGAAAAAAAAAAAAAAGAAATTTTAAAAAAAAAAAAAAAAAAGAAATTTAAAAACCCGAAAACAAAAAAACCCAAAAGTAGGTAAATTTTTTAAAAAAAAAAAAAAAACCAAAAATTTTAAAAAAAGGGGAAAAAAAAAAAAAAAGGGGGGGGTTTTTTTTGGGGGGGGGGGGGGGGGGGGGGGGGGGGGGGGGGGGGCGGGGGGGGGGGGGGGGGGGGGTTTTTCCCCGGGGGGGGGGGGGGGGGGGGGCCAGGGGGGGGGGGGGGGGGGGGGGGGGGGGGGGGGGGGGGGGGGGGGGGGGGGGGGGGGGGGAAAAGGGGGCGGGGGGGGGGGGGTTTTGGGGGGGGGGGGGGGGGGGGGGGGGGGGTTTGGGGGGGTGGGGGGGGTTTGGGGGGGGGGGGGGGGGGGGGGGGGGGGGGGGGGGGGGGGGGGGGGGGGGGGGGGAAAAGGGGGGGGGGGGGGGGGGGGGGGGGGGGGGGGGGGGGGGGGGGGGGGGGGGGGGGGGGGGGGGGGGGGGGGGGGGGGGGGGGGGGGGGGGGGGGGGGGGGGGGGGGGGGGGGGGGGGGGGGGGGGGGGGGGGGGGGGGGGGGGGGGGGGGGGGGGGGGGGGGGGGGGGGGGGGGGGGGGGGGGGGGGGGGGGGGGGGGGGGGGGGGGGGGGGGGGGGGGGGGGGGGGGGGGGGGGGGGGGGGGGGGGGGGGGGGGGGGGGGGGGGGGGGGGGGGGGGGGGGGGGGGGGGGGGGGGGGGGGGGGGGGGGGGGGGGGGGGGGGGGGGGGGGGGGGGGGGGGGGGGGGGGGGGGGGGGGGGGGGGGGGGGGGGGGGGGGGGGGGGGGGGGGGGGGGGGGGGGGGGGGGGGGGGGGGGGGGGGGGGGGGGGGGGGGGGGGGGGGGGGGGGGGAGAAGAAAGAGGAAAAAGGGAAGAGGAAAATGAGAAAAGGGGAAGAGAGAGGATGATGGGAAAAAAGAGAGAGAAGGAGAGAAGAGGGTTTAGAGAAATGAGAGAGAGGAGAGAGAGAGAAGAAAGAGGGAGAGGAAAACAAAGAAGAGAGAGGGGAAAGCGAAAGAAGAAGAGGTGAGAAGAGAGGAGGAGAAGGAGAGAAGAGGGGAGAGAGAAAAGAGAGAGAGAGAGAAAGGGGGAGGGAAGAAAAGGGGGGAAGGGAAAGAGGGGGAGGAGAGGAATGAAAAGTAAGTCAGTGAAGTCAAAAACGCTTTTTTTTTTTTTTTTTTTTTTTCCCCCCCCCCCCCCCCCCTCCCCCCACCCCAAAACCCAGGCCCGCCACCCCGCACCTAGCACCCCCCCACCCCCAATACCCAAACCCTCACCCACCAGTTGGGTACTTTTTGTAAAAAAAAAACAACAACCCCACAAAAAACCGGTTGGGAAAAGTTTGAAAAAAGGGGGGGGGAAAAAGGGAGGGGGGGGGAGGGTTAGGGGGGAGGGGAGGAGCGGGGGGGGGGGGAGAGGAGGGTGAGTGGGGGGAAACCCACCGAACCCAAATTTTTTTGGGGTGGGGGAAAAAAAAGAGGCTCTTTTAACCGCTGCAAAACGAAAAGGAAAAAAAACGAAAGGAAAAAAAAAAAAAAACAAATAAAAGGAGAATACAAACACTTTAACTAAACAAAAAAAGATCATACATTCAAAAAATTTTCCACGTAGAGGGTGTGTGTTGTGTGGGGGTGGTGGTGTGTGTGTGTGTTTATGTGGTGTGGTTTTTTGTGAGGGTGGTGTTGTGTGTGGGGTGGTGTGTGTGGTGGGTGGCGTTATTTTTTTTTTTAATTTGAAGTTTTCTTGGAATTTTTAAACCCCTTGAAAGTAACCCTTTTTGCTTTTGAGGTTTTTGGATGGAATCAATGTCTTTTCGTATTGTAATTACCTTAAAAGGGGGATTACGTGTTTTTGATTTTTTACTTACTTGATTGAAATTTTTGTCATCAAGGAGAGGGATCACCGGGATTTTCCTGCAGGGTAGCGGGGGACGGGGAAGCCGTGGGGGCGGAGCACTCGCTTTTCCCCAGCCAAGTTAAGCAGCGCGAACGTGGGTTTCCACTTGGATGGGGGACCGTTTTTCGCGCCTTGGGTTTAGACAGTTCCCCAACCCACCCTTTTACCAAAATAAAAAAAAAACCCCCCCCCTGGAAAATTTTTAAAAAACAAACCAAAACCCCCCCGAGGGGGGGGGGAAAAAGGGGAAAAGGGAGGGGGGGAAAAAAAAAAAAAAGGGGAAAAAAAAAGGGAGAGAAGAGAGAGAAAAGGGGAGAGAGAGAGAAAAGAGAAGGGAAAGAAAGGGGAAAACCGGGGGGGTTTTTTTTTAAAAAAATTTTTTTAAAAAAAAAATAAAAAAAATTATAAAAAGAAAAAAAAAAACAAAAAAAAAGGGAAACTAAGTGATCAAATCTTGGACTATGAAAATAGATAAACAATGCTATTAGACTGCGGAATATTGCAACGCATATACAAAAACGTATAAATCAAAATTAATTTTTCAATTTAGTTTTAAAACAAATTTGTAGAGACTATTTATTTGACACCGTACATTAAGTTACATTTTGACACAACAATATTTTCCCTTTTATTCATGGAATGGAAAAAGTTCGGAAGAAAAGAAGTGTTCTCCATTTGATGTTTTGAGTAGCTTTTGAATTGGACATCAATACATTTATTAAAAATTATCCCTTAAATCGGAGTACATTGAGCATTCAAACAAAAAAATGGGGTTCTTTTTTTAATTTTGTTAGACAAAAAGACAAAGTTTTTCTTTCTCATTTTCACTGTATCTACAAAATTGTTTTAAAGGTTTTAAAAACTCAACCTAGTTTGTGTAATACAACTCGAAAAAGTAGTGCCCATTTAGTTAATGTAGTTTTCTTTTTTTAAAAAAAAATTTTAAAACTATAGTTTTCATATCTCTCTTTATTTTATGGTTCCAAACCCCCTTGGGTAAACATATCGTTAAATTCCGCTTCAAAAAATGCAAAAATGCTTTTACATAAAACGCTTTCTTAAAATCAACGAAAGCAACATCAACCCCTTTGGGCCTTTTTTTGGACATACACTTTGTAAAAACGGCAAAAAGGGTTGAAAATATACAATGTAAAATTTTTTCTTCCAAAAAACCTGCTTATTTTCAAAATGAAAGAGTTTTTCTCAAGCCCACAAAAAATTTGATTTTAAATATTGAGTGTAACATTTTGAAAGAGCTTAAAAATAAAAATCCCCTGTAATTTGTCTACTTTATTGATACCTTTTTTATAAAAAAGAGGTAAAAACCCTTTTGACAAAAAAAGAGGAAATATACGTTTTGCTGATATGGTGTTGAAAAGTTTAAATAAAAAAATGTTTTTAACCCTCTTTGTCCATTTTTCACAAAAGAGGGAGAAGAGAGAAAGAGAGAGAGAGGGGGGAAAGAGAAAAAGAGGGAGAGAGAGAGGAGAGGGGGGAGAGAGGGAGAGAGGGGGAGAAGGGGGGTCAATCAATAATTTTTTTTTTTTCCAGAGGTACATTGAAAAACCCCATTATTTGCTTTTTTTCCCTCAAGCCATCTTTTTAAGAACAAAAAAATTTTTTCTTATAAAAATTTGGGAAAATATTTCATTTTTTTCAACCTTTACCAATCGAGTGTACCAATTAAAAAAAAAAAAAAAAAAAAAACCAATAAAAAAATACACTGCAAAATACAAAATAATTTTCCCATACACACAAATACCACCAAAAACCACCAAAAACAAAAAGTAATTTAGTGAAAAAAATAATGGTCTTTAAATCAAAAAATGAAATTTCATTTAAAATTATCTTTGAAAAAAAAAAAAAAAAAAAAAAAAAAAAAAAGGGGGGGGGGGGGGGGGGGGGGGGGGGGGGGGGGGGGAAAAAAAAAAATAAATGGAGAAAAAAAAGGGGGGGGGAAAAAAAGGAAAAAGGGAAAAAGAAAAAGAAGAGAGGAGGAGAAAAGGAGAGAGAGGGAGAGGGAGAGAAAGGGAAAGGGAAAAAAAAGAGGAGGAGAGAAAAAGGAGGAAGGGAGAGAGAAAAAGGGGGAAAAGGGAGGAAAAAAAAAAAAATTAAAAAGGGAAAGAGGGGAGAGAGAGGGGGGGGATTTTGAGAAAAGGGGAAAAAAAAAAAAAAAAAAAAAAAAAAAAAGGGGGGGGGGGGATTGGGGAAAAGGGGGGGGGGAAAAAAAAAAAAATTTAAAAAAAAGGGGGTTTTTTTTTGACAGAAAAGAAGGGGGGGGTTTTTTTGAAAATAAAATTAGAAAAAAAAAAAAGCACAAGAAACGAAACCCCGCCCCCAACCCAACAAACAAACCCCCAAAAACACAAAACCAAAAAAAAAAAACCCCCCCACCCAAAACAAGGGCGAAAGACGCAACAACAACAAAGCCCAAAAACAAAAACGAAAAACAAAAAAACCCAAAACAAAACAACAAAAAAACAAAAACAACAACAACAACAAAAAGCAACAACAACAAAACAACGAAAACGACAACAACAACAACAAAAAACAACAACAACAACAAAACAAAAACCAAAAACGGACGACGACGACAACGATGACGACGACCGGCGACAACAACGCACCAAAAAAACGACCGACGCAACAACAACGCGACGACGACAACAACAAAACAAAACAAAAACCCAACGAGACACCGGGTACAAAACACGAAAACAACAACAACACGACGAAAAACAACGACGCCCGCAAACAACAACGCAACAAAACGCGAAAAAAAACCCAACAACCGCACACCAAAACCAAAGACAAAAAAATTTACGAAACGGGGCTAACACCAAAGGGCCCAGCACAAAAAAAACCCAAAAAACAACACCCAAAACACCTCCCCCCCCCCCTTTTTTCATCTAAACCATATATAAATACAATATTATCTACACACTCATACTAAATTCCTCACAAAAAACAAAACAAAACAACAAACCAAAACACCCCCCCCCCAAAAATCCCTTTTTTCAATATAAAAACCCCATAACACACTTAACAAAATAATTCTATTCAAAAACAACACCCCCTTCCCCCCCCTCATTGAGGAAGGCCAAAATCGGAGAAAAAACCCTGGTAAAACCTGCAGCAAAGAAGGCAAACACCTTATCCTTAAACCACAGAGAAAACCCACACGGAGTATCAAGTTGCAGACAAAGCACAGAGCAAAGCACACGTGGTCATCAAGTTTGCAGCAAAGCACAGAGCAAAGCACACGTGGTCATCAACGTCTGCAGACAAAGCAAAGAAAGCCAGTAGTTTAACGTTGCAGCAAAACAGAGAAAGAACGTGAGTCATAACCTTTGCAGCAAAGCACGAGCAAAGCACACGTGAGTCATCAACGTCTGCAGAAAAGCACAGAGAAAAGCACACGTGAGTCAAAAACGTTGCAACAAAGAAGAGCAAAGCCACACGTGGGTCATGAACTTGCGAAAAGCACAGGCAAAGCACACGTGAGTCATCAAGTCTGGCCCAAAAAAGAAGAACCGAATAAAAATTTTTTAAATTTTGAGGGTTTTAATTGATCACCAGAGGGGGTTTTGTTTTTTTTTTCTTTTTCGGCCCCATGGGGGTACAAAAAAAAAAGAAAAAAGCATGACAATTGCCCCCTAAGTACAGCACCAACTTGGGATATTTAATTGTATGTCTGCACTTATATTTCTTATTTTTTTTTTTTGAGGGGCGGGATAGTCAGTATCAGAGGCTCGCTTTCCCCCCCGCCCAAGTTAAGCAGCATCGAGCGGTTAAACCCCTTGGATGGGTGACCGTTTGCGCGCCTTGGGTTCAGTACAGTCCCCCCAAACACCCAGCTGTAAAAGGGTACTCCTTTTCAGGGTAGGGGGGTAAAAAGCGAGGGGGGAGGATGGACGCCGCCCCAAAATGGGCCCTAAGAATGAGGTCTCTGATGCCTCACTCTCCCACGGCCCTAGGGTTTGGGGCACCTTTAAAATTTACCTGCTTTTTTTTCCTTACGTGTTTTTTTATTTTCCCGTGATGTGGATTGCTTTTCTGAAAAGTCCTTTTCGGAATAACTCTTTGTTGCGTTTAAGTGGCTTTTTCTTCACACACACAACACACACACACACACACACACACCCCACACACAAACACACCACAACACCACACCACACACACCACACCCACACACCCCCAAAACCACCACACACACACACACAAACACACACACACCACACCACCAACCCCACACACACACACACAACACACACAACACACCCCCCTAAGTCATACATACTACACAGGGACTTGGTTTCTTTCTCAACCTAAACCTATCCTCAGACCAAAAACTCTAATGTGATAGGGAAAAATCCCCGGGGG
This sequence comes from Rapana venosa, assembly GCA_028751875.1. Taxonomy (NCBI): domain Eukaryota; kingdom Metazoa; phylum Mollusca; class Gastropoda; order Neogastropoda; family Muricidae; genus Rapana; species Rapana venosa. The sequence goes on along the minus strand of CM054142.1, from coordinate 24,709,732 downwards.
GAAAACGGAACCGTCACTTCTGTGTTTAGGGGAAGTTTGTGTGGGCCCCTTTTTTTTATTTATTTTATTTTTTAAATTTTTTTTATATTTTATACCACTTAATCAGAGATTTCTCGCGTGAAATTGGGTGCTCTCCCCGGGGGGAGCGCGTCGCCAAAAAACAGCCCCACCCTTTTTTTTTCCCCCTTTTGGGCTCAACTGGATTTGTTTCCCTTCAGATGCCCTTTTTTCTAAGAATTTTTCAGGGGGCAAATCTCTTGTTGCCTGGGTTTTTTACGTGCGCTGAAAATTTTGTTTACCACGGGGCCTCGGGTTTATGTCTCATCCGAAAACAGCGCCCCCGACCCCCCACTATGGTTAAAGGATGGGGGGAAAATTTTCGGGCCCCCAAAAGGGGACAACACCCAACACCCACCCGGACTTTCGCTTTTTAGAAGGGCGTTACCTCTAGACACCTCCAGGTCAGATCAAAAAATAGAGAAGGCCATCAGGTAGGAGGTCCCATTATCCCAGTCCTCTCGAGTCCCCCAGACTTAAAAAAACATCAATGAAAAAAGGACCTGGGTTGTGTTTATTAGCGTTTATCATGACTAGTGACGGGTGGTCCTAATTGTCTCCCCTGCGGAAGGGTACGCGTTCAAAACCATGTGTCCCAAAATGGGACACACACCAATGTCGAGGCTTTTTTTTCAGGGGGGGTTTTTTAACCTTCCTGGGCCAAAAAACTTTGCCCTTTTAGTAAAAAAAAAAAGAGTGAATTTTTTTAGTTTCTTTTGAGAATTATCACATTGCTGTTTTTATGAGGGTTTTTTTAAAGCCGAAGGTAAAGCGAGATGGAAATGACCTATCTCCCCACTCTGCTCGGCCACAATTGGATTGGAATCCCTGGTGGTCTACCCGTCACCAAACCCGGATTTTTCGTATACTTCTCTATATACCTACACTACTCTCTCCTTTCTGCTGTGCTGCTGTGCCCGCTGCTTGCGTGCTGCTGGCGTCTGCTGCGGGTGCTGCTCCTTTCTATACAATTACTACTACTACGCCTCTCTCTCTCCTTCTTTTTTCTTAACCCCACTACTACTTATTACTACAAATCTATAAATACTGCTTGCTACTATTACTACCCTTTCTAACAACAACAACAACACAACAACAAAAAACAAAAATATATATACAATTTTAACCAACAAAAACCAAAAAATCAACCTTCTTTTAAATTTACCCTTTTTAGGTTCCCCAATCTTAAGGGGGCCAAAAATAAAAACCCCGCTCTTCCTTTCCCCACTCCGACGACTGACACGCCGATATTTGCAGTTTTTCTTTCAAATCCCAGGGGGCACTGGGAGTGCTGGGGACTTTTTTTTTTTTCTTTTCCCAAAATGGGTTTGGGGGGGGCCTGCTGGCAGGGTCTTTTTTTTTCCAACCAAATGTTGTGGGAGTTTTACGTTTTCCATGGAAAAAGGCGTTTTTTTCGGTGGTTTTGTTTTTTGTTGTGGAAATGCTTTATTTTTTATTTAAACCCATGGAATTGAAAAGAAAGAGGGGCATGTTTAAAAAAATTAAGTTGTAGGGTCTGTTTTTTTCATATTTACAAACCTTTTTCTATTTTTTTTTATTTTAAAATTTAGATTCAATCTTTTTGAATCGGTAAACCGAACATTCAAACGTACAGGGCATTTAAAATAAACCGGGATCTTTTCAGGAATTTTAAAATATTCAAAATTATATTAAATATTATGTATTTTAAAATTAAATCACGGGGGGTTTATAAATTTCCTAATAATTTTTTTTTTGCAATCTTTTTTTTTTGTAACCTTTTTTTGAAACACTTTTTAAAAACCCCCTTTGGCCCCGGGGGGTTGGGCTAAAACAACAACGGGGGGAATTGGTTTTTGGGGGAATTTAAAAAAACACAGGGGTTATATATCCCCAAAACATTTTTTTTTTATTTTTCAAAATTTAAAGCCCCCCGTTTTTGGTGTTGGCTGTTTTGGGGGGAAGGGGGACAAAAGGACCCCCCCTTTTTTCCCGGGCCCCCAAGTATTTGTTTTTTATTTTTTTTTTTTGGGGCTTTTTTCCCTTTTAAAAAAAATTTTCCCCCTTGCCGTGGGCCCCAAAAATCCTGTTAATTTTGGAAGGAGAGTTGGGGACCCTTCTTTCACCAAACCCCAAAATTTTTTTGGGGCCCGGGGAGGGGGTTTATTTTTTTCCACACATTTCCCCCGGAATTTTAAAATTTTTGGGGCTTTTAGGGCGCGTTTCCCAGACACGACCCTTTTTTTTTTTCCTCCCAAAAGAGGCCCATCTTTTATTAATTTATTTTCCCCCCAAAAAGGTTTTTGGGTTTTTTCCCGGGGGGAAAAAAATCCCCCCTTTTCCCGGGCCCTTCTAATTTCCCCAGAAAGGGGAATTATTCTTTTGGAAAACCCAAGTTCCCGGGGGCCCGTTTGCGTTTTCCCCTTTTCGGGAGGGGGTTCGGGGCCTTTTGAAGGAAAATTTTTTTTTTTTTTTTTCCCTTTAAAATTCTCCCGGGGCTTTTGGGCAATAACTTTTGGGGAAAAAAAAAAAGGGAAAATTGGTCAAAACGACACAAACATCTCACCCTTAGGTGAATCTTGGAGCTCTAACCCAGAATTGAAAACAAGGCCAACAACAAAGAAAAACAAAAAAAAACAAAACCCCAACAAAAAAACCCAAAACAAACCCAAAACCCAAACAACAAACCCCAAAAAACAAAAACCAAAAAAACCAAACCAACCCAAACAACCCCCCCAAACCCGCCCCCCCCCCCCCCCCCCCAACCCCCCAACCCAAAAAAAACAAAACCAAACCCCACAAACAAAACCCCACATGTGCACAGTATTGTGTGTCAGAGACAAAGCCTGACTGCCTAATGAACCGGTCTTTAATCCCTATCGTAAGCTTGACCCTGTGTAACCGTTGTAACTGATGAGGCGGAATCTCATTTTTGTTGTTGTTGTTGTCTGTGTGTATGGGAGAGGAGGTAGGGTTCATGCACGATGTGTTACGTATGAGAGAGAGAAAGGGGAAGGGGAGAGAGAGGAGGGAGAAGAAAGAGAAGTGGAGGGAGGAGAGAGAGAGAGAGGGATGAGTAGGGAGAGAGAGAAAAGAGGGAGGGAGGGGAGAGAGAGAGGGGGGGAGAGGAGAGAGAAGAAAGGAGGGAGAGAGAGGAAGGAGAGGAGGGGGGGAAAAGAGAGGGGGGGGGAAGAGAGAAGGGGTAAAAAAAAAAAAAAAAGAGGGGAAAAGAAATGAAAGAAGGGTGAAAAAGAAAAAAAAGGGAAAAAAAAGGGGAAGAAACAAAAAAAAAAAAAAAAAAAAACAAAAAAAAACAAAAAAAAAAAAAAAAGGAAAAGGAAGTAGAACCCCAAGAAACAAAAAAAAAACAAAAAAAAAAAAAAGTGAAGAATGAGGTAGAGAAAAGGAGAAAGAAGGTTTAATATGAAGGGACCCCTGAAAGGGAAGAGAGGGGGAAATTAAGTGGTGGGGAGTGAAAGGAGAGGAGGGGGAGAGGAGGTGGGAGAGAGAGAGAGAAGGGGGAGAGAGAGAGAGGAGAGAGAAAAAGGAAGAGAGAGAGGGGGAGGAGAGAGGGGGGAGGGGGAAAGAGATAGAGGGAGAGAGAGAGAGGGGAGAGGAGAGGGAAAAGAGAGAGGGGGGAGGGAGAGGGATGAGGGGAAGAAAGAGGAGGAGAGGAGAGGAGAGGAGGAGGGAGGGGAGGGGGGGGGAAAGGGGGAGAGATAAGATAACAACAAAAACAACAATAATAATAAAACAAAAAAACCAAAACAATATAATGAAATAAAAAATGATGATGTATATAATAATAATAAACAACAGTAAACAACAATAATAATAACAACAAGAACAACGACAACAGCCTAACAACATCAACAACAAAACAAACAATAAAAAACAACAACGACAACAACGATAACAACAACAAAAAATACCAATATTACTATTACTACTAATAGTATGAAAAAGGGTAACAAATGATAATGACAAACAAACAAAAACCAACCCAACCAAACAAACCCAAAAAAACCCAAAAAACAAAAAAAAAAAAACAAAAAAAAAAAAAAAAAAAACCCCAAACCAAAGGGGGGGGAAACCCAAAAAACCCCTTCTCTCCAGTTTATTACGGCCCTTTCCCCTTTCTTTTATTCCCACCCAAAAACCCAAAAACAAAACATAATTTTAAAATGAACAAAAAACCCAAAACCCAACAACAATGGAACCACCCTGATCTTAATTTCTAAACATTTCCAAAATGATAACGAAAATTTAAAATGATAATAATGATAAAAATGCTAACAATGCTAACAACAACCACCGCCACAACCACCACCACCACCATCGTCATCGTCGTCGTCGTCGTCGTCGTCATCATCATCATCATCATCAATCATCATCATCAATCCTCCTCCTCCTCCTCCTCCTCAGTATTCGCATCCATTCTAGATAATAGTTATACTTCTTTTCGTTAATAATCATGCACCTTGATTTGTTTTTTATTTTTAAAAACCTGGCCTTCCATACATCTTACGCAGTAAGAGACTTCAAAGTTCACGAAGGTGACAGCCCCAATATGGCTTCTGCTGTCAGCAGGACTATAAACAACAAGATGGGATTGGATTGGAAAAAAGAGATGGGACTTTATTTGCTTTGTTTATTTCAGCCGAATCAGTATTTTTGGGGACGGGATAGCTCAGTGATCGGAGCACTCGCTTTCCCCCAGCCAAGTTAAGCAGCGTCGAGCGTGGTTACCAGTTGGATGGGTGACCGTTTGCGCGCCTTGGCTTCAGTACAGTTCCCCCAGTTCCCCCAGCTGTAAATGGGTACCTGCCCTCTTTAGGGTCAGGGAAGGTAAAGCAGCGAGGGAGAGGAGATGGGCGCCGCCCTCAATATGCTGGCCCTAGAGAAGTGAGGTCTTGACGCCTCGCCCCCCTTTACGACCTTTATAGGTTATGGGACTCCTTTACCTTTACCTTTTTTACTATTTATTATTTTTTTTTTTGGGGTCCTGCTCGCTAGTCTTCCGGGAGGTTTACCAATGGGTGGATTTGTGTGTGTGTGTGTGTGTGTGTGTGGGTTTGTGGGTGTGTGTGTGTTGTGTGTGTGTGTGTATGCAAACCGTACCCCCCCCCCCCACCCACACACACACACACCATTTAGGTCGCCACATTCCGACTTCGGGGATGGTGTCTACACACACGACATCTGTGCGCATGCATTTAAAAAAAAGAAAAAAGAAAGAAATGTTCATCTGTTCCTTTACTGGCACGAAATGGCCTACTCTTCCCAAAAGGAAGAGCTGTTTTTTTTTTAAAGTGTGCGCAAGATGTTCTGCTTGCATTCGCACACGGGGTGGTGGGGGGTGGTGGTGGTGGTGGTGGTGGTGGATGGTCTCGGTTTATAGTCTCATCAGAAGGACTAAGGACAGTATCGGATTTGTGTTGGTCTGTAAGTGAAGACGTTTTATTACAGATGTTAGTCCAGAAAAAAAAGCCTTGTGAAAATTAGAGGAGGGGAGGTGGGGGTGGGGTTCGGGGTGGGGGGGGGGAGGGGGAAAAGGGAGGGATAGAGAAAGAGAAGAAGAAAAGGGGGAGAGGGGGGGGGAGGGAGGAGGGTATATAGAGGGTGGAGTTGGGGGTGTTGATTAGGGTTTTCACACGCGTCAGCAGTCTGAACATGCATAAAACAGACACATGGGGTATATACACATACATGGGACAAAACACATACACACAAACGCATGCGCGCGCGCACCCAACCCCACAACACACCCTACGTTCAGACACTTCATAAAACACACAACACAACAACAACACAAACAAAAACCACCACACAAAACACACAAAACCACACACACACCACACACACCACACACACACCCCCCACACACCAACACACACACACCACACACACCCCGTTCACACACATACCCACGTTCACACACACACACACCGTTCACAACACAACACACAAAACCACACACACACAATTCACACACACACACGTTCACACACATACACACACACACACACACACCACACACACACACTAATTTCACTGTCGTGAAACTTCATCATTATAATAATCATAATAATAAACAAATCATGAACATCAAGTGAACCAATTTTCTGAGGAAACATCCCCATACCCCCCACCCCCACCAACATTCAACACAGAAAACATAAAAAATATCATTATCATAATCATAAAAATCATCAACAACCACAAAAACGCAACGCATTATCTTAGCAAATACAGCACATCTCTTTCCTCTATGGATTAAAAATAAATACACCAAGATCCACTCTAAGACGGACTTTATGTGACCTCCCCCCCCCCCCCCAAAAAAAACAAAACAAAACCCCCCAAACCAAACCAAAAAAAAAGAAAAAGAAGCTTTCATTGATAAGTTGCCTTTCTGTAAGCCTTATAGATACATGAATCGCTGGGTTTTCAAGCAACTGTCTCAATAATAATAATTAATAAAACATTAACAAGTCAATACTACAAAATTTTAAACAAAACTCAATATAATATACAATACTAACAACTCAACATACACAACATTAACAAACTCAATCTATACAGTACAACAAAACTACAGAAGTGTAAATAAATCATACAAAAAAAAAAATTTTTTTTTTTTTTTCCCCTTTTAATTTTTTTTTTTTAAATGCGAATCAACATACTGTATATAAAGAACCCAAGTATATGGACGAAAAGAAAACAAACAACCAACAACACGATTCAAGTGAATCTGACTATAGTGATCAAGTCTTGGACTATGACTAGATAAACAATGCTATTAGACTGCGTGAATATTGCTAACAGCATCGATAACAAATCGTATAAATCAAAATGTAAGTATTCAATTCAGTTTTATAGAAACAATATTTGTAGAGACATATCTTATTTGACACACGTAACAATTAAGTTTTACATTATGACACAACAATATTATCCTTCATTCATGGAATGGGAAAATGTATCTGGAGAGAAAAAGACAGTGTTCTCCATATGATGTGTCGAGTAGCTTCTGATATTGGTACATCAATACATCATTTAAAAACTTATCCCATAAATCGGAGTACATTGAGCATTCAAACAAAAATAATGGGCTTCGTTTCTAATTTTGTTAGACAAAAAGTACAAAGTTTTTCCACGATTGCTCATTTGCACTGTATCCTACAAACATTGTTATTAAAGGTTAAAAAACTCAACCTAGTTTGGTGTAATATCCAACTCGAAAAAGTAATGTGCCTATGAGTTAATGTGAGTTTTCTTTTTTCAAAAATATTTTAAATATCTATAGTTTTCATATCTCTCTTTATCTCTTATGGTTTCCATAACCGCTCTTGGGTAAACATATCGATTAATCTCCGCTTCAAAACATGCAAAAATGCTTTTACATCACAAAACACCTTGTTGTAAACCATACAATAATGATTCCAGTTTTCACAAAAAATTCTCATACTTATGAAACCCAGCATTCTTTACCATTTAAAATACGATTTCCACAGCATTTGGTAAGCACTTATAAGGCAATCTGTTTGGACTCAGATGTAGAAGCTTAAACCAGTATCTAATTAACTTGTATACGAATTAATCCTAAAAGCGGATAACTACCCAGTTCACCATACACCATTTTATTTGGTGTTCTTTTCGGTACTACCTAAAAATCTCTGCCTGCATCAAGTTAACTTTTTCGATATGGGTTCCCCATTTTACTTAGACCCACCAGATTTCTGAAGCGTATAACAAAACTGCTGAATTTTAACATAAAAAACCTTAAAAATGTTGCTTGAATTTATCTCTTTAATACTATAGAGTAGCTTTGTTTAAACTGATGACTGCTTTTTTTTTCTTCCCTTTAAGTTTACTAATTTTTTCCAGTGCCCAACTTTTGTGCTAAAACTTTTCGAAAAGTGAAGCCTAAGAAGCAGTATTCATTAACTACATCCAAACTTAACACCCTATAAATACCATTGTTTCATGATTTTGCAAGAAATCCCCCTTTTCTAAAGACCATGACCTTAAGTTTTGTCAATATTAAACAGTTAACTGCATGCTATTTGCAAATAAGCTTGCAGATTATTTCAGTTGCTGTTGCAACCATAAATGTTTGTCCACAGAAAGTATAGCTACGTCCGTCTGCAACAGTAAGATAACCAGTTAAAAAATTCAGGTAACATTGAGTACCCATGCCAGCCATCTCATTCATTTGCTTAGCTAATTGGTTAATAACAACTGTAATAATGTCGGCTAAATACGCAGCCTGCCTCACGCCTAACGGGACTCAAAAAACTCTGATAAAGCTATTATTTTACTCCTAATAAATGCCATTAAAGACCGTATACATAGCTGAAGTGCAGCAAAAAACCTACCTCCTATACCTTTGGCTTTTAATACATTCAATAAAGTTTGTCATGTCCTGACACAATCAAACGCTTTCTTGAAATCACGAAAAGCAACATACAACCATTTGCCTTTATTTGACATACACATTTGTACAAACGGCATAAAGAGTGAAAATATTGATCAATAGTAGAATATTTCTTCCGAAAACCTGCTTAATTTGCACAAATGAAAGAGTTATTCTCAAGCCGACACATACAATCTTGAGTTTAATATTGATGTGTAACATTTTGATAAGATGCTTAACAATGAAATGCCCCTGAATGTCTACAATATTTGTATCACCCTTCTTATAAACAAGCAGGAAACAACCTTTTGCCAAAACCTGAGATATATACGTTTTGCTGAATATGGTGTTGAAAAGCTTAATAAGAAAAATGTTTTAACCTCTTTGCTGGCCATTTTTCATTTCACAGAGACAGAGAGAGAGAGAAAGAGAGTAGAGAGTGAGATAACACAGATAGAGAGAGAGAGAGAGAGAGAGAGAGAGAGAGAGAGAGTAAAGTCAAGTCATTTTTTTCCAATGGTACATTGAATAGAGCCATATATTTGCTTTTATTTCCCATCAACCATCTGTTTAAGAACAAAAAATTCTTCATGATAATATTGAAATACTACATTATTACAACCTTTACCAATCGAGTGTACCAATTAAAAAAAAGAAGAAGAAAACCAATAAAATAATACACTGCAAAATACAAAATACACTTACATACACACACATATACACACATATACACACGCACACACACACAGAGTATAATGCATAAGAATGTCTATATCATATGAATTTCCAATGTTAATCTGATCTTTGAGATTGCCACTAAGAGAGAAGAGAGAGAGAGAGAGACGAGAGAGAGAGAGAGAGAGAGAGAGAGAGAGAGAGAGAGAGAGAGAGAGAGAGAGAGGGAGAAGAGAAAGAGAGAGAGAGAGATTGAGAGAGAGAGAGAGAAGAGAGAGAGAGAGAGAGAGAGAGAGAGAGAGAGAGAGAGTAGAAGAAGAGAGAGAGATTAGAGAGAGAGAGAGTGTTGAAGTTCTTACAGAGAAACTTTGTGACCGCCCCCCCCCCCTTAACCCCAACAACAAACCCAAACACACAATCCCCCAAATAAATGGATTGTTGTTATGTTCCACGGGTCATCACCGTCACCACACCAAGCAGAGCCGTGCAGTGTTCCCAACAAGTTATGTTCTGCCCAATTCAGCATCCACAACCATCAATCATTGTCCTCCATCAACACAACAAAACGACACGAACAACGACCAACACCAACAAACAACACAACAGCAACAACAACAACAACAACAACGACAGCAACAACAAACGACGACGACAATCGCCAACGACAACAACGAACAAAGCAACAAAACTACAACGACAACAACGACAACAACGACAACGAACAACAACGACGACGACGACAACGACAACAACGATGAACGACGACCCACGATGAACGACAACAAAACGAAAGCAACAACAACAACAGCAACACAACGACGAGACAGCAACAACGACGACGACGAACAACAACAACGAAAACGACAACAACAACAACAATCAACAACGAAAAAGACAACACAACAACAACAACAACGAAAACACGACAACACGACGACGACGACAACGATGAACGACGACACGGCGAACAACAACAGCATCGACAACAACACGACGACACAACAACCAACGACGACGACGACAACAACAACAACAACAAACCAACGACGACGAACGAAGCGATGAACGAAGACGACGTCGACAACAAAAAACAACGACAATCAACAACAACGACTACAACGACAACCAACAACACAACGCAACACGACGACTACAACAACACCTCCCCCGCACATCCAGTGTAATCCATTCTAAGACACATATAAGATTTACAGATAATTCTAGTCTACACACCATAAGGCGTAGAGATTGCCCTCGAGCACAAAAAAACCCAAAACAAATCAACACCCAAAACATCCTCCTCCTCCTCCTCCTCCTCCTCCTCCTCCTCCTCCTCCTCCTCCTCCTCTTCACATCATCATCATCATCATCATCATCATCAATCATCATCTTCAGCCACATCATCATCATCAACAACAACAACAACAACATCAACAACAACAAACAACAACAACAGCCCCCCCCAAAAATCCCGATGGTTTTTTCAGAAGGATGGACCACATACTCGGAAATAAACGGACACAAAAGATCAAAATGACATGTTCTATTCAGAGAGTGAGGTATGGGGGACAACACTCCCCTCCCTTCTTCTTCCTCATCCTCCTCATTGAGGAAGGCGACAGCATCGCAGTAAACTGGTGGCAACGTACTGCAGACAAAGCACAAGAGCAAAGCATCACGTGAGTCATCCCCAAACGACTGCAGAAAAGCACAAGAGCAAAAGCACACGTGGAGTCATCAACGCTGCAACAAAGCATCAGAGCAAAGCACACGTGAGTCATTCACTCTGCAACCAAACACAGAGCAAAGCACACGTGAGTCATGAACCACTGCAGACAAAGCACAGAGCAAAGCCCCACAACGTGAGTCATCAACGACTGCAGCCAAAGCACAGAGCAAAACACACGTGATTCATCAACGTCCTGCAGAAAAAGCACAGAGCAAAGCACACGTGAGTCATAACCACTCAAGACAAAGCACAGAGCAAAGCACCGTGTTCATCAACGTCTGACTGATGAGAGAACTCGAACTCAAATATTTTATGAGGGTAATTAATCAGCCCAGAGTGGGTTTTGTTGTTGTTTTCTTATATCCAGGCCCTCATGGGGGTACACAATAGAAAAGAACAAGCATGACAATGTGTCCCCAAAGTACAAGCACCAACTTGGTAATTTAATTGTACTGTCACACTTATATTTTCTTATTTTATTTTTTGAGGGACGGGATAAGCTCAGTAAGACAGAGCGCTCGAAGCTTTCCCCCAGCCACTGTTAAGCAGCAATCGAGCGTGGTTAACCACTTGATGGGTGCACCGTTTGCGCGCTTGGCTTCAGTACAGTCCCCCAGAGATTCACCCAGCCGTAAAATGGGTACCTGCTTCTCAGGGTCAGGGAAGGTAAAGAAGCAGGGAAGAGGAGATGGACGACCGCCCTCAATAGCCTGGCCCTAGAAGAAGTGAGGTCTCTGATGCCTCACACTCCGACGACACATAGGTAATGGGACACCTTTAACTTTACCTGCGTTTTATTTCCTTACGTGTTTGTTTTTATATCCCCGTGACTGTGGATTGCTTTCTGCAAAAGTCTTGTCAGGAATAACTCTTCTGTTGCGTTAAGTGGCTTTTTCTTCACACAACACACACACAAAAAACCACACACACACACACACACACACACACACACACACACACACACACACACACACAACACTACACAACACACACACACACACACATACACACACACACACACAGCACACACACACACACACACACACATCACACACACACACACACAACACACAACACACTACACACACACACACACCTAGTACATACATACATACACACGGGACCCTTGGTTTTCTAGTCTCAACCAAAACACAATCCTCAGACCAAACCACTCGTAATGTATTAGGGATAAATCCGAGGAAAAATCGGTAACCGGACACTTCTGTCGTTTCTAGGAAGTTTGTGCTGCCCTTTATTTTTATTTTATTTATTAAATTTTTTTTTAAATATTTTATAACCACTTCAAAGACACGAGATTTTCTCTGCGTGAAATTCGGCTGGCTCTTTCTCCCGGGGAGACGCGTCGCCACAAGAGCCAGCGCCACCTTTTTTTTCCTTTTGGTCTGCAACTGTATTTGTTTCCCTATCAAGTTGGCCTTTTTTTTTCTAAGAATTTTGCCAGGACAACTCTCTTGTTGCCGTGGGTTTTCTACGTGCGCTGAAAATTTTGTTAACACACGGAACCTCGGTTTAGTCGTCTCAATCGAAAGACTAGCGCCAGACCACCACTCTGGTCTAATGATGGGGCGAAAAATTTTTTCGGGCCAAACTGAACAACCAACCGCACAACAACCCCACACCGGAACGTTTTTCGCATTCTAGACAGGCGCTGTTACCTCTAGACCACCTATCCAGGTCAGATCTAATACAATAGAGAATGGCCATCAGGTAGGCAGGTCCTATCTATCCCCAGTCCTCTCTGACGTCCGGCAGACTTAAAACAACATCAATGAAAATGACGACCTGTGGTTGTGTTCCTATTAGCGTTTATCATGACTATGTGACGGCGTGGTCCTAATTGTCTCCCCTGCGGAAGGAGTACGCGTTCAACACCATGTGTCACCAAAATGGGACACAGCAGCCAATCGTCGAGGCTTTCTTTCATTGGGTGGTAGTTCTAGACCTGTCCTGACACATACACACTTCGACTTCACTAGTAAAAAAAAAAAAAAAGAAGTAGAATTTCTATAGTTTCTTTTGAGAAGTTATACACATTCGCTGTTTTTGATGATGTTTCTTAACGCCGAAGGTAATGCAGAGATGGGAGCTGACCTATCTCCTCCACTCGCTCGGCCACAATTGGTATTGGAATCCTTAGGTGAGTCCCTACCTGTCCACCAAACGAGATGTTTCGTAATCTACATGCTACTACACTGCTACTACACTGCTACTACTACTAATACTGCTGCTTCTGCTCGCTGCTCTGCCTGCTGCTGCGACTGCTGCTATGCGCTGTGCTAGCTACTGCTGCTGCTTGCTGCAGCTTGCTACTACTACTACTACTACAAACTGCCACTACTAAACTACTACTACTACTACTACACTAACTACTACCTACACTACATACCCAACACTACTACTAAACAGCTGCTACTACTACTACTAGCTACTACAACAACAACAACAACACCAAACAACAACAACACTGATATATACAATTTATATAGCGTGAATCTTAAAGCCAACAAATCAAAGCGCTTTGCTCTCTACCAAATCTGGCCACGGCTATCAGAGTTCCGAATCTTGGACACGTGGGCCGGAATAATTATAAGCACGCGGCTCTTCCTCTTCCTCAACACCTACCGACGACTGACACTGTCCAGTAGCTGGACTTCTGCAGACTTTTCATTTCAAACTCCCCGAGGAGTCACTGGGGGAGCTCTGCTGCCACGGAGCTTTTTTTTTTCTTTTCCAACCAATGTGTTGTGGGGGAGTTCAACGTGGCATGGCAGGGTCTGTTCTTTTTCCGAGGACATTGATGATCACGTGCTGGATGTCTTCATGTCAGTTATGACACTGGAATAGTTTATGAAAGATTGTCAAGTTTTTTTAAAAAAATAACAGTTGTAAGGCATGCTGTTTTTCATGCATACGTACACGGAACCTCCGTTCTTTATTTTTGTTTCTTATTAAAGTCCTATGGTAATGCAATCTGAAGAAGTAAACAGCAGCGGAAGACATGTCCCTAAACTTTTACAGGTGACAGTCCTGAATATGGCCCTCTGCTATCACATCATCCATCAGTATTATAGTATTATCATCATTAAATTACTATTAATCGTTATTTTATTAATCACAATTTTGATGACTTTTCCTAATCTATTTTTGCAATCTTTATTGTTGAACATCTGCTTTGAACCACTTCAAACAGATGACTAGTTGGCATATTACATATCCAAGCGAAGCAATCGTTTTCATGGAATTTACTAAACTATTCAAATATATATGCAACTGCATGTATGTCATCTGTTGCAATGTGAAGCCACCCGTCACAGGGTTTGCTGTATGGTGAATGAGACAGGACTATGATAAGTTTACTTGTTGTCCTGTCAAGGTATGCTTGTGTTTCTTGTGACCTTTTCTTGAATAAATTCTGTTTAAACCATGTGGCCTCTGTGGTCGGTGGGGCTACAAACAACAAGACTGGATTGGATTGGATTGGATTGGCAGACGGCTGGGACGTAAATCTAATCACAACATCTAGGATTGGCAGGGGTGACTGGACTCCTATCCATCATTGTTTTTCCATTTTCATACCACTTTAAGCCACGGCAGATTTCTTGGAGTGAAATTCGGGCTGCTCTTCCCGGGGAGGGAGAGAGTGCGTCGCCCCATGAGCAAGCGCCACCACCCCTTTTTGGTGTTGCTTTTCCTGTCTTCAACTGTAATTTGTTTCCCCTAACTGAGTGACCCTTATTTTTTTCTTACGGACTTTGCCAGGGACAACTCCTCTTGCCGTGGGTTCTTTTACAAGATGCGCGTGAATAATTACTTGTGTAACACACGGGACCTCAGTTTATGGTCTATCCCAAATACTAGCAACCAGACCTACCACTCATGGGTCCTTAATGGAGTGGGGGGAGGGGGGGGGGGTGTTATTTTGGCCCAAACGGGAATCAAACCACGCCACTTTGAACCCACTTTTCCGCTTTCTAGGCATAGGGACGCGTTCACCTCTAGACCACACCGAATCCACCCTCAGTTTACGTTCCGATCACACACCCGATGGGCGGGATAGCCTAGCGGTTAGAGCGTTGAGCTCGTGATCTGACGGTCAGATTCGAGCCACCCCCAGGCCATTGGTTTGAGGGGAATTTTCTCCCTGGAGTTACCATCAATACTTTCCCCTTTCCCCCCGCCATGCCCATCCACCTCTCCCTAAAAAATCCTTCGGGTGGCAGATGAGAGCTATAAAAAAAAAAAACTGTCACCCTGTGTGCAAACGCACGCAGAACGTCTTCCGCACACGTTAAAGCCCCGTTCCGCTTTTCGGAAGAGTAAGTCTCTGTGTGCCGGTAGGAACGAAAGACAAAAATACTTTTAATTAAAATTTTTTTTTCGTGTTTTAGACATCATCCCCGAAGTCGGAATGCGGCTACCTTAACGGTGGGGGCCAAAAAAAAAAAAAGAGAAAATGGTCACAGACACAAACATCTCACCCTTAGGTGAATCTTGGAGCTCTAACCCAGAATTGAAAAACAAGGCCAACAACAAAGAAAAACAACAAAAAACAAACTCCCAACAACAACCAAAACAAACCCAAACAAACAACAAACCAAAACAAAACCACAACCAAAACCCCAAACAATCCCCCCGCAACCGCTCCAACCCCCCCAACCCCCCCCAACCCCCCAGACCAAACAAAACAAAACCAACCCACAAACAAAACCCCACATGTGCACAGTATTGTGTGTCAGAGACAAAGCCTGACTGCCTAATGAACCGGTCTTTAAATCCCTATCGTAAGCTTGACCCCTTGTGTAACCGTTGTAACTGATGAGGCGTAATCTCATTTTTGTTGTTGTTGTTGTCTGTGTGTATGTAGAGGTAGGTAGGCTTCATGCACGAGTGTGTACGTATGAGAGAGAGAAGGGGAGAGAGAGAGAGAGAGGGAGAAGAGAGAGAGAGGGAGAGAGAGAGAGAGAGAGAGTGAGGGGAGGGAAGAGAGAGAGAGAGAGAGAGATTGGAAGGGAGAGAGAGAGAGAGGGAGGGAGAGTGAGAAGAGAGAGAGAGGGAGGGAGAAGAGAGAGAGGGAGGGAGATAGAGAAGAGGAGAGAGGAGAAGAAGAGGGAGGAAGAGAGAGAGGGAGGGAGGGAGAGAGAGAGAGAGGGAAAGAGAGAGATAGAGGGAGGAGAGAGAGAGGGAGGAGGGAGAGAGAGGGAGGAGGGAGAGAGAGAGAGGAGAGAGAGAGAGAGAAGAGAAGAGAGAGAGGAGAGAGAGAGGAGAGAGAGCGGAGAGAAGAGAGAGGGAGGGAAAGAGAGAGAGAGAAGGGGAGAAGAGAGAGAGAGAGGGAGAGAGAGAGGGAGAAGAGAGAGAGAGGGAGGGAGAGAGGGAGAGAGGGGGAGAGAGAGAGGAGAGAGAGAGGAGAGAGAGAGGAAGAGAGAGAGAGGGAGGGAAGAGGAAGAAGAGATGTGGAAGAGAGAGAGGAGAGAGAGAGATCGGCGCGCGCGAGCCGTGGGGCGCGAGCTAGGTGCCTCTGTCTCGCTCGCTGTGGCGTCTGCTCCGGGCTCTCTCTCTCTCTGATCGCCCGCGGCGCTAGCGCTCTCTCAGCGTCTCCGTCTGCTCGCTCTCTCTACTTTCGCGCTTGCGTCTCTGGCTCTCTGTCTCGGGCTTGCTCTCGCTCTTTTGCTTCAGCACCCGCACCCCCCCCCCCCCCCCACCACCCCCCCCCCCCCCAACCCCCACCCCCCCCCCCCCCACCATCACCACCCCCCCACAAAGTGCAGAGAACACCCCACCACACCAAACCACCAACCCCCACCCCACCACCCCCCCCCGCACCACGCCACCCTCCCCCCCACCCCCCCCACACCACACACCACCACCCCGCCACCACCGCACACACCAACCCCCAACCCACTCATCATCACAAACTCAAATAGTAGAACAATCGGTAAACCATGATAATGACCCACCACCCAAAACAACCCGCAACCAAAACAAAACCAAACAACCCACACACACAACCAACACAAAACACACCCAACCAAACCAAAAACGAGCAAAACAAACAAGCAAAACCCAAAGCAAACTTCGTCTCCTGTTTTCCTTTATAATCATGTTCACACATTCTCGACATAGTACAAACAACAAAACCAACCACACCCCAAAAACAAAACAAAAATAAATAAAAATGACAAAGCACGACCACACCAAATCAAAGCAACCGCACGCAAATCAGAAAACTACTACTAATACTAACTACTAACTACAATATCATCCTAATAATAGTAATAATAATGGACGTAATAAATAAAAACAAAGTAAAGGAGTTCCCTTAACCTAAAGGTCGTGTAGGGAGCGAGGCGCAGAGAACTCACTTCTAGGGCCAGCATCTAGAAGGGCGGCGCCCAACTCCTCTCCCTCGCTGCTTTACCTTCCCTGACCCAAAAGAGGCGGGTACCCATATACAGCAGGTTACTGGGGGGCACTGTCCTGAAGCCAAGGGCGCGCAACACGGTCCACCCATACCCAACTGGTAACCACCCTCGACGCTGGCTTAACTTGGCTGGGGGAAAGCGAGTGCTCTCCGACCACTGGCTACCCGCGATAATGACTAAGAATAATAATGAAAAAAATGCTAACAATGCTAACAACAACCAACCGCCACAACCACCACCACCACCATGTCATCGGTCGTCGTCTCGCGACGCATCATCATCATCATCATCAATCATCATCATCATCCTCTCCCATCCTCCTCCTCCTCTCAGTAATTCGCAATCCCATTCTAGATAATAGTTATACTTCTTTTCGTTAAATAATCATGACATGCACCTTGATTTGTTTTTTATTTTTAAAAACCTGGCCTTCCATACATCTTACGCAGTAAGAGACTTCAAAGTTCACGAAGGTGACAGCCCCAATATGGCTTCTGCTGTCAGCAGGACTATAAACAACAAGATGGGATTGGATTGGAAAAAAGAGATGGGACTTTATTTGCTTTGTTTATTTCAGCCGAATCAGTATTTTTGGGGACGGGATAGCTCAGTGATCGGAGCACTCGCTTTCTTCCCCAGCCAAGTTAAGCCACGTCGAAGCGTGGTTACCAGTTGGATGGTGACCGTTTGCGCGCCCTTGGTCTTCAGTACATTCCCCCAGTTCCCCCAGCGTAAATGGTAACCTGCCCTCTTTTAGGCATGGAAGTAAAGCAGCGTGGAGAGGAGATGGGGCGCCGCCCATCAATATGCTAGGCCCTAGAGAAGTAGGTCTCTGACGCCTCGCTCCCCTACGACCTTATAGGTTATGGGACAATCTATACATATACCCTTTTTTACCTATATATTATTTTTTTTTTTGGGTTCACTAGCCTCGCCTAGTCTTCCAGTTAGGTTTACCCAATGGTGAGATTTGTGTGTGTGTGTGTGGGTGAGTGTGGTGTGAGTGTGTGTGTGTGTGTGTGTGTGGGAGTGTGTGTGTATGCGACCGTACCCCCCCCCCCCCCACCACACACACACATACACACCATTTAGTCGCCACATTCCCGACTTTCGGGGATGGTGTTCTACCCACCCGACATCGTGCCATGCATTTACAATAAAAAAGAGAAAAAAGAAGAAATGTTCATCTGTTCCTATTTACTGGCACGAAATGGCCTACTCTTCCCAAAAGGAAGAGCTGTTTTTTTTTTAAAGTGTGCGCAAGATGTTCTGCTTGCATTCGCACACGGGGTGGTGGGGGGTGGTGGTGGTGGTGGTGGTGGTGGATGGTCTCGGTTTATGACTCATCAGAAGGCCTAAGGACAGTATCGGATTAGTGTTGTCTGTAAGTGAAGACGTTTAATACAGATGATAGTCCAGAAAAAAAAGCCTTGTGAAAATTATAGGAGGGGAGTGGGGGGTGGGGTTCGGGTGGGGTGGTGGGAGGGGGAGAAGGAGGGATAGAGAAAGAGAGAAGAAAAGGGGAGAGGGGGGAGGGGAGGAGGGTATAGAGGGTGGAGTTGGGGTGAATGATAGGTTTACACACGCGTCCAGCAGTCTGAACATGCACATAAGACACAGTCACATGGGTATATACACCTACATGCATCACCCACATACACACAAACGCAATGCCCCCGGGGGGGCCCCCCCCCCGCGCGCACACATACACACAACACTCACAACGTTCAGTACACTCAAACAACACACCACAACAACAACAACAACAACAACACCAACCACACACACACACACGACACACACACACAGCACACACAAACACACACACACACACACACCACCACACACACACACACACACAACACACACCACAAAACACACGTTTCACAACACAAACACACTTCACAACACACAACACACAACGTTCACACACCACAACACACAAAAACACTCAACACACACATTCACACACACACACGTTCACACACATACAACACACACACACACAATAATAATCCACACACACACACAAATTTCACTGACGAGAAACTCATCATTATAATAATCCTCAAGATAAACAAATCAAGACATCAAGTTAACCAATTTTCCTGAGGAAAACATACCCCATACCCCCACGGCCCACACCAACATTCAACAACCGAAAACATAAAAAAATATCATTAACCATAATCAAAAAATCTCAACAACCACAAAAACGCAACGCATTATCTTAGCAAATACAGCACATCTCTTTCCTCAATGGATTAAAAATAAATACACCAAGATCCACACTAGACGACTTTATGTAACCTCTCCCCCCCCCCCCAAAAAAAACAAACAAAACCAAAACCCCCCAAACCAAACCAAAAAAAAGAAAAAGAAGCTTCCATTGATAAGTATCCTTTCTGTAAGCCTTATAGAAACATGAATCGCTGGGTTTCTCAAGCACTGTCCTCAATAATAAATAATAATTAAATATAACAACATTAACAAGTCAATACTACAATATTTTAAACAAAACTCAATAAATATACAATACAAACAACTCAACATACACAACAATTAACAACTCAATCTAATACAGTACCAACAAAACTACAGAAGTGTTAACTAAATCATACACAGCATTTAAAAAATTTTTTTTTATAAATTACAGCCGATTTTCGTAACCTGTATTTTTATCTACTATGTCGTAATGCTTCTATCTTAATGGTAGTGTGGATGGGGAGGGGTGGGGGGAGGGGGTGGAGGGACGGGAGCGTGGGAATGGTCGCTACGCAAAAATCTCATCATGGTAAACCACGGAGCTCCCTCAACCGATGAACATAATAAAAAAAAAAAAACCCAAACAAATTTGCAGTTTGATAATTATGTCTGTTACACGACTGTTTCATCATACCCCATCAGACATTCCTGCAGAAACGTTGGTATTGCTGTTGATGTTGGGCGATCCTCCATTTAACTTCTGGGAGCGGGAGGGTGGGGTTGGGTGGGTGGGTGGGCTTGACACTTCTGAATATGCCTCCTCCCTTCCATCCCAGATTCCCTTATGACACCTAGGAATCGCTGTGAGATCGTGAGCATACACAAGGTTGAGAAATTTGCGTATTTGAGGGCTGGTTTTGAAGTACGTGCCTCATCACTGTCACTGCCCCACAGTGGGGATGTCGGAGGCTCCTGTCAGTGTGATAGGAATATTTCCACTTTCTGGACATTCTGCGCTAGAAATGTCTCTCTTTTCTCTATCACTCTCTTCGTTTCTGCCTTTTCCACCCACCGCCCTCTATCTATCCATCTATTGTCTGTCTGTCTGTCTGTCTATCTATCTATTTTCTATCTATCTATCTATCTATATATCTATCTATCTATCTATCTGAATCCTATCTATCTATTCTACTAGTCCTTGACTTAATTTCTGCCTACCACTCATTACCCTTTTTTTTTTAAACTTTTCTCGAGCACATTAATCTGCATTGTTTTACCAAGACACTTGGCACGTGAGTAGGACAGTAAAGGCAGGAGATGAGAGAGGCGGCAAGACCTGAATAATTGAGCTGGCTTTGCCCAAGACCAGAAAAGGGCAGGAGGGATTTTGGTTGGCGCCTTGTGTCCCGGAAACAATGGGCTGAAGAGGATTAAGTAAAAGTAAGTAAGTTTTACCATGAAACTTTTTCATGACCGCCCTGAGGATCGGAATGGGTGTCAGCTGAGGCAAGCGGGCAGACCGCCTGCCAGAGCCCCAAGCGTAGGAGACCCGGCCTAGGCAACCCCATTCCACCCAATAATCGCCAAAGTACCCTCATCGTTCAAGTACAGCCAAGTCCGACAGTCAAGATGTTTTCCCTCTCCATTAGATAGAGACTAAAATTATGTAGGAGCTTAACAAAGATGAAGCAAACTTTACCGTTTTTTAACAAAAACATTTCCCAGCATAACAATGTTTAAATAGGTCATGAAGTCATAGGTTTCTAATCTGGGGATACGTCTTTTGAGTAAGGTAAAAGGTAAGCGTCCCATACCTGTAAGGTCTTAGGGGAGCGAGGCGTTCAAGACCTCAACTTACTCTAAGGGGCCAGCATATTGAGGGCGATGCGCACCATCTCCTCTCCCTCGCGGATTTACCTTCCCGACGACCCAAACGAGGGACAGGTAAGTACCCATTTACAGCTAATGGCGGGAAATTTTTTTAAAAACAAGATTACTAGATTTTCATTCAGAAGCCCCCCCCCCCCCCCCCCCCCCCCCAAGGGGTACACATGAAATTTAAACAAAACGCAACAACTTGCGGATGTGGGCGTGTGAACAGTCTCCCAGCAGTTGCAGTACTTGCCCGTGCTTTAATTCCATTTGTTAAAAAGATGCCACACTTCGTGTCAAGCATGGCTGTGGGTACAGAAACACTAAACGACATCTCCATCAAAGCAACCTGTACCGATGAAATATCTGCTAGGTGAGTGGAACGTGTCGGCCGAGGCCAGCAGAGGCAGACCTCCTGCAAAATGACCAGCACAGAGGAAACCCAGGCACTGCGTACCTCACACGGTAAGGGAAGGTAGACAGAAGAGAGGAGACAAGCTTACGTCAACAAAAACCAACAACAACTGGCAAAGCGTTTGGCCTGAGTCATGCCTGTCTTGTCTTTTCTGACTGGTTGTAGACAGTTCACTGAAAAGTAAAAAGCACAAAATACGTCTCCCCCCCCCCCCCCTTCCACCTCCAGACCAGAAAAAGGGGTTACCATTGATGGTGAATGTTATTGGACTGCAAACCATAATAAAAAGTATAAAACAAAAAACAACAAAGAAAAAACATAAAAAAGACCCACTCAGAAATTTGACAGCAAACACACGACACACACACACAATGCCACACTCACAATCCTGCATGATAATCCTGCTGCTGTACTTTGGTTTAGCGTCGCATAAAAAATTCCTAAATTGGGCATAAAACTATAAATTAATCGACGCTTTCAAACACGTTCTGTGAGGATAATTATTTCTTTCGGAACCTGAAGATCTCACCATTACACGAGGTAAATAGCCAAATCAGAGACCCCGATGAAGCTTGCTGAATTTTGGGTTAACATATTTATCTCAGTGTATGACAAACATCTCCCTTTATAAAAAAAAGAGTTAAAGAAAAAACCAAACCTCCAAGGATAACAAAAGACATAGAATCTGAGAAAAACTTAAGAAACCACCTGAAAAACCCATGGTACACATGAACAATCTGGACAAAACAAAGGAAAAAAGTGAAATTCCCATTAAACGCAGATCAAAAGCGAAATTACTTTCAACAGTTTGTTAATTACCACAGTGACTCTCTGCCAGATTTGGAAAGCCATCAATACATTATGTAATAAACATGTTTCAAAAAAGTCAACAGTTCAATTAAAGACATATCCACAGATGAATTAAACATCCAATTTTCAAATGTAGCAAATAAAGGTTTAACATGTGACAAGTCAAGCGAAAATGATCTTCATACCTACAACAATATATTAACCTCAAAACATATTCACTTTCCATTTAAATCTCCAGCCAATGAACAACCTTTGATGTAATAAAAGCATAAAAATGCAAACGAATTCTAGAACACGTGATCTAGACAAGTTAGATGCTCGGATAATAAAACTCGCTATTCCGGTTTATGTTGAAACACTGAAAAATAACTTATCTATACAACTTGCGTATTGAGAAAAGATGTTTTCCTCTCAAATTTATAAAGGCAAAAGTTATACCTGTCCATAAATAATCATTGACTGCGAATCAACATACTGTATATAAAGAACCCAAGTATATGGACGAAAAGAAAACAAACAACCAACAACACGATTCAAGTGAATCTGACTATAGTGATCAAGTCTTGGACTATGACTAGATAAACAATGCTATTAGACTGCGTGAATATTGCTAACAGCATCGATAACAAATCGTATAAATCAAAATGTAAGTATTCAATTCAGTTTTATAGAAACAATATTTGTAGAGACATATCTTATTTGACACACGTAACAATTAAGTTTTACATTATGACACAACAATATTATCCTTCATTCATGGAATGGGAAAATGTATCTGGAGAGAAAAAGACAGTGTTCTCCATATGATGTGTCGAGTAGCTTCTGATATTGGTACATCAATACATCATTTAAAAACTTATCCCATAAATCGGAGTACATTGAGCATTCAAACAAAAATAATGGGCTTCGTTTCTAATTTTGTTAGACAAAAAGTACAAAGTTTTTCCACGATTGCTCATTTGCACTGTATCCTACAAACATTGTTATTAAAGGTTAAAAAACTCAACCTAGTTTGGTGTAATATCCAACTCGAAAAAGTAATGTGCCTATGAGTTAATGTGAGTTTTCTTTTTTCAAAAATATTTTAAATATCTATAGTTTTCATATCTCTCTTTATCTCTTATGGTTTCCATAACCGCTCTTGGGTAAACATATCGATTAATCTCCGCTTCAAAACATGCAAAAATGCTTTTACATCACAAAACACCTTGTTGTAAACCATACAATAATGATTCCAGTTTTCACAAAAAATTCTCATACTTATGAAACCCAGCATTCTTTACCATTTAAAATACGATTTCCACAGCATTTGGTAAGCACTTATAAGGCAATCTGTTTGGACTCAGATGTAGAAGCTTAAACCAGTATCTAATTAACTTGTATACGAATTAATCCTAAAAGCGGATAACTACCCAGTTCACCATACACCATTTTATTTGGTGTTCTTTTCGGTACTACCTAAAAATCTCTGCCTGCATCAAGTTAACTTTTTCGATATGGGTTCCCCATTTTACTTAGACCCACCAGATTTCTGAAGCGTATAACAAAACTGCTGAATTTTAACATAAAAAACCTTAAAAATGTTGCTTGAATTTATCTCTTTAATACTATAGAGTAGCTTTGTTTAAACTGATGACTGCTTTTTTTTTCTTCCCTTTAAGTTTACTAATTTTTTCCAGTGCCCAACTTTTGTGCTAAAACTTTTCGAAAAGTGAAGCCTAAGAAGCAGTATTCATTAACTACATCCAAACTTAACACCCTATAAATACCATTGTTTCATGATTTTGCAAGAAATCCCCCTTTTCTAAAGACCATGACCTTAAGTTTTGTCAATATTAAACAGTTAACTGCATGCTATTTGCAAATAAGCTTGCAGATTATTTCAGTTGCTGTTGCAACCATAAATGTTTGTCCACAGAAAGTATAGCTACGTCCGTCTGCAACAGTAAGATAACCAGTTAAAAAATTCAGGTAACATTGAGTACCCATGCCAGCCATCTCATTCATTTGCTTAGCTAATTGGTTAATAACAACTGTAATAATGTCGGCTAAATACGCAGCCTGCCTCACGCCTAACGGGACTCAAAAAACTCTGATAAAGCTATTATTTTACTCCTAATAAATGCCATTAAAGACCGTATACATAGCTGAAGTGCAGCAAAAAACCTACCTCCTATACCTTTGGCTTTTAATACATTCAATAAAGTTTGTCATGTCCTGACACAATCAAACGCTTTCTTGAAATCACGAAAAGCAACATACAACCATTTGCCTTTATTTGACATACACATTTGTACAAACGGCATAAAGAGTGAAAATATTGATCAATAGTAGAATATTTCTTCCGAAAACCTGCTTAATTTGCACAAATGAAAGAGTTATTCTCAAGCCGACACATACAATCTTGAGTTTAATATTGATGTGTAACATTTTGATAAGATGCTTAACAATGAAATGCCCCTGAATGTCTACAATATTTGTATCACCCTTCTTATAAACAAGCAGGAAACAACCTTTTGCCAAAACCTGAGATATATACGTTTTGCTGAATATGGTGTTGAAAAGCTTAATAAGAAAAATGTTTTAACCTCTTTGCTGGCCATTTTTCATTTCACAGAGACAGAGAGAGAGAGAAAGAGAGTAGAGAGTGAGATAACACAGATAGAGAGAGAGAGAGAGAGAGAGAGAGAGAGAGAGAGAGTAAAGTCAAGTCATTTTTTTCCAATGGTACATTGAATAAGCCATATATTTGCTTTTTTTTCCCATCAAGCCATCTGTTTAAGAACAAAAAATTCTTCATGATAATATTGAAATACTACATTATTACAACCTTTACCAATCGAGTGTACCAATTAAAAAAAAGAAGAAGAAAACCAATAAAATAATACACTGCAAAATACAAAATACACTTACATACACACACATATACACACAAAAACACACGCACACACACACAGATATAATGCATAAGAATGTCTATATCATATGAATTTCCAATGTTAATCTGATCTTTGAGATTGCCACTAAGAGAGAAGAGAGAGAGAGAGAGACGAGAGAGAGAGAGAGAGAGAGAGAGAGAGAGAGAGAGAGAGAGAGAGAGAGAGAGAGGGAGAAGAGAAAGAGAGAGAGAGAGATTGAGAGAGAGAGAGAGAAGAGAGAGAGAGAGAGAGAGAGAGAGAGAGAGAGAGAGAGTAGAAGAAGAGAGAGAGATTAGAGAGAGAGAGAGTGTTGAAGTTCTTACAGAGAAACTTTGTGACCGCCCCCCCCCCCTTAACCCCAACAACAAACCCAAACACACAATCCCCCAAATAAATGGATTGTTGTTATGTTCCACGGGTCATCACCGTCACCACACCAAGCAGAGCCGTGCAGTGTTCCCAACAAGTTATGTTCTGCCCAATTCAGCATCCACAACCATCAATCATTGTCCTCCATCAACACAACAAAACGACACGAACAACGACCAACACCAACAAACAACACAACAGCAACAACAACAACAACAACAACGACAGCAACAACAAACGACGACGACAATCGCCAACGACAACAACGAACAAAGCAACAAAACTACAACGACAACAACGACAACAACGACAACGAACAACAACGACGACGACGACAACGACAACAACGATGAACGACGACCCACGATGAACGACAACAAAACGAAAGCAACAACAACAACAGCAACACAACGACGAGACAGCAACAACGACGACGACGAACAACAACAACGAAAACGACAACAACAACAACAATCAACAACGAAAAAGACAACACAACAACAACAACAACGAAAACACGACAACACGACGACGACGACAACGATGAACGACGACACGGCGAACAACAACAGCATCGACAACAACACGACGACACAACAACCAACGACGACGACGACAACAACAACAACAACAAACCAACGACGACGAACGAAGCGATGAACGAAGACGACGTCGACAACAAAAAACAACGACAATCAACAACAACGACTACAACGACAACCAACAACACAACGCAACACGACGACTACAACAACACCTCCCCCGCACATCCAGTGTAATCCATTCTAAGACACATATAAGATTTACAGATAATTCTAGTCTACACACCATAAGGCGTAGAGATGGCCCTCGAGCACAAAAAAACCCAAGAACAAAATCAACACCCAAAACATCCTCCTCCTCCTCCTCCTCCTCCTCCTCCTCCTCCTCCTCCTCCTCCACCTCTTCACATCATCATCATCATCATCATCATCATCAATCATCATCTTCAGCCACATCATCATCATCAACAACAACAACAACAACATCAACAACAACAAACAACAACAACAGCCCCCCCCAAAAATCCCGATGGTTTTTTCAGAAGGATGGACCACATACTCGGAAATAAACGGACACAAAAGATCAAAATGACATGTTCTATTCAGAGAGTGAGGTATGGGGGACAACACTCCCCTCCCTTCTTCTTCCTCATCCTCCTCATTGAGGAAGGCGACAGCATCGCAGTAAACTGGTGGCAACGTACTGCAGACAAAGCACAAGAGCAAAGCATCACGTGAGTCATCCCCAAACGACTGCAGAAAAGCACAAGAGCAAAAGCACACGTGGAGTCATCAACGCTGCAACAAAGCATCAGAGCAAAGCACACGTGAGTCATTCACTCTGCAACCAAACACAGAGCAAAGCACACGTGAGTCATGAACCACTGCAGACAAAGCACAGAGCAAAGCCCCACAACGTGAGTCATCAACGACTGCAGCCAAAGCACAGAGCAAAACACACGTGATTCATCAACGTCCTGCAGAAAAAGCACAGAGCAAAGCACACGTGAGTCATAACCACTCAAGACAAAGCACAGAGCAAAGCACCGTGTTCATCAACGTCTGACTGATGAGAGAACTCGAACTCAAATATTTTATGAGGGTAATTAATCAGCCCAGAGTGGGTTTTGTTGTTGTTTTCTTATATCCAGGCCCTCATGGGGGTACACAATAGAAAAGAACAAGCATGACAATGTGTCCCCAAAGTACAAGCACCAACTTGGTAATTTAATTGTACTGTCACACTTATATTTTCTTATTTTATTTTTTGAGGGACGGGATAAGCTCAGTAAGACAGAGCGCTCGAAGCTTTCCCCCAGCCACTGTTAAGCAGCAATCGAGCGTGGTTAACCACTTGATGGGTGCACCGTTTGCGCGCTTGGCTTCAGTACAGTCCCCCAGAGATTCACCCAGCCGTAAAATGGGTACCTGCTTCTCAGGGTCAGGGAAGGTAAAGAAGCAGGGAAGAGGAGATGGACGACCGCCCTCAATAGCCTGGCCCTAGAAGAAGTGAGGTCTCTGATGCCTCACACTCCGACGACACATAGGTAATGGGACACCTTTAACTTTACCTGCGTTTTATTTCCTTACGTGTTTGTTTTTATATCCCCGTGACTGTGGATTGCTTTCTGCAAAAGTCTTGTCAGGAATAACTCTTCTGTTGCGTTAAGTGGCTTTTTCTTCACACAACACACACACAAAAAACCACACACACACACACACACACACACACACACACACACACACACACACACACACAACACTACACAACACACACACACACACACATACACACACACACACACAGCACACACACACACACACACACACATCACACACACACACACACAACACACAACACACTACACACACACACACACCTAGTACATACATACATACACACGGGACCCTTGGTTTTCTAGTCTCAACCAAAACACAATCCTCAGACCAAACCACTCGTAATGTATTAGGGATAAATCCGAGGAAAAATCGGTAACCGGACACTTCTGTCGTTTCTAGGAAGTTTGTGCTGCCCTTTATTTTTATTTTATTTATTAAATTTTTTTTTAAATATTTTATAACCACTTCAAAGACACGAGATTTTCTCTGCGTGAAATTCGGCTGGCTCTTTCTCCCGGGGAGACGCGTCGCCACAAGAGCCAGCGCCACCTTTTTTTTCCTTTTGGTCTGCAACTGTATTTGTTTCCCTATCAAGTTGGCCTTTTTTTTTCTAAGAATTTTGCCAGGACAACTCTCTTGTTGCCGTGGGTTTTCTACGTGCGCTGAAAATTTTGTTAACACACGGAACCTCGGTTTAGTCGTCTCAATCGAAAGACTAGCGCCAGACCACCACTCTGGTCTAATGATGGGGCGAAAAATTTTTTCGGGCCAAACTGAACAACCAACCGCACAACAACCCCACACCGGAACGTTTTTCGCATTCTAGACAGGCGCTGTTACCTACTAGACCACCTATCCAGGTCAGATCTAATACAATAGAGAATGGCCATCAGGTAGGCAGGTCCTATCTATCCCCAGTCCTCTCTGACGTCCGGCAGACTTAAAACAACATCAATGAAAATGACGACCTGTGGTTGTGTTCCTATTAGCGTTTATCATGACTATGTGACGGCGTGGTCCTAATTGTCTCCCCTGCGGAAGGAGTACGCGTTCAACACCATGTGTCACCAAAATGGGACACAGCAGCCAATCGTCGAGGCTTTCTTTCATTGGGTGGTAGTTCTAGACCTGTCCTGACACATACACACTTCGACTTCACTAGTAAAAAAAAAAAAAAAGAAGTAGAATTTCTATAGTTTCTTTTGAGAAGTTATACACATTCGCTGTTATTGATGATGTTTCTTAAACGCCGAAGGGTAACTGCAAGATATGGTAGCTGACCCTATCTCCTCCACTCGCTCGGCCACAATTGGTATTGGAATCCTTAGGTGAGTCCCTACCTGTCCACCAAACGAGATGTTTCGTAATCTACATGCTACTACACTGCTACTACACTGCTACTACTACTAATACTGCTGCTTCTGCTCGCTGCTCTGCCTGCTGCTGCGACTGCTGCTATGCGCTGTGCTAGCTACTGCTGCTGCTTGCTGCAGCTTGCTACTACTACTACTACTACAAACTGCCACTACTAAACTACTACTACTACTACTACACTAACTACTACCTACACTACATACCCAACACTACTACTAAACAGCTGCTACTACTACTACTAGCTACTACAACAACAACAACAACACCAAACAACAACAACACTGATATATACAATTTATATAGCGCTGAATCTTATAAAGCCAACAAATCAAAGCGCTTGCTCTCTACCAATTCTAGGCCGCGGCTTCAGAGTTCCGAATCTTGGACACGTGGGCCGGAATAATTATAAGCACGCGGCTCTTCCTCTTCCTCAACACCTACCGACGACTGACACTGTCCAGTAGCTGGACTTCTGCAGACTTTTCATTTCAAACTCCCCGAGGAGTCACTGGGGGAGCTCTGCTGCCACGGAGCTTTTTTTTTTCTTTTCCAACCAATGTGTTGTGGGGGAGTTCAACGTGGCATGGCAGGGTCTGTTCTTTTTCCGAGGACATTGATGATCACGTGCTGGATGTCTTCATGTCAGTTATGACACTGGAATAGTTTATGAAAGATGGTCATGTTTTTTTAAAAAAATTAACGTGTAGGCATGCTGTTTTTCATGCATTCGTACACGGAACCTCGCTTTATTTGTTTATTAAAGTCCTATGGATTGCAATCTGAAGAAGTAACAGCAGCGGGAGACATGTCCCTAAACTTTTACAGGTGACAGTCCTGAATATGGCCCTCTGCTATCACATCATCCATCAGTATTATAGTATTATCATCATTAAATTACTATTAATCGTTATTTTATTAATCACAATTTTGATGACTTTTCCTAATCTATTTTTGCAATCTTTATTGTTGAACATCTGCTTTGAACCACTTCAAACAGATGACTAGTTGGCATATTACATATCCAAGCGAAGCAATCGTTTTCATGGAATTTACTAAACTATTCAAATATATATGCAACTGCATGTATGTCATCTGTTGCAATGTGAAGCCACCCGTCACAGGGTGTGCTGTATGGTGAATGAGACAGGACTATGATAAGTTTACTTGTTGTCCTGTCAAGGTATGCTTGTGTTTCTTGTGACCTTTTCTTGAACAAATTCTGTTTAAACCATGTGGCCTCTGTGGTCGGTGGGGCTACAAACAACAAGACTGGATTGGATTGGATTGGATTGGCAGACGGCTGGGACGTAAATCTAATCACAACATCTAGGATTGGCAGCGGTGACTGGACTCCTATCCATCATTGTTTTTCCATTTTCATACCACTTTAAGCCACGGCAGATTTCTCGAGTGAAATTCGGGCTGCTCTTCCCGGGGGGAGAGAGTGCGTCGCCACAAGAGCAGCGCCACCCCTTTTTGTGTTGCTTTTCCTGTCTTCAACTGTATTTGTTTCCCTATCAGAGTGACCTTTTTTTTTCTACGGACTTTTGCCAGGGACAACTCTCTTCTTGCCGTGGGTTCTTTTACAAGATGCGCGTGAATAATTACTTGTGTAACACACGGGACCTCAGTTTATGGTCTATCCCAAATACTAGCAACCAGACCTACCACTCATGGGTCCTTAATGGAGTGGGGGGAGGGGGGGGGGGTGTTATTTTGGCCCAAACGGGAATCAAACCACGCCACTTTGAACCCACTTTTCCGCTTTCTAGGCATAGGGACGCGTTCACCTCTAGACCACACCGAATCCACCCTCAGTTTACGTTCCGATCACACACCCGATGGGCGGGATAGCCTAGCGGTTAGAGCGTTGAGCTCGTGATCTGACGGTCCGAGTTCGAGCCACCACCCAGGCCTTGGTTTGAGGGGAATTTTCTCCCTGGAGTTAACATCAATACTTTCCCCTTTCCCCCCGCCATGCCCATCCACCTCTCCCTAAAAAATCCTTCGGGTGGCAGATGAGAGCTATAAAAAAAAAAAACTGTCACCCTGTGTGCTAACGCACGCAGACGTCTTCCTCCTCACACGTTAAAGCCCCGTTTCCGCTTTTCGGAAGATAAGTCTCTGTGTGCCGGTTAGGAACGAAAGACAAAAATACTTTTAATTAAAATTTTTTTTTCGTGTTTTAGACATCATCCCCGAAGTCGGAATGCGGCTACCTTAACGGTGGGGGCCAAAAAAAAAAAAAGAGAAAATGGTCACAGACACAAACATCTCACCCTTAGGTGAATCTTGGAGCTCTAACCCAGAATTGAAAAACAAGGCCAACAACAAAGAAAAACAACAAAAAACAAACTCCCAACAACAACCAAAACAAACCCAAACAAACAACAAACCAAAACAAAACCACAACCAAAACCCCAAACAATCCCCCCGCAACCGCTCCAACCCCCCCAACCCCC
Organism: Rapana venosa; assembly: GCA_028751875.1. Lineage (NCBI taxonomy): Eukaryota > Metazoa > Mollusca > Gastropoda > Neogastropoda > Muricidae > Rapana > Rapana venosa. The sequence continues at coordinate 24,677,846 of CM054142.1, read as the reverse complement.
CCCAACCCCCCAGACCCAAACAAAACAAAACCAACCCACAAACAAAACCCCACATGTGCACAGTATTGTGTGTCAGAGACAAAGCCTGACTGCCTAATGAACCGGTCTTTAAATCCCTATCGTAAGCTTGACCCCTTGTGTAACCGTTGTAACTGATGAGGCGTAATCTCATTTTTGTTGTTGTTGTTGTCTGTGTGTATGTAGAGGTAGGTAGGCCCTTCATGCACGAGAGTGTACGTTATGAGAGAGAGAAGGGGGAGAGAGAGAGAGAGAGGAGAGAAGAGAGAGAGAGGGAGAGAGAGAGAGAGAGAGAGTGAGGGGAGGGAAGAGAGAGAGAGAGAGAGAGATTGGAAGGGAGAGAGAGAGAGAGGGAGGGAGAGTGAGAAGAGAGAGAGAGGGAGGGAGAAGAGAGAGAGGGAGGGAGATAGAGAAGAGGAGAGAGGAGAAGAAGAGGGAGGAAGAGAGAGAGGGAGGGAGGGAGAGAGAGAGAGAGGGAAAGAGAGAGATAGAGGGAGGAGAGAGAGAGGGAGGAGGGAGAGAGAGGGAGGAGGGAGAGAGAGAGAGGAGAGAGAGAGAGAGAAGAGAAGAGAGAGAGGAGAGAGAGAGGAGAGAGAGCGGAGAGAAGAGAGAGGGAGGGAAAGAGAGAGAGAGAAGGGGAGAAGAGAGAGAGAGAGGGAGAGAGAGAGGGAGAAGAGAGAGAGAGGGAGGGAGAGAGGGAGAGAGGGGGAGAGAGAGAGGAGAGAGAGAGGAGAGAGAGAGGAAGAGAGAGAGAGGGAGGGAAGAGGAAGAAGAGATGTGGAAGAGAGAGAGGAGAGAGAGAGATCGGCGCGCGCGAGCCGTGGGGCGCGAGCTAGGTGCCTCTGTCTCGCTCGCTGTGGCGTCTGCTCCGGGCTCTCTCTCTCTCTGATCGCCCGCGGCGCTAGCGCTCTCTCAGCGTCTCCGTCTGCTCGCTCTCTCTACTTTCGCGCTTGCGTCTCTGGCTCTCTGTCTCGGGCTTGCTCTCGCTCTTTTGCTTCAGCACCCGCACCCCCCCCCCCCCCCCACCACCCCCCCCCCCCCCAACCCCCACCCCCCCCCCCCCCACCATCACCACCCCCCCACAAAGTGCAGAGAACACCCCACCACACCAAACCACCAACCCCCACCCCACCACCCCCCCCCGCACCACGCCACCCTCCCCCCCACCCCCCCCACACCACACACCACCACCCCGCCACCACCGCACACACCAACCCCCAACCCACTCATCATCACAAACTCAAATAGTAGAACAATCGGTAAACCATGATAATGACCCACCACCCAAAACAACCCGCAACCAAAACAAAACCAAACAACCCACACACACAACCAACACAAAACACACCCAACCAAACCAAAAACGAGCAAAACAAACAAGCAAAACCCAAAGCAAACTTCGTCTCCTGTTTTCCTTTATAATCATGTTCACACATTCTCGACATAGTACAAACAACAAAACCAACCACACCCCAAAAACAAAACAAAAATAAATAAAAATGACAAAGCACGACCACACCAAATCAAAGCAACCGCACGCAAATCAGAAAACTACTACTAATACTAACTACTAACTACAATATCATCCTAATAATAGTAATAATAATGGACGTAATAAATAAAAACAAAGTAAAGGAGTTCCCTTAACCTAAAGGTCGTGTAGGGAGCGAGGCGCAGAGAACTCACTTCTAGGGCCAGCATCTAGAAGGGCGGCGCCCAACTCCTCTCCCTCGCTGCTTTACCTTCCCTGACCCAAAAGAGGCGGGTACCCATATACAGCAGGTTACTGGGGGGCACTGTCCTGAAGCCAAGGGCGCGCAACACGGTCCACCCATACCCAACTGGTAACCACCCTCGACGCTGGCTTAACTTGGCTGGGGGAAAGCGAGTGCTCTCCGACCACTGGCTACCCGCGATAATGACTAAGAATAATAATGAAAAAAATGCTAACAATGCTAACAACAACCAACCGCCACAACCACCACCACCACCATGTCATCGGTCGTCGTCTCGCGACGCATCATCATCATCATCATCAATCATCATCATCATCCTCTCCCATCCTCCTCCTCCTCTCAGTAATTCGCAATCCCATTCTAGATAATAGTTATACTTCTTTTCGTTAAATAATCATGACATGCACCTTGATTTGTTTTTTATTTTTAAAAACCTGGCCTTCCATACATCTTACGCAGTAAGAGACTTCAAAGTTCACGAAGGTGACAGCCCCAATATGGCTTCTGCTGTCAGCAGGACTATAAACAACAAGATGGGATTGGATTGGAAAAAAGAGATGGGACTTTATTTGCTTTGTTTATTTCAGCCGAATCAGTATTTTTGGGGACGGGATAGCTCAGTGATCGGAGCACTCGCTTTCTTCCCCAGCCAAGTTAAGCCACGTCGAAGCGTGGTTACCAGTTGGATGGTGACCGTTTGCGCGCCCTTGGTCTTCAGTACATTCCCCCAGTTCCCCCAGCGTAAATGGTAACCTGCCCTCTTTTAGGCATGGAAGTAAAGCAGCGTGGAGAGGAGATGGGGCGCCGCCCATCAATATGCTAGGCCCTAGAGAAGTAGGTCTCTGACGCCTCGCTCCCCTACGACCTTATAGGTTATGGGACAATCTATACATATACCCTTTTTTACCTATATATTATTTTTTTTTTTGGGTTCACTAGCCTCGCCTAGTCTTCCAGTTAGGTTTACCCAATGGTGAGATTTGTGTGTGTGTGTGTGGGTGAGTGTGGTGTGAGTGTGTGTGTGTGTGTGTGTGTGGGAGTGTGTGTGTATGCGACCGTACCCCCCCCCCCCCCACCACACACACACATACACACCATTTAGTCGCCACATTCCCGACTTTCGGGGATGGTGTTCTACCCACCCGACATCGTGCCATGCATTTACAATAAAAAAGAGAAAAAAGAAGAAATGTTCATCTGTTCCTATTAACTGGCACGAAATGGCCTACTCTTCCAAAAGGAAGAGCTGTTTTTTTTTAAAGTGTGCGCAATGATGTTCTGGCTTGCATTCGCACACGGGGTGGTGGGGGGGTTGGTGGTGGTGGTGGTGGTGGAAGGTCTCGGTTTATGACTCATCAGAAGGCCTAAGGACAGTATCGGATTAGTGTTGTCTGTAAGTGAAGACGTTTAATACAGATGATAGTCCAGAAAAAAAAGCCTTGTGAAAATTATAGGAGGGGAGTGGGGGGTGGGGTTCGGGTGGGGTGGTGGGAGGGGGAGAAGGAGGGATAGAGAAAGAGAGAAGAAAAGGGGAGAGGGGGGAGGGGAGGAGGGTATAGAGGGTGGAGTTGGGGTGAATGATAGGTTTACACACGCGTCCAGCAGTCTGAACATGCACATAAGACACAGTCACATGGGTATATACACCTACATGCATCACCCACATACACACAAACGCAATGCCCCCGGGGGGGCCCCCCCCCCGCGCGCACACATACACACAACACTCACAACGTTCAGTACACTCAAACAACACACCACAACAACAACAACAACAACAACACCAACCACACACACACACACGACACACACACACAGCACACACAAACACACACACACACACACACCACCACACACACACACACACACAACACACACCACAAAACACACGTTTCACAACACAAACACACTTCACAACACACAACACACAACGTTCACACACCACAACACACAAAAACACTCAACACACACATTCACACACACACACGTTCACACACATACAACACACACACACACAATAATAATCCACACACACACACAAATTTCACTGACGAGAAACTCATCATTATAATAATCCTCAAGATAAACAAATCAAGACATCAAGTTAACCAATTTTCCTGAGGAAAACATACCCCATACCCCCACGGCCCACACCAACATTCAACAACCGAAAACATAAAAAAATATCATTAACCATAATCAAAAAATCTCAACAACCACAAAAACGCAACGCATTATCTTAGCAAATACAGCACATCTCTTTCCTCAATGGATTAAAAATAAATACACCAAGATCCACACTAGACGACTTTATGTAACCTCTCCCCCCCCCCCCAAAAAAAACAAACAAAACCAAAACCCCCCAAACCAAACCAAAAAAAAGAAAAAGAAGCTTCCATTGATAAGTATCCTTTCTGTAAGCCTTATAGAAACATGAATCGCTGGGTTTCTCAAGCACTGTCCTCAATAATAAATAATAATTATAACAACATTAACAAGTCAATACTACAATATTTTAAACAAAACTCAATATAATATACAATACTAACAACTCAACATACACAACATTAACAACTCAATCTATACAGTACCAACAAAACTACAGAAGTGTAACTCAAATCATACACAGCATTTAAAAAATTTTTTTTTATAAATTACAGCCGATTTCGTAACCTGTAGTTTTATCTACGATGTCGGAATGCTTCTATCTTAATGGTAGTGTGGATGGGGAGGGGTGGGGGGAGGGGGTGGAGGGACGGGAGCGTGGGAATGGTCGCTACGCAAAAATCTCATCATGGTAAACCACGGAGCTCCTCTAACCGATGAACGATAATAAAAAAAAAAAAACCCAAACAAATTTGCAGTTTGATAATTATGTCTGTTACACGACTGTTTCATCATACCCCATCAGACATTCCTGCAGAAACGTTGGTATTGCTGTTGATGTTGGGCGTTCTCCAGTTTAACTTCTGGGAGCGGGAGGGTGGGGTTGGGTGGGTGGGTGGGCTTGACACTTCTGAATATGCCTCCTCCTTCCATCCCAGATTCCCTTATGACACCTAGGAATCGCTGTGAGATCGTGAGCATACACAAGGTTGAGAAATTTGCGTATTTGAGGGCTGGTTTTGAAGTACGTGCCTCATCACTGTCACTGCCCCACAGTGGGGATGTCGGAGGCTCCTGTCAGTGTGATAGGAATATTTCCACTTTCTGGACATTCTGCGCTAGAAATGTCTCTCTTTTCTCTATCACTCTCTTCGTTTCTGCCTTTTCCACCCACCGCCCTCTATCTATCCATCTATTGTCTGTCTGTCTGTCTGTCTATCTATCTATTTATCTATCTATCTATCTATCTATATATCTATCTATCTATCTATCTGAATCCTATCTATCTATTCTACTAGTCCTTGACTTAATTTCTGCCTACCACTCATTACCCTTTTTTTTTTAAACTTTTCTCGAGCACATTAATCTGCATTGTTTTACCAAGACACTTGGCACGTGAGTAGGACAGTAAAGGCAGGAGATGAGAGAGGCGGCAAGACCTGAATAATTGAGCTGGCTTTGCCCAAGACCAGAAAAGGGCAGGAGGGATTTTGGTTGGCGCCTTGTGTCCCGGAAACAATGGGCTGAAGAGGATTAAGTAAAAGTAAGTAAGTTTTACCATGAAACTTTTTCATGACCGCCCTGAGGATCGGAATGGGTGTCAGCTGAGGCAAGCGGGCAGACCGCCTGCCAGAGCCCCAAGCGTAGGAGACCCGGCCTAGGCAACCCCATTCCACCCAATAATCGCCAAAGTACCCTCATCGTTCAAGTACAGCCAAGTCCGACAGTCAAGATGTTTTCCCTCTCCATTAGATAGAGACTAAAATTATGTAGGAGCTTAACAAAGATGAAGCAAACTTTACCGTTTTTTAACAAAAACATTTCCCAGCATAACAATGTTTAAATAGGTCATGAAGTCATAGGTTTCTAATCTGGGGATACGTCTTTTGAGTAAGGTAAAAGGTAAGCGTCCCATACCTGTAAGGTCTTAGGGGAGCGAGGCGTTCAAGACCTCAACTTACTCTAAGGGGCCAGCATATTGAGGGCGATGCGCACCATCTCCTCTCCCTCGCGGATTTACCTTCCCGACGACCCAAACGAGGGACAGGTAAGTACCCATTTACAGCTAATGGCGGGAAATTTTTTTAAAAACAAGATTACTAGATTTTCATTCAGAAGCCCCCCCCCCCCCCCCCCCCCCCCCAAGGGGTACACATGAAATTTAAACAAAACGCAACAACTTGCGGATGTGGGCGTGTGAACAGTCTCCCAGCAGTTGCAGTACTTGCCCGTGCTTTAATTCCATTTGTTAAAAAGATGCCACACTTCGTGTCAAGCATGGCTGTGGGTACAGAAACACTAAACGACATCTCCATCAAAGCAACCTGTACCGATGAAATATCTGCTAGGTGAGTGGAACGTGTCGGCCGAGGCCAGCAGAGGCAGACCTCCTGCAAAATGACCAGCACAGAGGAAACCCAGGCACTGCGTACCTCACACGGTAAGGGAAGGTAGACAGAAGAGAGGAGACAAGCTTACGTCAACAAAAACCAACAACAACTGGCAAAGCGTTTGGCCTGAGTCATGCCTGTCTTGTCTTTTCTGACTGGTTGTAGACAGTTCACTGAAAAGTAAAAAGCACAAAATACGTCTCCCCCCCCCCCCCCTTCCACCTCCAGACCAGAAAAAGGGGTTACCATTGATGGTGAATGTTATTGGACTGCAAACCATAATAAAAAGTATAAAACAAAAAACAACAAAGAAAAAACATAAAAAAGACCCACTCAGAAATTTGACAGCAAACACACGACACACACACACAATGCCACACTCACAATCCTGCATGATAATCCTGCTGCTGTACTTTGGTTTAGCGTCGCATAAAAAATTCCTAAATTGGGCATAAAACTATAAATTAATCGACGCTTTCAAACACGTTCTGTGAGGATAATTATTTCTTTCGGAACCTGAAGATCTCACCATTACACGAGGTAAATAGCCAAATCAGAGACCCCGATGAAGCTTGCTGAATTTTGGGTTAACATATTTATCTCAGTGTATGACAAACATCTCCCTTTATAAAAAAAAGAGTTAAAGAAAAAACCAAACCTCCAAGGATAACAAAAGACATAGAATCTGAGAAAAACTTAAGAAACCACCTGAAAAACCCATGGTACACATGAACAATCTGGACAAAACAAAGGAAAAAAGTGAAATTCCCATTAAACGCAGATCAAAAGCGAAATTACTTTCAACAGTTTGTTAATTACCACAGTGACTCTCTGCCAGATTTGGAAAGCCATCAATACATTATGTAATAAACATGTTTCAAAAAAGTCAACAGTTCAATTAAAGACATATCCACAGATGAATTAAACATCCAATTTTCAAATGTAGCAAATAAAGGTTTAACATGTGACAAGTCAAGCGAAAATGATCTTCATACCTACAACAATATATTAACCTCAAAACATATTCACTTTCCATTTAAATCTCCAGCCAATGAACAACCTTTGATGTAATAAAAGCATAAAAATGCAAACGAATTCTAGAACACGTGATCTAGACAAGTTAGATGCTCGGATAATAAAACTCGCTATTCCGGTTTATGTTGAAACACTGAAAAATAACTTATCTATACAACTTGCGTATTGAGAAAAGATGTTTTCCTCTCAAATTTATAAAGGCAAAAGTTATACCTGTCCATAAATAATCATTAAATTTTATATTCTTAAAATATCTCCTCTCTCTCCTCCTCCATCCTTCCTCCCCTCCCCCCCCCCCCTCCCCTCCCTTCACTCTCTTCTCTCTCTCTTTCTTTCCCCTCCTCCCCCCCCCCTTTCCCTCCCCATCTCCTCTCCCCCCCTTTTTTTCCCTCTCTAATCTCTCCCCCCCCCCCTTCTCTCCCTTCCTTCTCTCTCTCCCCCTCCCCCCTTCTCTACTTTGTCTCCGGCATTTCTCCCCTCTTTTCCCCTCCCTTTTCTTCCCCCCCTTTCTTTCCCCCTCCTCTCTTCTCTCCCTCCCTCCCCCCCCCCCTCTCCTCTCAACATCCCCCTCCCCCTCTCTCCCCCTCTCTCCATCTCCCCATCTCTCCCTCCCCTTCTCTCCCTCTCTCTCTTTTCCCCTCTCTCTCTCTCTCCCCCCCATCCTCTCCTTTTCCCCCCCCCCCATCTCTCTCTCCCTCTTTTCATCCTCCTTTTCCTTCCTTCCGTTTTTTTTTCTTTTCTTTTTTCCCAAACGCTTCCCCTCACGAAAACAATTCCCGCTCCCATGGGAAGTGGGAGGGTTGAGGGGGAGGGTGCTGTGTCTCCCTTCCTCCCTCTCCCTCCCTCCCCATCTCCTTTTCCCCCCTTTCTTTCACCTTCCTTCCTCCTTTCCCTTTCCCCCTTTTCTTCTTCTCTACTTCCTTCTTCCTTCCTTCCTCTCCTTCCTTCCTTCCTTTCTTCCTTCCTTTCCTTTCCTTCCTTTTCCTTCTTCCTTCCTCCCTTCCCTCCCTTCCTTCCTTTCTTTTCCATTCCTTTTCCTTCCTTCCTTCCTTTCCTTCCTTCCTTCCTCCATTTCCTTCCTTCCTTTTCCTTTCTTTTTCTTTCTTCCAAACGCTCCCCCCCCCCCCTCACGACGAAACTCCTCTCACCTCTTCATTGGGGTAAGTGGTAGGGGTGAGGGGCAGGATGCTGTGTCTCCCTCCCTCCTCTCCCTCCATCCCTCTCTCCCTCTCTCTTTCATCCTTCCTTCCTTCCTTCCTTTCCTTCCTTCCTTCCTTCCCTTCCTTTTCTTTCTTTTCTTTCTTTCTTTCTTCTTCCTTCCTTCCTCCTTTCCTTCCTCCCTTCTTTCCTTCCTTCCTTCCTTTCCTTTTCCTTCCTCTTCTCCTTCTTTCCTTTCTTCCTCTCCTTCCTTCCTCCTCCCTCCCTCCTCCCCTCTCTTCCTTCCCTTCTTTTTCCTTCCTTCCTCCTTTCCTTCCTTCCTTCCTTCCCTTCCTTCCTCCCTTCCTTCCTTCCTTCCTTCCCTTCCTTCTTTTTCCTTCCTTCCTTCCTTCCTTCCTTCCTTCCTACCTTCCTTTCTTTTTCTTTCTTCCAAACGTTTCCCCCTCTCCCCCCCCCCCCCCCCCCCCCCCCGTCACGACTGAAACTCCTCTCACCTCTTCATTGGAGTAAGTGGTAGGGTTGAGGGGCAGAATGCGGTGTCTCCCTCCCTCCTCTCCCTCCCTCCCTCTCTCCCTCTCTCTTTCATCCTTCTTTCCTTCCTCCCTTCCTTCCTCCCTTTCCTTCCTTCCTCCTTTCCTTCCTTTCCTTCCTTCCTTCCTTTCATCCTTCCATCCTTCCTTCCTTTCCTTCCTCCCTCCCTTCCTTCCTTCCTTCCAACCCTCCCTCCCTCCCTCCCTCCCCTCTGTCCTCCTTCCTTCCTTCCTTGCCATCCTTCCCTTTCATCCTTCCTTCTTCCTTTTTTCCTTTTTCTTTATCTTTCTTCCAAACTTTCCTCCCCCCCATACCCCCCTTCACGTCGAAACCCTCTCACATCTTCATGAATAAGTGGTAGGTTTGAGGGGCAGATGCGTGTCACCCAGTAATACTCCCCTATCTCCCCCCCTCCCTCCAACCACTCCCTCCCTCTCTCCCTCTCCTTCATCCTTCTTTCCTCCTCCCGTCCTTCCTCCCTTTCCTTCCTCCTCCTTTCCTTCCAATCTCTTCCTATCCTTTCAATCCTATCCTTTCTTCCTCCCTCCCTCCTTTCCTTCCTTCCTTCCTCCCTCCCTCCCGCCTTCCTCCCTTCCATTCCTTCCTTTCATCCGTCCTTCCTTACTTTCCATTTCCCTTTCTTTATTCTTTCTTCCCAAAACGTTCCCCCCCCCCCCTCCGTCACGACCCTGGAAACTTCCTCTCCAGACCTCTTCATTGGAGTAAAGTGGTAGGGTTGAGTGGCAGATGCGGTGTCTCCCTCCCACCTCAGTTCCCACTCATCCATCTCTTCTTTCATCCTTCCTCCCTTCCTTCCTTCCTTTCCTTTCCTCCTTTTCTTTCTTCCCTCCCTTCCTTCCTTCCTTCTCCCTCCCTTACCCTCCTTTCCTTCCTTCCTTTCCTTTCCTTCCTTCCTTTTTCCTTTTCTTTATCTTACTACCAAACACTTCCCTTTCCCACCCCCCGCCCCCCCCCCCCCCTCAACAGACTGAAACTCCACTCACCTCTTCATATGGAATAAGTGGTAGGGTTGAGGGGCAAAATGCGGTGTCTTCCCTCCCTCCCTCTTACTCCCTCCTCCTCCGCTCTCTCTTTCATCCTTCCTTCCTTCCTCCCTTCCTTTGCCTTCCACCCTTCCTTCCTGCCCTTCCTTCCTTCCTTCCTCCCTCCCTCCCTCCTTGTCCTTCCTTCCTTCCTTCCTTTTCTTCCTTCCTTTCCATTTCTTTATCGTTTCTTCCAAAAGTTCCCCCCTCCCCCCCCCCCCTCCGTCCACACTGAAACTCTCTCACCAGCTTCTTGAGAATAAGTGATAATGGTTGCGCATAATGCGGTGTCTCCCACCCTCCCTCTCTCCCTCTCTCTTTCATCCTACCTTCCTTCCTCCCTTCCCTTTCCTTCCTTCTCCTTCTCCCTCTTTCCTTCCTTCCTCCCTCCTTCCTTCCCTTTCTATCCTTGTTTCTTTTTCTTTCTTCCAAAGCTTCCCCCGCCCCATCCCTTCACGACTGAAACCCCTCTACCCTCTTTCATTGATTAAGTGGTCAGGGTTGAGGGTGCAGAATGCGGTGTCCTCCATGTCGCATCAGCTCTCTCCTGAGCGTCCCGTCCTGCAGGATCTCCTCAATGCTGTCCACAGCTGCTGCATAGGGGGCCCCGCTGCACGTGGCTGCCGTAGCTTCCGCGTGGTGCGGCGGTGCGTGAGCTCCAAGGCCTGTATCCTCTGCCGTGCCGTCTTGAAAGCCGCCATTGAGCCTTTCGGTCCGACAGACGCAGTGATGGAGGGCGGACTGTAGGAAGGTGGTACTGTCCCGTTGGATGAAAGTGATTCAGCAATCTGTCCACAGACACGCACACACCATATAAAAAAATAGGGGACGGGATAGCTCAGTGGTCGGAGCACACGCTTTCCCCCCAGCCAAAGTTAGCAGCGTCGAGCGTGGGTACATTTGGATGGGTGACCGTTTGCGCGCCCCTTGGCTTCAGTACCGTTCCCCAGTTCACCCAGCTGTAAAGGTACCTGCCCTCTTTAGGTCAGGAAGGTAAAGCGTCGAGGGAGAGGATATGGTTGCGCCGCCCTCAATATGCTGGCCCAGTTTGAAGTGAGGTCTCTGGACGCCTCGCTTCCCCTACGACCTTATAGGTTGATGGACTCCTTTTATCTTTAACCAATTTTTAATATCACTGAGAAGTGAACAGACGTATAAACGAAATCGAAATCGATGTATACCACACACAGGGCATACATAGACATCATTTTAACTACTTGATCTATTTTCTTTTTACGCTTTGATTTTCGAGCAAGAATGGAATAAAGCATTCATTGCGCTTTTAATTTAAAAAACAAAATCCAGTCCCTCTCGCGTCTCTCTCTCTCTCTCTCTCAATCTCTCTGTACCCCCCCCCCCCCCCCCCCCTGTGTGTATCAGATTTTGACATCTGTTTCCTACCAGACACAATGCGCCTTACTCTTCCGAAAAACGGAACGGGTTTTTACGTGTGCGCAAGATGTTCTGCGTGCATTGGCACACGGGACCTCGGGTTATAGTCTCAACCGAAAGACTTTTGGGGAGACACATAGAGAGGCACAGACAGACAGACAGACAGACAGACAGACCAGACAGACAGACAGGCACAGACACACAGGCATAGACATACATACACACGATACGTAGACACCCAGACGCAAGACACACGATACATAGACCCATAGACACAGACAGACTCAACACGGCACAGACAGACATACATACATACACACGATACATAGACCACACCTGACACAGAGACCACAACAGGCGCAAACAACACTCTGGCACCAGACACACAACACACATAAACACATACGCAAGTACACAGACAGACACACGGCACGTAGACACACACACACACACACACAACACACACACACACACATGGACCACACACACACCACTCACACAACACACACACACACACACACACACACACACCCACACACACACACAACACCACACACACGTAAGTACAAGACAACCCACTGCACAGGCATACACATGTCACACACACTTAAATACCATCATTAGTTCCATTCTATTCTCTTCCCTTTTTTCCTTCCTTGCCCCGCCCCGCCCTCCCACCCCGTCCCCATAGGCTTTTCATGCCAATTCACACACTAGACACACAGATACAGCACACACACACACACAAACGTACGCACGCAATACACATACAATCTCTCTCTCCATCCCTTTCTCCCCTCCTCCCGCCTCTCGCCTACTCACCTTGTCCCCCTCCCCCGCCATACATCACAACTCTCCTCACCCCTCAAATCTCCCCCAAACCTAATAAACCCGATGAACACCACCCAACCAAATCACCCAACCAACAACCAACAACCACCACACCACCACCCACCACCATAAAACCAACCCAAAGCCCAACCCAAACCACTACCACACAACCCAACCAACCCACGAACCCACCACCAACCCATCAACCACCCAAACCAACCCAACCCAACCACCCAACACCAAACCAACCCCAACCACTCACACCACCCACCTCAACCACAGACCACGCACCACCAACCCAACCAACCACCCCCAAACAACCCTCCCAACCACAACCACCACCACCACCCAACAACCACCCAAACCACTCCACCCACCCAACCACAACAACCACAGCCATCAACCCAACCCAACCCAACCAACCAAACCACCACAACCACCACCCCAAACCACCCAACCCACGCACATCACTCCAACCCAACCACAACCACCACCACTACCAACACCAACCCAAAACCACCCAACCCAAACCATCCCAACCCACCCCCCACCCACCCCCACCACCACCCCACCCCACCCCACCACCACACCCATCACCACCCCAACCCCATCCAATCCCGTCCCAACCCCACCCCACCACCAACCCCACCCACACCTCCACTCCCACACCACCCCCACAACCCCTAATCCCCACCTCACACCCCCACACCTCCCCCCCCCACCCCACCCTACCCCCCCACCCCATCCTACACACCATCTCACACCCCCCTACCCCCCCCCCCCCCATCCTACACAAACCATCCCACCACATCCTTACCCCCCCCCCCCCCCAACCCCCCCCTTCCCCACCAGCCATCCCTCACCTATAAATGCGGTTCCATGTTGGCTCTCATTGCCCGAACATGTCCTTTGAGGCCTCTCAATACCATCCCTCGTACTCCTAGCGAGATGTAGCCCGGGTCCCGCGTCAATGTGCATCTGGCCTGAGTGGAGGACATGAAAAAGGCCTGCCGGGGGTCCACCTGGGCCACACGTCCCTCAGCCTGCTTCAGCGGGCCACGGTTTGTCCTTAGCAACCCTCTGCGTTGGTCGTCGGGGACATGATCCCAACGGTTGCAGACGAAATGGCGGCTGAGTGGTTGAAAGGTCGGCTGCCGCTTCGGTCTTTGTGTGCAGGATGGCGCGTAGAAAGAATCCATAGCTTGGACAGAGCGGGATCATCTAAGAATGATGATTGATGTATTGATGATGATTAAAAATGATGATGGATGAAAATGATAACACCAACAACAACAAACAACAACAAAATAATAATAATAATGAAACCAACAACAAGCAACACTATAATAATAATAATGGGAAGATGCTGGTGATGATGATGATGAGATGATATGATGATGATGATGATATGATGATGAGTGATGATGAAGATGACGACGACGACGTACGACGACGGACGACAACAAACACAACAGACAATAATAATAATAATAATAATCCTAAAAATAAAAATAAAAATAATAATAATAAAAAAAATAATGACAACAACCACAACAACAACATTAATAATATAACGACCTGACGACGACGAAGCAACAAACGAATATAATAATAATTAAAATAATATTAATAGTAAAGGAAGTAAAGGAGTCCCATAACCTATAAGTCGTAGGGGAGCGAGCGCAGAGACCACACTCTCTATGGCCAGCAATTGAGGCAGCGCCCATCTCCTCTTCCCTCGCTGCCTTACCTTCCCTGACCCTAAGAGGGCAGGCTTACCCAGTTTAACAGCTGGGTGAACTGGGGGAACTGTACTGAAGCCAAGGCGCGTAAACGTCCACCCATCAACCATGTTAACCACCTCGAAACGCTGCTTAACATGGCTGGGGGGAAAGCGAGTGCTCCGACAAACTGAGTCCATCCCGTCCCCAAAATAATAATAATTCATAATAATAATAATAATAAGTATGGAATTTATATAGCCGCTGAATCTGGTAAAGGCAACAAATCAAAATAGCGCTCAGATACATTTCCCTCCCCCCCCCCCCCCACGAGGATAATGGAAATAAGCAAACACTCATGTGCTTTATTTTTTAACATCTAAATCCCCGTGTGTATGCGTTTTTGTCATTTTGTCATCTGTTCCCACCGGCACACAAGGCCTACTCTTTTCGAAAAGCGTAAAGAGGATTTAACGTGTGCGCAGAATGTTCAGCATGCGTTTTCGCACAACTGGCCCCGTCGGTTTAGAGTCTCATCCGAAGGACTTTTGGAGTAGGAGTCTTCACTGATGTTAAGTCCCAGGGAAGGATATCCCCTTGAACTTGAATCGAACTCCGGGCCGTCAGATTCGCAACGCAATGTTCTAACCACTAGGCCTATCCCTCCCCGCACACACACACACACACACACACACACACACAACACACACACACACACACACACAAACACACACACACCCACAAGCGCACACTCCTGCACACACAAGCACACACACACACTGTAAACCCCCTCCCCCCCCACCCCACACACACGTGGATGGGGAAGACGAGTACAACAGAAGCATACAAAAGTGATATAAAATTCTTCACAGGACAAGTGGGCTTTTCAAAACTCCATAAATCTTCTTTGTAATATCCCTGAAGATGAAATGCAGCTACCTTGCTGGTGAGTAAACAAACACACACAACAAGGAAAACTTCAAAGCTCTAGCCAAACAACTCTCTCTCTCTCTCTCTCTCTCTCTCTCTCTCTCTATAACCACAAAAACACCATAAACAACCCCCATAAAAACAAACACTAACAAAAAACAACATCAACAACAACATTGGAGATGTTTTTCTGTTCAGTTGGTAAATACACATTTTAAACAAATGACACGGAGCAAAGTGTCTCATAAAAACAACAACCACACAAAGAAAAACACAACTACCACACATAGTAAACAAACAAACAATAAAAACAACAAAAGAAAAACACACCCCACCCAAATAAAATAAACAAGCAAACAACACAACAACAACAACACAGCAACAAAACCAGCAGTAAGGTTGCTTATTTTATTTATTTTATTTATTTTATTATTCTTTATATCGCGATAATGGAATAAGCACTCATGCGCTTTTTTTTACATCCAGTCCCCGTGTGTATGCGGTTTTGTCAATTTTATCATCTGTTCCCACTGGAACACAATGGCCTACTCTTTCGAAAAGCGGAACAGGATTTAACGCGTGCGCAAGATGTTCTGCATGCGTTCGCACACGGGGCCTCGGTTCATAGTCTCATAGTTCATATTCGGACTGATCATCATGCTTTAGTTTTCAAGCATGTCCCAAAATTATATCACCACGTACCACGCCATTCTATATGCGCACACTCATACCTGCCAAAATGTAACTTACAAGTTGCCTGGCCGTCTTTCTGTTTGCATAACCCTGATACAATGCGCCCATGACGTATGTATATATATAAACCGAGGTCCCGCATGCGAATGCACGCAGAACATCTTGCGCACACGTTAAATCCTGTTCCGCTTTTCGTAAGAGTAGGCCATTGTGTGCCGGTGGGAACGAGATGACCGAATTTTAAAACACTCGCAATACACGCGGTGACTGGATGTTTAAAAAAAAAACAACATGAGTGCTTATTCCATTTCCTCGATATAAATTAAAGAACCAACAAAAAAACCAACAACTTAAAAACATGATTGAAGACTGTAATAAAACCATCACGCCTGTAATTCACTAAAGGTAATAGATACGAACCTCAGTCCCACAACTTTGATAAAACTCTTCGCCTAATTTAACCACTTTCTTGACTGCTATCCATGAGAGTAAGCTTTCCATTAATCTTCTTCTAACACATCATGATTGCACTTTTGAATACACAAACGCAATTCACTACTAAACCCTTTTAAATTAAATGTGACGTTTGATATTTGTTCGCAAATGGTTGTTTGAGGTCAAGGGATCGCCACTGACACAGTTTGATATCATTCCACGTATAATAATAATAATCAAAAAATAATGATAATAATAATATTAATAATAATAATAATAATAATAATAAAATAATAAAACTAATAATAATAAATAATAATGTATAGAATTTACATACGCAGAATCTTTGTAAAAGCAACAAACAAAGCGCACAGATGGCAATTTTTTTCCCTCGAGATAATGGAAGTTAGGCACTCGTGTCTTTTTTTTTTACATCCAGTCCCCCGTATGCATCAGTTTTTTGTTAATTCTGTCATCTGTTCCTACAAAGACATAGACATGAAGAAATGATATATTGGTTGTTGTTGCTCTTTGTCAAGTGACAATTGCGTGGTACTCCCAGAACAACAGCTGCAATTGAGACAGTTTTCATTATACCAACTTTAAGTCAGGGCAGATTTCCTGCGTGAAATTCAGACTGCTTTTCCCCGAGGAGAGCGCGTCGCCCACAAATGCATGCGCCACCCATTATTTTTTAAAATTATTTTCCTGTCTGAAACCTGTAGATGTTTCCCTAGCAGAGGGCTTTTTTTCTACATGATATTGCCAGGACTACTCACTTTGTTGCCGTGGGTTCTTTTACGTGCGTTAAATGAACATAGTGATAAACACAAAGGACGTCGGTTTAATCGTCTCAAACCGAAAGAACTAGCACCCAGACACCACACAAACTAAATCGGTCGAGAGGATGCGGGGAGGTGGGAGAGGGGGTGGAGTTTCGGGTCCCAAATGGGTTCCGAAACCACCGCAACACTTCCGACCCGGACTTTTCGGTTTCTAGGCAGCGCGTTGCCTCTAAACCACGGTCTGATTATCATTCCACCAAGTGTATGAAGAAGTCGCTATTTTTGTTGTTGTTGTTGTTGCTTTATAAAGTGGCATTGTGTGGTGCTCCCACGCACAACACCGGCAATGGAAACAGTTGACCTGAGTTCGAGTATGGGCTAGAGCTCGGACGTTCACCAATGATGAGATTTTTTCAAATGCGACCGTTTTAACCCACCGTGAAGGGATTCACATTCCGGCTTGGAAGATGTCTAAAATCGACGTAATAGTGTATACGGTTTACGAATGTATTCATCCATCCCCATAGAAAAAAGATGGCCCACCCTTCTGAGCGGGTTTTTAACATATTCAAACACAGGATCCCGGTTTATAGCATCATGCGAAGGACTTTCAAGGGACCCGGCATTCAGATCACGAGATCAACACTCTAACCACAAGACTGTAGCATTCCCGGTAATAATCGATAATTGAAAAAAGAAAAGTTAAAAAAAAAAGTGTTGGATATAAACAATGACAGGCTGTAAACCCCACCCCCACCCAAACAGAATTAGGATAAATATAGAAACAGACAACACCACAACCGCACAGAGGGGGGTAACTCACCCTATCTCATGAATTCCATCCACCATCGTTGTCGGCTTGAGACGTACATAGCGGGCGGCGGCTGTGCCGTTTGATGTATTCCATGGTGCATCGCGTCCCAATGCCTCTCGCTCGCCGATACCCGGTGTCCACCAGAGTGACTCCCTCTGGGGACCAGCGCGCACACACGAAAGAGATCAAAACTATTAACAGCGTTATTGTATGTGTATAGTAAATTAGCGTGTTTTATTGATTTGGTATTGTAATGTAATGATATGTGTATCTGTACTTGTATTGTAATGTAATGTGTTGTGCTTCGTATTGTATTGTTATGTTGTATTGTATTCTATATTATTGGTATTATGATTGTACTGTAATCGGGCAATTCGGCTCCCATTCTTCCCTTGCCATCCCTCTCCCCCCTCCCCCCACGCCCTTCCACCAACAAAAAGGTCCGAGACTTAAAAAATACCAACATCCACTACCATCCGACCACCAAACACCATCCACACTACAACAACTGCCCCACCCACCACCAAACACCATCCTCACTACAACAACTGCACCACCCACGCCAATCACCATCCGACACTACACCAACTGCACCGCCCACCCACCAATCACACCCACAATACAAAACTGCAACCACCCCACGCCCCAAACACCACCCACACTAACTACAACTGCTCCACCACCACCAATCACCAACCACACACAACCACACCCCCACCCTCAACCAACCACCCCATCCCACCCTATCCCACCCATCTACCCACCTACTTCCCCTTACCCCTCTCCACTTCCCCACCCCACCCCAAAACCATCACTCTCCCCACCCCCCCCCTTACCTCCCCACCCCTTAAACCCCTCCTCCACTTCATACCCATCCCACCTCCCCTCCTCCCCTCGCAACCTCCACACCCACAACCGCCCGTTCGTCCCCACACTCCGCCACCCCTACTCCTCCCATCCCCACTCATCCACCCCACTCGTCATCCCCACTTCCCCTCCACCCCGACACCCCACCCCCAACACCCCACCACCTCAACCACCGCCAACCCCCACCTCCACCCCATACCACCCACCTCCTCTCTCTCTCTCTCTCTCTCTTCTCTCTCATTCCCACACTCCCTTCCCCAACCCACTCCTCTCTCTCTCCCACCAATCCCTTTCCCACCCACTTCCCTCTCTCTCTCCCCCCACTCCCATTCCCACCCACATCCCTCTCTCTCTCCCCCCACTCCCTTCCCCACCCACTCATTCATACACGAGATCCTCATGCCCTCTCTCTCTCTCCACCCCACACACCTTCCCACCCCACTTCCTCTCCCACTCCCACCACTATCCCTTCCCACCCACTTCCTCCCCTCCTCCCACCACACTCCCATCCCACCCACTCCCTCGTCCCCCACTCCCCATCCACCACCCAATCCTCTCCCACTCCCCCCCAGCTCCCATCCCCACCCAATCCCTCTCTCTCTCTCTCCCCCACTTCATCCCCACCAACCCCTCTCACGCTCTCCTACCCACTCCATCCCAACATCCCAACCCACTCCTCCTCTCTCTCTCTCTCTCCCCACACTCCCATCCCCACCCACTCCCCTCTCTCATCATCTCTCCCCCCACTCCCCATCCCCACCCCCTCCCTCTCCTCTCTCTCCACACCCAACGCCCCTTCCCCACCCACCCATCCACCCCTCTCCCCAACTCACATCCCCACCCACTCCTCCCTCTCTCCTCTCCTCCCACGCCCAACTCCACTCCCCACCCACTCCCTCTCTCTCTCTCCCCCCACTCCCCATCCCAACCCACTTAACCTCCTATTTCCTCTCTCTTTCCCCACTTCCCACCCCTCCCTCCACCCCACTACCCCACCCCCCCACCTCCACCACCCTCACCACCCCGCCACACCCCTACCTCCACCCTCACCACTCCCCCTCACCCCTCCCCCACCCCAACCCCTCTCCCCTCACCCCCCACTTCCCCAACCCCCCCCCTCCCCCAACACCACCCCCCCCCCAACACACCCCTTCCCCAACCCACCCACCCTCCCGCAACCCCCCCAAACCCACCCCCATCCCCCCTCACACCCCCTCCCCAAACCCCCTCCCCAGTGTACAACCCCACCACCCCCCTTACCCCAACCCCCCAAACCCTCACGCCCCCTCAATCTCGCCTCCCTCCCCACACCTACCTCCCCCCCCCCCCCCCCCACCCCAACCCTCACCCCCAACTGCTCCCCCAAACAAAGGATGCTTTCCTTCCCTTACCTTGGCCGAAAGGCGGCCGCAGAAGACGTGGATGCTGTGAGTCCAGGCCCTTTCTCCCTCACTCCTCGTTCTTCACCGCCACTGTCTTCCCAGCACTTCCTTGTGCTCTGCGCGTCCGGGAACAGCGAGGAACCCACCTCTGAAATCTTCCGGAGAGAACCCGCGGCGGATCCGGAACCTATCCGCTGGAACCGGCCCTCCGCCGGGACTTCCGCTGGAACCGTCCACCCGGAACCCTTACCGCTGTGAACCTTCCTCCCGATACCCTTTCCCGTTGGGAACCCTTGCGGAGGAAGACCTGGATAATTCCTGGGGGGACCGCCTCCTCATCCTCCTCCTCCTCCCTCCTTCCGCGGAGCCCTTCTGCCGGGAACCCTCTTCCTCCTCCTCGGAAACCTTCTGCATGGAACCCTTGCGGGACTGGGAACCCTTCCGCTGGGAGCCCTTGCGAGGGGACTCGGAGAATTCGTGGGAACCCTCCTCGGAACCTCCATCCTCCTTCTTCTCCTTCTCCTTGGAACCCTTCCGCAGGGAGCCCTTCTGCTGGGAGCCCTCCTCCTCTTCCTCCTGCTGCTGCTGCGTGGCTTGTTGGCTGTAGCAGACGGTGACCTTGAAGGTGGGGCTGTAGTGGAGTTTACAGACAGCTGCCGTGCAGCTGAAGATAGAGGTCGGGAGCACGTCCATGCCCAGGAGAAGGTTCAGAAGGTGCTCTTGCCCCGTTCGTTCGCCTGTGTGTCGTGTGTGTGTAGTGTGTGGTGCTGTGTGTGTGGTGTGTGCGTTAGCTGCGTGTGTGGCGTGTGTGGTGTGAGTGTGATGTGAGTGTGTGTTTGAGAGAGAATAAGGAAGAGTTAAGTCATAGTACGGATTAAGAAGGAGTAAGGAGGGAGTAAGGAGAGTAAGGAAGGGTATTAAGAGAGTAAGGAAGTAAGCGAGTAGTAGTAGTATATAGGTAGGTAGGATTTAAGGTGAGTTGGTTGAGGAGGAGGAGGAGGGAGGTTGGAGGAGTTAGGTAGGTTAGGTTAAGAATGAGAAGAAGTGGCTTAGGTACTACTACTTCTACTACTACTACTACTACTACTACTACAACAACTACTAAATTACAACTACTACTACTACTAACTACTACAACTACTAAATGGAACTTATATAAGGAGGGATTAAGGAGGAGTAGGTAGGAGTGAGGTAGTAGTATAGGAGAGGAGGTCGGGATAAGGTACGTTAGGGATGAGAAGAGTTAGGTTTAGAGGAGTAGGTAGGTTTAGGAGGAGTATAGGTGGATATGTAGGAGTAGTCGTAGGTGTTAGGAGGAGGAGTAGGTGGTTAGGATATTATAGTTGTTTAGAGAGTAAGTAGGTGGTTTAGGAGGAGAGGAAGGTGGTTAGTAGAGAAAGAGGGGAAAGGAGGAGTATAGGTGGTTAGGAGGAGGAGAAGGTGGTTTAGGATAGGAGTAAGTGGTTAAAGGAGAGGAGGAGTAGTGGTTAGGATGATAAGTAGTGCTATAGGAAGAGTAGTGAGGTGGTAGAGTGAGTAGTTAGTTGGTTGAGGAGGAGTAGTAGTGGTTAGGAAGGAGTAGTGAGGTGGTTAGGAGAGTTGGTGGTTAGTAGGAAAGAGTAGGTGGCTAGGAAGTAGGAGGTAGTTAGAGAAGAGTGAAGTGAGTGGAGATTAAGATTTAACTTTAAACAATAAAATAAAAATATTTGACCCACCTAAGAGCCTGTCATATAAATAGGTAATTTCCCTCTTCAGAAAAATCCTGTGCTAGCAATACGATATATTCTATCTCTCCTGTGTTTTCTGTCTTGTAAATTTTAATAAAATAAATATAATAAATAATAATAATAAAACTATAATACTAATAATAATGATGATATGATATGGATAAAAATAATTAATAATAATATAATAATAACACAAGTAATAAATATCAATAATGATAATAATAATCTCATCATCATCATCATTATCATCAGCATCATCATCAGCATTATTATCATCACCACCAAACACCAACATCATCATCAACATAATGCAGGGAATAATGTATCAGCGCTATATCTTAGCAAAAACCCCCCCCAAACAAAGCACTTTCAATTCATCCAACGCATTTACAACAACGCATCCAGTTACAAAAATAATAAGTTTTTACAAACCGAAGAAATAAACACGCCACACTCACATGCACACACCGCACCCACACACACACATCACTCAACTCACTCACAACTCACACACATAAACACACCACAAGAACATCCCACACACACACACACACACACACACACACACACACAGTCGCCACGTCCACACACATCACACACACACACACACACCCACACTACACACACACACACACACACACTCACACATATGCAACGCCATAAAGGTTTGTAAACACACCGCAGGGTGTGCGTGTGTTTTGGTGTTGTGTTGTATTGTGTATGTGTGTGTATGTTTTTGTTGTGTGTGTCGTCTGTGTTGGTGTGTGTGTGTGTGTGTGTGTGTGTGTGTATTGCCTGTCACCCCCCTTTTCTTCTTGTTTTTTATTTGCCTTCTTGTTCATTCTCCTGTCTTTTTCTCGTTTAGAGAAAGACTTAAAGAAATAGCGATCTTTCCCACATCAAAGTAGGAATGCGGAGGCTAACTTGGTCATGCGCTAACGGTCACACACAGCGCATTATCCGCACGTGCGCGGCACGCGCGCGCGCACACAAAAAGTGAAAGTATGGAAACCTACACACAACAACACATTAAAACTAATAGTAACATAAAAGGTAAACTTTCTGAAACACAAACACTCTAACCAAAAACCACCCAGAACTACACCACACACACACAACACACACACACAGAGCACACACACCACACAACACACACAACACACACACACACACACACACACACACACACAAGTAGACCATTTTTCTGCCGGTGGGAACAGATGGACAAAAATTCACAAAAATCACGCTATGGGACTGGATTTTAAAAAAAATTAAAAGCACACAGTGCTTTATCTAATTTCGAGCGAAAAAAGAATTAAAAAAAGAAGATAAATAAAGAACTACATGAAAGAATACAAAGAATAATAAACAATATCCTAAAACCGCCAAACAATGACGTGAACAGAACACAATACCACACGAAGATAAATAAGTACACCAGTAATAAGCTCCCAAGACAAGACAGACAGACACACACACACACAGACACATAGACCCATACAGACAGACAGACAGACACACAAATACACCACAACACAACACATCACAAAATACACACGTAGATACACCCCCCCCCCCTCCCACACAGATAGCAAGAGCGCACACACCCACACACAGACACCACTACACGACACACACACAACACCACAACACACAACACATACACACACACAACAACACACACACACACACACACACCCCACACCACACAAACCACACACACAGACACACACACACACAAAGCGCACAGCACACACACACTTGAGCGCTTTGATTGTTTTATTTTGCAAGACTTAGCCGCTGTAAAAATACCATGTATTATTATTATTAGTACACACACCACACACACACACATCACCACACAAGACATACATGCCCATCCCACGAAAGGAAGCAATAAAGTCTCCTATCCTCTTATTATAGAAACTAAACAGAGCATAGGGATCAGCTTAACAATCGTCCTTTAACGAAAGCAACATTTTACAGAAACCAACCAACCAACCCCCAAAATAAATCTATCCTGTTTTGAAAGTGTGAATAGAATCCAGACGATAAGGTCAGAACTCCCTATCAGTCCACCTCCCCCCTACTCCCAACCCCCAATCAGTCCTCATCCAACCCTCCGTCACCCTAGCCCCCCCCCCCCCCCCCCCCTCTCCCACCACAAGGAAAAAGGATGAAAATGAAAGCTCTGTGCCTTCACAGAAATGTCTGATGCAAGCCTGCCTACCTTCCTGATCCCAACAATAGAATGATAGGCTGCACCTGTCTGTCTGTTTGTCTGTCTGTCTGTTTGTTTGTCTGTCTGTCTGTCTGTCTGTTTGCCTGCCTATCTCTGTCTCTGTCTGTCTGTTTGTCTTTGTCTGTCTTTGTCTGTCTTTGTCTGTCTATCTGTCTTTGCCTGTCTCTGACTGTCTGCCTGCATATCGGTCTGTCTGTCTCTGTGTCTTCTCTTTCTCTGTGTCTCTCTCTTTCTCTCTGTCTGTCTCTGTCTGTCTGTCTGCCTGCCTATCTGTTTGTCTCTCTGTCTGTCTCTCTGTCTCTGTCTCTCTGACTCCGTCTCTTTCTTTTTTCTGTCTGTCTGTCTCTGTCTCTCTTTCGCAGGGGACGGGATAGCCTAGTGGTTAGAACATTGCGCTAGCAATCTGACGACCCGGGTTCGATTCCCGTTCAAGAGGGATACTTTTTCCCTGGAGTTAACATCAGTGCAGACTCCACTTTCCCCCCCAAAGTCTTTCGGATGAGACTATAAACCGAGGCCCACGTATGCGAACACACGCAGAACATCTTGCGCACAACAAAACACTTTAAAAACCCTGTTTCCGCTTTTTGGAGAGTAGGGGCCATTGTGTTCCCTTTGGGAACAGATTACAGAATTTACAAAGCTCATACACACGGGTACAGGATGTAAAAAAAGTACTTAAGTGCTTATTCATTATCCTGATATAAAAAGAATAAAATTAAAATAAACAGTCTCTCTTCCTCTCTTCTCTCTCTCATCCCTCCACTCTCTCTTCCGCCCCCCCGCCCCCCCACCCCCCCCCCCGCCCCCCCCCCTCCCCCCGCTTCCCTCGAACTCTCCAGTCAAAGTTTTTTTTTTTAAAGTTTTATGCTTACAATAATGATTGAACATAAGATTTTTGGATGATTTTGGGATTCCCCCCCCACACCCCTTTTTTTTTTTCTTTGAACAAAAAATTTGTCTGATGTATGTTGAGACCTTCTTCCTTCCCTTCCTTTCCTCTTTTCTTTCTTTCTTTCTTCTTCCTTCCTTTCCTTCCTTCTTCCCTTCCCTTCCTATCCTTTCTTTTCTTTCTTTCTTTCTTCCTTCCTTTCCTCCCTTCTTATCCTTCCTTCCTTCCTTCCTTCCTTCCACCTCCCTGCCACCTCCCTCTCCTGCCTCCTTCTTTTCCTTCCTTCCTCCTGTGTTTTTTTTTTTGTTTTTTTTTCTTTGATAGATGTTTTTTATTTTATCTTTTAAATGTTTATTTTTGCTTTATTATATTTATTTTTTTTTTCCTTCCTTCCTTCCTTCCCTTCCTCCCTCCTACCCTTCCTTTCCTCCTTCCCTTCCTTCTTTTCCTTCCTTTCCTTCCTTCTTCCCTTCCTTTCCTACCTTCCTTTCTTTTCTTTCTCCAAACGTTTCCCCCTCTCCCCCCCCCCCCCCCCCCCCCCCCCCGCACGACTGAAACTCCTCTCCAACCTCTTCATTGAGTAAGTGTAGGTTGAGGGGCAGAATGCGGTGTCCTCCCTCCCTCCTCTCCTCCCTCCCTCTCTCCCTCTCTCTTTCATCCTTTCTTATCCTTCCTCCCTTCCCTTCCTCCTTTCCTTCCTTCCTCCTATTCCTTCCTTTCCTTCCTTCCTTCCTTTCATCCTTCCATCCTTCCTTCCTTTCCTTCCTCCCTCCCTTCCTTCCTTCCTTCCAACCCTCCCTCCCTCCCTCCCTCCCCTCTGTCCTCCTTCCTTCCTTCCTTGCCATCCTTCCCTTTCATCCTTCCTTCTTCCTTTTTTCCTTTTTCTTTATCTTTCTTCCAAACTTTCCTCCCCCCCATACCCCCCTTCACGTCGAAACCCTCTCACATCTTCATGAATAAGTGGTAGGTTTGAGGGGCAGATGCGTGTCACCCAGTAATACTCCCCTATCTCCCCCCCTCCCTCCAACCACTCCCTCCCTCTCTCCCTCTCCTTCATCCTTCTTTCCTCCTCCCGTCCTTCCTCCCTTTCCTTCCTCCTCCTTTCCTTCCAATCTCTTCCTATCCTTTCAATCCTATCCTTTCTTCCTCCCTCCCTCCTTTCCTTCCTTCCTTCCTCCCTCCCTCCCGCCTTCCTCCCTTCCATTCCTTCCTTTCATCCGTCCTTCCTTACTTTCCATTTCCCTTTCTTTATTCTTTCTTCCCAAAACGTTCCCCCCCCCCCCTCCGTCACGACCCTGGAAACTTCCTCTCCAGACCTCTTCATTGGAGTAAAGTGGTAGGGTTGAGTGGCAGATGCGGTGTCTCCCTCCCACCTCAGTTCCCACTCATCCATCTCTTCTTTCATCCTTCCTCCCTTCCTTCCTTCCTTTCCTTTCCTCCTTTTCTTTCTTCCCTCCCTTCCTTCCTTCCTTCTCCCTCCCTTACCCTCCTTTCCTTCCTTCCTTTCCTTTCCTTCCTTCCTTTTTCCTTTTCTTTATCTTACTACCAAACACTTCCCTTTCCCACCCCCCGCCCCCCCCCCCCCCTCAACAGACTGAAACTCCACTCACCTCTTCATATGGAATAAGTGGTAGGGTTGAGGGGCAAAATGCGGTGTCTTCCCTCCCTCCCTCTTACTCCCTCCTCCTCCGCTCTCTCTTTCATCCTTCCTTCCTTCCTCCCTTCCTTTGCCTTCCACCCTTCCTTCCTGCCCTTCCTTCCTTCCTTCCTCCCTCCCTCCCTCCTTGTCCTTCCTTCCTTCCTTCCTTTTCTTCCTTCCTTTCCATTTCTTTATCGTTTCTTCCAAAAGTTCCCCCCTCCCCCCCCCCCCTCCGTCCACACTGAAACTCTCTCACCAGCTTCTTGAGAATAAGTGATAATGGTTGCGCATAATGCGGTGTCTCCCACCCTCCCTCTCTCCCTCTCTCTTTCATCCTACCTTCCTTCCTCCCTTCCCTTTCCTTCCTTCTCCTTCTCCCTCTTTCCTTCCTTCCTCCCTCCTTCCTTCCCTTTCTATCCTTGTTTCTTTTTCTTTCTTCCAAAGCTTCCCCCGCCCCATCCCTTCACGACTGAAACCCCTCTACCCTCTTTCATTGATTAAGTGGTCAGGGTTGAGGGTGCAGAATGCGGTGTCCTCCATGTCGCATCAGCTCTCTCCTGAGCGTCCCGTCCTGCAGGATCTCCTCAATGCTGTCCACAGCTGCTGCATAGGGGGCCCCGCTGCACGTGGCTGCCGTAGCTTCCGCGTGGTGCGGCGGTGCGTGAGCTCCAAGGCCTGTATCCTCTGCCGTGCCGTCTTGAAAGCCGCCATTGAGCCTTTCGGTCCGACAGACGCAGTGATGGAGGGCGGACTGTAGGAAGGTGGTACTGTCCCGTTGGATGAAAGTGATTCAGCAATCTGTCCACAGACACGCACACACCATATAAAAAAATAGGGGACGGGATAGCTCAGTGGTCGGAGCACACGCTTTCCCCCCAGCCAAAGTTAGCAGCGTCGAGCGTGGGTACATTTGGATGGGTGACCGTTTGCGCGCCCCTTGGCTTCAGTACCGTTCCCCAGTTCACCCAGCTGTAAAGGTACCTGCCCTCTTTAGGTCAGGAAGGTAAAGCGTCGAGGGAGAGGATATGGTTGCGCCGCCCTCAATATGCTGGCCCAGTTTGAAGTGAGGTCTCTGGACGCCTCGCTTCCCCTACGACCTTATAGGTTGATGGACTCCTTTTATCTTTAACCAATTTTTAATATCACTGAGAAGTGAACAGACGTATAAACGAAATCGAAATCGATGTATACCACACACAGGGCATACATAGACATCATTTTAACTACTTGATCTATTTTCTTTTTACGCTTTGATTTTCGAGCAAGAATGGAATAAAGCATTCATTGCGCTTTTAATTTAAAAAACAAAATCCAGTCCCTCTCGCGTCTCTCTCTCTCTCTCTCTCAATCTCTCTGTACCCCCCCCCCCCCCCCCCCCTGTGTGTATGCAGTTTTGTCATCTGTTCCCACCAGGACACAATGCGCCTTACTCTTCCGAAAAACGGAACGGGTTTTTACGTGTGCGCAAGATGTTCTGCGTGCATTGGCACACGGGACCTCGGGTTATAGTCTCAACCGAAAGACTTTTGGGGAGACACATAGAGAGGCACAGACAGACAGACAGACAGACAGACAGACAGACAGACAGACACAGACACACAGGCATAGACATACATACACACGATACGTAGACACACAGACGCAGAGACACACGATACATAGACACATAGACACAGACAGACACACGGCACAGACAGACATACATACATACACACGATACATAGACCACACCTGACACAGAGACCACAACAGGCGCAAACAACACTCTGGCACCAGACACACAACACACATAAACACATACGCAAGTACACAGACAGACACACGGCACGTAGACACACACACACACACACACAACACACACACACACACATGGACCACACACACACCACTCACACAACACACACACACACACACACACACACACACCCACACACACACACAACACCACACACACGTAAGTACAAGACAACCCACTGCACAGGCATACACATGTCACACACACTTAAATACCATCATTAGTTCCATTCTATTCTCTTCCCTTTTTTCCTTCCTTGCCCCGCCCCGCCCTCCCACCCCGTCCCCATAGGCTTTTCATGCCAATTCACACACTAGACACACAGATACAGCACACACACACACACAAACGTACGCACGCAATACACATACAATCTCTCTCTCCATCCCTTTCTCCCCTCCTCCCGCCTCTCGCCTACTCACCTTGTCCCCCTCCCCCGCCATACATCACAACTCTCCTCACCCCTCAAATCTCCCCCAAACCTAATAAACCCGATGAACACCACCCAACCAAATCACCCAACCAACAACCAACAACCACCACACCACCACCCACCACCATAAAACCAACCCAAAGCCCAACCCAAACCACTACCACACAACCCAACCAACCCACGAACCCACCACCAACCCATCAACCACCCAAACCAACCCAACCCAACCACCCAACACCAAACCAACCCCAACCACTCACACCACCCACCTCAACCACAGACCACGCACCACCAACCCAACCAACCACCCCCAAACAACCCTCCCAACCACAACCACCACCACCACCCAACAACCACCCAAACCACTCCACCCACCCAACCACAACAACCACAGCCATCAACCCAACCCAACCCAACCAACCAAACCACCACAACCACCACCCCAAACCACCCAACCCACGCACATCACTCCAACCCAACCACAACCACCACCACTACCAACACCAACCCAAAACCACCCAACCCAAACCATCCCAACCCACCCCCCACCCACCCCCACCACCACCCCACCCCACCCCACCACCACACCCATCACCACCCCAACCCCATCCAATCCCGTCCCAACCCCACCCCACCACCAACCCCACCCACACCTCCACTCCCACACCACCCCCACAACCCCTAATCCCCACCTCACACCCCCACACCTCCCCCCCCCACCCCACCCTACCCCCCCACCCCATCCTACACACCATCTCACACCCCCCTACCCCCCCCCCCCCCATCCTACACAAACCATCCCACCACATCCTTACCCCCCCCCCCCCCCAACCCCCCCCTTCCCCACCAGCCATCCCTCACCTATAAATGCGGTTCCATGTTGGCTCTCATTGCCCGAACATGTCCTTTGAGGCCTCTCAATACCATCCCTCGTACTCCTAGCGAGATGTAGCCCGGGTCCCGCGTCAATGTGCATCTGGCCTGAGTGGAGGACATGAAAAAGGCCTGCCGGGGGTCCACCTGGGCCACACGTCCCTCAGCCTGCTTCAGCGGGCCACGGTTTGTCCTTAGCAACCCTCTTCCTGAATAAACATATCCACAAGCCTCTGTTTAAAAATATGCAGAAATGTTTTCACATTCCCAACACCTTGTTGTAACCAGACAATATTAAAAACCAGTAATACATAATATCTCTTATTTTTGACACCCAACACTGCTTCCCAATTCTGTCTAATTGTAGTAACATTTGATAGGCCTTATATGGTAACCGTTCTGTGTTCATTTCTAATAATCGAAACCATATCTTAGGCAGGTAACATATGAATTCACATAAAGTGGGTACCTACCCAAATCCCCATATACCATTTTATTTGGTGTCTTGGTTGGCACTCCTAGAAACCTTTTTACATGCACACATGTGCACTTTTTCTATGTGTTCTAACCTGTTTATTCCCCATATTTCTGCAGCATAGAGCAAAATTGGTTGTATTTTTGTATCGAAGATTTTAAAGTAAGTTTTCGCTGTCATTTCTTTATATTTTTGAAATACTCTATTAAGCTGAACTATTGCCTTTTTGCCTTTTGTTGTTAAATGCAGTGTACCATTTTTAGCACTGATCATCGTTGTAAATTTAAATCCTAAATAACAATAGCTATTAACCACTTCCAGTCTATTACTATCGTAGAACCACCTCTCATGTTTTCCCAAAAAATCCCCCCTTTCTAAATACCATGACTTTTGTCTTATCAATGTTTACGGTTAATTTTGAATTTTAACAATATGTTCGTAAAATATTTAACTGATTCTGAAGACCACTTGGTGTTGTTGATATCAATGCCACATCGTCTGCAAATAATATGATAAATAATTCCATGATATCTGGGAATAATTGTACCCCATGTTGACCGTTCACATTCATGAAGTCAGCTAACTGGTTTATAAATAATGAAAATAGTGTCTGGCTGAGAACACAGCCTTGCCGTACTCCGATAGGGCAGTCAAATATTTCAGTTAATTCGAAATTTGCACGTACACATGATTTTAATGACTTGTACATAGCTTTAAGTGTAGCAAAGAATTTGCCGTTTACTCCTTGATTTTGAATACATTGCAATAGTTTACATGTTGAACAGAATCAAAGGCCTTTCTAAAATCAACAAAAGCAACATAGAGTTTTCTACCTTTTTTACTCATGTGGTTTTGGATAACAGCATATAAAGTAAATATCTGGTCAACTGTAGAATATTTTCTTCGAAATCCTGCTTGGCATTCTGATATTAAGTTTTGACTTTCTAACCAGAGTATAATCGCTTATTCAAAATTGAGTATAACATTTAGATATTATGCTTAGGAGAGAAATTCCTCTGTAGTTATCTACATCATTTGAATTTCCTTTTTTGTGTAATGGTATGATTATGGCCTTTGACCATACCTGTGGATAAACTCCTTGATCAAAGACAACATTAAATAATTTTGTTAGAAATATAATAACATAATACCACCACATTTTAACATTTCAGCTAAGATATCATCTATTCCACTGGCTTTTCTATCTTTCAGTTTGTTTACTGCCTGAATAACTTCCTGCTTCTGATATTTCTATATTTAAAACATGATCTGTTTCCTCTAAGAGTTCCCTATCACTGTTTAAGTCCCTTTCTAACTCTTCAGTATCCCCCTGAAAAACAGTTTTAAAATGTTTTAAACCATTCATCTGTGGTGATACTGTTTACTACCTTTTCTTTATTTACACAGCCCATTTTTCTGAGCTCATTCCAAAAATTTGACCCATTGCTAATTTCTTGTTGCCAGTGCTTCAGTTTTCTGTTTTCTGAAAGTATGTTTTTTGTTTTCAAAAGATACTTATACTGTTTTCTCTCTGTAACATACATTAGCCTATCAGCTTCTTTTCGAGTTGCTCTAAAACATCTGAGCTTCTTTCTACATTCCTTTTTAGCTTTATTACATTCATTGTCAAACCATTCTGACCTTTTTGCCCTACCAATACAACATCTTTTGAGCATGCATTTACTAGACTCTTTTAAACACTCTACAAATACTTCTAGGGCACCATCTACATAGCTATCTAAGTTATTTATGGGCCATTTTCAATCTGTTTTGTATATCTGTGCTCTCCCAAGAAATCCTGAATTCATTTTCCAGTGCTTGATTCCAGATAAATCTGTCAAATTCAGCATGTTCACTTACTTTACTTTTGACATGGCAGTCATTACCAGTTCCCATTACTTCCACCTCCATGGTAACAGGTAAGTGATCTGACTCTATACAGTTTTCAACAATTAAGGCAACCACTTGAATAGAAGAAAAGAGTTCAACAGATGTGACAAAATAATCCACAGTACTTTCCCCAGAGTGTCCAACATAGGTACAACTATCATCAAAGTCTGTTTCACTTAGTCCATTTAGTATAATACAATCATACATGTTACATAATTCAATCAACTGATCACCAAAGTTGTTAACAACTTTATCTTGTGATTTCCGTGAAATTTGTTTTCAGCAGGACAGATGTTTCACAAGTCAGTGCTATTTCCATTGAAAGAATAATTCTTACTTGCTGTTCTTGAATTCAGATCCCCAGTTAACAGAACAAAAAAGTCACTATACATATCATACAAATGTTCCAAACACTGCTCTATCATCTCCATGCCATAAATATCCTGTTGGCTATCCAGAATGTGGAATCACATGGAGGTACGTAACAACACATGTACATAATGCTTTTTTCAGTGTAGAAGAGATCTTTATGTATATTTATCACAACAACATTTTTTGATCTACATGAACACGCTTCACAAACTTGGAAAATGTTTTCTTATTAGAACAATTACACCCCCAGAATACCTCCCTTGATGGGACAGTTTTGTTGCCTTTGATGTGAATATTACAAAATCACTAAATAAATTGGATTCAAACTCAAACCCAACAAACGTTTCAGTTAGACATACAAAATCATATGAAGTAAGGAAGTTAATGAAGTCAACATTCTCTAGTTTTGGCAAGAGACCATTCACATTATAACTTAGAAATTTAAATGAACTATTATTTACATTTTGTACAACCTCAGATTCATTTTGACATGATATGGACTGTTTCTCTGTTCTTGAGGACTCACTATCAGATAAGGTGGCCCGGCCGAATCCCTATTTTCTGGTGCCTGAAGCACCCTTCTTTTTATGTTGGGATATTGACTGCTGAGGCATGTTTTTGTCCTTTGCCTGATTTACAGACTCTGCCTTTTTAAAAGAATCCATGATATTGC
Organism: Rapana venosa; assembly: GCA_028751875.1. Classification (NCBI taxonomy): domain Eukaryota; kingdom Metazoa; phylum Mollusca; class Gastropoda; order Neogastropoda; family Muricidae; genus Rapana; species Rapana venosa. Next base: position 24,644,968 of record CM054142.1, on the reverse strand, counting down.
CTTGACTGTTGGATCTAATTGCAGTTTTCTTGCTTGCTTGCTGTTAATTCGAGAGCTGGATACAGCCCTTCTTGGTCGGGACTCGAGCTGTAGGCAAAAGTGTAGGGGTCTGACCCTTCTCTTTGTCAAAGTCCTCACATGTCTGTTCATTGACATGTTACTAGTGGACAGTTGTCAATTTTCATCTTCCCTGATTTGGTCAAGCTGTCACAGTATGATGTCTGTTCTTATTTATTTATATTTGTGTCATGTTTTGGTGAGCTTTCTGCACAACTGCATCAAATGCATCCTCACTTAAACAACTTTCTTTCCTAACCCCAACAGATGCAGCTGTGTCTTGAGCTTCGTGTGAGATTCTGTGATGTTAGCAGTATCACTCATCATACTGTCATCATCACTTGTGTCTGTCTTGTCTCTTCTTTGTCATGCATGTCCCAAGTTTTTCTCTGATAATTTCTCCTGTAAGGAGTCAGCATGTCAGAGCTTTCAGCATGTAAAGGACCTTCTAATTCCTGAGTGATGCTGAGATTAAGGTCTGTTTTGTTGGCATTGTCTCCTTCAAAAGGAACCAAGCTATGCCTAGTGATCCTCTGCTGCCCATTTGAAGGTTTAGGGCCCTTTGTGAGGTTTTGTATTTATCACACTAGGGTTTTGCAAAGAATCCTTCATTCTGACAATTCTCCTGTGGTCCAGATCATTTTCTTCACTTGAATCTACCAGTTTGTACAACATCACTGTATGAGAGAATGCCAGGAACCACTGGCACAGATGCCTTTTCTCTGTGGACTTGCTGACTGGACTGACTCAAACCTCTAGGACCTGTCTTTATTCTGGAACTGTTGCTTGAGCTCCTCGCGTCTGCTTGTCTGTGGTGTTTGTCACGCCACATGCTCTGGTATGGGTATGTGATCTGGTCCTATTGACACCATGTCTTGGAGACAGACCATCCCCATCCTGATGGGC
>CM054142.1:24634663-24639663 GCA_028751875.1 Rapana venosa | reverse complement strand
CATTCTTTATGGGAGTGTCAGTATGTATAGAATTTCTGGAAAGAACTTGAAGTCACTATAAAACACAACTGTTCTCATTGTGAGAGACTGGACCTTCATGTGGAAATAGTGCTTTTTGGCACTGATGCAATTACAACAACTGATAAAGTGTTCGACTTAATAATACTGTTAGCAAAGTTCTATGTTTATAAATGTCGGATTGTTAAAACAAAACCTAATGTTGGTAATTTTCTGAATGAACTAAAATATAAATATGAAATGAAAAAGCTGGAGCATAGCAAACAAATGCAGTTTACTAATTTTCAGAAAAAAATGGTTCCAGTACATAAACTTAGTAGAAAGTTGAATCTATCTATCTATCTATCTGTCCCGTAGTCTGACGACCGTGGGGGCACCCTCAAAGACTCAACAACCAGTTCCCTCCATTCCTCTCTCTGTTCTGCCTTTCTCAGGGTTTTGTTGAGTTCTAGGCCTGTCCATTCGCTGATGTTATCCTCCCAGCTCTTCCTTGGTCTGCCTCTTCTTCTTCCTCCTTGGACAGTGCCTTGCAAAACTGTCTTTGTAATTCCTTGGGATCTTGTGACATGCCCATACCATTTAAGTTTACGCTTTTTCACGATCGTTAGAGGGTTCTCATAGGGTCCAATGGTTTTCTGGATTCTGTTATGCACGCTTTCGTTGCTTATGTGGTCTTTGTAGGAGATGCCAAGGAGTCTCCGAAAGCATCTCATCTCCACTGCCTGTACTTTTCTCTCCAAATCTGCAGTCAGGGTCCATGATTCACAGGCATACAGAAATATGGATATGACAAGGGAGCGCATTAGTCTGATCTTGGAGATAAGTGAGATATTCTTATCTCTCCAGATGGTGTTTAGTTTTGACAAAGCTGTTATTGTCTGTGCAGTCCTGCATACTACTTCTGGCTTGGATCCCTGGTCGGATACAATGGCTCCCAGGTACTTGAAGCTTTGAACTGTTTCCAGCTTCTGGTCATTAACCCTGATATCAGTGCTAATGCCGTTGGTGTTATTAGTCATCAGTTTGGTCTTCTCTGCACTGATTTCCATGCCGTATGTTTTGGAGGCCTTATTCAAGTGTTCTGTTAGGCTGGCAAGCTCTTTTTCTGATCCTGCTATTCCATCAATGTCATCTGCGAAGCGGAGGTTTGTGATCGTTCTGCCACCAATGCTGACTGATCCTTCATGATGTTCCAGTGCATCAGCCATGATTCTCTCAAGGAAGATGTTGAAAAGAGTGGGTGAGAGTAGGACAGCCCTGCCTTACTCCAACTGTTGTTCGAAACCATTCTCCAATGTTGTTGTTGTAGTACACTGCACTGGTGGCCTCGCTGTACAGCTGTTTGATGACTCTGATCCGGTTTGCATTGATGCTGTACAAATTCATGGTTGCCCACAAAGCTGCATGCCACACCCTGTCAAATGCCTTCTTAAAATCGATAAATACGTGGTAAAGGTCTTGTTGATGTTGAAGGTACCGCTCACATAGTATTCTGAGGTTGAATATCTGTTCTGTTGTGCTGCGCCTGCTCTGAAACCTGCTTGTTCCTCAGCAATGATGGTCTCTGCTTGTGGCTTCAGTCTATTCAATATTATCTGCAGCATGACCTTGCTTGGGTGACATATGAGGCTGATTGTGCGGTAATTATGGCATTGTTGTAGATTTCCTTTCTTGGGGAGGGTGATGATGAGTGACTGTGTCCATGGTGTTGGCCATTTTCCTGTCTGCCAGATCTTGTTGCAGATTCTTAGTAGGCGCTGATCATGGCTTCCCCTCCAGCTTGGACCAACTCAGCTGGAAATGTTGTCAGCCCTGCTGACTTTCCCCTTTTCAGCGATCTGACTGCTGTTTCCACTTCTTCTCGGAGGATAGGGGACTGTCTGTGTCTTTGCTTTCGGGTACATTAAGGACTTCTGGATCTCCTGCGGTTCTATAGTTATACAGGTCGGAGCGTATTCTGTCCATCTGTTCAGAATATCCTGGTCGTCAGTGAGACATTCCTTTTTTGTCTTGATTTTTAAAACCCTTTTCTCTGTTTCGTGTAGTCAGGTCTTTACCAGTGATATGCTTCTTGCTATTGTTTTTCTTGATGTTTCTTCAATGTTTGGCACTGTTCCCCGATCCATTTCTCTTTTCCCTCCGTCATGGACTTCTGATTCTTTTGTTGACTGCCTATATTGTTCTGCTCTTTCTTTTGTTTCATTTTTTTTTTTTCTTCAACTCTTTTCGCTTGTCGCATAGTTGTAAGATGTTAGGTGTGACCTGGTTTTTTTAAAGGGTCGGTGTTTGCCAAGAAGCTCGTTTTCTGTTTCAGTCACTGCTGTATTGAAAAATATTCGTCAGTGTATCTATGTCTGAGTCTATCACAGTGAGTGCTGCAAACTTTCCACCTATCCTTGCTTGAAAAATTTCTAATACCCCTGGGTCCTTCAGCTTCTCGAGGTCAAATTTGATCCTGATGTTGTTCCCCTTGTGGATTTTCTTTAGACGTAGTCGGAAAGTCATCATCACAAGTCATGATCACTCCCTATGTTGCTCCTGGAAAACTTCGTGTCTGTGCGATGTTAACGCTAACCCGAAACTGTCTTTTCACCATGATGTAATCTATTTGGTTGTGGTGTTCTCCATTTGGGCTATGCCATGTCCTTTTCTGGATTTCTTGTGTGGGCCAAGTGTATTCCCCTAGCTGGGAGGTGGTTGTTCTGGCAAAAATCCAGGAGTCTCAAGCCTCTTTCATTTGATTGGTTATTACAATGTGACCCACAAACGCCCTCCCAGTCTTTCCATGCATCTTCTCCTACCTTGGCGTTCCAGTCACCTTGCACAACGAGGATGTCTTTTTTGGGTGTTTGATTCAGAACCTCTTGTAGCTGGTCATAAAATTCTTCTACGGCTTCATCTGTGCAGTCTGATGTAGGGGCGTATGCCTGTACTATAGTTATATTTCAAAATATCAGGAAATTTATGTATGTAATCTATAAATCTTGTCTTGATAATGAAAATGCTGATTGATTCTTTGTGTACTTTGTGTAGCTAGTAGTCTTGTACGCCTGTAAAATGGACATGATGTAATGTTGTCTGGATGAAAAGTTAATTTGTTTGGTTTGAACTGTATATGTGTGCCAATCAAACAGATGTTAACAAAAAGAAGAGCCCTGCGTTGCTGCTGGGTCAGTTCGGTAAGTGTTCAGTACAGTGGTACCTGTCCTGTTCTGATCCAAACACACGCAAAGCATCATCTACCAAACCCCTTACTGATGACAATGACAGGCTAGCCCCGGAGCCAGACTGAGCGAGAGACACCCACTGAGGGTGCCGACCATCCCAACATCCCTCCAGCGACCTTCGCCCAGGAACTGTCCGCCTCATATACATCCCCCTCTCCCTCTCTCTCTCCCTCTCTCTCTCCCTCTCTCTCTCCTCTCTCTCTCCTCTCTCTCTCTCTCTCTCTCTCTCTTCTCTCTCTCTCTCTTCTCTCTCTCTCTCTTCTCTCTCTCTCTCTCTTCTCTCTCTCTCTCTCTCTCTCTCTCTCTCTCTCTTCTCTCTCTCTCTCTCTCTCTCTCTCTCTCTCTCTCTCTCTCTCTCTCTCTCTCTCTCTCTCTCTCTCTCTCTCTCTCTCTCCCCTCTCTCTCTCTCTCTCAAAAGTCCACATGATGGCATGCAAAAGGTTTTTAGGTGTACCAACCAAAACTCCAAACAAAATGATATATGGAGACTTGTATAGATATCCTCTTTATGTAAATTCGTACACTGCCTGTATAAGATATTGGTTTAAATTACTACAAATGAATAATGAACGGTTACCATATAAGGCGTATCAAATGCTGTTGCAGCTAGACAATTCCGGAAAACAGTGCTGGGTTTCGAAAATAAGAGAAATCTTATGCTTAACTGGATTTAACATTGTTTGGTTGCAACAGGGTGTTGGGGATGTGAAAAAGTTTCTAAGCATATTTAAACAGAGGCTCATCGATATGTTTATTCAAGAATGGTCAGGAACTATAAGAGATCGAGATAGATATCAACCATATAGATCATTTAAGACTATATTCGTAAAAGAAAGTTATGTTCTAGATATGGAAAATTATTGTTTTCGTGTTGCCATCACGCAGTTGAGGTTTAATGTACTCCCACTTAATAACAATGTACATCGCTATAGCGAATCTATTCATGATAAATTCTGTCCATTTTGTAAAAATCAGATCGAAAACGAAAAACATTTTGTGTTATTTTGTGCTACGTTTGAAGATTTAAGGGTCAAATTTCTAAAAGAGTCAAAAGAACTTCCTCTGCACATGTTACTTAGAGCCACTGATCCTATCCACAGATACAATTTATCTAGATATGTGTTTCATGCAAGCAATAGGCGGAAGAAAATACTTTAAGTCTACAAGGTAACCAATCCTATGATGTACGTCTGTTAAACCACTTAAACATTTTCACCTTTGTTTATATCACGTATTATCAAGAATTCGTGGCATAACATGATCATGATTTTCTGTATCTCCCCCTTTTATACTAATGTCTATGACTAATCATTTCAGTATATGTGAAATGTAAACTGTGATTTGACAACTATCCTTATAATTTGTACCGTAGTAGGTATGAGATGTTTATGATTTTCAGGTAACCAATGATTATAGAATATAGATAGGTGCTGCTAAATAAGATATTTTCCTATTTTCTTTTCTATATTGTATTGTGGCCTAAGGCCAATGTGCAATTAAATCATTTCAGAGTTTCAGAGAGAGTTTCTCACTCTCTCTCTGAAACACTTTATTGAAAAACTGCTACAATTTGATATACTCAATATGGATGATTTTTCTTAGCATCTTCTCTCTATGATTGGGTTATGGTTGATTTAAGGTTTATAATCATGTAATTTTCTTCTGTATTCAATCATAAATTGTATTGACATCATCTTTTGTATGAGTTTGCTATATATATTTGTGTGTATTTCTTCTTTAATCAGTCATAAATCA